>OY804606.1:551908-1264982 GCA_963680895.1 Fragum sueziense
TTGACGTTTTTAAGCCTTGAAAACGACACACGGGAAATCCCGTGATTAAACAGATCCGATACCCACGGGAAATCCTGTGATTAAACGGTAAAGCTATACACGTAAAATCCCGTGTTTGTCTAAATAAGGCAGACCCGTAAAATCCCGTATTTAACCAGTAAAGGGTTAATGAATTTTCTTACGATTTCTCTAAGTCTGATAAGCCCCTTTCTCCCTGCCACAGCCACATTTTTGACAAATGTAAAAATTTGTGAACAAATTTAAAAAAGAATGACTCAAGCTAGGCATATTCCTACAAAGTTTGGTTCAACTGGGCACACTGGTTGATTTTTAAAGAATTTTCTTATGATTTCTTTAAGTCCGATAAGCCCCTTCCTCCCTGCCATGCCCACTTTTTTTGACAAATGTGAAAATTTGTGAATAAATTTTGAAAAGAGAGGCTCAAAGAACATTCTTGCATAGTCTGGTTCAAATTGGCCTAATGGTTTTCTTAAGTCTGATAAGCCGCTTTCTCCCTGCCACGGCCACATTTTTTGACAAATGTAACAAGAGGGCCAAGATGGCCCTGTATCGCTCCACTGGCTTTTAGACATTAAGACTATGAACTTCTTATAGGAATACAATAGAGGGCTATCCAAAGAAGATTCATGCCTCACCAGAATGAAATCCAATAAGTGATTAAGGAGCAGAAATGTTTTTAATTTTTTTTTAAAATTACACTATGTTTAATATAGCGAAAAATAAGCCTAGCCCACATCGGCCAAGCTTCTTATCCGATCGTGGAGGAATTTGGAAGAGATTCATGCAAGGAAGATTCCTGTTAAGTTTGGTTGAAATTGGTCCTGTAGTTTTGGAGAAGAAGATTGTTTAACAATTTTTGGAAAATTCAATTTAATTAAATTTATTAAAATTCAAGTTCTACACGGAAATTACTTTTTTTAAGGAATTTAGAGGAGATTCATACAAGGAAGATTCATGTGAAGTTTGGTTAAAATTGGTCCAGTAGTTTTGGAAAAGAAGATTTTTCGAAAAATTAATTTAATTTAATTAATCAAAATTTAAGTTCTACACAGAAGTTATTTTTTGAAGAAATTAAGAAGAGATTCATGCAAGGAACATTTCTGTAATGTTTGGTTGAAATTGGTCCAGTAGTTTTGGAGGAAAAGAATTTTTAAAGATTTTTCGAAAATTTAATTCAATTAAATTAATTAAAATTTAAGTTACACACAGAATTTATCTTTTTGAAGGAATTAAGAAGAGATTCATACAAGGAAGATTTCTGTGAAGTTTGGTTGAAATTGGTCCAGTAGTTTTGGAGAAGAAGAATTTTTAAAGATTTTTCGAAAATTTAAATTAATTAAATTAATTTAAATTCAAGTTCTGCGAGGATTTTATTCTTTTGAAGGAATTTGGTAGAGATTTATGCAAGGAAGATTACTGTGAAGTTTGGTTAAAATTAATCCAGTGGTATTGGAGAAGAAGAATTTTAAAAGATTTTTCGAAAATTTAATTCAATTAAATTAATCAAAATTAAAATTATACACAGAACTTATCTTTTTGAAGGAATTAAGAAGAGATTCATACAAGGAAGATTTCTGTGAAGTTTAGTTGAAATTGGTCCAGTAGTTTTGGAGAAGAAGAATTTTTAAAGATTTTTCGAAAATTTAAATTAATTAAATTAATTAAAATTCAAGTTCGGCGCGGATGTTATTCTTTTGAAGGAATTTGGTAGAGATTTATGCAAGGAAGATTACTGTGAAGTTTGGTTGAAATTGGTCCAGTAGTTTTGGAGAAGAAGAATTTTTAAAGATTTTTCGAAAATTTAATTCAATTAAATTAATTAAAATTCACGTTCTGCACAGATTTTATTCTGTTGAAGGAATTTAATAGAGATTCATGCAAGGATGATTCATGTGAAGTTTGGTTGAAATTGGTCCAGTAGTTTTGGAGAAGAAGATGTTTGAAAATTGTTTACGCACGCATGGACGCACGCACGCACGGACGCACGACGGACACAGGGCCATGACATAAGCCCCGCTGGCCTTCGGCCAGTGGAGCTAAAAATTTGTGAACAAATTTTGGAAAGAATGACTCAAGACACATTCCTGCCAGGTTTGGTTTAAGGTTTACAGACCCTGAAAAATTATACACTTTCTAGCCATACGAACTGCATCAAATTTCACACACTTGTAAATATAAATACAATTCATATAAATTGATTCAGCGTGCCAGATTTCAAGATTATGCCTAAAGAAGAAAATAATTTACAAAAATTATTTTACTCTATATTCATATGCAAGGGAGGTAATTTTGAAGGTTTTTGTCAAATATTTCCATAAGTATGCATTAATTCAAAATTCTAAACCGTGCAAAATGCTTATGTTTGTATTTGGAATGGAAATGTAACACAGCTTAGTAATTATTTGCACTTTTCAAATTTCGCCTGTGGCTCTTTGGTCAGAGCTCTCACTAGGATTTTGAAAGTAGGATTCCAGGAATCCAACTTCAGAAAAAGTTGGATTCCACACAGAAAATTTGGATTCCACCATCATAAAGTAGGATTTTGTACCGCTCAAGTCAAATGATTTCGCAATGACCAAACGTTTAAACCTAAATTAGACAGTAGTTTCAGGGGTCATTGTTTTTCTTCTTAAAAATGGATATACCTAGACGTGTACAGGATTTAAAAAATGAGGTTTCTTATTCCCCCCCCCCCAAATTGAATCTTGTACCCCTAATTTTTGCAAGCAATTTGAAGCATTTTATGTTTCTTATAGAAGGGGTACAAGCCTGGTGTAAAATAGTGGTTTTTACCCCCAAATTTGAAAGTCAGTGGAAACCCTGTTGTCTGATGAGAATTTCAATAAAAGGGGCAAATAGAAATCAGCATTTGCTTCTATCATACTTTGTTAATTGTTTTGAAAGAAATTAGTTTGTATTAAAAATGAAAAAAAAACCTAAATCTAGATCTAGTATCATTAACACATTCAAAACAGGAGAAGAAAACTAGTAAAGGTGAAGTAAATCTGATCAAATACAAATTGAGCTCCAAGTACAGCGGCGGATCCAGGATTTCTGTGAGGGGGGTTCGTTTTTACAAGAAGGGGGGTTCGTTTTACAAGTATCACACAATTTTGACTGAATTTCTGCATGAAAATGAAATAATTAGGGTACAAAGGGGGGTTCGTTTGAACCCCCCGAACCCCCTCTGGATCCGCCACTGAAGTAGTAAACAAATTGAGAGATTGATCAATGGTGCGTGAAAGGTAAGGGTCATGACGGCATGTAGTCAGTATCAAGGTCAACTGTTGACACAAAGAAATCTGTATCTATTTATAGACCAGTTAAAAACTTTTACACAGGTTTTGTAAGATATAATTTTTATTGATGGATATTTTATTTGTTTAATTCTAAAGGTAAGAATGTGTTTCAATCATAACCCTGACCTGTAGATGGCTGGTTTGTTATGACCTTTCTCTCCGTGATTTAACTTTTTGTCCTTTTCCCAAACAAACTTCAATGATCGTATATTTAAGGATTTGTACACAATATAGCATGGGAAGTAAAGAGGCATAAAAAATGCTGGTAATCATCATTTTCTTTGTTTGCCTCAATGTTTATTGTTTTCCAAAAGCAATAAGGAGGTCACAAGTAGACATGTATTACTTGGGAATGAGTTAAGCTGATCTACAAACTTTCGGCATTTTCCGGAAATCAATTTTCACTAGCCTAGGCTTGGGCTTCGGACTACCAGCCAAGTTCTCATACTGCCCTCGCCCCTTCCCAAAACAGAGATCGTATTTTACTCTATTTATTTAGTAGATCTAGGTCAAATTTACTGTAGAATTTCTAGCTACCAGAAGAAAAAAATTCACGCTGTGAATCAGCTGTAAACAGAGAATTCTGGATTTAATGATTTGGATTCGACTCCCATTTAACATGAAATATCGTAGTAAAAGAAAGTCTAGGAAATACTCTTATTGTTCAATAAAAGAAAACATTATTATGTTTACATTTTGCCATGTGTAAACAGTTATGCAGTTTTGCACACGGCACTATTATTCTACCCGAGATTCTAAGCAGTGTGTAATGACTGATTTCTTACTCGTTCTTCTCATTTCATAACTTAGTTGCATCATTCTTGTTGGACTATGATAACAATTTAGGTAAACAATTGAATTCAATAACGGAAATATTATTAGTCAATCAACTGCATCAATCAATCCTAATTTACAATCGTCAAATAACATTGTCTGGTAATGGCTAATTAAACATTCATTTCTGTCAGACTCCGCCTACAACTTCTACTGATAATTGATCCTGATTGGCTATAAGCGGTGATTAACGTCACGCCTACCACTTTTGTCTACCCGACTTAGATGTGGCCGATTATCGATTTTTCATGACACAGTTGATTGGGTTTATTATCTAGAGCCGAAGACTGACAGTTTGTAGACAATTGTGTACATGTTAGATTCTATAGACAGACGATAGATAGGTTGATGACCGGGACGCGTGCCCTGAAAAAATTGTCGTCCGTCGGAATCCTTTGATAGGATTTTTTGTCGTCCCCTGAGGAAAGTTGTCGTCTCAGACGACAGTACTGTCGTTTCCGAGAGCCCTGTTTGGTGATACCTTAAATTGGCCCAATGGTTGATCAGGTTGGTGAAATTTCCCGATCGGGCATTATTGCCCAATCGGGCAATCTTGCCAGATCGGGCAATAGCAAAATTGAAAGAAAAGAGCAAAAAGTCAAATTGCGGTGAAATGTTTCGGTGTCGAGAAACCAAAGTTTTTGGGCATATCAGTGTTTATTCTAGGGCGCGGTATTGCGGGATTCCCCCACTTTTCTGACGAAATCCCCCACATTTTTCATCTCCGAGCGGGACAAATCCCGCAAATGAAATACTTTCGGTACTTTGATCACATATTGCCGTAAATATCAATAACACAAAATTTAAAGCAAAATTAACTTTTGGGTCTCGAATATCGCTAGCAGGAATGCATCTAGAAATTTGCAAATTGGGGGGAATTGCCCCCCATAATTTCTGAAATTGGGCGGCAATGACCAAAATATGGGGGCATATATAAAATGACTATTCTTTGGTCATTTTATGTACTTTGAATGTATTTGATGCCATATTCAATGATTTAATATAAAGTAAACTGTTACAAAGGTCATCTTAACTAGTCTAGATCTTATGAAATAACAATAAAATTAGACCTTTACAGAGCTCCAGATAGGATGCGTATTTGCGTAAAATACGCATTGATTTGGTCTAAATACGCATTTACTTCCATAAAAATGCGTACAGATACGCATTCAAAATAAGGAATACGCATTTTATAATCGTCAGTTAGCGTATCAAGATCGAAGAGCGCCGGAAGAAACACATGTATACAATAGGAAATTCCAACGATTAAAAATAACGTTTTGGTCTGTAAAAATAGCTTATCAAAGTGTCTAATACGACTCAACCAATCAAAATCGGGAATTATTGGGGAATATCAATTACGTCACAGGCAAATGACAATCGGCTATTCCGTAGATCTACCGAATGCTGCCGAGAGGTGTATTTTGTTCTAATTTCAGTCGTTCATTTCTGTTATTTTTTCTTATACAGAGCAAAGCGTTTACTCGATTTTGATTGGATCATAATAATCAGGCTGCCGCAATTGCATCACTTCGGAAATCCGAAATTGCAACTTGAATAAGTTTGTTTTCTTTTCTTAATCGGGAAACGAGTAAATCCACACCTGAGCACAGCGTAAAGACGATTTTGGCCGATATTATTTCTGAAGAGGCCCTACAGTACAGACAAAGATAGCCCACGATGGAATTCTCGTTCAGGAAAAAAAACCTAAAAAGTCTTGATGGTCGGAAACATAGCGCGCTTAGATGTCCTCGAACTCGAAAATGAAAGTGGGTCGTTCCAGTAGGGTGCTCCTGTTAATTTTAACCCTTTCCCAAACAAGATGGTAAATACGCCTTGCCTCCAAAAAAATATCTGGAAATACGCATTGGAAAAAATTCTGAGGGGTAAATACTCCTTGCCTCAAAAAATTATCTGGAGCTCTGCCTTTACAGCTATGAAATACCAGACAAATTTCATACAAGGGCTCATTTAATATCCATCCAATTAAGTGTTTTGCCAACTTTGATATAAATGTATCGTCGAAGTAGTAACTCTTACATTCAACAAGGTGAAATGATGTAAAATTTTCCAACTTTATGTCTTTCAAATCGAAATGCACTCGTTTTTCAGTATTTTGAATGTTAAAATTGAATGATTACATATCACGCGTGGTTTACTACCTATCTATCCACGAGCAGTTGCATGACAAGTCTGTTTGAGCTAGTGTAGTCCAAAACATTTTCTAAATCTATCTGTCACAGTGTACACAGTCGCCATTTGCAATTTTGAGTGACGTCATCATTGAAGTGTTTTTAATCAAAGTGCCCAGAGTATTTCAGGACTGTTAAGAGATCGATTCTGTATTCTTGATTCAATGTTTGTGCATATTTACGTCTCTTTGACTGGTTATCTCGATGAAAGAGGTACTTAGAAACAAATCAGCTTTCATTGACTTTTTTTCTGATCGATTATGGAAGTAAGGCGGAAGAATTTTGACATCCTGATCATTCAAGATTTCTTTCATTTGCTTGTAAATTTATAATTTCTACCGGATAAGTTCACCGAGATTGTGTTCCAAGTCATTTTTATATGGAATGACAGGGATGGGGTAATTGATAATGTGTAATTAGCATTACATGTAATTAATTACTTAATTATTGTAATTGAATGTAATGTGTAATTGAACCAAAACTCAATTACATGTAATTGAAATGTAATTAATTACATTGCAAAATTGATGTAATTATCAATTACATTTTCAATTACTTCAATTACTTTTTGTGTTTTGAGGTTGTAAAATTGGACTGTGAATACTAGTTAACTGTATCATGGATATTGATAACAACCTTCTGTTTTTCCTCACTACATAATATGATTATTATATCACCTAGGAAATGGATTAGTCATTTCATTTAAAATCTGTGGTTATATATTTTTCAAAAAATATTAATGTATAAAAGAATAAACAGATATATAACCAGCATTTTCTCAATATCCTCAATATTTTCTTTGCTATATAATGTACATAAATTCCAACTCCCATGTAATTGTGTGTGGAAACTTTCAAATTTGTCTAAAGCTATATAATTATAATTCAAACTATTTCAAAAGGAGAAAATGTTGTTATCAACGAATTATTATTTTTTCCCATCTTTTCCTAAGCCTTGTCTGTTAGGGACTTCAAATTTAGAGCATTATTGTCTTATGGACATAATAAACACCTGTGGTATTTAACCCTTTCCCAAACAAGACCAGGTATTGTCATCCCAAGTAAAAGCAGTTGGTGAAAACATTGAGGAAAGGAAGGAATTGCTGATATTTTTAGCAATTTTCCCTTTCTTAGATTATTTGTAATGATATAATATGCAAATGCCATCCACTTTTGTTTAATCATTTGGTAAGCAGCAATTCATTTCAAATTCTATCATTCCAAAAATTGTGCCATTTGGGAATGGGTTAACCTGAGGTACCCTGCATGACAGTAGGTTATCCATTTTCATGCCTTTGCCTGGGGGCATAGAGAGTCAATATTGCACCCTTTGTGCATTTTAATTATCAACTTGAGAGCTTAGTGCAAAAATATTGTAACTGCTTAAAATTTATCTGCACATAAGTTAACCCTGCCCTGAACAATATTTGTCAACCTATTGGACATCAAAACGAAGTTAGAAAATTCATATTTTATTGCAAAGAAAATATGGAGGGAGAATGAAAATTTTATGATTATCAGCAATTTCTTCTTTTCTCTCAATTTTTAATTCCCCAAATCATTTCTACTATGGATGTTATAACCAGGTCTTGTTCGGGCAATGGTTAAAATAACTTTACCCTTGGGCTAAGCTTTCGACTACTGGAGTACTGAAACAATATCTAGCTTAATTTACTCTCGTGTGATATATCCATTGAAATTATTTTTGTTCAGTTTTCATTCAGTTACAAACTGGACTGTTGAAAGGACATAGATTTTAATGGAGAAAATCAATGTATTTATTTTGAATTGCATGAAAATAAATCAGGAACAATTTAGGCAAAATGAAAAAAAAAGTCTAGTCTAGGCCCAAGATTTGATACATTTTCCAGAAGACAAAATTTTAGTCTGATCCAATTCAAAGATATTTAAGAAGACAATTTAAAGAAAATGAAATTTTACGTGTTTGTGTCCATCGTGGAAACTGTGGAAAAAGCATGGTAAAAAGTTAAAGCAACAAAAAAAATCATCAAAGCAACCTTTTGCCTCAAAACTTTCCAAAGCATAAACTCCCTGAAGAAAAGGAAATATTGGTTATCAGCTGTGTCTTCTTTCTCACAAAAGGTTTTTAAACTATAATATTGTACTGAGTCACCAAAGCTAAGTCTTGTTTTATCCAAATACCAAGTTCCAGAATGGTTTCATATTAAATGCTCTACAAACAACAAAGTGAATGTCATAAGTAGATTTGTTTTGTATTACATCAAATTATACAATACAGATGGAAAAGAAAATATTGATTGTCAGAACGTTCTTCCTTTGTCTCAAAGTTTTCTAAAATAATGTGTAATTGTAATTAATTACATAGGCAAAGTAATTGTAATTTAATTAATTACATTGGAAAATGCATGTAATGGTAATTGTAATGGTAATTGAAGATTTTCAATGTAATTGTAATGGTAATTAATTACATTGCAATGTAATTGACCCCAACCCTGTGGAATGATGTGTATTTTATGTACCAACTGTCCTTGTTTTCCCACACTATCTGTCTGTTTACGATCATGGGAAAGTTGTCAAGCGGGAATTTATTATCAACTGAATTTGTTATTTGATTGGATAACCTCTTTTCCTGGCGCTATGTGATTGGTCATTTAGAGTGTTGGCCATTTAGCGTATCGTCATGATTGGAAGGATATTATTTAAAAAAGCAATTTTTACTAAACAAAGGACATTAAGTAAATCAAAGCCAGAAAGATTTAAATGTGGCTGAAAATTACAGCAACTAAAGACGTGTGTTTATCGCCGTAAATAGATGCCAGAAATGCGATTTTGTATGGGAAGGTACTATCAAATGACGTCATTGGAATGCAGTTGGTCACAGCGCGTGCAATAATCACGGGCCTTTTTCATAGTTATAGTAGCCATATTTGGAACCAATAAACATCTATTTAGGTCAAATAGGCGGAGTCAGTTTGGCCACGGCGGGTGCAGAATCGTGTTTTCTTCTGATTGGCAGCATGTTTTTGTTATCCTGCATCATGGCAAATAATCAAGTTCTAGCTGATTTTTGTTCATTGAAAGACCTAGTTTTTCCAGTTTATCCGTTTCCAAATGATTGTTGGCATCAGAAATGGTTATTCTTTTGCCAGAGTTTTTGTTGTTTTTGCGGAATTTGCCCGCAGCAATTTTCCAAATAGGGGGGCATTTATGAAAATTCGCGGCAATCCCGCAATGCCGCGCTCTAGATGCAACCCTGCGCTAGATATAGGTTACAAAGAATCCAATTTTGCTTGGAAAAGTAAATATACTGCATCATTCATTGTTTTAAGAAAATGATTGGAATTTAGAAAAGTCATTCTAAGCCAGTCTATAGTAATGGCGGCCATCAGCGATCTAGAGCTGTCAAAAATGCTATTTTCTTCTGAAGAAAATATAAAAGTAGAACAATAGGTAAATGTTCATGAGAAATTCTGAATTTGTTATCTAAATACCATTTCCTTTTGTTTAAAAATAAGGTCCAACACCAAATGTTTTGAGAGAAAGAAACAGAATTGTTTCTCCACATTCGTCCCCAAAATAGTTCAACCACAAACTAAATTTATTTTTTTTACTCCCCACTTCCTGAACCAATTGAAGAAAATATTTTATGAATCAACTAAGAAAGTTTAGAAAAGTAATTTGAATATTTAAAAATTGATTGATAAAGGATTAAAATACCATACAAAAACATATTTTAATTAAATTAGTCACTTTTTATAACTATTTATTATATTGTAATGCCCCCATATTTTTTCAAAATCCCCCACATTTTTTGGGGAGGTGGGGGCAGATCCCCCACTTTATTCATATCCTAGAATAAACACTGGCATATGGGTTAGACATTCCCTCACACAATCCCGAAGAAATTTCCCATCAAAGTGGTCTATCTTCCAGGGTTGGCGCTGCCCATCGCCATTGTCGCCAAATGCGACAGAAAAATAAAAGTGGCGCAAGAATTTTTCATTTGGCGAAAATGCCTGGCGCCAATAAAAATTAAGTGGCCCCAAAAATTATCAAATGGCCCCAACTCGCGGTAGTTACAGCTTTATCGAACGTTACCGACAATATATTATCTCGGCACGCGACACGACAATTAGCACCATGTATAACTGTTTATTACCTTTAATTGCCATCCATAGTTAGTCCAAACACATATGACGCGACAACTAATTGATAAGCAAAGCGACGGAAAAATCGATAATCATAATCGGGTACCAGTGTCGTGTGCAATAGAGCATTACACGATACATAATTATGGGCGTGTACTTTCGATATTGTTTTAATTTGATTGACGGGTCGAGTGTTCATGGTTATCGAATATCTCCTAGTTAATCCTTTACTTTACGACATATTTCAGGCGAAATTGAGTTGTTCAAAACCAATCTTGTTGCTAATAATTGTTCAGAATTCCGTAGTTATGGAAGGTGCCGAATTACGATGTTTCGGTAAGTTCAATCGCGCAATTTTTTTGGAATAAACTAGACCTTTGTTTTATGCTTTTCATCGTGAGATTGTCCCAGCGATCTTCAAGGAATATTCAACAAAAGTTAGTCATGATTCCTGCCTAATTACAAATTCAATCGGGACCCTGATAATCATATTTTCTCCTTTCCCAAACCTGTTTGTTTTATTGACAAAATAGGATTTTTCAAGCGAGCCAGGGGGGGGGGGGGGGGGGGGGGCTGTTAGACGGTTCGGAGGAACAGAACATAGAACAACTGATAAAATATTTGAAACTATTTGATATTTTTTATTCAAAAGACATCTCAACATTGATGAATATGCTTGCAACATGGTTGCCTGAACAGCCACATGTGTACAAGCATATTCAACAATCTAATTATATAGCCTAAGTCTATAAACATGCAATGAGATAAGTCTAAGACAAACAAAATGGAAAAATTAGAAAATGATGGTTTTCATAATTCCTTTCTTTTGCCTCAATGTTTTCTGAAATGTATATCATTTGGAAAACAGCTTATTAGGAAAAGAGTTGGGTGCAAAATGTCGAAAATTTTGTCAACTAGTACCGACCCAGACACCTGAAATGGGGCCCCAACTTTCACCAGGTTGGCCCCAACTTTTTTCATGTGGCGAAAGTGATGGCCCCAACTTTTCGAGAGCCAGAGTGAACCCTGTATCTTCCAGGGTTTCCAAAAGCTCCATTTTGGGGGTTTTTCACCCCCAAATTGAATCTTGTACCCCCAAATTTTGCAAGTAGCCTTCTATGTTTCTTATAGAGGGGGTACAAGCATTGTGTAAAATAATGCTTTTTCCCCCCAAATTTGAAAGTCGGTGGAAACCCTGTCTTCATGCGCCCAGACTCATTTCGGTTACATTGGAATTAATAGGAAATTAACTAAAAGAACAAAACCTTACATTTATTTTCCCAGTATTTATAACCGTAAACTTTTTTCACCAACCAGGGTCCTCCCTTTTGATAATTTCTGGAGCGGTAAAAACCGCCAATGTATCACGGATTCTTGTCTATCAGAGAGGTGACAATAAAAGCACAGTGTACACCCAAAAGTTATGTGGCATACTTTACAAACTAAATACTGCAATATCCCGTGCTTACTATCAAAAGTAGGAACATAACTTTTGATGTACACTGTAATTCTATCTTCACCTCCCCACTCTGGGCGCATGAATATAGACCATTTTAATGGGAAATTTCTCTGGGAATGTATGAAGGGAGGTCTTACCAAAATGCCCAAAAACTTTGGTTACACGACACCAAAACATTTAACCACAATTTGTCTTTTTGCTCTTTTCTTTCAATTTCGCTATTGCCCGATCGGGCAAGATTGCCCGATTGGGCAATATTGCCCGCAGGGTGTCCGATCACGTAGAAATGTATGTGAATCACGTAATTTGAACAAAAATCACGTACTACTTTCTTACCAAAAACGTCTAAGATCGTACGCTAAAAGAACCTGCATCATGTATAAAAATAAGATTACATTTACGAAAGAAAAAACAAGTTTTTTTATAGCCAAGTAATAAAACCGAAACTGCCAAATTCGGTCATTTTGATCCCTCTATTTTTTCCGCTAATTGTAGTAGGCCAAGACGCTGCGTTTTTGGGATTTACTCAACCAAAAAGCTGTATCATTGCGAGCGTCTGCATGATCATGGCATCTACTAAACAGACTGGAATTTTTTATTTTGATCGGTCTTTAATTTCGGGTAGTCTCTGGTTTACCGGGCGCAAATTCTGCCCAATCCTATTTTACATGGTTTGGGTTAGGGTTTGAGATAAAAATCACAATTCATGTCAAAAGAAAAAAGAGCAGGGGGGGTGTGGGGATGGCAGTCCCCCATCATTAATTAGCCCAAAATATAGCACAACATTTATTGCGCCCGGTATACCAGAGGTGTGCCATCATTTCAAATGAACTTAATCAGAAAGTCTACATAAAAAGGGGGGAACGACGAAGAAAAAACACAGTCTGGACCATCATCCACTGTTGAATCTAAAAACAAAGTTCATGGCTCTGCCAGTTAAACTGGCTTTGTTCGGACAGAGAAAAGGGAATATTGCAGATATTTATTAGAGTCTCAGCTGAAAACGGAAACTGATTCATGGTTGGCGTCTGAAAACCTTACAATCCTTAAGTTTTCAAATTTGATTGACTTGTAATTAAAAGAAAAGATGCTTAACAAAATGCCTCAACCCTTTCCCAAACAAGACCTTGATTGAAATGGAAGAACTGTTAAGATTTAATGTTAATTTTCTTGTACCCCCAATTTATTTTTTGTACCCCCAACTTTAACCACCAAGAGGTACAAAAACCCCCAGTCAAAATTTTCAGTGGACACCAGGGCTTTTTTTCCTTCTTTAGTAGAGGCCGATCTTCGGTGACTTCACAATCGCGAAAAGCCTAGTTTTTTCACAACTGCAGTGTTTATTTTTTATTTTGGGGGAAGGGGGTCAGGGCCCATAGGTGGGGGAAAATTTGCGCGTGAACGCCCAAAAAGGGGAAATTTCAATACATGCTTATACTCTCAAATACAGTGTTATGAATGCATTTAACTTGCTTGTATATCATAATGGGACCTTCAAACAACCATTAGAACTGCTAGAGATGCCTAGAATGTAAATATGATTTGGATTTTTCTTTGCAACAAAAAATTTAGTTCTAGGAGGGGAAAATTTCTCTGAAATGGGGGAAAAAAGTATATTCCTCAGAGAGGGGAAAGGGGCCCAATAACGACCGTTTTTTTAAGAAAAAAAATCACTGAACTGTGGCAAGAAAATTTCACAAAAATCGGTAATAAAATTCCCAATCAAAAGTCTGAACTGATCGTCATAATGTCGATTTACAGACCCAGGTCTCGAAGTCAGCGATTTGTGAAATACAGAGGCCGTTGCGAATTGAAAGTAGAAGTTGTTTAGACTTTCATGTCAAGTCCCGGCAAAAACGAGAGGTCGCGATATATTGGTTCCCGTTTCAAATCCCACTGCGTTGTTATACATCGTTATATGACGGGTACTAGTCTAGTCGCGTATGATTGGAATTTTGCGGATTAATTAATCGAACACTAACTCTGTTTTTCACATTATTACGACGTTTTGCGAATTCATATTTTTCAGACGTGAGTTAAGTTTAATTCGTTTTACTTTATCACGTGATATACTAGTAATGTTAAATGTGAAAACGATTGGAAATCAAGAATGTTGTAATAGCGCAATTACAAAGAACAGTATTCTCTTCGTATATTGATGTATCATATGCAAATAATAAGACACCGTGTAAACAAAACAAAAAAAAAACACACAAAAAAAAAAAAAACCGCGAGGGGAAAACATGACGTCTAGAAATGGGAAATATTACGCGAAATCAATTAAAAAAGCTGCAACTGACAAATCACAAAAGTTTGTTAGCTTTTGTAAAAATGCCACACTATCTTCTTGATAATTCTAATTAGAACGATGACGAGGCTGAAATTGATAACTGCGCCCAACCTGGGACTTCGGCCCCAGATGTTAGTGTTGAACCCATCCCAACCCCAGTGTAACAGTCATGTCACTAATCCGATAGTGACGACTTCCACCAATGAAGCAGAGAGAGAGAGAGAGAGAGCATTTTCTTTTCTTTGCACAATGCTTTCTACCATTTAACCCTTTCCCAAACAACAAAATTTATGGATGCTAAGTATCATAATTATGACTAAATACATTTGTTTTATAATAACATTATAGGATATATAAACTGAAAAGGTAAAATTTTGTGAAATATTACAGTAGATATACTGAGGACATAGATCTACAGAGCAAAAGGAGCACATGTTGGTATCAGGCTACAGTTTCTTCATTTACAAATGTTTCCCCAGGCTTTTCTTATCAATGACCTGGTATTGTTTGAGAAAGAAATATTAACACAGTAAGTTATTTAGATTTAACATCAGGATTAATTTGTCATCTGCAGCCAACTGCTTGGTGTTTACCTGTCAAATCAATCTGAAATTATGTTGTATTAGATAGATAAACCTATTTAAGTATTTTTTTCACAATTTTGCCAAATTTCACGCGAAATTTCACAAAACGACAGGCTAGGGCCTCTTCACAATTTCTGGAAAAAAAGCCCTGGACACACTGGCCCGATCGGGAAATTTCACCAACCTGTTGATTTTTAAAGAATTTTCTTACAATGAAATTGGTCCAGTAGTTTTGGGGATGTTTGAAAATTGTTTACGCACGCACGGACGCACGACGGACACAGAGCCGTGATAAAAGCTCCGCTGGCCTTCGGCCAGTGGAGCTAAAAACGCCTTTCAATTGCATGATTCATACGAGAACAAATGTTACAAAGGGAGGTAACTTTCACCGGCATGCCATGTGGTCCTGTCAAATTAGTGTCTTTGCGGAGAAACTACACTTCATTATCACAAAAGTTGAATATCGTCTAGCTGAGAAATGTTCGAGGATAACAAATGCGTATACTATTATTCGATTTTTGTCTTACTTTAGCAAATTTCCGTTGTAAAACTGGGAAAAATCCGAAGGACGATGTTTATTCTTTTGTTCGGTTAAAAGCGCATGCGCGTATATGTAATGTGGCGGAAAGTAAAAAAATACCAAGAAAGGAAACAAGAGGAAACGAGAGGAAAAGGACAAAGGAGACCTAGATCTAATATATGTTGCATCATTTCATTACCCGACTGAAGGCAAACCTTTTGACCGTTCCGAATTCAATGAAGTTGCAGAAGACAATTTTCACACCATATTACCGGCTATCACTACAGCAGTTGCTAACCTTGGGCAGTATCATCTATAAATAGCGCGTGCACTGGGTTGGTCATACTTTTTCCATATTTGTTTTGTGTAAAAGCGTTTCTCAGCTATAATTTGTAGTGCCCTCGGCTTGCCATACATTTGAGCACCTACATGTCAAATATTAGCACAGAGAGTCCTCAAACAAAAAAATAATTCACTAACAAAGTCGAAATTTCACATATTTGCATATAAAATTCATCTTTCCATGCAAATATCAGAAAAACACTGAAGCAAATGTTAGAAATTTTATTACAAAATGGATATTTAGTATATTATCTACCAACTAATTGCTTGCGAAGACAATCAACTATTCCGTTATGTCGTTATAGTCAAACAAAGTTTGGTGAGCTACAAATTTATGCAATCACGAACAGCACATAGGGGGATCACCGACAGGAGATTCGTACTTGAAATAGGCAATCACAGACAGCATAAATGATACTATTTTGCTTGTCTATGTACAATTCGTTTTCATTATCCAAGTGATCATTGTGTGAAATATTTAAAATTTGCTAATGATAATTATAACAATACATGAATGCTGGTACTTTTGTTTGATAAAAGAGCATCAGATAAGAATAAGCTATATATGAAGCAAGAACTCCCAGGAATCCACGGTTAGGTGCTCCAGCCACTGCAATATGGCCATAGCGGTTTAAAACGGCGTTACATCTCATGAAATCAAATCATAGGCCCGATTGTATCAACGCTGTTTAGCACAAACAAAATATTTCACTGATTTGTTCAAATTTTCCGATGTGAATAATCGAAAAATAACCGAAACAGATACTTGGCCATTTGGTTAACTCTAGCCGGCGTTTATAAAATCGGGCACAGACTAACTTTAAAGAAATACCTTCAACATTAGATCCTATGCTCAACAAGCATTCTGAAGTATTGCAAAACAATACCAAGTCCCCTACCGGCTTTATATATGTGTTTAGAAAAAGACCTTGACCGGGTAATTATACTAGCCAAATATCAGAATGGTCATTTATATTGTCCAGTAAGATTAACCCGAGACATCTGCATATGTAATGACCCCACTTGTTAAGGCACTCAACTAACGGACTTTGCACACGAAAAGTAAGTTGTCCCGGGTTAATTTGGGTGGACAATACAGCGATGTCGTTGTTATTTATTTGATATTAAAATCAGATAAATGGAGAATGTTTTTATCCAGTTAACCGTGGCGCAATTTTGGTGAACAATAGTGTATCGTATGTGTTGTTATAAAATCTCGTATGTGGCCATAGTTGCGAGACTTTATAACTAGGCCTACACTGACGGTTTGTCAATACTTATAACGGTAAATCTAGTGTATTTTTAGCACAGAGTTCATTGCTATTGATAATATAGGAAATGGAATCTTATGGTTAATAGGGTTAAATCTTATGCTATAAATAGAATGGTCCAAGCGGTTTTAGCTGTTAAAAATCTCGTAACCACGGCTTCATTCAAGCTGCAGTTGTGTGGTTTTAGAATCATACGGACAAAGCTCTTTTGTTTGTCCGAGATTCCGTGCGGTTTGCTTTATAAAGAGTATTTGCTGCAACATGTATCTGTTTAAGCCGAGTCCATTTAACGTCGGAGTCTGTCAATCCAGGGGTCGCGAGTTCGAACCCCAGGCCGACCAGTATCCATTCTTACATTTGACAAAAGTCATTTGTCTCTCACCAATGGGTGTGAATCATCTATGTGAGAGCGCAGCAGGAGGCTGGGTACTTTTATTTAGAGGTCTATTTGTCCAATGACCACTCGGCTTTACTTCACCATGCAAGGTGAAACATAACACAGAATAAAGAAATAAACATTTTTAACCATTTCCAAATAAAATGCCTCTTTTTACGGAGTTATCTGTACATGTCGGATCGTTTTGATTGTACAAAATCAATTTTCATATGATTTAGGTATAGATCTAACAATACAGCTCGAGATATTTATCAATTTTCATGTTTTGAAAATTGAGTTTTCCATTTGAGACGTTTAGGGAGATTTCTCGCCTTATCTATAGAGATCCTTACCTAGCTGACTGATCTTTGATCCTTCACTAGTTTCTGTATTCACTTACCTAGGTTAGTTGTAGTTGCTTTATGTAGACAATCATGCTGTTTTATCGATATCAACAGATTCTTGCTTGATAATCCGTTATCACCGATATCTCTGCTTCGTTTCGCAATGAGGCCAAAACGCTGAACATTGATAGCGCATCTGTCTCTCATTCGAGAGAACCCGGGTTCGATCCCCGGCCGTGGCAAATATCTTTTCTAACTTATGTTACCCACCAATGGTTTGATATTGTTAACCTATGTGGGCGAGCAGCTGGAGGCTCGGTTAGTCTCTTGTGTTAAATTAGTACTTGTATGAGAAACAACAGGAATCCATGGTTAGGCGCTGAAGGTGCCGCGATATAACCATGGCAGTTGAAAACGGCGTAAAACCCCAATAAACCAAATCGTTTCGCAATGAAAAATACAAATTTGCACCGCGCAAAACATTCGATCGAAATGTTTGAAGATTCATTGACCGACTTTGAAATAGCAGGATTCATATACATATATTCGCATGGGTTCCATCTATTGAAGTTAAGTCTGACTAAATGAAATTTAACCACATTAAAAATATAACAGTCATATTGTGTGCCTAAAACAGCGACGACATGATGTAAAATCGACAATTTTCACTGTAAAGTATGTGTAGTTTTTTTTAAGGTTTGCAACCCATCATTAGCACTAAAGAGCCAGAGGTGAAATTGATAAGTGCCAGTAATTCCTAAACTGGGTTACATTTCCATTCTAAACATAACCATTTTGAACGGTTTAGAATTTTGAATCAATGCATACTTACGGAAATATTTGACATAAATGTTTAAAATTACCTCCGCTGCATATGAATATAGAGTAAAGTAATATTTGTAAATTATTTTCCTTTTGAAGCATAATCTTGAAATCCGGCACGTTGAATCAACTTATAAGAAGTGTATGTACAAATGTGTGTAATTTGATGCATTTCGTACGGCTAAAAAGTGGTGTTTTTAATGATGGGATGTATACCTTAACCGACAAACTATCATCTACAACTGATGGTTGCATACGTCCTTCAATTTTGTGTTACGCAGCTTCAACCATATCTAGATGATTTCTATGTCTATAATTCAGAAATTGGCTAGTCTATCAAGAAATGGTGTTAATTCATTATTTATGCTCCTTTCAGGCAACTTCTTGTTGAAAGAGATGCCGCTTTTCCAACAAGACATATTGTTCTGTGTTGCCATCAACTTATGTCCGGGTTTGCCATTCAAATTTTCAATATGCTGTTCGTGATAGCCAAATCGGCATCAGTGTTTAGTTTTAATCGGTCAGTCTGAAGTTAATTCAATTCAGACAGTTCTCTAAATTTACACAGTGTAAGAAAATTGATTGACTATTTTAATAGAACTTTATATTAATTCTAATGATCGTCTTATTATTTTCTCATTATATGGACTGAAAGTTGGATCTTGCGTAAAAGATTGTGAAGTTGCGACTTTGTCGCTGAATAATTTTGTTGTTTAGGGATTCTTTGGGCTAATATTTATCATGTAGGTGTTCAAATGTATGGACAGCCAAGTGCACTACAAATATAGCTGAGAAAGGCTTTAACACAAAAGCAAAGATGGAAAAAGTATGACCTACCCAGTACACCCGCTATTTATAGATGATACTGCCCAAGGTTAGCAACTGCTGTAGTGATAGCCGGTAATAGGGTGTGATTTTCATTGAATTAAATTTTACAAAATAATATTTTTGTCTAGAAAACATTGTGGGATATTGCTCGTCGAAAGCAATTTCTTCATTTTCCGCAGTTTTAAGGGTCTTTATTTTTTAGCGAGTCAAAAAAGTCATTTGCGTGGGAATGGGTTAAAAGTGGATTAGACTTGTTACCCTTTTCCAAATTGACTGCTCCAGTTTGAAAGAGCGGACAAGAATTGACTTGGCATAGCACTGCATTCGATTAGCATGGGCTGCTCTGCCAGGTCATTTATCGTGAGGTATACATATGACACAAAAGATGTTACTAAGCCTGGGCGTAGCCAGATTTTTTCTGTATTACGCACGAGCGCCATATATGCCCGAGAGGGGGTATCAACGCTCTTTAACCCATTACCAGACGGCAAAATTTTGGACTGTTCCCGGGAAATTAAAAAATCATGTGATGCAGACGACAAATTCAAGTGAATACAACTTTATAATTTTTGGTCTTTTTGGACAAGAAACATTGCGGGAAATGCAGAAATTGCTTGTCACAAGCAATTTCTTAATTTTCACAATGTTTTCCAAAGCCTTTATCTTGAAGGGCGTCAAAAAGCGTAGGCCTAAATGTTTGGAATTGGGTTAAGGGGGTTCGGGAGTCTCCCCCGAGAAAAGTTTGATTTGTAAAGACTTTTTTCGTGCATTTTGACGGCATTTTGAGACACAAAATCGGCAAAAGTGACCATAAAAACCAAACAAAGCAACGTACGACCTTTTTGCGATTTCTTTTACATTACGCACGTGCGTATTAATTATGCGTAATGGGCGCCACGCCCTTGCTAAGTATAGAATTCACGTGAAATGTAGCACAGAAAATGCGCACTATATAAACTGCCATCTAAATATTACCTATTTCATTTCACATGGCGCAGCAATAGCTTTTATTATCATAAATTACACGCCTGCATTTTTTTAAAAATAACAAATCAGTAATATTTTCTAATGTACCTGTTATATCTGTGTACTATGATACAAGTCTGTTTGAAAAAATGATACGCTATATGCGAAATATGAACTCGTTTTTAGTAAAGGTCAGTGTCAGGTCAAATGAAATGCGTAATACATACATGTACTTTAATCCTACGTGTTACCAACACGGTAGAAATAGTAGGCCTATCTTGAATGCGCGAATTTAGGCATTTACCGGAGGAGCGGTAGGGTTTGGGGATGGGTGACCAAGTTTACCCGGACCCTCTTTGATTTGGCACGGAAATATTCCTACAAAATCATCTTAATGACCATTTTGGCCAAATTCATAGGGAATCAGAATCCCGGAGCCCTACCCCATCGCGCTTGAATAAAACAGACAATGGCTAGAGAAAATTGTCTAATCTATTTCTACAAGGGGATTTACCTCGTACACTATTATATGTGACCCATCACGCTAAAAGGAACCTTATAGGAAGGCCATAAAACCAAATTTTGACTAAAGGACCAGGCTTATCAGACGTCAACCAACTGTCGCATTAGGGTAATTAATATGCTATTAAGTTTATCTGGTTAAAACCAGATGTTTCACCTTATTTCATACAGTAACTCTGAGACTCACAAGCTGAAGGTCATCTTCGCTGCTTTGATTTATGTTGACTAGATAGATTTCCAAGGAAGGCTACCATCGTTGATTTTTGTACATGTCTGGGCCATCAATTTAGGTGGAAATGATCATTTTCCCAAACGCCAAATCTTCAAAATTTCCATTTCAAAAGCTGCTGCAGACTACAAATGGACATTGTTTAAGACGAAATTTGTGTACAACATAGCATGGAAAATATTGAGATAAAAGGAGAAACTGCTGGTTATCAGCAGTTTCTTCTTTTGTCTCAATGTTTTCCCAGGCCTATTCTATTAGGGACGTCAAAATCAGGTCTTGTTTAGGAAAGGGTTAAAGAAACATACAAACTAAGTTTACCTTTCAAAAACAATAGATCGTCGGTGTAAATGCAAAATCTCGTATATCGATTTTTGCGATTTTCAAAGTAACACCTTGTGTGCCCAGTTAAGACAATTCTGGCAGCTTTTGAGATATTTTTGCTAATCAGTTTTAATGACACATTGTTTGTGAACGATATGTCCAAATTTCAAGTAAAACCTTTTAGTGTGGGAAAAGTTATTACACTATTTTCCTTCCCCGTTAAAGGGACATTTCATCCCATTTCAATTTTTTAAAGTATGCCTTGATGCCAAGATTGGTTATTCTAATGAGTATAAATGCCATCAGTTTTCTGAAGTTGTTGATGATACGCGATCAACACGCCTTTAAAGTTGAGACAGAAACGACAAATTCTATATACATCTGAATTGTTGTGGACAACAATTTGTTTAATTCTAACACAAAAATGCATATGCCTCGTAAATGGCGCGATATTTTGACTTGGAATTTTCAGAATTTTCATAAGAAAATAATAAATTTATGCTCTTTTAGATAAAAATGAAAGTGCAATTTATGAGAAAATAATTCTGTAATGTCACTTTAAAATTTTCCAAAAACGAGATACGAGGTTTTGCATTTACAACGACGACATGTTTTGACATCCCTGTTGGAGAAAGCTTTATTCTTTTCTCAAAGAAGACATAAGCCTCTATACGCTTACATTTCTTAATCGATTGCCTTATTCCCAAATTACATAACAAGCTATCTGATTGGACGAGACGTATGTCTCGGCCAATCGGATGCGTTGTTATGAAAATTTACAGTCATGCTTGGAATTAGGCTGGTTGATGAATACCATGCCTCTGATTTTGAGGTCCCTAGTAGAACAAACTTTGACCAAATAGGTTCAATTTACTAAACGGTTTCCATTTTCTTTCCAAAAAGGCAGGCCCGTAGGAAAAGGGGGAGGGGGCAGCCCCTCAAAGTTGGCCAAAATGCCAAATGCTCTTTATTTTACACTATAAATTTAGGAAAAATGCAATTTAGCCCCCCCCCCCTTTTCAGACACCGGGGCTTTAGCCACCCGTATATAAAATTGCTTCATACGGGTCTGATAGCAACCATCCTGTCATCGGAGATTCCGGGCGGGGTTTGCTCATATGCTACGTCGTCGATGCGGCGTATCGTCGGTGTAAATGCATTGAACATCGTAAGTCATTTTTTGGCGATTTTCAAAGTCAAACCTCATTATGTCCATTTTTGACAGTTCTTGCACCATTTGTATCATGGATGATGGCAAGACGCCATTTGCTGAAAATATTTGGTTTTTGATTATGAATGTCATTCCAAAGCTATCACAAAGCCTTATTGTAAGTGTCATCCCCTCCAATCAGATTGATTGTGATGCAATTTAGAATTAGAAAATAGTCCTGGCAGTGTTGTTGTATAGCCTACACAAATTATGTGGTCTCAAATGCTACAGTGCCATCTTTACAGATTAAAAAAATACTGACAATTTTTCTTTTATATCCGACTTCTGTTAACGTCACCCGTCACGCTATACACTGGACATCCTGGGAAGTGAGAAACTTTTCACTCTTATGAAATTTACTTGGTCTAGTTTTTTCATATCTTGATAGACCTACATAGCCTATGTTTATTTTCTAAATGCGACGTCTTGTCCGTTTTTCGAAACTTAGTTTTATGATCTTCCAAGAAGGTCCCTTTTAGTGTGACGGTAGATATAAGTTAAATTATCGCTTCATTAAATAGGAAAGACGTGTGTAGAAAATAGGCCCTTCCCGTGATTCCATGTCTTTTATGAATCCAAATTAAGTTTCCTAAACGAACTTTCGGCTTCTTGTGTTTGTTTACATTGTCTCTGTAGATCGATTCCGTATTTTGATGACGTCATTTCCCGGATGTAGACCCGAAACTTAGATGACATCATATCCGCAATCATGTCGTCTGAAATAAAGAAATTAAAAATAAAAACAAACAAACAAACAAAAAACAAGGTGGGTATATATTTAAATCGTAGTTTTGAACGAACGGACAGGTATTAAGTAATGATTTAGAATAAGAAGAAAAAACAAGCCATAGGATACAAAGCGGCTTCTAGGATGTGTGCGTGTAGCCTACACGGAAAAAGTGCTCACTTCAAGGAAGTTTTTTGTTCTTTTTCTATCGGCCTATACTTAATACTTAGACTAATACTTAATAAAAGTGCACCATACGCGACTTAACCCCGGTTCTATGACATTCTACACTTGACACCGTGGCTTCTTCAAATATTAAACCACAAGCATTTGTACGTTTCATAATAAGTTGGAAACGCGCACATCTGACAGAAAACCGGCAATGATGCCATTGAAGGCGCGTACGGTGCACTGTATCTCATCAAAATCCGCTGAGTAGCGCCTATAAGACGAGAAATTAGAAAAATCTAACTTGAAGCACGGTGGAGATTGTGCATCATGGGATGGATAACGAAATAATCTCGATTCTGGTAAGATATTTTGCAATAACTTCCTTATTTGTGAGCCAATCTTCAAAAGGTTTGTTGCATGTACCCCGCCTTACCGAGCTCTTTCATCGAATGTATGACATATTAGATAACGCATGGTACTTTTTTCCTAAATATTGTCCCAACCGACCAGCAAGCGAAATGGTAACGACTACGGCCAAATTAACCATGCTTCCGGTAAGAATTTGAGCAATAACTTTCTTATTTCTGTGCGAATTTTCATGCAGTTTGTTGCATGTACTCCGTCTTACTGAGCCCTTTTCTCAGATGTATTACTTATCTGGAAACTCCTTGTATTTTTCTCAAAAACCGATCACAACCGACTAGAAAAAGGGCCTGAATTGTTTTTCTTTTTTCTGGTCTGTTGGGATCAATTTTTGGACTAAGTACAAAGATTCTACAAACAAGTCACATATCTGAGGAAAGGGCTCAGTAATGCGGTGTACATGCAACAAACCGTTTGAAAATTGACGCAGAAATAAGAAAATTATTGCACAATTTCTTACCTGAAGCGAGGCAAATTTGTCTGTATTCGTTATCCATCCCATCATGCACAATCTCCACCGTGTTGAAGTGAAGGATTTTAAACGTGTAGGCCTACGCTTACAAAAGGTCACCCTATGATAGCTGCTATACGTGATCGATCGTGTTACGAATTTAGCTTCTAGACTGGGTTCCAGTCTGGTCACTTTTTCCTCTTTACCTTTCAAAAAATAAACACGATCAAAAACGTGTGCCGCAATACGTAACAGGTACCAATATCTTATGTGTTATTTTACTGACCAAATCTATTGACAACTGAACTAGGACTGAGCTAACTTGACATGGCATTACAAGAAACAACATACCGACAATATCAGATTCGAGCCCGGCACTGGGGCCCGTATAGTCATCAGGTAGATACTCGACCGGTAACATTGACTTGTCTATCATCTCGTAAACCTTGGTCAAGCTCTTACCAACCATGTGAACCTACAACATAACACATCGTTGGTGCTATAGCATAACCTCGTAACTCCAGCTTGATTGAAGCTGGAGTTGCGAGATTTTGCAATAACACTGACGATAGACACAAGCATAGACCTGTCTATCATCTCGTGTACTCAATTTACTATTCTAACTGAAATGGAAAGTATACCGTTGGGTACACTCAAAATTCTAAAATGATTATAGTAAACGACACAATTTCCTCCCAAAGCGGGAGAGCATATTTGCGATAACGCAGCATTATATCAAAGGAAAATTTATATTCAGTTACATTATTACTTTCAAAAACCGCAAAAATGAGAGCATTGCAAGTTGTAAGGGTAGGCTCACAACAAAATTATTATATCCTCGGTGATTTTGCAAAACATCGTAACTCCAGCTTCATTAAAGCTGGAGGGTTACGAGATTTTACTATAGCACCGACGATATGGCATTATTTATGGAACATTTTCCATGGCATTTGTTCAAAGGAAAAAGTCTTGTCTACAGAACCAATATACATGATGATTGGATAGTACCGGAGTGATAGACCTAGGCCTAAGTAAAAGAAAGAAGAGACAAAGACAAGACGGAAGTGCCAAAGATTTCCTTACCCTATCTAGTATTTTCTGTCGAGTTAGGACTGAGTATGCAGAATATAGCATGTTGAAGAATGAAGGTTCATTGTACAGATAAAAAGCTTTCATGCGAATAGGTGTACATTTCTGAAAAACAAAATATAAATTGTACATACAGTGCTCCAGCATTAACATTGGACATATATTGGCTCAACTAACGGATTAACGAAAATTAAGTTGTCCTTGAGTAACATTGGTGTACCGTATTTCCCTAACATTTGCTCAAAACAACAACGTTGTTACTTCTGGAAAAGTTAAATTGCTTTTATAAACACTTTTTCTCTTAACATTTTCCAAAGAATATTAGTTTGGGACGTCAAAACATAGACATGTCATAGGCGTAGCAACCCTTACGCAAAAACGCAATTGCGTACACATCTAAAAAAAAAAAATGTGGATTTTTGTTTTTATTTCCCTTGAAATAAACATCTGAATTGCCATTAAATAGGCCTATTCGTGACTCCGGGTGGGCATTATGTGTTTCATAAACATCTACATTAAATTTTCAAAAAAAATCTGGGAGATGCCCGCAAACCAACCCCAGCAGTATGGAGACTGCCACCAAACCTCCCCTGGTACATTAAGCATGCGTTTTGCGTACGCTTTATTTTCGGATAGCTACACCAGTGCTTGTCTGAGAAAAGGTCAACACATAGTTTACCTGAAAGAGTTGAGCGATACATTTCTGGTCGTCTGGCCTTGAATATTTCATCATCACAGCAGTTGAACTGAGATCCGTAAAGTCTATAAACCATTTAACACCGTTAACCTGCACATTCTCGTCACAACATAACCATTCTAGAAACAAAACCATAGCTCGGTAAACGTTCGTCAGTCCCCATCGCTTGATGTCTTTGGCCGTTTGGTGACCTTAAAAGTAAAGTAGCCTATTCATATTTCAAACAACTGAGAACACAACTGAAATCACAAATCTTACAATAAAGCTAGAAACCAATGAGAAATAAAGATGAATAATGATATTGCAAAAAAATGTTGTCTCAAATTGTAAATGTAGTTTTATCACGAGACAGTAAAACAAAAGAGGGGCTATTGTTTATTGTCCATACATAAAATAATAAAAAATCAAACTATTTGGTGACGGCATTGGATTCATTAAGCTGTTAACGTATTCCACTCATCGTTAGATACTAAAAACTTCGTGCAGTTCCACCTCCATGTTCGTCATTTTCAGTGATGCAGTTATCCGGATTCTAAGGTATATGACCAATCATTAAAAACACCACTTTCTAGCCATGCGACATAAATCAAATTACACACACTTGTAAATACACTTCAAATAAATTGATTCACCGTGCCGGATTTCAATATTATGCTTCAAGAAGCAATTAATTTACAAATATTTTTACGCTATATTTATATGCAAGGGAGGTGAATTTGAAAAGTTTTGTCAAATATTTCCATAAGTACGCATTGAATAAAAATTCTAAACCGTTTAAAATGCTTATGTTTGTATTTGGGATGCAAATGTAACACAGTTTAGGAGTATTTGGTACTTTTAAAATTTCGCCTCGGGCTCTTTGATGATGGGTTGTATACGTTAAAATCCACATAACCTCATCAATATCCGTTGCAACTGATGACGCAGAAGTTGCATGATTGGTATCTGGTGATGGATGGAATACCTCAAGGTACTTTGAAGGTGTTTGACGTTATTGTCCAGCAAGATTGACCCGGGATAACTTAATTTTCGTGAGCTAAGTCCGTTAGTTGAGCGTCTTAACAAAACATTGCCGAAGTGGGGTCATTACATATGCAGATGTCCCGGGTTAATCTTGCTGGACAATACATTGATCGATTTAAATATGTATAGTAGAGTGCATGTTATTGAGCTAGAAAGAGCATTTTTATGTCCCAGAGTAACAGATAAGAGTGTGTAAAGTCATTCTATTTTTTTAATTTCAACACCGAACCCTATGCTGTGTATACTCATTGGAATCGTCTCGGCGATCAATGAATGATGTCGAAATTTCTGCTGAATGTAGACTGGATTTACCGTAATGCTTTTTAAAGCGTTGGTGGTATCAAGCTGTAGTTACGACGATGATTATATGGACATATCGATTATGTTTGACACTTCACCATAATATTTGTGTATGTACTTTTGTATTGTATTTTGTGTATGGGCCGGTGGCCTGATAATGCAAAAAAATGTTTGTAGTTTGTAGTTTGACGTGTTAGATTTATACCAACGAAACACTATTGTTTGTACGAAAACACTGTCTAATTGATAAAAGTGATCCCTATTTTAGTTTCTCGAAAATGGCATTTTGAAAAGACATTGTCCCCTCTTCTCTGTATCTCAGGGATAATAAAACTGGAGAATTTACCAAAGGGTGAGAATATCCATCTACAACCATCACTGTCGTATCTTTTCGGGCTGTAGTAGGTTCTGAAATTATTGCAATAAAGCCATTACGGTGATACCCACAGGGAAGACTGGGATAGCCCAACTGTGCTGCCTCGTAAAATAAAGACTTTATTATTATTATTATTATTATTATTATTATTATTATTATTATTATTATTATTATTATTATTATTATTATTATTATTATTATTATTATTATTATTATTATTATTATTAAGGTAATGCCACCCATCATTTAGGTACCAAACACTTCGTACATTTTTTCGTTCCCATCTTCGGCGTTATGCGCGGCAACGGAAATTGACAGGGACATTCGAATTGTCAATCTCCGTTGTTACGGATGTCGCCGATATTGTACGAAGTGTTTTGTGTCTAAAGATAGGTGGAATACCTTTATACGTTAAAAATGGTCAGCAGAGCTATAGATCTAAGGAAAGCTATCACATTTCAACACATAAATAATCATCAACTTTTGTTTATCAAATACTAATGTTGATAACCTGTCGGACCAACTGCATTCGTTTTCGGAAAATAATTGATTCTACATTTGAATGGAGGAATGACAGAATGTAAAGAGAAATCTTACTTGGCTCGGAGTATTTCCTGAATGACAGGATCAACGGGATCTAGATCGCTGTGCCATTTTGGACATTTTCTCTTGTTGGCCCAGTAGTTCTCTAGTGTCTGTCTGGCACCAAGCTGGCTAAACTTACGCACACGTAGAAACCGCAACAGAAACCCGTAGTCTAAACAAAGAAAATGTGGGAGAGTCCGAGAGAGTGGATTGGTGTTGAGTCATTTAAGGTAGAATGCCCATAATGTCGCCATTTGGAGATTAAAAACAATCGTTTTTTTTTTCAAGCGGCGGCGTTATGTATCCGAACCTATTCGGGCGCGGTCGTTAACATTCGGCGGTGGAGAGTTCCACCGCCGAATGTATTCGATCGCGCCCGAATGATTCCGAAGTCGTGCGAATCTCGTTAGGGGTGGACTACCTTACGATGTAATTACTGTAAAGAAGGTTCAAACTACAACTTTATAACCTGGGGAAAAGTAAATTAATTTCCCCTAGATAAACTGGCACGATTTAAACGCAAAAAGTAGGCCTACTTTAACAGATGACATCTTTTACCTTCTACATAATCGATACAAAAATCCTACATAGTTGTATGTGTAAAACTATTTTTTATTGCTAACATAACATAATAGCAAAATGAGCTTTAAAGACTGAATTGACGTTAGGTTGTGCCAAAATGCTCGTTGAGTGGATAGCGCATCAATAGCCTAGCATCGAAGAGAACAACGACAGCGAACCTGGTGTTCTCGAAGGGGATTTATCGCCGTGTCACGATGTATAGGCCACCCGCGATTACCAATAGTAGAATTTGCTGTATACTCGGACGTCATAAGCTGTTGCGTCAGTGACGTTGACGTGTATAATATTGTTGACGTACAAATGTTACACGCGCCTGACCAGGACGTGGGTGATCTCTAGGTGTTTCGTGTTGTTTACACGTCTCACTAATCTAGAAAACGCCGAGTCGGGTACATTAAAGCGTCTGGCTACCTTGGTTTTCGAACAACGGCAAACCAAAAGCCTCAAAACGTTGTTCCTTTCTGCCAATGTAAGCCTCTTCATTTTGTATACAAAAAAAATCCGCAGTTCCCGTGTGTTCTCAATGAGCAATTCAATGTGGCGGTTTATACACAAAAATTCTTGGTGATATAACACGTGGTCTGAATGCACGTAGCACACAAGCATTTGGTGATGGTCGTTTCAGATGTCCGTGTAGTTTACAGA
Organism: Fragum sueziense; assembly: GCA_963680895.1. Classification (NCBI taxonomy): domain Eukaryota; kingdom Metazoa; phylum Mollusca; class Bivalvia; order Cardiida; family Cardiidae; genus Fragum; species Fragum sueziense. The sequence goes on from OY804606.1 coordinate 581,537, forward strand.
GAATACGACAAAATCTTCAAGGCGTGAAGAGTATTTATTGTCTTATACATGTCCCAAAATATGGTGCCGATCGAGACTGCAGGAAATAAATGGTTGATGATCATGTCTTTTGCGTTTTTGAATCGTGTCAGTTTATAAACCTGTCCAAGAGTCGGCCTAATGCATTTCGTTTCTTGGAAGGGAATATCATTACCTATTGTTTAATCCTACACTTCTTACACACTCGTATGCGAACATGGCGACTAGTTTGTTTAAGAAATTGGATGAATCATTTGTTATTTTAATTCATAAAATTGAAATTATGTATAAAATAGCTTCACATTCCTTTAATTTCATGAAAATCGAATTCGGTCTTTATGATTGTCCATTTACGTCCTGAAATGCCCTAGTGCATTTGTTAGAGAAGAGAATACACGGAATACATAAATTTGGCGCGAAATGAGTGTTGAAAACACAAAGGAAGCTCTCTCTGGATCACGAAAACTATCTTGAGATAGTGAATCAGAGCTTGGTTTGTATTGCACATTGTGCAGACAACAAGGTCTTTGATTTTCATATCTTATATCGTTATTGTCATATGATAAGATTTTTACATATACAGGCCTAGACCAACCTGTCGGAGTCTCTAACCAATCCTGTTGTAAAACCCACTGTCTTAATGTTCTCACTGCTGTCTTTCTGTCTTCATCATTTCTTTCAAATAGTTCCTCTTCAGCCCTTTTCTTGCTGGTTTCATCAAGGTACGACACAAATTGATCGTCATCTTTAGAAGAGAAACAAGAATTGTTTCAAGGCAGCCAAACACGACTATCATGTGCTGGATAGCGAACATTTTCAAGTTAAGTCTAAAAAGGTTTAAAATTTTACTAAATTAAATGCACGAGTGATTAATCATTGTCTACATGCTGATATTATGGTCACACAAGCAACATGTGGAAAGTTTGAAAGCAATAGCTGTTACAGAAAAATGTTATTACGGATTCATGTATAATGAAAGTTGCCCGGAAAACCTTAACCAAGAATTTCTGTCTGCAAAAGGGTAAAAAATATATTAAATATTTATTAGAGTAATGAATATTTGCCTAAATTACAATGAAAGGGAGATAATCACGTCCATTGTACAATTTTTCAGAAATAAATAGTTAAAGTGAATTAACCTTCACCCATTACCAGACGGCAAAATTCTAGACTTTTCCATTTTAAGATGTTGCAGACAATAACTTCAAATGGATATAATTTCATTTCATCTTTGTTGAAAGCATTGTGGAAAATGAAGAAATTGCTTGTCACAATTTTCCACAATGTTTTGCAGAGCCCTTGGGAGCGTCAAAAAGTTTCACTATGTGGGAATGGGTTTATTAACAGAATAATGATGATAATAATAAAAGCGAACATACCTTCATCCGAGGCCATAGCGAAAACAAACATGAAAAACAGTATAACTTTGTGAATTCGTCCGTTTCGTTCATTTTAATGGTAGCCTACTCGTACAATATTTTTGTTCCACTCATGCGTAAATGGCAATTTGATTCTTAATTATTTTATCAATATTTCAAAATGAATTTAAAAAAAAATCACACGTGTTATTTGTATTTTTAAATGGCAATTTAGTTTTTAATTTTAAAACTGTTGCATAATCAATAAAGAGTCAATATTGAATATTGAATGAATCCTTCGAACTCATTTTTCATTTTAGATTTATGTGATATCTCATAAAAGTAATTCAAAACTGAAATTAACTTTCCATTAGCCTATAGAAGGACACGGGGTCACACACATAGGCCTATATCTGGGGCCTTATAGATATGAGCAAGGATCTGGAAAAGGGGCCTTTATGGCATTTGAGAACAACATGGTCCCAGATCAGCCTGTGCATAATGCAATTCTGAAATAGGTTTATCAAGTGATTATCCACTGTGAACAATGTTATTTGGCGAACCGTCTATACCTTATTTTGCCTCAATATTTTCTGCGATGTTTTCCTACCTCTATTAACAGTTATTTTTGTCTGTAGCAGCTTTGAATTTGGACCGCACTAGAATATGGGAAAGGAAGAAAGAGTTAACGTATCCTTTCTCAAACTTTTAAAGATTTTACAAAAATTGTACTGTAAGAAAAAAGTTGAAGGCTTAAATGAATAGATACCGTTAACTGAAAAGGAGAAACTGCTTGTTAACAGAATTATATGCTTCTATATCAGGATGAGAAGCAATTCTAAAGGAGGGGGATCGAGCTCCCTCCAAAAAAAATATGTAAAGTTACGACTTTGTCGTTAAATAATTTTGTTGTTTGAGGAATATTTTGGCTAATATTTGACATGTAGGTACTCAAATATATGGTCAGCCTAGTCACGGTGGGTAACCCACGTGACTTTTAGGAAGCGTTCACACCGAAAAAATCGTCCGCTTCAAGGCATGTTTTGTTTAATTCCTCAGCTTATCGAGGGCTTGGTGCAAAACTATTGTAACTCCATTTTATAAAACTTTACAGGAGAGGGAAAAAACTTATTGACTTTCTCAAAGCTAAAGAGGAAAATTGTTTTTAAAATTCTAAATATTATTTTAAGTATACAGAATTGAAACATGATATTTGAACACATGATGCATTCCTTCCGAAAGATTCAGAAAATGCAAAAAAGTGAATTTCTGAAAAATATGCAGTTACAATGGTTTTGCACTGAGCCCTCGTTATACGCTACGGATTTTGACGAGATAAAGCACACGGAATGCGCCTTTGAGAGGGCTATTCTGGGCTCTAACTCACTCTGCTCCAAATCCAGTGGTTTCTTCAAACATTCGAGCCAAAATATTTGTAAGTGCAAAACGAAAGTGGGAAGCGTTCACGTGCACCGAAGAAAACTTTCGTTTGAATGTTTGAAGAAACCACGGGATTCGGAGCAGAGTGAGTTACAAACGGGAATAGCCCTCTCAAATGTGAGATCCGTGCACTTTATCTCGTCAAAATCAATCGAGTATAAGCTGAGAAATTAAACAAATCATACCTTGAAGCGGACGATTTTTTCGGTGTTAACGCTTCCCAAAAGTCACATGGGTTACCCACCGTGCTAGTACATAACAAAATATAGCTGAGAAGCGTTTAAACACAAAAGAAGAAATGGAAAAAAGTATTACCTACCCAGTACTCCCGCCATTTATCTATAATGATACTGCACGAGGTTTGCAACGGTTCGAGTGATAGCACGTAATAGGGTGTGAATAAGCTGGGGTTGCAAGCTTGTTTCCTTCCATCGAAGATATATAACTTTTTCGCTATAATTTTCTCGTCATAGTTGAGTAAATCATAATTTTTAAGTACCCATAATGGATGAATATAGATTTTGTAAAAACAGTAAAAATTATGGGTCTGTATAAAAATAGGTTTACCCATTGAGCCTTGACTACATTGAAATTTGGAAAAAAGGGTTTCTTGTGGCTAATGAGACCAACATGACGTTGGAAACGTTACGAAAAGCCGTAAATACAGTTTACGTGACAAACGATACAAATCTCTGCTTTTCAACGAAAACCTCGTATCTGCAGCTTGTTTTAAGCTGCAGATGCGAGGTTTTCGTTGAAAAGCGACCATATCTTTTTTGTCAATCATATTTTGATATCATGATGAGGAATCACGTGAAACGACAATTTCAGAAAGTCTCCAATGGCTTTCCTAATACTTGACAAATTTTGAATTCAATTTGAAGAAGAGAAGCCAGAGAAGTGAAGTGAAAATGTCAGAATTTAGATGCACGTGGTAGATATTCTAAACCTCTGCTGAAAATACAGGTTCGGTTTACGAAAAATAAATTAGCTGGAGGATATCTCTAACAGTAAAAGAAATCCCAAATTAGTCCGGCCTTATGCCCGAATAGATATCCAGGGGTATTTATGTGAACGAATGAGATAGAGTGAGTGTGAGAGAGAAATAGTGTGGGAGAGAGGGGAGAGAGAAGAGAGAAGTGTATGGAGAAAGATTTGTCACATTTTTATGATTAAACTAGTCTCTTATAATTCTTTAGAAGAATGGTCACATATATAATTTATAGTTTTATTTGTTTGTAATATAGTAAAGATGTATATATGTGAATGAGACTTTGATAAACTATTAGGCCTAAATCTTAAATCTATCTAGACTTTGAAAACATCGAGAACATTGAGACAATAGAAGAACATGTCAATAATCATCATTTTGTGGTTGTTTTTAAAGGGCATTAGACGATTGAACTATGGTATATTTTCTCGCCATCATTAACCTTTCGTTACTAATTCGGTCACGAATATATGCAACGATCCTATCCAGTGAACTATGAAGCAATTTCGGACAAACAATAGTATTTCGTATGTGTTGTTATAAAATCTCGTAACTACGGCTTGATTCAAGCCGTAGTCACGATATTTTATGACAACACCATTGGTTTATTAAGACAAAGTGGTAAATCCAGTCTATTTTTAGCAAAAAATTCATTGCCATTAATTAATCGACCATGTTAGTATGCTATAGAGCGATAAATTTGCACGTAAAAAGTAGTTCGTTACATATATTGTTGTAAGTAGGCAATAAATAGAAAGTTAGATATAGATAGCAAATAGGTCATTATAAAGGGATAGAGAAAGAAAAAATAAAAAGGAGGCAGTAGGATAAAATGGCTGCAGAAAAGGGTAAGTGATTAAACGTTTTAACCAATTTCCACACATTGACGTTTTTAGACACCCCGCAAGATATAGGCTGTGGAAAACATTGTGGGAAAGGAAGAAATTGCTTGTGACAAGCAATTTCTTTATATCCCACAATGTTTTTACCCTTAAAAGACCAAGCAAGGTAAAATCCATTTACTTGAACTGTCGTCTGCATTATCTTTGAATTTCGGTAAGTCTAAAAAAATGCCTTCTGGTATTGTGTTGAATAATTACAGGTATTTTGACCCGCCACTCTTCTGACATCGATAAATCATCATGGCGCGGAAGCACGTGTCACATTTCTTTCAATAATGCTTTAATTTTACGCGTATGATCAATTTCTTAAATATTTGAAGCAGAGAAGTAGAAAACGGCAATAATTTGCTGAATGCGATGGTTATTTCTGTTGCTAAATCTATCATTTGCTCGTCAATCATCATTTTCTTCTTTTTGTCTCAATATTTTGTGATATATTGTCCAAACATCATATATTTATCGTGTCATTTTCTCGTCTGTAGCTCGTTTTCAAAATAGACTATAGAATCTATCCTAAAATTCTGTCATTTTGGAAAAGGTCGAGAAATATATAATTTCCGAAATTAATCGTAATGATGTTATAATTATACTATAATTAAGCCAGGATCTAGAAAAACGCCCTTTAAGGCTTTTGAGCCCAACATAGATCCAGATCAGCCTGTGCATACGCACAGTCTGATCAGGATCCATGCTGTTCTCTAATAGCTTCTTCATGACCTGTAGTATCTTAAAGAGAACAGCATGTGTACATATTGGACTGCATTTGACAACAGGCTGATCTTGAAACATAAATTTTAAAAATGCTATAAGGGACGTTTTCCCAGATCCCGGCTCATTTATAATGTTATGTGACGAACCGGGGTGAGCAACAACAGCAAAACGTCAAACTACTCAATGTTGGATGTTGTCGCAGGTGCCAAAATTCCTACTGGTTTCCAAAGATTTTTTTATTTGGGGACGTCAAAAATCAGCATAGTTTGGGAAAAAGTTTTAACCGAACAAAATTATCTTTTCATGCGGAACCAACGAATTTAATTGTGAAATTTTAAAAGATAGATTACACGAAATTGATATTTGCCATGTTTAAAAAGTTTTTATTAGCACTTTAAAGTAAAGATCAGCCTACATTTGTAAGACATGCAGTCTGAGTTGGACGTGAACATGATGCACCGACTAATCCATAAAAGAAATTTCAACTCGGAACAATAAAATCTTAGGCCAGTTCAAATTGGAACTGTAATCGTCGACAAAATAAATGGCATAGAAAAAGGAAAAATACATTATATTATATAATAGTATAAAATACTGAAATGGTAAAACGCTGGTGTTCAACGTCCTTTTCTTTTATCTCAACAATTTGTGTGACTTTCATTCTTAGGGAAGTCAAAAAGCGGTTATTTTCTGTGCAATAATACATGTATATTGCTCGCGAATTCTTCCTTTTTCAGCATCCAACACTTTCCAAACAAGAGCCGTATAAAAATTTTGCCGCTTGGGTTACCACCAGTGCTTTTCTTGTGTAGTAAAACTCTGCTTTTGACCAAGAACTTCTTTTTTGTTGGACAGCGACGAAAAAAGCATTTAGTCCGTTGTCAACGTTTTCAGCCACAGTCTCAGATTTATTTCTATACATGCCATCACGCACCTATTGTAAAAGACAACTATATATGTCGGAAGCAATCTTGGAACTGAACAGTTTTAAAACTGCGTAGTTTTAAAATATGCATACCGTATTTATCCCACGCATTATTTCGACATCGGTTACGTAGAATAATTGTTCAGTTCGAAGTGAAAATCTTGCCCCTTGGTTACCACCTTACTGGTATCTTAGCATTTCTGTTAAAACGGAGAACGGAGGACGGATTTGATGCAGCACAGTCGTGGTAACGCACTGGACCAATCTTTTACGCAGGGATCTAACTTAAGATGTTTGCCATCATAACATTTTCGTCAATATTATGAACGTTTTTAAGTTTAATTTTTAATTAAAAAGTATTGTCCAGCAAGATTAACCCGGGAAATCTGCATATGTAATGACCCCACTTCGACAATATTTTGTTAAGACGCTCAACTAACGGACTTTGCACACGAAAATTAAGTTGTCCCGGGTTAATTTGGGCGGACAATAGACATAGTTTTACTTAAAATTTCAAGGACGTAAGGTGTGAACTAAACATAATTTCAGAAACAAAGGTATGATATGGAAACAGTTTTTAATGTCCCGTCCATTCGTCACAACTCGGCGTATCCCATGATTTCGATAACATCCGGGGTTAAAAAAGCAATCTTGATTCCATCATCAATTACGTTATCATCACGTGACTTGTATAAAGGCAGTGGTTATTGCCCCTAGCGTTACAACACATGCGAGTAGGTTTTCGCTGGACTTGTAAAGCAGTGATCAATTTTCGGAAAAGATTTTAAACCGAGGGCTCATCTCCACAATAAGGGTACTTCTAACGCAACACTTACATTCTCTATATGGCATTAGCTGTTGATTGGTACTTAAAAGTTGAAATAGTTCAATCTTATTTCATTTATGACAGGTGATGACGAATTTGTTTCGTGTCTTAACGATGCAAGTAAGAAAAAGGCTAAAGATGAATTAGGTGAGAGAAATGATGAAGACAGAAAGACAGCAGTGAGGACATTAAGACAGTGGGTGTTACAGCAAGATTGGTTAAAGACACCGACAGGCAAGTATTTACTCATTTATTACCGTTTCTTTTCTCGTGTAAAATGTACACACACGTTCCGTTCTGTTGCAAATTGATGGTAGGTCTACTTTTTATGGTCATGAATTCAGGCCCGTAGGAGGCAATTTAATATTGGGGCTCAAGCCCTTTTGTCTGAATATTGGGGGGTAGCTTAATTGGATTTTCGCTATAATTTCAGTGTAAAATAAGGAAGTTTTGGTATTTTTGCTAACTTTGGGGTTGCTTAGCCCCCTAACCCATAACCTGTTCCTACGGACCTGCTGAATGACGATAAAAAAAGGCATGGAGGTGTTTATTCATGTCCATTAGGTGTATTCAACAGGGTAGCAGTAAAAAAAAAAGTTTTAGTATATCAGATACATTCACATAAAATATCACCGATTTATTTTTATTTTTCCGTTTACAAGCACACAAGCGCTAATATAAGGATTGGCAAATACTAAATTCTATTGGATGCGTACACTGCAGAACCGGTCTGTATATGGACGAGGCGATAGCTAAAGCTACGCTTCAGTCCCGAAACTTCATATTGTATTCGATGGGAAGGTCTTTAAACTGTCTTATTTTAACTAACGTATATCTTTCAAAAATCCCTCTTCCAAATACAACAGGATGCTGTAGTGTACTAACCCAATAGAATTCGGTATTGTACCCAAATCATAATGTTTTGGTAACCTCCTTGTCCTTCTTTACTACAGATTTCGAATTTTTGTTACGTTTTCTACGAGTACGAAAGTTTAGTCAGCTTGGAGCGAGACAAACACTGGAGAATTATTGGACAAACAGAACAAGGCGGAGAGACTTTCATGGGGATATTGACCCAACAGATCCTGTTTTACAAGAAATATTTAGGAAAAGGTCAGTCAATGGTCGATATTCATACCCCATCCTCAGGCATATCTGGAGCATACTGTTTTACCATTTTCAGTCTGACGGTCTTCACTATTTTTATTATTTCCTACCATTGTTACAAATGCTTTATAAGTGCAACTTTGGATTCAAATATGGGTCAGCCAGCTCTTAAATTCTTGCTATATAATTCCAAATGGGACAACCTCTCTATAAAGGTGTTTAACACTTACATGAGACACCATTGTATATGTTCTAATGTAAAACTAATGAACAGAACGCCATATGACGTAGAACACATATTACGCATATCATATTGGCCACTATGCATCATATCACCCCATACCAGCATTTGTCCAGTCCGTAAAAGATCTATGCTGTTTCTTAAACATCGGGATTACCATAAAGGACTCGTTTTACTTATTTCCTTCAATAATGAGCTGTGATATTGCAGAAAATGGCATCGACTGCCATGATTAACCTTTTGTCCACTTTCATCCTCATCTCATCTGTATTTCCAGATTATATTATAGCCCCATGAAATATGACAAGGATGGATGTAGATGGTTTTTCTCGGCATCAGGTGAGTTCGTACTTCATGCACATTTGGTCCTATTTTCAAACATGTGATTGAGTTAATTGTACTTTGACCATAGTGGCTATCCATGTATTATTGGGGGGGGGGGGGACATTGGATATTATTGGGGGCCTGCTCCCCCTGGCCCCCTCTTCCTACGTCAGTGATATGTATTAAGTCTAGTATATAATCATTTCACCAGAAAGGCTAGCATTGCTAAATACGAAAAAAAGAAACGCAAATATCTTCCAATCTATGCTTGTATTTTTTCCAATTTATTGTAGGTAACCAAACGACAGAAGACATTAACAGATGGGGGTTGATCAATATTCTCCGAGTCAATGTTTTATTCTTGGAGTGGGCATGCATGGACGAACATGTACAAGTGAACGGTATCAAATGGTTTTGTGACTTTACTGATATAAGTCTTGCTGTTGTCGCAAAATACTCGAACCCAGACGATCAACGAGCCATGAATCAACTGTTTCAGGTAAAACACATTGCCAGACGGCAATTTTAAAACTTTAGACTGGTCCAAATTCAAGGACGTTGCAGACGACAATCTCGAATGAATGGCATTGCATAATTTGTTCCTTTGGGATAGAAAACATTGTATGAAATGAAGAAATTGCTTGTCACAAGCATTTTTTCATGTTCTACGATGTTTTCCAAAGCCTTTTTGTGTGGCGTCAAAAGCGTCACTGTGTGGGAATGGGATAAGTGTCGGGAATCATGATTATGACTCAACGTTTTTGATAAGTTTTAATAAGTCTATTTTTAAATATTTTAAAGAAAAGAAGGGATTGAAGAACGGAAGGTGGGAATCCGACCGGGATTTTCTTGATGGGAGGATGTAACAATAGAAAGTTGTGTTTGGACATCGATAACTTGTTTTTATCATGTGTTGTTTTAATAGATCCAACGCGTTCGGCAAATCACTGGACAGCCCTGCGTTCAGTAAGACAAAACGTTAGCTCACAGAGCTACCGATACGTAACATTTTTCTACTGAACGACCTGTTTACTTTTAACGTTCGCACCATTTAGCTCACAGTTTTGAAGGTGGTGTGCCAAAGCAAACAAAAATGGTGGCTAGTTTGGTTCCCTACTTTCCATACTGCGAAAAGAAGGAGGGAACCCAGACTATGGGGGCGGCCATATTTATTCAGTTAACGTTGGCAGAGCGTTCAGTAAGACTAGAGAAAAATCCGTTAGGAGTAAACGTTTTGTCTTACTGAACGCAGGGCAGGTGTTTTCCCACTTTTTCTGCTTCGAAACACTTTTAAATCGGTCATCTAATAACATACTTATTGAAGGCTTTCTATAATTGTTGTATCACGCGATTCCTCGATGTTAGTATAAATAATACATCGTCCAATAGGGTTACACATCAATAATACGGTGGTTAATCACGTTCAGAAACTCTTCAATAATTTTGTTTATACACAGCCGAGTTTCGGTTTGAAGCTGAGAAGGTGGACAGACGTCAAGCATTTTATCAGATGGACGGGTATTTTTTTTAAATAAGTAGATAAAGATCAACCGAAATTTTGGTTGATCTTCATCAACTATTTTTGACTTTTTGCTTTCCTATGCATGCGTTTCCCAGTAAGGAAGTCATAACAAGGCCTTGTCTAGAAAGGATCATTTAATCATCTGCCTTGTCCTCTATGTACAATACTTTCAGAAAGCTGCCCCACTCAGAATGAAGGCGTTCTACATCTATAATGAACCCAGCTTCTTTGACGTCATCTATAATTTGTTTGCGATGTTTAGTAGGAAGAAAATAATAGATAGGGTAAGTTAAAATGAAGTCAATCTGATTAAAATCAGACGTTAGCTTTGAAGAAACACATGACAGCCACCAGCTAGGTATTCGATGGTATTTTCCACATAAACGCTCTCAAAATTCTGAAAACGATTAACGTGTACAACCCATCTTTAGCACTGAAGGACCAGAGACAAAATTTGAAAAGTGCCAGTAATTTCTAAACTGTGTTACAGTTCCATTAAAAATACAAACATAAGCATTTTGAACGGTTTAGAATTTTTGAATTAATGCATACTTATGGAAATATTGGACAAAAATGTTCAAAATTACCTCCCTTGAATATGAATAAAGAGTAAAATAATATTTGTAAATTATTATAGTGCCACCACTGACATTGAGACTCAAATGTACTTTTAATTGTTGACTAATCCACGTGAGAGGGGTTGTATGTTTATACTGTGCGGTGTGTTTTTGTCAAAATAATTTAGTACTGCGACGTCATCACAAAGTAACCGTGGTCGAGTGGTAATAACAGCGTTACCAACAATTACAAGTTGGAAGATTACAAGTTGGAAGATGTGGGTTCGAATCTCCTATAGTCGCGTTTTATTTAGCATTTTTTGTTTTCATTCTTTTTATTATTTGATTATTCATTTTTTCCATCACATTAGATGCCGTTCTAAATGATAGCTGGTACAAGTGAAAAATGTCAAACAAAAGGCGTTTCACTCCTGACAATTTTTACATGTTTTAATGACGTATCTGTTTCAGTAGTGAAGCGATTTTCTTTAAACTTGGCACCCAGTATATAGACACAATAACACACCTTTTTAGCATTGATTGGGTTGAATATGTTTCTCTGTAAAAGCAGAGGCATGTAAAAAGTGAATGGTCACGTTTTTTTTTAATCTTGCCCATACGTATTTAAAGGTGCATATCATTGGGAAGAACATGGCCAAAATGTATGAGAAGATTGAGGACAAGTCTATTTTACCCCGTGAATATTTACCTGACGATTATGATGGACCTCATGCCGGCACAGAGTCAGAAATTATAGGTAAGGTGTTAAGAATAACAGTAAACGGGCTAGCAGCTTTTCAAATTTTTGTTTTGTTATTTCCAAAATGTTGCAGACAATACAAAGAGCGTTATTCATGCGCGAAGCTATACATTCTCATTTAAAAGAAGAAAGTCAAGGAGAGAGTGTCAAAATTATGAACTTTTTTGCATATTTTTGGTTATATTGCGAAAACTCGTAACTCCAGCTTGATTAAAGCTGGAGTTACGGGGTTTGGCAATAACACTGACGATATAAAATTTCTTATTCGGAGTCTTTCTTCACATTTCAGAGGCCATGATAGCGGATATGACGTCACAAAAGTTCATGGCCCACATAAAGGAAATTACGTCATCAAAATATGGCGTGGACGAAATTAAATTGAGAGAGCGAGCCGAAGAAGACAAATCAGCGTCGTCATTTAGGAAGCTGAGCATAGAATGACGTGTGTTAGCCACTAAACCCTGTCAACAAAATCCAAGTTTTAACGTTTCAAACATCAGAAACATTGGTTGAAAAGAGAATAATGTCGCCTTTTAACTTTTCACAAGATAAAGGCTCTAGAAAACATTATGGAAAATGAAGAAACTGCTTGTTTTTAGCAATGTCCTCAACTTCTGTAAAGTTTTCTTGCACAGGAAGACCTAAAATGTATCAGCTCCTACAATCACTTAAAATTTGTCGTCTGCAAAATCTTTGAATTTGGATCAGTCTAAAATTTGACGTCCGGGAATTGGTTATAAAAATTGATTTGATCTAAATGTAGTGTTGATTCACTGTGTGTTTACGAGCATGCTTTGAGGAATGACCGAGAGTATTTACGAACTAAACAGGACATGTGATTTTGTAATAGATGTTGGAGACTACATAATTATGTAGCGAACTTTGTTTGGTGCGAATAATTTTAATTCAGTTATTCCCCCTTGTTTGTACGCCGCCATTTGTTTGAGCACCAGCATCATCTAAACGCCGATTTTCTGGTTAGTTTTTATTGTTTTCCCATCCAGTTAAGCCTTTTTGTCATATCTATTGCATACGACGTCCATGCTGCTTAGTCCTCGCTGCACGTCCATGCTTCCGTACGTATTTATTGTATATATTTCGAGCCCTTAGTTAATTTTTGATCTGCATCATCTCCAGACGCTCTTTAAAGTAATAGGAAGACGTTCGTTAGCTTCCGTGACCTTTCGGCAAGGTCCGTATTTCCTCTAGGCGGCGCTGTCGTAGCTCGACTATAAAAAGGACTGCACATTGGTTAGAAGTTCAGTTCGTGTGAGAACGGCAAGCTGATGACATCGCAGCAACAACAACAACCACTTGCATTTGGGTAATTATAAACTCGAGTAGTGTCCCTTTCTCTGTTATATACTAACAGATATCAAGGAACATTAAAGAGTTGTGCAGCCCGGTCCGAGTTGGTCTAGTGTTGTAGTGCTTTGGATTTTTGAGGCCAGCGTCATTGAAGCCGGTGTAACGTAGTAAAGTGACCCCCATAGAATACTGACCCCCCGGTCACTATTCTATATAGAATACTGACCCCCCGGTCATAATATTATGACCGGGGGGTCATAGTATTATGACTTACCCACACGTAGAAAGGTGACCCCTCACGTAGAATTGTGACCCCCCATAAAATACCGACCCCCTTCTCCACATGTATACACACCAAAAGTCCTACTCTAATATAAACCCAACTATGGTAGACGTAAAACATAATTATCTTCATCGATAGGCATCAGAGGTGTAATGGCACTCGTCCGTGCATGCGTCTGTCCGTACATACAGAGTGTATTCAACTTTTCGTTCACTATTGGGCTAACCCGATTCAAACTGGCTGGTTAGACGCTTCCACCGCATCTGAATTGATTTGATTTAAACTCCACGCTGTTTTCAACTGTTATGGTCATAATGCGGCGGCTGGAGCACCTACTATGGATTCCTGATATTTCTCGCACCCGTATTACCAAAAATACAAACAAACCCTCCTGCTGCTCTCTCATATAGATGATTACCACCTATTGGTGAGAGACAAATGACTTTTGTCAATGTCAGAATGGCTACGTGCCGAGCCAGGTTCGAACTCACGACCACTATATTGACAGACCCCGACGTTACCAACTAAGCTATCCGGTCTCGGAGCAGCTTTATTGGTTCTTAATCGTATGCACAGTAGGCGTACACTAGTAACAGTATGTTCATGGATCGAACTACTACCGATGTATATTTGTGTGGAAAGGGTAAATGGTTTTAAAAGGTTTCTGACCGAAAATCACTTGTCCCTCAGCGTTGTGAGTTCGAAGCCTACCAGAGTTATGTATGTGTGTCTGCCATACGCACTTTCCTACCTGGCGGTTGCATATTAGAGTCATTATGATAAAATTTAGTCACTTTAATAACGAGATAGTTCTCTAGGCTTCTCAATCTGATTAAAATCCAGTGTTGACTTGACAGTAAATCTGACAGGCACCAGCAGGGGATCATCTTCTGTGACCCTTTTTCTGACCAATCAACTAAACGCTTCAACGATTGGCGAAGCGATTTAATCCGAAAACTAGGTCACAATGATGTCACATTTCAGTTCAATTCAATTTCAATAAACTTTAATTCTGACTTGAACGATGGTCGTTCCTCGTCATAAACGCATATTTACAATATATTTCAGTGTAGAACCATGTTTTTGTCATGGGAAGGTATAAGTAACCCGTCACGCTAAAGGGGACATAATGGGAAGTCCATAAAACTTTATTTAGAGAAATAAGTCAGACTAAAAAGGCGCCAAGCAGCTTTCGCAATATAGGCCCCTTTTCCTATAACACAGCATCAAATTGAGAAACAGAGAGAAAAGGTTCTTGACAGAATTTCACGAAGTTCATATTGAAGTTTCGTCCAATTTGGTGCAAGAGTTGTGGAGATTTTGCTTCGGGCAGACTTAAAGATCTAGACGCAATGTTATTATACATTTAGTCCCCTTTTCACATGACAGGATTTTTGTATATGAATTATTATCCCCCGCCGAAAAAATTTTTCGGGGGGGATATTGTTTTTGCCATGTCCGTCCGTCCTTCCGTCCGTCCGTCCGTCCGTCCGACATTCGTTTCCGCGCTATTTCTTGAAAACTGTAGACCGGATTTCGATGAAACTTGGCACACAGCTTCACTACAAAGTGGACATGCGCATATCGTCGGGGTTACCCGGTTCCACCGCCGAATTTAGAGTTACTGCCCCTGACTGTTTTAGCCATATACATACAGTGATATTCGTTTCCACGCTATTTCTTGAAAACTATAGACCTGATTTCGATGAAACTTGGCACACAGCTTTACTACAATGAGGACATGCGCATATCGTCGGGGTTACCCGGTTCGACCGTCGAATTCAGAGTTACTGCCCCTGACTGTTTAAGCCATATACATACAGAGTGATATTCGTTTCCGCGCTATTTCTTGAAAACTGTAGACCGGATTTCGATGAAACTTGGCACACAGCTTCACTACAAAGTGGACATGCGCATATCGTCGGGGTTACCCGGTTCCACCGCCGAATTTAGAGTTACTGCCCCTGACTGTTTTAGCCATATACATACAGTGATATTCGTTTCCGCGCTATTTCTTGGAAACTATAGACCGGATTTCGATGAAACTTGGCACACAGCTTTACTGCAATGAGGACGTGCGCATATCGTCGGGGTTACCCGGTTCGACCGTCGAATTCAGAGTTACTGCCCCTGACTGTTTAAGCCATATACATACAGAGTGATATTCGTTTCCGCGCTATTTCTTGAAAACTGTAGACCGGATTTCGATGAAACTTGGCACACAGCTTCACTACAAAGTGGACATGCGCATATCGTCGGGGTTACCCGGTTCCACCGCCGAATTTAGAGTTACTGCCCCTGACTGTTTTAGCCATATACATACAGTGATATTCGTTTCCGCGCTATTTCTTGGAAACTATAGACCGGATTTCGATGAAACTTGGCACACAGCTTTACTGCAATGAGGACATGCGCATATCGTCGGGGTTACCCGGTTCGACCGTCGAATTCAGAGTTACTGTCCCTGACTGTTTAAGCCATATACATACAGGGTGATATTCGTTTCCGCGCTATTTCTTGAAAACTGTAGACCGGATTTCGATGAAACTTGGCACACAGCTTCACTACAAAGTGGACATGCGCATATCGTCGGGGTTACCAGGTTCCATCGCCGAATTTAGAGTTACTGCCCCTGACTGTTTTAGCCATATACATACAGTGATATTCGTTTCCGCGCTATTTCTTGAAAACTGTAGACCGGATTTCGATGAAACTTGGCACACAGCTTTACTACAATGAGGACATGCGCATATTGTCGGGGTTACCCGGTTCGACCGTCGAATTCAGAGTTACTGCCCCTGACTGTTTAAGCCATATACATACAGAATGATATTCGTTTCCGCGCTATTTCTTGAAAACTGTAGACCGGATTTCGATGAAACTTGGCACACAGCTTCACTACAAAGTGGACATGCGCATATCGTCGGGGTTACCCGGTTCGACCGTCGAATTCAGAGTTACTGCCCCTGACTGTTTAAGCCATATACATACAGAATGATATTCGTTTCCGCGCTATTTCTTGAAAACTGTAGACCGGATTTCGATGAAACTTGGCACACAGCTTCACTACAAAGTGGACATGCGCATATCGTCGGGGTTACCCGGTTCGACCGCCGAATTTAGAGTTACTGCCCCTGACTGTTTAAGCCATATACATACAGAGTGATATTCGTTTCCGCGCTATTTCTTGAAAACTATAGACCGGATTTCAATGAAACTTGGCTCACAGCTTCACTATAAAGTTGACATGCGCATATCGTCGGGATTACATGGTTCCACCGCCGAATATAGAGTCACTGCCCCTGACTGTTTAAGCCATATACTCACAGAGTGATATTCGTTTCCGCGCTATTTCTTGAAAACTATAGATTGGATTTCAATGAAACTTGGCTCACAGCTTCACTACAAAGTGGACATGCGCATATCGTCGGGGTTACCTGGTTCGACCGTCGAATTTAGAGTTACTGCCCCTGACTGTTTTAGCCATATACATACAGAGTGATATTCGTTCTGTTGAAGTCATATACATACAGAGTGATATTCGTTCTGTTGAAGCCATATACATACAGAGTTATATTCGTTTCCGCGCTACTTTATTGACAATGAAAATATGTTCGGCGGGGGATATCAATTCAACGAATTTGCTTGTTAATTATATAAGCTAGAGAACATCTCATTCATCACTGAAGAACAAAATTTCATTAAATTATGTTCATTGAATGAAGAGAAATTAGAGAAACACTAATATCTACATTAAGACACCTTTTTCTGTGACGCAGCCTCAATTTGAGAAAAAACCCAACCCCGAGAACACAGACTCAAAAGGTATTCAGGGATTACACATGTGAAGTTTTATTGAATTTGGCCTGATGGTTGCTGACATCTGACTGTATATAAACGGACGGACAGACAGACGGACGGAAGGACGGTTGGACGAACGAGCGAACGGAAGGTTAGCATGGCGACCAAATGCTCCCCGAAACTTTTATCGACGAGCATAATAAACACGGATGTGATTTGAAACTACATGTATATACATACATGTAGTGTATGTTAAATAAGCAATAAACTAGGTGGGGGTCAGTATTTTATAGATAAAATCAGGGGGGTCGTTATTTTACATGGGGGTCAGTATTTTATAGAAAGGGGTCAGTATTCTATATAGTAAAGTGACCGGGGGGTCAGTATTCTATGGGGGTCACTTTACTACGTTACACCGGCGTCGTTGAAGCCGGCACCGGTGAAGCTGGCATCAGTGAAGCCTTGGAGAGTAGTAATATAGGAGTCTTTTTGGAAGCCTGCCTAGAGGAAACACGAAAGCGAGCTAGTCTTGGAGAAGGCCTGTATATACCTTGGTTCCCCATCCTTGTTGTTGCCTTTTGAAATCCCCGGAACGTTACAACTGGTGGCAGCGGTGGGATTAGCTTGCTGTTCTCACACGAACTGAAATTAACCCCGGAACGTTACAATTAGGCTATCTAGCGTCATATGTTTTCCAAATATAGTTTGGGCATTCTGTGATAGGTTAACGTCGAACTACTTCCAAAATCTTGGATGTCAGCTTAGCTAGCAGCAATGGCACCAACACAAATTATCAGACGTCAAGTATGATTTCCTGAAATAATCTGATTTTCAAAACTTATTTTATTCAACAAATTTTTGGCGAAAAGTGAGCTTGGTTCTTCATAGATAGTGCACTGTGGAAACGCCTCGGATTTGCTGAATGCAAAGGGTATTTAAAAATCAGCTGTTGATAAAGTTATTGATGATCAACCAAAATTTTGATTGGTCGCCATTAACTCTTTATCGACTGATTTGTTTAAAAGGTCTACTACTTTCAACTAATCCCTAACGTATTTCTGCCTTCCCTGCTTCAAACTCCCTGTACGAAAAATTACGCCCGTAAAACAGGCGTAAATGAGACGGAATTATGAGACGGAATCCGCCTCATTTTCCGCTAGTAAGCTTGTTTAAAGAAATATAAGAATGAGACGGAAACCAAGCGTAAACCAAGCGTAATTTAGAGGTGTAAAATGTTAATTAACCGGAATTCTTAGAGACGGAATATGCAAATGAAGCGGATTTTTTACAGGCGTAATTGCTAGGAGGCATAAATAGATAGAATTATGAGGCGGATTCCGCTTGGAATTTTTAAGAAATTACGGGCGGAATCCGTCTCATAATTCCATCTCCTAGATATTTACTACATAATATGTGGGTGGGGAATGGTAAAAATGAACATTTGAATTTGTTTAATTTCGTCAAAAGAACACTCACCAATGTTGCCTCACTCGGTTTTACCATTTAGTGAGCCCCTTAATGTCTTGGATTCATCAATATCAATGTTTGAATTCATATCTCAAACATTAACTTTTCAAAAAGTCAGAGAAGCAAAATTCCTAGTCTGGTTCCCGTACCTGAAATCTACTACGGATTTAAGTACGGTAATAGCTAATATCTGACGGTCACTCAGACGGCCTGGACAGGTGACGCTTTCCATACACCGAGCCGTTTCATTGGTCTATCGATTATATCAATTGACCAATCAAAGGACAGAATGCAGTACCTGTTCCCAGTCGTAAATTCAGTTATTTACACGAATGGGTACCAGTCTACAAAATTCCCTCCAATTTTCTAAACAGGAAGTAGGAAATGGTCATAGACTGGGAGAAAATAGACTGGGAGGCCTTATTTTCATAAAGTTAATTCTATATCTTATGAACTATATATCTCAGGAACTATTTGAGATACAGCCATGATATTTCACACATGGATACTTCCTGCCAATACCTTTCATTTTTGACCATGATCTTTTGCCTAGTGACCTTGACCTTGGAGTTTGATCTACTTTTAAAAAACTTTAATCTGGCCTATATCTCATGCACTATTATTGATAGAGCCTTGATATTTCACACATGGATAACTCCTACCAAGACCTTACATTTGGAATCATGACCTTGGACCTTGTGACCTTGACCTTGAAGTTTGACCTACTTTTTTTTAATCTGGCAGATATAGCATGCCCTTTTACACATACAGCCTTGATATTTCTCACATAGACACCTCCCACCAACACCTTACACATTTGACTATGACCTTGTGACCTTGACATTTGACATACTTTTTCAAATTTGAAGCCAGCCTCTATCTCATGTCCTTTTACACATTCATTCTTAAAATTGCACACATAGACACCTCCTACCAGGACTGTTCACATTTGACCATGACCTTGGACCTTGTCACCTTGACCTTGGACTTTGACCTACTTTTTAAAAATCTTAACCTGGCCTCTATCTCATGTCCTTTAACACATACAGCCTTGATATCTCATACATGGACACCTCCTACCAAGATCTTTTGCATTTGACCATGACCTTGGCGTTTGACCTACTTTAAAGAACTTTAACCTGGCCTATATTTCATGTGCTTTTACACTTACAGACTTGATATTTCACACATGGGCACCTCCTACCAAGACCTTTCACATTTGATCATGACATTGGACCTTGTGACCTTGACCTCAACTTTGACTTACAATAAAGGTAGGCCCTTGAGGGGGCATATATGTTTTACAAACATTTGTTGTTTAGATAGAGCCTTGATATTTCACACAAAGATACTACCTGACATTTACTTTCATTCAGCAATTTTAAAAGACCTTGTGACTTTGACCTTGAAGTTTGACCTACTGTTTAACCTGGCCTACATCTCATACACTGTAAGATATAGAGCTTTGATATTTCGCATAAGGATAGAACTTGTTAAGACCTTTCATTTGGGATCATGACCTTTGGCATTTGGACCTTTACCTTAACGCATATATTTTACAAGAACTTTGCCTATATTGCAATCAATATTACAGATGGAGTCTTGATATTTTACTCTTGCATACCTCCTACCAAGACCATCAATCTTGGAACTTGACCTTGTGACCTTGAATTTGGAGTTTGACCTTCTTAACATGCCTATATCTTATGCAGTGTAAAATGAAAATGTCTAGTATATTGGAATCGCGTCATTATAAAATTACTAAGTCCAAAAATTCCGCCTCCCTGGAAAGTTTAAGTTATTTTCAGCTTTGAGAAACAGCCATTCCGCCTTGTTAAAATGGCTAAGTCCAAACATTACGCCTGTTCAAAAATTAAAAATTTAAATTACGCCTGTAATGATAAAATTTCGCCTCCATTTCATTTTACGCCTCTAATTTCCGCTACTACCTTACACAGTGGCTGAGGCGTAAAGTATAAATCCGCCACTGTTACAAGCGTAAATTGCCATTTACGCCTCATTTACGCCTGTTTTCCAAGCGGAATCCGTCTCTTTTTTCGTATTAAGATTACCAAATGACCCGGCACTGACCTTATGCAAAGCATAAATTAACGTTGAATAAATAATTCTTCGTTCATATTCGTTCATTTACGAGGTATTTCGGTTGTTTCCGGAAAGAAACAATCCTACAAAAACATTAATTTTGGCACTCTTTCCCAAATGAATTAATGCGTGATTGGAAAATGTCGTTGTCTTTGAATCTGGCGATCCGAGTTCAAATCCCTCTTTGGCCTGTTTTTTTTTCTTTTCCTCTTTTTCCCTTTTTTTGTTTCTTTTTTTTTATATCGTGATATCACGTTGGTCTTGTGCAATATTACATTGTTTATGTAAGAGGTCCGCGTATTTCATTTGGCCATTAATTATTGCAAATAAAATGACGAACTCACACGAATATAGAAGATGTAAAGAGAGAGACAGTTTTACATGGACCAGCATATTGACAGCTTTCCAATAGATCCGAGAGATAACACAGACTCTGAAGATGACAGGGATTTAACGATTTTTTAACTTTGATTTTTGTACATATGAATTGTAAATAAAATACTTGAATTTTTGTACATATGAAATGTGAATAAAATACTTGAATTGTGATGAAAACAAAAACACAGCAAAATTAAAAAGCCACATTATTGCAATGAAATAGGTTAAAATAGAATTAAATACATGTTAATTAAAGAATATATCTAGGTAATAATCAATTGTAACTATAAATCAAAATGAAAAAAGTCTACACGTGTCTCGAACCCACGACCTTCAGCTTCGTAGAAACTTGCTTAACGTGAAAACATGAAACCAATCTGCAATGACGTCAGCGTAATTAATCTCTTTAAATGAATACCTTTTTCGTCTGTCATAAACGGATATACCCGAAGCTATTTTTATCCAACTTGTGACGTGTATAATTCATGCAAATAGAGGTTAAGCTGCGCAAGGTCAAGTGGTAATCGTAATACAGGTCCTTTCATATCGATCCCGTGATATTTCAATGGCAATGAATTTTGTGCTAGAATTAGACTGTTATGTTTTGTTAACCCGTCAGTGTTGTTATAAAATCTCGTAACTACGGCTTGAATCAAGCCGTAGTTACGAGATTTTAAAACAACACCAACGAAATACTCTTTGTTTGTCCGAAATTGCGTCACAGTTTGCTGGATAAAATCGTTCCCTATTAGGCTATTAAATATTTTCAGATATTGTTGTGACGCGCCAAAAATCTCGACTTCTACGTCGATCGAAGGAACATAATATACAACGAAATCAAAATTAGGCACATTATTAAAGGACCTCTATGGATAAGCTGAGAAATCTCCCTAAAAGGCTCAGCTCGATGTGTCAATTTTCAAAACTTACAAATTGAGAGACAAAATTAAGCTTTATGGTTAGGTAGATAAATAAATGAAATGAATACCTATTTTATGTCATTTAAAAAGTTTTATAGGTGCAGATAACTCTTGATTTTGCACCCACTTAAATGGTTTCATTTTTTTTACACTACCGGTATTCACAGAGGTAAAATGGAGTTTCTTTTTGTTTTATTTGCAATTTATTTTATTTTATTATTTATTTTCTACATATACAAGGATAGATGGTGTTGACATTATATGGCAGCTTTGGTTTTGTCTGTATTGCGCATGCGCACCATTGAAACAATTTCAAAAGCGCACTTTCCCGTCAAAAACAGAGGAATACCTACCTTTCATGGGTTTGCGAACATCGCCCCCCCCCCCCTTGACCCAGCTTCCTATTGCTTCCTATTGACATATGTTGTGTAACTTGACAATAGGCTTCCTTGGTAAAAAGGATTTCCTGGGTTACGGGGGGACACACTTTTATACTAAAAATAGTACTCATATACCTTTTCCAATCTGTAGTTATGAGGTTTTGACCCCCATCAGCAATATATATTTAATCATTTTTGTAAAACGCCATTGAATATGAACTGTCGTAAAAATAGGCGTTTAATCAAATATAAACAGTTTAGTTTAGTTTAGTATACCAATAGCCATATTTTTGGCGGGACATTTTGCCTTTAAACTCGTTTCAATGATGTGCATGCGCACAAAGGACAAAACGAAAACGGGTTTGTGATTTCAACACCAATTGTCCTTACATATACAGAAAAATTCTTGCTGATAAAACAATAGGAAACCTATGCCTTCTGGTTAAATGAATACCGGTGGGGTAAGAAAATGTAAATTTAGGGGTAGGTACAGAAACCAAGAGTTATCTGTACATGTCAAATCGTTTTGTCTTTACAAAATCATTTTTCATATGATTTACAGTTGTCGCCACGTCGTATGGCACAATGTTTATATATTGTTCAAATATAATTGAACGTTAAACAAAACATGAACACGTGTCATACGATGTGGCGACAACTGTAGATATACATCTAACAATACAGATCGAAATGATTGTCAATTTGCATGTTTTGAAATTGACTTTTCCATTCGAGCCTTTTAGGGAGATTTCTTGCCTTATCCATAGAGGTCCTTTCTCATGTTTCGAATTTCATACCAAAATTCATGAAATATTACAAGATAGCTCGCGCTATTTAAATATAAATAAAAAATGTATAAAAACGAAAAAATTTAAAGAATAGATTTTTTAACAAGCATTTCTCGCTGCTGAAAGTGCCTATACAACTGGCTACTTTAAATACCTGTGTAGATTGGCGCTTCAATAATCTTGCTGCAAAAGCAACTAGTTGTGTACATTGTAAACAAGAAGTCATTGTGCTATGAAATAGAAAAAAAAACGCAATGTCAGCGAATGTAATAAGAAACGATAAACAGTGTAACACGAACTGGATTCCTGCATGAACGACGAAGGCTCAAACCAATGCACAAATCGCTGCTTTTCATAAAAAGACGTAACTGCAGCTTAAAACAAGCTGCAGTTACGAGGTTTTCGATGAAAAGCGACGAAATGCCCAGAAAGATATATTACAATGATCTACAAAAATGAGGCCAAAGAGGGCCTGTGTCGCTCCACTGGCTTCAATTAAAGAATAACCTCATAAATGGGACCTCTAGAATGCCTACAAGGTTTCCTAAGATTTGATCCCGTGACCTATTTTTTTTACCCCATTCGACCCAAATTTGAACTTATATCAGATTCAATCAAGACAATTATTCCGACCAAATTTCAGATTGATCAGACAACAAATGTGGCCTCTAGAGTGCACATAAGGTGTTTATGAGATTTGACCTCGTGACCTAGTTCTAATCCCTGTTGATTTTAAACTCTTTAGAGCTTTCGCCAACACAAACATTCTGACCAAAGGAGGGGTTTCCATAAGGCCATTTTCCTGGGACCTAAATTTTCCAATGATATTTTAGTACAAATAGATACATAAAGGGGACGTGTTTTGCCGAAAAGTCTGAATCGAACGGACATTTGGTTTGGTGTATATTGTATATTGAAAGTGGGTGGGGTAATTCTTTTCAGACGCTACCCAAGGTTCTTATTAATCAATTTTCTATCTAAATGTAAATAACTGGCGATTTTTTTTAAATATTATGTTTAATATATGAGCCTATGTCAAGATGACATTAAATCCATTGGCTTGCTTATAATATATATTAAAATATTTGGAATTTTATGTAATGTTTCAATTTTTTTATTTGATTTGATCCCGCGTGACCTTGTTTTGACCCCAGTTAACCCAATTTCGAACTCGTCCGAGATTTGATTAAGACAATCATTGCGACCAAATTTCAGGTTAATCGGTCAGAAATGTGGCCTCTAGAGGGCACACAAGAAAAGGCGAACGAACACACAGACGCACGACGGACACAACGCCTTGACAATAGCTCGACTGGCCTTCTGCCAGAAGAGCTATAAACGGCGGGAATTCGTCTGACCCCCAATACAGTGTCCCAAAAAACAAAACAAAACCGGAATCCATTTTCGAAAGTGAATTCCTCATGTATCAAGACATATGTCTCCAACAAATTTAGATATGCAATAGAATCGACAGTTTCCTATACACAGTTAAAGGGGGTGTCTCAAATCTGCCCACGCATGAATTTTGTTTTAATTCTGCATGGTGATAGAGGACCATATACAAGCTATGAAAATGCATTTAGTTTCTTAGATAATCCAAACTGGATTCCAAAAAGCCACCTTGACTTATTCCCACTATGGCATGAAACATGACCCCTTTTTCATGTGTCGCAAAACTTTAGTTTTGTATATTTTCAAGATCTGTCAATTGAATTTGATCCGAGATACATAAGGCATTACATTCATACCAGAAAAGGTATTTGAGGAAATTATTATGAATGTTTTTTATTGAATTAAACATGGAAAAATGCATATTTTTGAGCAAAATTTTGGAAAAGAGTAAAATTGAATTCAAAAGTTTAGTATGTTGGAGTCTTTGTCAAGATTCCATATCATCACAAAAACATGCTACATATTTCCTCTTACTTTGAGCCAAATTATATAGAAATCCAAAACCGGTAACAATGTCATATAATACATATTATTGATGAAGGTGATGTTTTGGTCCAAAACTTGTATTCAGTAAAAATTTGATTGTGCTCCTAAAAACATTTTTATATTCAGTAAAATCAACTGTAGCATACAGTACAAACCTACAGCAATATTCATTCCCAAAAAACTCATTGGAAAAAACATAGAATTAATATAAATATTACTTATATTTACAAAATTACATGTATGGAAGCCAAGATAGGCATACATATACACATTGCAAGTTTTCTTTACTATTTGGTCACATTGTCTATGCACCATTTTTAGTGAGACTATGACATGCAATAAATGTCAAGCCAAATTATGAAATTGAAAAGAACCGGTACGGTAAAGCATCAAAAGGTGCCCTTCCGGGTAACCAATACATAACCAAATATTTTTGCTCTTAGCGCCCCTAATGAACTAACATGATATAGAAGGCCCCCTTTGATTCAGTCAAAGACTGTTACAGCATTATATCTTTTCATTTACACAGTTGAAAATGTGTTTGTTTATATCAAAACGTGGCCCTATTGGGATAAAACAGGGTGCAATTATTTCCTCAAATTATTTTTCTGACCATAGCTTAACCTGTATTGATACACAATTTATACACATTTCAATGATGTCATATGATTAACATGTTGTTTAGCCATCAATAGCCCTTAATAGTCACATGGGAGCTGGATTATCTGTTTCTTATGCATCACAACAATATTTTCACTTTTGCACGATTGTCAAATGCCATCAGAGAAATCGGTGCTTTTTCTTATTTGCTTTCTCATGTTTCAAAAGATCTATAAATAACTCTTGCTGTTAGCTTTCATGAATCACAGCTGACTTGAATAATTTAAAATGATTTATTTAGACAATTTCCTCTCTTTTTTGTAAAGTAGGTACACCTGGGACAAGATCTAATGTGACCCTGGACAAAAATATTGTAACAAACTTTGAAGTCTACCCCTAAGCAAACTTACATACAAAATTTAAAACCCCATGGCTGTGTTAAGCTTTATAAAAAAGCTTATTTTTATTATATGAAATGTTTCCCCTTTTATGCTGCCACAGCAACAAAAGTTTATGACAAAAAGAAATTCTAATACACAGAGTTGTACTCCTTTAACCCGAGGATACTTTTTATCAAGTTTCAAAAAGATTTACATATCAGATTGGGAGAAAAAAGAATTTTTTTTTAGAAAATACCAACAGACAGACAGACACACAGACAGATGACAGGAAATAACCGAAAAAATGCATTGCATCTTGATTTATACTCAGGTAAACTAAAATAACCAAAAAAGTAAACAAAACATTTGAAAAAAGTCATTTTTAAATTTTTTTAATTTTGTCCATTCTTGGAAATGTGCACTTTTCAGGGGGAAATTCCAAAAGCAACATTTTACCGGTTTTATATTTTCTCGATATTTCACGATAATCATCAGTATATTTGTGCGCAACTTTTACATAATTTTCAAATCTTGAGAAAAACTGGAACAAAGAAAATTTTTGAACAGAATTTGCTTAAAATATTAAAAAACAATGAATTTTTGGGTTACCCCCTTACACCAGTTGATATTTAACAATTTTTTTGCACATATTTATATATATTTTTGTTTTATACAGGATCACAGACTACTGGGCATTATTTTTAGAATAAATTACGCGATGAAACTAACAACCAGAACGCTTGCGCACTGTTTTAATCAGGGTACCCTCTTTTTTCATGTTGAAAACTTAAAATTCCGAGAAAATTGTTTTCTGGAATGTTCGATTTGAAACATTTCATGAATATGATCCGTTATCTAGTGTACTAATTTCACGCCAAATTTCATTAAATTCCGAGCGTGGGCAGACTCCCATGTTATTTTTCCTATTCGTGAGACACCCCCTTTTGTCAAAAAATGTCAATTAGTTTTGAAAATATTGGTATTCAAATGAATGCACCCAGAAAACCAATTTTACACGATATCGACCTTTCCGTTTTGCAGCGCGTGCCTACACTCATTAAATAAATTGACGATTCACAATTGGTTAACATATTCAATACAATACAAAAGAGGTTTTGAAACATTTTATTCACAATAATGCATTTTCATTTCATCTTGTCTGAATAAACTGTTTTGTATAGCTAACATACGATGTAACCAAAATGAATACAAACAAAATATCAAAGTGTAGGCCTATCACAGATTCATAATAATCATAAGTATGCACTTATTTTCTTACCGATCAACATGCCGGTCAGCGCGGAAATGATAAGTGCTTTGAAATTAATTTGAACAACCACCATATGGACTCAATGACAATGAATTTTGTGCTAAATATAGACTGGGTTTAACGTTATTTTTGACAATCCGTAGATGTAATTATAAAATCTCGCACACACGGCCTAAATCAAGCCGTAGTTACGAGATTTTATAACAACACCTACGAAATGCTATTGTTTGTCCGAACTTACGTCACGATTAACTGGATAAAATCGTTCCCTATTTGCATGTGCACGTGTAAAATCATATTAAATTTTGGGAAAATCCGTACGTACATGTACAACAGAAAAGGATTTAACAGTTGACCGTTAGTACGTTTTTACGAAAAAAATCCAAAAATCAATATCATGTCAAAGCGTTTTTTTAGTATCATTATTAAATTGCTTATAACTTGAACCAATACATATTTTGAAGCAAAATTTGGAACACATATGCAAAAATAATGTATCTTTAGTATTGCAAATTCAAAATTTAGATTCTTTGCATACGCTTTAAGATGTTTGACTTTGAATTAGGGTTCCGTTTTTATTGGGATCCCCTGTAGTTTACGCGCTAAACGCATTCCATCTTTAAGAATAAATATGATGGTGAGTAGAGCTTCAGATAAGAGCCGGTATTGAACTTTCAGAATTCACAGTATGAATTCACAGTATCTTTTTAAAGCATATGGTGAGGTATCCCACCATCAATGAGATTAAAATGAATACACAAAACACATGGTTTGTGTTTGAAAACAATAATGCATTACCACTTTCCTGGCTCTTATCTATAGCGTTAATGGGAGAACAATTACAACAAGAGGGCCAAGATGGCCCTGGATCGCTCACCTGATAGAAGTTTGAAACTTTCTCCATGCAGAACAAGACCCATTTTTTACATGACCTAGGTATCTCTAAGACAAGAACACGAAACTTAAGATGCGAGATTATGATCCAGCTGAAAACAGCATTCTTAATCTTTAATGATCAATATTTGTGGCTGTTAAAGTGAAAACCAAGTTGATAAAAAACATCAATTTTTTCATAATCCAGGGCACATAACTCTGTTCTGATAAAGATACTCTCTATCTATCTATCTATATATACTGCCCAACTCCCCTTTCGGGTATTACTGGCAGGGTATCTCTAAGACCTTTATACACCAACCTTATGTCCTAGTTGTTTTTTTGATTGGTCAATATTTATTGCTGTTTGAGTGAAATTAAAAACGAAATTAGCAATATTGTCACCATCAAGGGCACACAACTCTGGCTTTTTTAGTCCGATCAATATGAAAAATGAAATCATATGAGATCTCATGGTCACCAACATTGTGGCCAAGTTAAGTCTTGATTGGTCAATATTTGTGTTTTTTGAAGTGAAAATAAAGTTGAAAATGACAATTTTGTGAAATTCAAGGGCCAATAACTCTGGTTTTTCTGGTCCGATCAAGCTGAAAATTTAATTCGTCCAGCAGCTTATAGTTAGCAACATTGTTGACATTTTTTTGTCTTGATTGGTCAATAAATGTAGATGCTAAAGTGTAAACAAAGTCCAAAACGGCAAATTTGTCAAATTCAAGGGCACATAACTCCGGACTTCCTTCTTCGATGACACTGAAAATCGAACTCATTCATTATTGTATGGTTACCAACATTCTAGCCAAGTTTTGTCTTGATTGGTCAATATTTGTAGATGCTAGAGTGGTAACAAAGTCGAAACTAGCTATTTTTGATATCCAAGGGCCCATAACTCCGGACTTCCTGATCTGATCTGACCCAAAATCAAACTCGGCCAAGAGCTTATTGTCATACATGTTTTGACCACGTTTGGTCAAGATTGGTCAATATTTGTAGATGCTAGAGTGATAACAATGTCAAAACTAGCGATTTTTGATATTCAAGGGCGCATAACTCCGGACTTCCCGATCCGATCTGACCCAAAATTAAACTCATCCAAGAACTTATTGTCATACATGTCTTGACCAAGTTTGGTTAAGATTGGTCATTATTTGTAGATGCTAGAGTGGTAACAAAGTCAAAACTAGCTATTTTTGATATTCAAGGGCGCATAACTCCGGACTTCCTGATCCGATCTGACCCAAAATCGAACTCATCCAAGAACTTATGGTTATACATGTTTTGACAGAGTTTGGTTAAGATTGGTCAATATTTGTAGATGCTAGAGTGGTAACAAACTCAAAACTAGCTATTTTTGATATTCAAGGGCGCATAACTCCCGACTTCCTGATCCGATCTGACTCAAAATCGAACTCATCCGAGAACTTATGGTCATACATGTTTAGACCAAGTTTGATTAAGATTGGTCAATATTTGTAGGTGCTAGAGTGGTAACAACAAAATGTGAACAGACGGACAGACGGACAGACGGACAGACAGACAGACGGACGCCGACGGACAAAAAGCGACCACAATAGCTCACCTTGAGCACTTCGTGCTCAGGTGAGCTAATAAAAGACTGATCAGGTGACCGTTCCTTTTACACACATCCTGAATTTTCAGGACACTTATGTAATATGCTGATGTAAGTACTTAGATTTAGTCGATAACAATTAGTTTTGTTTAACCCATTACCACACAATGACTCTTTTTGACTCCCCGCAAGAAAATGGCTTTGGAAAACATTGTGGAAAATGAAGAAATTGCTTGTGACAAGCAATTTCTTCATTTCCCACAATGTTTTCTATGTAAAAAGACCGAAAAATGTGAAATTTCATTCACTTGAAATTGTCGTCTGCAGGATCTTTCAATTTAGATCACGCTAAAATTTTATCGTTTGGTAATGGGTTAATCAAACGAAGTAAGACTCGACCATATGCGTCCTGGTACCTTATCTGGACTACCATTCGATTTGCACATTGTATCATTTCAACAATTGTGGATTTTCGAAGAACACGTTCACTAAATGATAATGTAAATACAGAATCTGTAAGATATCACACATCGAGGGAAACAAAGAAACTGCGAAATCATTGATTGTTTTGAAGGGGCTAAAATAAATACACCAAACATTTAAATCACATTAATCCACATTCAGTTTTCTAAATGACGAGGCTGGTTCGTCGTCTTTCGCTCGCTGTTTCAGTTTGCTTTCCTCCACGCCATATTTTGATGACGTAATATTCTTTATGTGCTCCATGAACTTCGGTGACGTCATATCCGCTATCATGGCCTCTGAAGTAGGAAATAAATACACTATTACTTCATGTTAGGTTACACATGTACATATACTAGCATTTTGAACTGTCATATAAATACTAACACACATCTTATAATAATAACCACAATAAGCATAAGGAATATACCAATTGTACTTGGTAATTTAATATCTTTCTATGACAAAATTTGTGTATGCCTAGATACATGATTAAGTTACAAAAAATCGTCGCGGTTAGTGAACTGAAACTTGTTATTGAACTTATCACGAATTTATTATGTTTCAATGTATTACTGTTGAATTGTTGTCACTTATAAAATAAGATATTAAAAGAAAATGACTTTTTTCAGCTATATAATAGTTGGCACCTAGCGTTAAAAATGATCTTGTGGAACAAAAGAAAATTCACGTGTTCATGGTCTTAACTTAAGATTTACTGATGGCATTTTTGTAGAGTACTAAATTGCTTTTCCTTTTACTTTGATGCTCTCTTGTTCGGATAAGTCATGAGCATTCTGCTTTTATAGTCGGTATCTTTTCTCGTACTCTTATCTGGAATTTTGGAGTCCAAATACGAAACATGGAATCTCGTTTACCTGTTAATCTTATAACCTTACCTATAATTTCTGACTCTGTACCGGCATGAGGTCCATCATAATCGTCAGGTAAATATTCACGAGGTAAAATAGACTTGTCCTCAATCTTCTCATACATCTTGGCCATGTTCTTCCCAATCACATGTACCTGTGAATATATATGAAACGAGACCTTTGAAAAGGGCTCTTATAGTGCTGTCTGATAAGGACCTTTGTTGTTATCTTACAGTTGAAACAACTCATGAACACATTTAACCTTTGCCCAAACAAGACCTGAGCCGCGTTCTTTAGAGCGAGATTTCTTGAGATATCTTGAGATTTCTTAAGATGTTTTAGGATAAAGCGCTCTTTTGAGCAAGATGTTAAAGACGATCACTGCGAGCCGCTATTACTCTATACTTATTTTGGAACCCCTCGGTAAATTCTGTACAATCGATATGGGAGAGAATTGACCGAGTTGTTCCGAATGCTCCATGATTCAAAAACCGCGGAGTTCCGAATGCTCTATACATGTATGTATGGAACATTCGGAACACCTCGCTTATAATCTCGGTCTCAAAGACACTGTATCAAAACATCTTAAGAAATCTTAAAAATCTCGCTCTAAAGAACGCGCCTCTGGTTTTGACGTCCATATTAGAAAAGGCCTGGGAAAATATTGATACAAAAGAAGAAACTGCTGATAACCAGCAGTTTCTCCGTTTGTCTCAATATTTTCCATGTAATATTTTACACAAATTATATCTTTAACAAGCATTCTGAAGTATTGCAAAACAATACCAAATCCCCTACCGGCTTTATATATGCGTTTAGAAAAAGAAGCCCCAAAAATTTCAAATTCCAGCATCCGTATCTTCCTCATAAATCACTGGACCGACTCGAAACTCAAACTTGTTCTGTAACTTATCAATGCGAGTCCAATACCAAAAGTCACCTCAATAGCTGCCAGCATTAAGAAAACAAGAGGGCCATGATGGCCCTAGGTCGCTCACCTGAGATTTCTTGCCTTATTGAAATGAAACACTTTGACCTGTATAGCAGCAAAATAAGAAATGTTTCAATGAAGCCCTATTTCCTGTGTTTTTGAAATGAATGTAACAAACATTCAGCCTTTTAAAAGTTTTTGCTCTTTTGCCCTTTTTCTGATGCTGCTGCGCTAATAGTTTAAATATTAATCAAATTCCTCTAACAACTTTGAAAGCCCTTTACCAAAGGATCATTCATGTGAAGTTTCAAGAATATTGGCCAACTGGTTAGGCAGCAGAAGATTTTTAAAAGATTTGGCTATTTTCCCCTTTTCTCATGCCGCGGCAGCCAAAGTCTTTGATAGAATCAAATTCTTTTAATACCTTTGAGAGCCCTTCACCAATAGACCATTCATGTGAAGTTTCAAGAATATTGGCCAACTGGTAAGGCAGAAGAAGATTTTTAAAAGATTTGGCTATTTTCCCCTTTTCTCATGCCGCGGCAGCCAGAGGCTTTGATGGAATCAAACTCTTTTAACAACTTTGAAAGCCCTTCACCCAAGGATCATTCATGTGAAGTTTCAAGAATATTGGCCAACTAATTAGGCAGAAGAAGGTTTTTAAAAGATTTGGCTATTTTCCCATTTTCTCATGCTGCGGCAACCAGAGTCTTTGATGGAATTAAATTCTTTTAACAAATCTGAAAGCCTTGTACCAAAGGATCAAACCTGTGAAGTTTCAAGAATATTGGTCTACTGGTTAGACAGAAGAAGATTTTTAAAAGATTTGGCTATTTTCCCCTTTCCTCATGCCGTGGCAGCCAGAGTCATTAATGGAATCAAATTCTTTTAACAACTTTGAAAGCCCTTTACCCAAGGATTATTCATGTGAAGTTTCAAGAATATTGGCCAACTGGTTAGGCAGAAGAAGATTTTTAAATGATTTGGCTATTTTCAACTTTTCTCATGCGGCGGCAACCAGAGTCTTTGATGGAATCAATTTTTTTAACAAATTTGAAAGCCCTTTACCCAAGGATCAAATCTGTGAAGTTTCAAGAATATTGGCCAACTGGTTAGACAGAAGAAGATTTTTTGAAGATTTCACTATTTTCCACTTTTGTCATGCCGCGGCAGCCAGAGTTTTCAATGGAATCAAATTCTTTTTACAACTTTGAAAGCCCTTCACCCAATGATCATTCCAGCCAAGTTTCAAGAAAATTGGTCTACTGGTTTGGGAGGAGAAGATTTTCAAAGAAATTGTGGACGGACGACCGGACGGACGGACAGACGGACGGACGACGGACAACGACCGATCACAATACCTCACCTTGAGCACTTCGTGCTCAGGCGAGCTAAAAAGTCTGGAAAACTGATTTCCCAGAAATTTTCTAAGTCCAGCATCCATATCTTCCTCAAAAATAACTGGAGCGGAACGAAACTCAAATTTGTTCTGTATCTCATCAATATGTGTTCATATACCGAAAATCAGCTCAATACCTACACGTGTTTAGAAAAAAGTCTGGAAAACTGTAATTTTCGAGTAATTTTCTATGTCCAGCATCCGTATCTTCCTAAAAATCATTGGACCGGAACGAAACTAAAACTTGTTCTGTACATGCAACTCATCAATGCGGGTCTACATACCAAAAATCAGCGCAATAGCTACCCCCGTTTAGAAAAAAAGTCTGGAAAACTAATTCACCGGACTGACGGACAGACGGACGGACTGACTGACGGACAGAGTGCAAACCTAAAGTCCCCTTCGGCTTCACCGGTAGGGGACTAATAAGTTCCAGTTTGTCATTTGTGGCAGTTTTTGAATAGGATCACCCTAAAATTTTGCCGTTTGGGAAAGGGTTGAGAGAGTAGTATGGATGCTGGTCAGACAGTGTATATATGCAGGCTGATCTTGACCCATATTTATCCCAGATTCTAAAGGACCGTTTTAAAATCCCGACTCTTGATTTAACGCCACATTTAAGAGTAGTTCAGTTATATCACTAAGGATGGAACACAAAATCAAGGATTCCTGGTATTTTTACCATCAAAATCACTAGAACAACTGTCAAATATCTGGCTTAAATGTGTTTCTAATAGAGTTAATGCTTTCTGCACTTTGCATATGCTTCTGGGACCATAATATTAGACTCAAAACAAAGGTTCTTAAAGGCCATTTAACGGAATTCTAAATCTTTTCTTTCTTCGAATTCTTGATAGGTTTTTTATGTGCAACTGTCATAATAAAAGGGACCTTATCGGATGTGTGAAAAATATCGACCCTAGCCTGTCTGCGCAGTAATCTAACTATATGTTCATTTTTCGCATACGGGATCTGGTTTACCTGTGCTGACTCTGACAAGTTTGTCAAAATTTGGATTTTTGGAGTTCGGATAAGGTCCCTTTTAGCGTGACGGGTCACAAATACCTGTCATTACATTGTTTCTGTTAAGGTGATGGCTTTCTAACTCTACACATGCTTCTGTGACTATAATATCAGCGTCAGGGCAATTGATCATTACTCTCCAATTTGATTTATTAACATTTTAACTTTTCAGATTTCGATGTTTTTTGTATGTTTATTACGACAACTGTCATATACCTGTCGTAACCTTTCTGCTACGGTTATTACATTCTGACTTTGCACCTGCCTCTGTGACTATTATATTGACCTCTAGGCTAATATTCGCCAATCTGTCATTTTATTTAGCGGAGTTTAAATACTTTTCGGACTTCGAAATCCTTGGTAAGTTCTTACGCAAAACTTTTATATATCCATAATAACTTTGTTTTTCTATATCAATTGATTTCAAACTTTGCATTGGCTTTTATGACCATACTATCATCCGTTAGTCTAACAGTATTTTGGTGGAGTGTAAATTTCATGTGAAATTACATTCTGAAGGAATTCTATCCAATGTTTTCACATTCATTTCTTTTTGCATTCATATAGGGTTAATTCACGTTTTTGAGGTCGTTAACATTCGCAGAGGCCCAAGAAATACGTTAACGCCCGACTGCGCAGCAGGAGGGTCGTTTTCGTATTTTGCGGGCCTCTGCGAATGTTAACGACCGAAAAATACGTGAATTGACGCTATTATTGCATAAAAAGCATAAAATTCCAATGATTACTTACCCCAAACCCCTTGATATGTGCGAAAAATGAACCGAGGTGAGATAAGAAAATGTCCGCCATTGTTGTTTTGTTCTGATAAATCTTCCGAGAATTTTTTGTAATGCGTGACGTCGGTAAAACAACGTTACGTCATAATTTGGCGCCAAAAGGCGAACGTCGCTTATTCAACGTAAGACGTTGAGAATTTTGCGGGAAAAGAGACAATTGTTTATTTTGAAGGGTCAACTCGAGGATATTTGAGTGCAAAACTGGTCCGATATCGCACGTGAATCTGCCGATTAATGCACGATTTCTCTTGATATCCGCCCGGTTTCTTCCCGTTATTCAATGTCGATAACGGCCCAAAAACACACTTTTTAGGCAATAATTAGTATTATTGCCTAAAATGTGTGTTTTCAGTCTGTTATTGGCATTGGATAACAAGCAAAAATCAGTCTGATATTGTCAAAAACGGTCGTTATTCAGTAAATTCACGTGCATTATCGGACCGAATTTGCATTCACATATCCTCGATCGGGGATTTGTTGCGAGTGCTTCAGA
Source organism: Fragum sueziense (assembly GCA_963680895.1). Lineage (NCBI taxonomy): Eukaryota > Metazoa > Mollusca > Bivalvia > Cardiida > Cardiidae > Fragum > Fragum sueziense. The sequence continues at coordinate 617,273 of OY804606.1, forward strand.
AAATTGAAAATAAAGCCGAAATTTTGTCATTTCCCTTTTCCGCGATGTAAATTCTTATAAGACCCCATTTACAGTTTATACCCCAATTAAACTAGGTCTCCCAGTGTAACCATAACTGATGACGTAATGTAGTGACGTAGGTTTAATTCTTGGAATCAAAAGGTAAACAAACGGGCAGCTGACAGATTTTGAACTAAAAGTGGATTTCGTGGACATGGAAGAATATAAATTAGAATTGAGTGGTTGTGGTCTAGGTCAAATGTGATGGTAAGCTTATGTGTTTCTTGTTCTTCTTTTAGTTACTGCAATTTTTCCTTTACAACTTTGTTTTTTATCGAAATGAACGAATGTCTGAAACGAACCAGAGATCTCCCTCGGAAGTTCCGACCTTTTGTTTTATTACTGTACCCGCACTGAAATGAACGTTAGAATATCCAGAGTATGTTTCCAAAAGAAAACTTAGTCGAATATTGTTACGATTTCGCCAACCCAAATGAAGATTATGTCAGTAAAAATGCGATGAAACTTGACTACATAGCTACACGATGAAAATCTAACGGCCCGTCTAGTGGATATCGTACTTACTCGATATATGTCGAGTCGAATACCGGAAAACTCTGGTGTCTGTCGGTGAAAATGTGGCTAAATTTTCACAAAGCTTTTCACTTATTCGTCTTATTTCATTACATTTCTTTGCAAATTCTTCATATTTTATGCAATAATAGCGTCAATTCACGTTTTTTCGGTCGTTAACATTCTCAGAGGCCCACAAAATGGGTTATCGCCCTCGACCTTCGGTCTCAGGCGATAACGCATTTTTTGGGCCTCTGAGAATGTTAACGACCTCAAAAACGTGAATTAACCCTATATTATTGCCTAAAATGTGTGTTTTCAGTCTGTTATTGGCATTGTATAACCAGCAGAAAGCGGGCGGATATCCAGAGAAATCGTGCATTAATCGGCAGATTCACGTGCGATATCGGACCAGTTTTGCACTCAAATATCCTCGATCGGGGATTTGTTGTGAGTGCTTCAGAAAATTGAAAATAAAGCCGAAATTTTGTCATTTCCCTTTTCCGCGATGTAAATTCTTGTAAGACCCCATTTCCAGTTTACATCCCAATAAATAAACTAGGTCTCCCAGTGTAACCATATCTGATGACGTAATAATTATAGTGACGTAGGTTTAATTCTTGGAATCAAAAAGTAAACAAACGGGCAGCTGACAGATTTTAAACTAAAAGTGTATTTCGTGGACATGGAAGGATAGAAATTAGAATTGAGTGGTTGTGGTCTAGGTCAAATGTGGTGGTAAGCCTATGTGTTTCTTGTTCTTCTTTTAGTTACTGCAATTTTTCCTTTACAACTTTGTTTTTATTGAAATGAACGAATGTCTGAAACGAACCAAACGGTCCAGAGATCTACCTTGGAAATTCCGACCTTTTAATTTATTACTCGCACTGAAATGAACGTTAGGATATCCGGAGCATGTTTCCAAAAGAAAACTAAGTCGAATATTGTTAGGATTTTGCCAACCCAAATGAAGATTATGTCAGTAAAAATGCGATGAAACTTGACTATATAGCTACACGATGAAAATCTAACGGCCCGTCTAGTGGATATATCGCACTTACTCGATATATGTCGATTCGAATGCCGGAAAACTCTGGTATCTGTCGGTGTAAATGTGGCTAAATTTTCACTAAGTTTTTTAGTTATTCGTCTTATTTTATTACATTTCTTTGCAAATTATTCATATTTTATGCAATAATAGCGTCAATTCACGTTTTTTCGGTCGTTAACATTCTCAGAGGCCCACAAAATGGGTTATCGCCTTCGACCTCCGGTCTCAGGCGATAACGCATTTTTTGGGCCTCTGAGAATGTTAACGACCTCAAAAACGTGAATTAACCCTATAATAAATTATACTCTATACAAAATCTCTACACCAGAATTTGATTTGAAATATGAAATTCATATGTTAAAATGGTTTGATAATTCCCATTGTACTATAATAGTATTATATTGTTAAATATGTTTCTTTCTCAGAGTGCATAAACATCCTTAGTGGTTATAATTAAGATGGGTTTTGACTTGTTTAGTGGAATTAACCAATTACAACACACTGCCTCTTTTTAACTCCACGCAATATAAAGGCTTGAGAAAACACTGTGTAAAATAAAGAAATTGCTTGTGACAAGCAATTTCTTCCATTTTTCCACAATGTTTTCTTCCTAAAAAGATCCAAAATATTAAATTTCGTCCATTTGAAATTGTCGTCTGCAACATATTTGAATATGGGCAAGTCTAAAATTTGCCGTTTCGTAATGAGTTAACACATTACCAGACGACAAAATTTTGGACTAATCCAATTTGAAAGATGCTGCAGACGACAAATTGAAGTTGATGAAATTTCAAAAATCTTAATATTTTGGATAAGAAAACATTGTGAAAAATGAAGAAATTGCTTGTCACAAGCAATTTCTTCATTTTCCACAATGTCTTCCCAAGCCATATGCTTTAGGGGAGTCAAAAAGAGTTACTGTTTGGTAATGAGTTAAGACTTGTTACTTACCCTTTCCAACATTTTCTGTTTGGTAAACATAGCAAACAAGTTATAGATGATATCGAAGAAGCTTGGTTCATTGTAAAAGTAAGCTGCCTTCAATCTCATTGGCGCGGCTTTCTGAAAAGTAACAAAGCTGCAAATGAAAGTGTAATACATTTCACATTCAAAAAATGTTATTCATAATATCCGAAATCCTTGGTACCAAATAGAATTATTCTGTAGAGACGACGATTACGACGCGTAACCACAGTATAGAAATGAATTTTGAATTACATACATGTATCAAAATAATAAAAGTTCTTATCCCATTTCATTTTTTCTTTTGAATTATAAGCAATAATTTTTCAACATGCAAAATACCATTTCCTATTTTCAAAACCATTTGTTATGAATAATAGATATATGCAGATGCTCTACTGCAAACCTAGTAAAACACATTAACAGATATATTTTATGACAGTTGCACGCAAAAACTCAATCAAGAATTTACCAGGCTCAAAAGGATACGAAATTCTCTAAATTAATTGATAAACTGATATTATGGTCACAGAAGCAAATGCAACGCTTGAAAGCTATAGCTCAAGCAGAAATAAAGTTATCACAGATACATAACAGCTTCATGTAAAATCTTGATCAAGAATTTCTAAGTCCGAATAGGGTAAAAGCTTCACCAAATTAATTGTTAGAGTAACGAATCTTTTCATAGAAGCTAATGGTATGGCCACAGAAGCATGTCGCTGGTGGGGAGTCAAAACCTCGTAACTACAGCTTGAATAAGCTGGAGTTACGAGGTTTTGACTCCCCACCGACGATGTACAAAGTTTTAAAGCAATACCAGTGATAGAAACAGAGATATCGCAGTAACTGTTATAAGTAAAACCGTAACCAAAGCCCAGTTGACCGGACTACTCCCCCTATTTTTCGAATAGTCGGTCTAAAATTAATGTTATTGCAATTCTTCTTATGTCATACCTGAATGAGTTGATTCAATGCCTTCTGATCTTCCATGTTTGAGTATTTCGTCACAACAGCTAGACTAAGATCAGTATAATCGAAGAACCACTTGATACCATTCACTTGTACATTCTCATCCATGCAGACCCACTCTACGAATAAGACTACGGCTCGTAGAATGTTCCTCATTCCCCATCTGTTCAAGTCCGCTGTAGTCTGGGTACCTGCAAATTATTGTAAGTGTAGGGCACGCAGTCTGATAAGGAACCATGTTGTCCTCCAATAGCTTCATCATGGTCTGTAGCAATCACATGAAAGTAACATGGATCCATGTCAGGCTCTTCGTAGGCACAGACTGACCTTGAAACATGGTTGTCTCAAATTCTATAAGGGACGTTTTTACATATCCCTGCTCAAATATATGATGTGTTTTATGTCCAAACTCACCTGATATCGAGTAAAACCATCTACAGCCGTCTTTATCATACTTCATGGGACTATAATACAACCTACAAATATAACATAATATATATTCAAAATATGATATAGTTTCCATTCACTGTGTTTGAATATACTAAAATATCTCAATTAGATTTGAGATCGCAGTGAATCCGGATCAATTTGTACCAGTATGCAGTTTGATCAGGATCAAAGCTGTTCTATTTTGCTGGAAAATATATCGGTATATAATCCGAAAATACATTTATAAAGGTCAATGATGTGTCAAGTAAATCAAGTAATATATATTATGAACTTTGTTTGTTTGTATTTAATAGGACGAAAAGTATTGAATGAAACGACAATGTTTTCGAAATATTAATCTTTTATGACACCAAAAAACAAGGTAATGGTAAGGAAATGATTTATAGAGGAAAACATTAATCAATTTGCCACATTTCCTAATTAGATCTATTTCTCTTACTACAAGATCTGTGGTGTCGGTGTCTACATAGATATCTATCAAGTTTATAGATACGAGCGTAAACAAAAGGGCACTAACTTTTTTCTGAATATTTCTTGTAACATGGGTTCATTTGGATCAATATCTGCATGAAAATCTCTCCGTCTTGTCCTGTTTGTCCAATAGTTCTCCAGTGTTTGTCTGGCTCCAAGCTGACTGAACTTTCGAACTCGTAAAAATCGTAACAAAAACTCGAAATCTGTAATATCAAAGGATTGGAATGGACACGTGTGCGAAGTCAGCTGCCAGTTGACGATTTTGGACTGTGTAATATCTAATTTGAATTGGCAGCTGTAAGTGTGAAGTCAGCTGCCAGTTGCCGATTGCCAATTCAGTTTTTGTTCAACGGAATGTGAAGTTAGCTGCCAGTTGACAGTTGCCTATTGAATTGGCAACTGGCAACATGCAGTTAACTTCACACACATAGAATGGACAAAGAAGTAGTGTTTTTTCTGAAATTTGTCATTTATTACATCAACATTTTTGTTTACCTTCTCGATATTTTGCATGGCCTGGAAACAAAAATGAAACGTGGTGTCTTAATGAGCATGCTTGCTTCGAATAGTCACTAAGAAAACACTTCATATGTAAAACTCCTCGATTCTAGATAAAAAAAAGAATAAACCTTGTCCTAGCGACAAAATGATTTCCTTTTTGTCTGTAGATATTGCGATGTAACGCTGAACTGTCATGTAACTAACATCTTTGATTGCTCAAGAATATGATATTCTGGTGGCTGAAATGGACTAATTTTATTAGACGGTATCATATTTACCTGTAGGTGTCTTTAACCAGTCTTGCTGTAACACCCACTGTCTTAATGTTCTCACTGCTGTCTTTCTATCTTCGTCATTTCTCTCACCTAATTCATCTTTAGCCTTTTTCTTACTTGCTTCGTTAAGACAAGAGACAAATTCGTCGTCACCTAAAGGACAAATAATATAATTAGACAATCATAAATTAGGATGAGCAATTTGGTTTCGCTACGGGAATTTATCCTGATTTTCTCGTATACATGAACTGTTTAAAAAACCAAACAAGCATAGATTTCAGACGAAGCATCTTGCCAGGGTGGTCAGCAGAACTGTGAAAATGTCACTATGAGTACTTTTTCAAACAACTTTGGCAACCCACCCCAACGTTTATTTGTTTCACCCCGTCTTTCCTTGTACAAACCGTTTAACCCTTTCCCAAACGACTACATTTTAGGGCAATCCACTTCAAAAACTGCCACAAATGACAAAATGGAAGTTATTAAAGATAGGATTTGTGTGAAATATGACACAGAAAATATTGAGACAAAAGGAGAAACTGCTGGTTATCAGCAGTTTCTTCTTTTGTTTCAATGTTTTCCCTAGCCTTTTCTGATTAGGGACGTCAAAACCAGGTCTTGTTTGGGAAAAGGTTAAACTTTGCTTTTGTTACTCCCAATTCCACATTTGAATCCTGTTCCACCGCTGGTATATGACAGAAAGCGATTCAGGCAATTTTAAGAAGACTCTTTACTATTGCCTATATAATTCCTAGATAAAATAGGTGACCCTAAAAGTAACATTTCATATACATACATGTAATGTATTATGATAACCTAACTATCTGCATTTTTTCTGTTTCAAAATTTAACATAATGCCCTAAATGCCAATTTTGACCATAGTGCCATAATTCATACAATCCTGATAGAGGCAAACTGGATGATCCCCAATACCAAACAATTAAGATTCTAGACCTTTCTGTTTGAGAAAAGATTATTATTATTATTGAACTTTTCACTATACAGTGCCTATGTTTCACTTGTTACCCTCGTAGACAGGAACAATTTTGAACCCGGTCCCATAATTCATGAAATTTCAATAGAGGTCCATAAGATAATGTTCACCAGATCATACGCTATGTGAATAATCGCTCGAGAAAGGTTTATTGAAGTTGTTACTTTAGTGTGTGTGTGTGATTTTTTTTTTTTTTTTTTTTTTGCATAGCGACGATGTTAAGCCTACATAAACAAAAAATATTACCCTTTTCTGTCGCCATTTTATCTCCTTTTTAAAATCACTCTATACTCGCATTTTATTCCTCTAGACTAGTCTTTTGTAGCCTTTTCCAATATTTCTAACAGTTTCTCTCTATACATCGACAACACGCTTAACTTACATAATTCAACCATGCAATTGAAAGAAAAGATCTCACTGACTCGATCGATGTTATATTTTTTCTCATGGCTGAATGAATCCCTTTATAAGCTACCATTATACATGTATCTGGTGAATGATCCTCTATCATATCTACCCTTTCACGCTATGTATTTTACCGTACCATTTGCTATCCGTAAAGGCCTGGTCACATACACCGTTTCACGTCCACTTCACGGCCGGAGCACGTTTAAATCAGGGGACCATTGCAGTATAAACTTGGACGTGATGTGGACGTGGAATCGTATGTGACCGCATCTTCGCTAGCCAAGGTTGAACCCACCTGCGTTTGTATTCACCCTTGGCGGATTTAGTCCGATTTTCTTGAAATCGCGAAGCGCCGCCTAGCGTTGTTCTGCTGGTTGTTTACGTCCATTATTGATGACGTCATTAACGCGCGTTGTCTTTCGCGTCATACGTCATGCGGATTATGTAAAAGTTAGCTGCTTTTTTGGTCGAATTGTCGAAAGTATAATAATTTGTCGATTCAAGTTAAGGAATTCCTGTCTATTGCAGTGAAATTCTTAGGAAAAATCGCCCATCTTCGCGTTTTTGAGTTGCAAATGCAATGCTTTTCCCCGCCCGTTGTCATGATTTGGTTACTCATAACAAATGTATCAGTCGACAATCTGATTGGTTCCAGCGAGACCTCGCTGGAACCAATGAAAACGCTTTCCAGGAGACCAAGAAAATCGGACTAAATACGCCAAGGGTGAATACAGAAATGGCGTTACGTCGTAGATGTCACCCTTGGCTTGCGAAGATGATGTGACCGGGGCTGAAGCCTTTTAGTGCACATGCGAGCTAAGACTAGTTATCGCCCCTGATATTACTTCCTGTATTAGTTAACACGAAGTATTATCAGGATTGATAGTCTATGGCTTACCAAATCGGCCAAAAGTCTATATTTAGCGCTTGCACACTACAAAGACTTTTGATTCATTTGGTATGTCAGTCAGTCTAAGGTTGCACATGTAAAGGATCTATTTACCCATTATCAAACGACAAAATTTTAGGTTGATCCAAATTCAAAGATGTTTAAGACGTAAATTCCAAATATATAAAATTAAAATTTTTGTTGTCTTTTGGGGTGGAACACTGTGGGAAATGAAGAAATTGCTTGTGACAAGCAATTTCTTCATTTTCCACAATGTTTTCCAAATCCATTATTTTTTAGGAGTCAAAAAGAGTCAGTGTGTGGTAAAGGGTCCATTAAGCTGGAATCTTAAAACAGGGGATCATATGATATCTTAGACGGAGAAGAGATCTACATTACGGATTGACTTTTAACACCGTCTATCATCAAAACCGGAAATAGATTACCAGCGAAGCGAGAGTTGACCGACACGAAATGTGACAACTCATGAAAAATCAGTTTTGATGGTTTTAACCGTGATACATTTGAAGATCTGTTTGTGTACATACATGGGTTATATATAAAGCTTTTCTTGTAAGTAGATCGTTTTGTTAATTGACAAGACGAATGGATTTGAGGACCGATCATCCGACGACTGGTACCATAAACAAAGCATGCTTTTGGCGTTTAGGACCAATTTATTTGGAATATATGCGGATATTTTCGATTTTTTGAGTACTGAGCTAGAGAACATATAGAATATGAAGGTATCGTAGAATTTTTAAACCAAAAATCCAGAAATTAAGCAAAATATCTAACAAAACAAAAAGTTAGATGTGTACGGCGAATAGAACATGATCTGTACGGCTTATATATAGTTAAATTATCCAAAAAATATGTACGGCGAATAGTCATCGAAAAATAATTTAAATTGAACGTGTAGAGAGTACCTTAATAAAAAACGAAGCCCACTCAAAGTGCCTAGAGTAAGAGAACCAAAACCAACAAAAATATTTCCATAAGTATGCATTAATTCAAAATTCTAAACCGTACAAAATGCTTATGTTTGTATTTGGAATAGAAATGTAACACTGTTTGGTAGTTACTGGCACTTTTCAAATTTCGCCTCTGGCTCTTCAATGGTGCTAATGATGGGTTGCATACCTTATTCCTTAAGAAATTAGATCTATATTTGCCATTGAATACACGATTGTAAGCTCACAAATGACAAGCATAAAGCAAATTAGGATCTGTTAAAACATGGCAATCTAGAAATTCTGCAAATTTCCCGAAGACAAGTGTAATAATCAAGCTTGAAGTTACATACCTTCATGTTTTGAAGTTTATTTTCATACCCGTTAAGTCTGCGCACGTCACTGTGTGTAGTTATAGTTATCCCCCGCCAATGAAATCATCGGGGGATATTGTTTTTGCGTCGTCCGTCCGTCCTTCCGTCCATCCTTCCGTCTGTCCGTTCTTCCGTCCGTCCGAGTTTCGTTTCTTAAAAACAATTGACTCAATTTCAATGCAACTTTGTGGAAAGCTTCACTACAAAGAGGAGATGTGCATATCGTCGGGGTTACCCGGTTCGACTTAAAAAAAATTAGAGTTACTAGTACTGCCTGATTGATGAAGCTATATACATAAAGAGCAATATTCGTTTGGACCGCGCTAGTTCTTGGAAACCATTGACCCTATTTCAATGAGTTTGTTTTTGAAAGCTTCACTACAAAGAGGAGATGTGCACATCGTCGGGGTTACCCGGTTCGACTTATGAATTTAGAGTTACTGCCCCTGATTGGTGAAGCTATATACATACAGAGTGATTTTCGTTTCCGCTCTTTTTCTTGGAAACTATTGGATGGATTTTAATGAAATTTTGTGGAAAACTCTACTACAAAAAGGAGATGTACATATCGTCGGGTTTGCTCGGTTCGACTATTGAATAGTTGGAATAACCTGTTTCAACAATGAAATTCAGAGATACTGCTCCTGATTGGTGAAGCCATATACATACAGAGTAAACAAAATACTTTCGGCGAGGGATATCTATAGTCAATGAATTTGCTTGTTTATTTACACAGTGACGTCATTCGGTGAAGTGATGACGTTTAATATGTGACTTTGTTAAGTCTTGTTTACTTTATGTGTGGAATGTCTGCATTTTATCGCAAGGTTAGACTTTCTTTTAGATTATGCCTGTATATCTCACGGGAATTCAGGTTTTTATGCTATATATATATTTTTTAATTAAATACTTAGTTTTCAAGCCTTCCCAGATGAGAAAATTGTGGAGGCCGCGTGTCCGATTAAGATATGTCACATTAATATCAATACACATAGAAACGACTTGGCTTGACCGTGACCTGCTTATGTGCTTATGAGTAGGCCTAAACAAAATGTCACGTGATTGTTTTACTATATAATTCATTTTGCAAATCGTTGTTTCCCACGAGCATTGTAGGCCTACGTTTATTCTACATATGTACAAAGAATAATTGTACAGTCATTTACGTTAATTATCAGATTATAAAGTTACAGGAATATTTTTGCAACTTTCATTGAAGAAAAGCGATTTTTGGCTTAATTGTAACCATTTGTACCCTGTCTCCACCGCCGATTAACACCAGGGCAAAGTTCAGATAAACTGCAATATTACGGGCATCACACACTCATTTTGAAAAAAACACTGATGAACATTTAAATATAACATGGAGTAATGTCTCATGTTTCTTTGTCATTATAAATATATCTGTGATAATTTCAAATGATTATGAACAGAAAAAAATATTCAATTTTTCAAGTTTGGTGAAAATGTCAACAGATTTGATCCCCAAAAAAAGACAAGTCTGACACCCATATGTCAAACTGAAATATTTCCAGATGCATGGTCATTGGCGAAAATCAAATGCATCTTAATGACAAAGTTCAAATGTAAATAATTGAAATAGTGCTATATTTACCCAGCTGGCAAAATTGGTCGTTTTTACGTTGAAATGACGTCTTTTAGAGACGTCAGGAAGACGTCTTTTTCTGGTTGAATTTGATATAAGGAAAGACGTCCTTTCCCGACGTCTTTTCAACGTCATTAAGTGACGTTGAAAACACGTCACTTAATGACGTATAAAAGACGTCTGAACAACGTCAGTTAATGACGTTGAAAAGACGTCTGAAAAAGACGTCTTTCCTTATATCAAATTCAACCAGAAAAAGACCTTTTCCCGACGTCTCTAAAAGACGTCTTTTCAACGTAAAACCGACCACTTTTGCCAGCTTGGTACATGCTGTATGTTTAGAAACCCTTGAGGCAAAAGAAGAAAATGCCGACAACCAGCATTTTCTGCTATTCCCTCAAGGATGTCTTTGTTGAAAGCTGTATAGCTACTATTTTCAGTGAAATGATTTTTTATCCACAGCTCAATTTGTACTAGTCTTGAAGTTTTTCATTTGTGAAAGGGTTGAGAGTTAATTGGTCTAGATGAGAATTCAACATTTGTTACCAGCATTTACTTCTCTCTTTTCCACAATGTTTGAAATTCTTTTTAGGGTCTTCAATATCTCATACACCATTGTATCATGCATTAAATCAGCCCTTTCCCAGACAAGGCCTAGTTTTGATGTACATAATAGAATTTTGGAAAACATTGAGACAAAATAAGAAAAAAGTGTTTCTCAGCATTTTACCTATATGATTTAAAACAATCCTATTTTTGACTACATTCATCTTGATGTCTGCAGCAGCTGCCAGTTTCGAATTTTTGTTTACAATTTTCTCATCTTGGGAACTGGTTATAAGCGAATTGATACAAATTATGATTGGGAAGAAAGAAATACCTACAACTTAATGTTTATAATACAGGTACATTTTATTGATATAAAATCAATCAACACTAACAGTTACTGTTGGCCTTTAATAACAAAAAGTCATTTAACCCTTTCCCAAACGGCAAAATTTTAGGGTGATCCACTTCAAAAAATGCCACAAATGACAAAATGGATGTTATTAAAGATAGAATAGGTGTAAAATATGGCACGGAAAATATTGAGGCAAAAGCAGAAACTGCTGGTCATCGTTAGTTTCTTCATTTGTCGCAATATTTTCCCAAGCCTATTCCACCAGGGTCGTCAAAACCAGGTCTTGTTTGGGAGAGGGTTAAATAAAATCTTCATCATTAACCCTTTCTAAAACATTTCTCAGTTATGACAGAATGATGAAGGAAAGGATTGAGGCAAAAGAAGTAAATGCCGATGATCAGCATTTTCTCCTTTTGCCTCAATATTTTCTATGCTGCATTGTAGACAAATCCAATTTTTATCAACACCCCTTTTGTCTTCTGCAGCAGCTTTGGAATTCAAACAACCTAGAATGTTGCTGTTTGGTAAAGGGTTAACTAGTTTTGGTATCAGATGTAAGCACCTAATTTATCAACAATAGCAATCTTTTAATATTGAATTGATTAATTCCTTGCAAACGTATTATAGTATTTGTCAGACACCCATCTTGCACTGACTAATTACTAAGATCTTGACAGTAATGCTACGGTCAGTTATTCACATCAAGTACAAGCACCAAGATTTTGACAATTACTTAGTTGTTTCGTGTCACAAAAAGAGAGAAATTTTGGTCCGTTTTTTCAGTTTTTCACCTTATGAAATTTAAGGATCATTATTTAGATTAAGGCCTTAAACTTTTTTTTTCCTACTGAACTGGAGTAGATCTAAATACTTGAAAAAATACGTAATATATACTGACATTCAAAACAAACTGTGCATTTTGTTATAGGACATTTTGTACACTTATGTAACCAAACTATTGGCATATTTGGTATCAAAATTTACAAAAATGTATTGACTGCATGAACGTTTTTGACTGCAATTTGATTATTAATAGATTTTGTTCTATGTGTAAAGCAACGGATGAGTCAAATGCAAAAGTCGCAGACTAGTGGGGGTTTTTTTGTAAATGCTTGTTCCTTTTGGAGATTTGTCAAGTTACACTACGTCAGGTCCAAGCAGCCATGCAGAACACTTGTGTTGATTTGTAGACAAGGAGTGCACAATAGATACTGTTACGGGGTAAGTATCATGTAACTTTAAAAGTTTCCAATAGAAAATAAACGTTTACAAAACACCATTAGTCTGTAACTTTTACATTTGACCCCTCCATTATTTTACACGTAAAACAATATCTATTGATGATCAACTATCAGTCAAAAGTAAACTATCGAGCAGTCGATACATTTCTTTTTTAAATTTTGATACCAAATATGCCAATAGTTTGGTTAAATAAGTATAAACAAGATGTGTTCGTGAAACACTAATGCCCCCGATATGGCTATTGTACTTAACACGACTTAACGCCGGACAGACAGACGGACACAAGTAAAACAATATAGGCATAAAAATGTCCTATAACCAAATGCAGTTTGTTTTGCGTGTCAGTATACATTAGTTTATACAGTAACAAGTAACAAGTAACAAGATATTGTTACCAATGTACAAAAACATGATGCATACAATATATACTAGCCAAAACTTCTGACAGGCCACTTAATCTTTGTCAAAGAAAATATAATTTCCGACATGACAACCACCCATCCCTATATTAGTCATTGAATAGAATCATCTTTTTCGAAGTAAAAAAAAAACAGATGAAAATGTTCCCAATATTCTATCTAGAACTGTTTTGAATTGGCACAAGTTTCGGAGTACCTTTAATTATTATGATTTTATACGATTTTAAGATTGATGGGTGGGTAGGGTAATACCGGTATTTTACAGGGAAAGGTCTTTAAATGGGCAATATGGAACAGAATTAATTTCTCTTTCGAAAATAATGTTTCTTTACCGGTTGACTACCAATGTTGATAGATTAACTTTTACCCATTACCACACACTCTTTTTGACTCCTCACAATATAGAGGCTTTGGAAAATATCATGGTGTTGGAAAATGAAGAAATTACTTGCAATTTCTTCATTTCCCAGTTCCCACAATGTATTCCATGCAAAAAGACAGGTCCAAATGTTGTGATTTGGTAATAGGTTAAGAATATCAACTTTTCATTATGTCGGAAAATTAAATTTCCTTCGAAATAACCAGTTTTTGTGATTTTTGAAAATGAGGGCTTTTGTCTTTCATGCAATCGCTATGAGTCCCATTTATCTAAATTCACATAACGTTTGTGCAAAATGATAATGAAAGAAAGTAAAATTCCTTCAAATTGAATTGTTGTAAATATTTGAAAAGTGCAAGAATCTAAGTAACCGGTTAGAAGTTTTGGCCAGTATGCATTTTAAATTTGTCCTTTTCATTTATTTCTGCCCCCTCCTCCTGCTCTATCAGGTGCATATTTCAACGTACGGGCAATGGTGTCTCTGGCGTTCTTTTCGCTACTGTCAAACACCCTATCAGCAACATCTGAAATTGAATCATAATACATATATATATACATGAACAATCCAAAGATGAAATGGCTAGATTTAAACCATGTAAACTTTAGTTTTGGTTTATCATTATTTTAATTACATTTATAAAAGATATAAGTAAACAATTGTGATCACTGATTTAAGACAGAATAGCCAAATTTGATTGAAATCCTAGTTTTCAGATCTATGAATTGATTACCATCAGTCCTACTTCTTGTTGTTTCAATTGTTGTTTGAAAACACACATCTTATTTTTTTAACAAATAACAATAGGTGGCTATGTGAGTTTTGTTATGATTGCTTTTCCTAGCTTCTCATTTAGAAAGCAAGATTATGGCCATAAAATTTTAATTTGTGGTATCTGGTCATTTTTCATGACAATTGATGAGGGAGGGGGCATTTTTTAAATGTATTTATTACCACCAAAAATTATGAGGGTACTTTTACATTACCCAGCCTCATAGCTAGAAACAAGATGTGTTTGTGAAACACAAAATGCCCCCGAAATGTTTTTGTGGAGTAAAGGTTGTCAAGGGTTAATGGATGACCTTGAGGAAGGTCCAATTGCATGGAAAAGATAGATATCATTGAAAGGAAGTTGCACACTAAATTTAAGCTTTGTGTGTCATATACTTTTTAAGAAAAGGCAAAGGTTACCTTTTCGGTGTAAAAGGTTTAGTTTTCGTAGAGTAAAGGGTTGATAAGGGTTAAGCGATGACCTTGAGGAAGGTAAAATTGCATGGAACAGATAGATACCATTGAAAGGAAGTTGCATACCAAATTTGAGCTTTGTATGTCAAATACTTTTGGAGACAAGAGCCGTCAGAGACGGACAATGCTCCCCGAATAAGGCTTTGTCACAATAAATGTATGCCATACAGAGCTAAGATTAAGCTAACAAACGATAAGCCCCCTTTTTCCATGACATACTTTTTATACGCAAATTTCAAGTAGTTTATTGTCAAGGGCATCTGATTTGCTACTCAAATATGAAATTTCATCAAATTCTGACCATTAGACTATGAGAAATTAGAGAAAAAGTGTATTTGACCTTAAGTCCCCTTTTCCCATGACGAGGCCTCAAATCCAAAAACTGGGAAAAGTACATCGGCATTATGTCATAGGGAGTTCACATGGTAAGTTTCATTTGATTTGGCCCAAGGGTTATAGAGAAATCACTTCGGACGGACGGACGGACGGACGGACGGAATGACGGACGGACGGACGGACGGACGAAGCGGCGACTATATGCTCTCCCTTCGGGGAGCATAAAAAGGCAAAGGTTAAGTTTTCGGACAGTCTCGACGGACGGACAGACACTGACAGACACAAGTAAAACAGTATGCCCCCGATCTCTCAATATGGGGACATAAAAATGATGAGGTATGGGCTTTGTTTGTTTTTATTTTATTGATGTGACAATTAAAACGGTAATGAGGCATCTTTAAAAGAGATGAGGGAGGGCCTGAGAACCACAAAAATAGTTTTCATGGCCGAAGCAACTGAGATTTGACTCATCTTAAATTTGATATGATCAGCCAGTTTATTTGATATCAGCCACCATACTGGCAAATGCGCACAAAAGCAAATGATCAACCTTAAAAATTCATGATTTTATTTCTTACCATTGATAACCCTGTATAACGGTGTACTCCTGGAAGGCTATCTTCCCCCCTGTGCCCACTCATGTTAAATCGTGTTCATTTGCCATTACCCTGCAAAGGATGTTAAACAAGATTTGGCATGCTGCTCTTTCTGTGTTGAAAAGGAAGTAAAGGTCAATTAGATTCTAAGAGAAATTTCCTCAAAAACTATGTAATACTGTGTGAAATTTCCGTTTTAATGATAATTATGATGAAAACTGGGTCGTTCCTGGGCCGTTCACACTGTGCGACTTTGTTAAATTCAACTACTAAACAATTGCGAAAATCAACAGCAAAAGCAACCACGTTTAATATTGCGACGTAAGGATATTAATGGCGTTTTTTGCATGTTTTGGGCTTCAAATCCAAGGCTTCATCGAATCATACAATGAAATGTACCCTGGAACGATACCGAAACAGAAATTTTTCTGACAATAGAATAATTATTTTTTAAGAAAATTCTTTGAGAAACTTTCTAGAGATCTAAAAAACAGCGAGCCAGAGTCAAACAATATTACATTTTCAGTGTTTTTATTAAAAATATTCAAATATTACAACTTACAAGCCATCAAAAGTTGCTTTTATAACCCTTTCCCAAACAAGACCTGCCTGGTTTTGACGTCTCTGGTAGAATAGGCTTGGAAAAACATTGGGGCAAAAAGAAGAAACTGCTGATAACCAGCATTTTCTCCTTTGCCTCAATATTTTCAATGCAATATTTTTAAATTACACAAATCCAATGGTTTTCAAATCTTAATTTTGCTGTCTGTAGCATTTTTCAAATTGGAGCACCCTGAAATTTTGTCATTTGGGAAAGCGTTAAGTAAAGTATTGCAAAAGTACCTTCACTTCCTCCCCAGTCATCATTCACCTCATATCATTATTATACCTACTTTTCACACCATTAAATTCAGTAAAAATGAAATACACACCTTCTCAACATATTTCTGACACCATCTTTTTAATTCTTTTACATCCACCCCGCTAACCGACAGCAACATGTGCGTCTAAAAGCAAAATAAATAAATTTAGAGAAAAAATCTAGAAATTAAGAACAATTTCAACTATGCTAAACTTGCATTCCAGCACCTGCTCTATTGCAACGAATAGGAAGGAATTGAAGCCAAAACTCGGATTAATTAGAATTGAAACCAAAACTCGGATTAATTAAAATTAAAAAAAGTTTCGGTTACATTATTGCAACTAGAATAAGCAATTCTCGATACCCCTACTCGTTCCGTTTACTAAATGCCACCAAAAAGTCACTTGAAAACAACATGGAACTTGATCAGACTCTCTGTGAAAAGCAGCCTGATCCGGGCTCATACTATTTTCAAAGCACATTTGGGATCTCACAGGACGCATAAAGGTATTTAACAAAAAATAGTTTCATCACATTCCGTTCATCATTTTGCTGTTAGACATCAGCAAGGACCAAGATCAGGCCCGTCATATGAAGCCTAATTGAAGTGATCTGGAGCCTTGTAGATCCTAGATCTTATAAAAAATGGGAAAAGGGTTAGGGTGTATAAAACATGTTAAAGAATTTGATTTTGATTTTTATTTTGTCATTTTTGTCTTCATGCAGAATCCCTTTTTTTCAAATTTTGCATGGCATCACTGTGTCGACCTCACAATGACCTGGATGTCGAGTCGACCCGGATAAACTGAAATCGTCAATTTCAAAGTCAAAATCAACATTTTTGCAAGAATGCATTTGTGTGCATATTAAGGAGGTGTTTATTGATTTGTTTGCACAATTATTATTTGCATTAAGGTGTAAAATAGTGAGAAAATTCATTTTATGTGTACAAATAAACCAACCTTGTCGTTGAAGAAGCTCACTGCTCAGAAAAAAGGCACGAGAAGTATTACGTCATCATCTAATAAAATACGTCATGTGCGCACTTATTTTTCTTTATATTTTGTTCAGATCAGTAAAGAGGCTTGAAAAATAGTTCCTTGTATATGGGTTAATTTTTCAGTTTTGATGCACTTAAAATGTACCCGGAATCATAATTTCTTTGTCTTATTTATTATGTAACACATAAAACAATAAAACATTTAAACAGGAATAATATACACGTTTTCCTCGGTTTAACAAGATTATTGCCATTCAGTCTGTTGCAGAGGCTATAAAGAATATAGATTTATGTTCCGTCGTTATTAAAAAGGTTAGAATCTAATTTGTTTAGTATGTTTCTAACTTGAGAGAAAAAATAGAAGATATTGTCGGAGTTTAGTCAATAAATCTACGTCGCTAAGACGTCATTAAGATGACGTTGAAATTAAGTCTGTGGAGAGACGTTGTGTTCACGTTGAAGTCGCGACCATACCCCGAAAAAGACGTCATAAAAACGTCTTATTAGGACGTCTTTTTTACGTCTGGAAAAAGACGTCTTTTTCTGGTCGATATTTGGTTATATGACGTCGCGACCACTTTTCAACCAAAAAAAAAAGATGGGTGACGTCTTTTGCCTGCTGGGTAATATCAAATGCTTTTTTAATATTTGAAAATAAAGCCAAATAAAAAAAACTTCCAAACAAACGGCCGTAACATGTTGACATCCGATGTCTATTTGAGCGAGTCAACAGTTACGGACATTTAACATTTACTTTTTACACAGTGATTAAGATGTTTATTGGTTGAAGAAGTGAAAGTTTTTTTTATAATGATAACAATGATGTTGTATTTCAACGGAGGACTTGACCGCTTATGATTTATTTATGCCAATAAATTGACATGTCAACATGTTACATCCGTACTAATTTTAACTGTCAAAATGTCAAAAGTTACATCCACACAAAAAATATGCTCAATTTGCATGTAAGTTCTAAACAAGTTCTCATATTACAGCAGATTTAATACTTTTGCATTGACTTTTTATTTATAAAAGATCAAAGTCTTATAATATCTGGCATTTATTACACAAACATTCTCTTGAAATAAAAAAAGATTCCCTGAATCTGAAGTTATGGCCGTCACATGTATGAAATGGCCCATTTTAGTGGTTTTGACAAAAATTCAAATTCTGAAATCAGGTAAACATGAATAGTAGGATGATTTTTCTCACATAAGCTAAAAAAGTTTGAATTTCTTCAATGATAAGAAGAGAAAATACGGTTTTAAAATGTCAATGTTACGGCCATCACATTTCACCTTGCTCTAATATTTTTACAAAAAAAGTTACACAAGTACCCTGGTTATCTTTTCGGTGATTAAAACTGGATTATTGGACTCTGAACTTAGTATATATCAATTATTTAAAATAAATAAACATAGCGGTGTGACGCCTGTAATATTGCAATTTACCTGATCCATGCCCACCATGCAAGCTACTTCTTTTGACAATCATATAAAAGTTTGCAGAAGCAAGTGAGCTCATAAGTTCTGTCCAACTGTGAGCGGTAATATTTTGCATTTGCTCTTGCTGTAGACTAGAGTCAATACAATGGGCAGGTCACAGAGTCGATTACACACACTTGTAAAACACTTCACATTGAGTTAAATCAACGTGCTGGATTTCAAGATTATGGTTCAAGAAGAAGATATTTTACAAATATTATTTTACTCTATATTCATATGCAAGGGAGGTAATTTTGAATATTTTTGTAAAATATTTTCGTAAGTATGCATTAGTTCAAAATTCTAAACCGTTCAAAATGCTTATGGAATGGAAATGTAGTACAGTTTAGGAATTACTGGCACTTTTCAAATATCGCCTGTGGCCTTTGGTGCTAACGACGGGTGGTATACCTAAAGAGATCATCAAATTGATCTAGATCTACCATAATGAACATCTATCTACATATACCTTTCGGTACTGAGATTATAATCGACACACTGAAAATGACATGTTTCGTACTCTTTTTGTTGGGAGAGGAGGTTTACGACACTTGTACCTAGCGGCTATGTTTCTCAAAAGATCCGTGGATGGTCCTTTTTGGCAGGGTCAAAAACGACTCTAAAGCCGGTAAGAACCATTATTTGAAGTCAGACAATGACATTCCGTCGAGATACACAGAGGAACTTCACTCAACGGAGTGTGATTCCACTTAAACTTCTTCTTTCCCCCGTGCGTTTCCATTGTAGTTTGAATTCTTTGCTCGAAATCAGGTCAGAGCCTCGATCTGGCATAGAGAAACCCCACTAATGTGTTGCTATTTTTTAGTAACTAATTGTAACCGTGTTTGTGTGTATGAGGAAACTTTAAACAATTGTGTCACTCGGTTGAATTAGGAATTTTGTAAAAATGATTTTATGTTCTTTGAAAAATATTCATGATATATTTGAAAGTTTGATCACAGACTAAGTGGGGTTTTTTTGTTGTAGTTGTCGTTGTTTCTTAGACGGAATTGAATGGGTGCGCAGACTTACCGGACTCGACTAATAATAATGATAGCAATAATAACAAACATTACACTAGATATGCTGAGCTGTAGAGTGCAAAATGTCTGTTGACGCATATATATAGTTCGTTGAGTAGTGGCCTTCCTCCACCATACAAACATCCGATATCTCAACAAAGAAGTAACATGAGATACTGCATAACTACCATGATTGTGTAATAATTCGTTTTTTGATTTGAAAAATAAATGAAAAATATAGGACGTAAATTTCGTTAACACATAACGACTATTCGCCGTCCATGGTATTGACTATTCGCCGTCCAAAAAATACCAACAACCAACTATTCACCGTATACCTCAAGCATTTTTGTTTCAGTAATTAGCGGCAGTAAAATATCAAACCAACATAAGAAACACATGTTAGATTATGCTAATTGGTATTAAGAATAGGGAAAGGACTTCAAACCCGAAACACAATCTTGTTAACCCGATAAAACATGTGTTTTCGCGACACGATTATCTGAAATGCCAGTACCAAGCAACGAAAAATCTGTCTAAACACAGATATTTCGATACACAGGATAAAATAGAGGCGCACGCCGTTATATTAAAATCTTTTTACAATGTGCCTTACATGCACTGGTTATCCTGTAGTAAAGTATAAAGCAATGATAAAGGTCAAAACTTACCCACTCACCATGCGTTTTTTCATACTCTCGCTTCGCTGGTAATCTATTTCCGGTGTTGATGATAGACGGTGTTTAAGATCGAAGTTATTCTCTCAGTTTCTTCATGAACTATAAAGCTAAAAACGACGACAACAGATTGGAATATGCTGTATTCGGGAATAAATTAATCTTGACCCACAGTGTTTTAATCCATTTCCAGACGGCAAAATTGTAGATTTGCCCACTTAAAAGATGTCGCAGACGACATTTCAAGTAAATTGAATTTTATACAATATTGTCTTTTGGGGTAGAAAACATTGTAGGAAAATTAAAATGTGCTGGTCACAAGCAATTTCTTCATTTTCCTCACTGTTTTCTTAAGCCGTTATCTTTTCTGGAGCGAAAAAGAGTCTATGTGTGGGAATTGGTTAAGGACCCCTCTCTAGATTATCAATTATAATACATGAATGGTAAGACCATATAAAGGAATGGGTTCAGGTTACATGTTGAAAAATAGGGTCGATAGGTCGGCTTGTCTTTATTATAATTTTTGTTTCATTTGGGCTTTGCTATCGTTGTTGTATGAGCCCCGCCCATATTTAGCTGAAGTCTGTAGCGCAACCTGAACAAGACACATTTTTACTTTAGGCCTAACCTGCCTACGCTTGTAAATAATTGACCGATGCTGACGAATGCGGTGAGATGGTAGGGATAATAGAGGCTTGACACTTTCAAGAATACATAGTGAAGGGAACACGCAATGTCTGAACATGTTTATTTTGTAGGGACTTATTTGAAACATCTTGCCGAAAAGCATAATCCTCTTTTGAAAAGAACCATTCTTTCATGGAACATCCTTTCTTGCTCTTCAATAGGAATATATCTTGGGTCCGCACGAGATCATCTTATTCTATTTACATAGATTTTAGGCATTTGTCCTGGTAACAGCATAGTAATACATAAAAACAAGGGTCTGGGAAAAGATTCCAATGGTATTTACGGCCAAGGTGAAACGAGATCAGCCTGTGCACCTCTCAAAGCCTCTTAATAACCGGTTACGTATGTACCAACCCCATGCCAACAGCATGTTTTTTAACAATTTCCCAAATAGCCAATTTCAAGTCTGTTAGACCGCTGCTGCAGATGACAGAATGGATTATTATAAAGATAGCGTTTGAGTATATACAAGGGCGGATCTAGGGGTGGGGTCAGGGGGGTCATGACCCCCTGGAATTGGCTGAAAATTGAATTTTGACTATATAACTTCTTAATAAAAGCCATCATTTGGGCTTTGACACCCCCCCCCCCCCCCCCCCCTGGAAAAAAGTCCTGGATCCGCCCTTGATATATATAGCACAGAAAATATTGTATGAGGCAAAAGCAAAACATTTTCTTTTTTTGCCTTAATGTTTTCCCATGCGTCTTTTACTATAGCCGTCAGAACCAAGTCTTGTTTGAGAAAGAGCTAATAAATCAGACCTACACTGATCAGGAATCATGGTAGCTTTTGCCTGACCCCGATTCAGTATCTGTCAGATCGATTCATTATTGATTTCTGAACAAAGAACGATTGGTTTTGCATTGACATTTTTATAAATAATACAGTGAGTTTAATCCATTACCAAACAGTGCTTGATATTGAGTTACCGTCTTACGTCTAAAATAAAGTTTTGAAAAGCAATAGGGTAAATGGGGAAATCCCTGGTTACATACACTATGTTACAAGAAAACCGTGTCCTGATGTCGAGACTTTAACTTTTTCCCAAACAAGACCTGGTTTTGACGTCCCTAATAGAAACTGCTTGGGAAAACATTGAAACAAAAGAAAAAAACTGCTGATAACCAGCAGTTTCTCCTTTTGTCTCAATATTTTCTATGCCATATTTTACACAAATCTTATCTTAGATAACATCCATTTTGTCATTTTTGTAGCTGTTTTCGAAGTGGATAACCGTAAAATGTTGTCGTTTGGGAAAGGGTTAATGAGCACGAACTCAAATTCACGATGGGGAATCACGTGGAACGACAATTGCAGAAAATATTTGGTATTATGTTAATATGCCACCGATTTGAAATCGTTTTGCGGCCGAAATTGAGCAAAGACGGTTGAGATTTGCTGATGTGGTAGATGTTTTAAACAGCAAAGTCGTCAACGAGTTTTACAGAATAATTGAAAATAAGGATTTGTATTTTTAACGATTCTCTGGCGTGTAATTACCCATAGTAAATTATCATATATAGCAATGAACTTTGGGCTAAAATAGACTGGATTTCGGTTATGTTTTGATAAACCGTGTGCGTTTTTCTAAAACCTCGTAACTACAGCTTCAATGAAGTTGAAGTTACGAGGTTTTAGAATAACACCCACAAAATACTAGTGTTTGTCCGATATTACATATTGGTTATTATGTAAAAAATCGATCCCTATTCCGCACTGTAATTATGGCTGATTTGTCCTACAATAAATACAGGTCAGGTACGTAATAGGATACGAGGTCAATGTACTTGGTATTCATAAGGGTAAATAATCGATTTCTCAACAATAGTCTACAGGTATAAAAGTGTCCGCTCTACCCGTTTATGGACATTGCCTTCAAATGTTCTTGGCCGCGGCCTTTGCGTAGTTGGTAGTGTATCCGACTCTCACTCGTGAGGTGCCGGGTTCGATCCATGGTCGCGGCAAATATCCTTTCAGACAAAATTGTCTCCTCCCACCAATGGTTTGATATCGTGAACCTATATGGGCGAGCAGCTGGAGGATCGATAAGGAGGTTGTGCTAGTACTGGTATGAGAAATGACGGGAATCCATGGTTAAATGCTCCAGTCGCTATATAACCATAGCATCAGTTCATTTATCGCTGCTTATCAACGAAAACCTCGTAACTGCAGCTTAAAACAAGCTGCAGTTACGAGATTTTCGTTGAAAAGCGACGATATGTTCAACAGTTGTATATGATGTTAAAATGCATTTGATTTTTGTTGTTCTTTCTGAAAGCTGATACCTTACAGTTATCACGATGGATAATCACGTGATACATTATTTTCAGAAAATCTTCAATGATTTTGCAAATACTGGATCGATTTGAATTCGGTTTGAAGCAGAGAATATGGACAGACGCTACGTATCAGATAGATATGATGCATTTTTGAAAAATCACCTGATAAAAAAGTTATTGAAGATCAACCAACATTTTGGTTGATCTTCAATAATTTTTTTATTGGGTATTTTTTAAAAATCCTTCACGTCCATGTTATTCCTTACATTTTCCACCTTCTACACTGACCACATAAAGTAACGCAACACTCATTCAATAACAAATATCTGAAAAGTTGTTAATAAATTTAAGGATATTTTTGTTTTGACATCATATGTAACATTTCATCAAACAGTAAACAAAACATCATACATATGCTAAGACATTTACAGACAGAAATTTCAACCCAAAGACACCCGGTGTAAATTCAAAAGTCACAAACAATTTCATTGTTATAATCATCCCCTGTTTTCATAAAAAAAAACTGACATGTTCGTCACATCGACACCATTTTTGGAGCGGTTAGATGTTAAAGAAACTTAGTTCACTCATCCTGAAGGATTGTTCGTTCGCAAAACAGGTTTGTTGGGGGATTAAGACTACCACGAACGCACCTTTTCAGACAATCCCAAAAAGTGTTCGATAGCAGACGTGTTCTCGGATAAGGGCAGTAACCTTGTTTTGCTGCATAACCGTCGTGTGAAAGCAACAGTGTGTGCAGGGGCGTCATCCTTTTGTAACATGCCATTTGCTAAATTTGACATGCTGAACTTTGAGTACATAAATTGACACTTGATTTGCCAATTTTGACCAACAAAATTAGAATACATCTAAAACCTCTCTTACAACCCGTCGTGCGTCTTTTTAAATCATAAGTTTTAAAACTCTGCAAAATCGCACAATTTATAAAGACGCAAGGCGGGTTGTAAGAGCGCCTCAAAATATGTACATTCAAAGCAGGTCAAAAGTATGAATCTCTTTCGAGAAAAGTACGCATCCTTTGTGAATTTTCTGGAATTTCAGTACATGGTTCCCTGAGTCACACGCACGTCTGTAAGACTGTTGTTTGTACTTCGTACTTCAGTCTTGCGTGCTCCTGGCGTTCTAAAAAGACGCAGCATTGTCGTAGCAAAGAATTGTTCGGTCAATTCTTTGCTGTGTGCAGTCTGCGTCGTGGTTGTGTCCACCAAAATCGTATGTTGCACGTGTGTGCATCGCACGACTAAATGTACGTTTTAGATGCAGACTGCACACAGGAGCATGTACGACCGGTTGTAAGAGAAGCTTAATTAATGCTTATCCCCTACTTTTCCATTGACAATGTTTCTATCAAACACTTGGGCATTTATTAGAATAATTATGGTATACATTGGTGCAGGTACCCGGGTACCCACAGTTGTTAGAATAAGTCTGATCTAAAAAAGCAATTTATGGAACTGCTTGATTTTTCTGAACATTGTAACAAAGATTTCATGCTTGCACAGTGACATATTCCAATGCTGTAAATAATGTCTACTTTGTTCCTGATTTTCAAACACTTTGGCTGATAAAAGTATGATATGATATTATTTCTTTTTAAACTTTTATGCCATTTTAACGGATTGCTGATATAATCTTAATGCCTGAAAACTTTAAAACTATAAAACTGTCTATCCAGGGACATTTGATGGAACACCTTCAATAGTTTCAGAACATGCTATGACATTGACAAGTTGATAAGTTACATTGTATTGATTTGATTTCAAAAGCTGCAAACTGATATGATATGTAGGCTGACATACATGTACATGTACCATTTTATATTACAAGAGAACCGTGCTGGATCTAAATCGCTCACCTGAACCAAGATGATATGCGCCACAGTTTCGGATCAATTAATATTTTTGACTTTATATGGTCACCACTCACCAACATTGTTTCTAAGTTTTGTCTTGAAAGGTCACTATTTGTGATTATTTTAATAAAAACAAAGTTGAAAACAGCAAATGTGATAAATTCAAGAGCAGATAATTCAGTATGTTTTTGTCCAATTGTGCTGAAATTCTGATACATTCAAGATTTTTTAGTCTTCAACATTGTGTCTAAGTTTTGTCTTGATTGGTAATCTGTTTGATAAAATTGGAGTGAAAAAAGTCAAAAACAGCAATTTTGTCAAATTCAAGGGCTGATTACTCTGCAACTTCTTTTTCTGTTATGCTGAAAATCATATTCATCAAGAATCATGTGATAATCAACATGATGTCCAAGTTTCTTCTTGACGGGTTATTATTTATGGTGGTTAGACTTAAAACAAAGTTGAAAACAGCAAATTTGTCAAATTTAAGGGCACATAACTCAAAATATCCTGGTCAGATCGAGCTGAAAAATCAATTTTATCCGATATCTTATCATATTCACCAAGGTTGTAAAGATGTTTTGTTTTGATTGGTCTATAATTGTAGATATTATAGATAGACAACGACCTGTGAATGATCAAAGATCAGCGAGTCTAAATTGACAGGGGAAGAGGGATTTCGAATTATAAAAATATGTGACTCGAACCCGTCTCCATGTAATAAATCGACTAAGTACTATCTGGACACAGCTACTGAACTCACACGGCATCACGTACAGCACGCAATACCTCTCATTGTTCGTTTTCATTCAGTGGAAAATAGGCACTCCTCCCTATTTACATGTATTGGAATATACCGTAACCTTTCGTCACGGCTCACGACTCGATGTCTATTTATAGGGTGTAAACAAAGTCAAAAACAGTCAAATGCGGTCATTTGTCAAATTAAAGGGTACATAACTCATGACTTCTTTTTTCGATCAGTATGAACATCAAATTCATACGAGATCTTATAGTTACCAACATGGTGTCCAAGTTTTGTCTTGATTGGTCAATAATTGTTGAAACAAGAGTGTAAACAAAGACGAAATCAGTCCAAAGCGGCCTTTTGTCAAATTCAAGGGCACATTACTCATGACTTCTTGTTTTGATCAGACTAAAAATCAGATTGATTCGAGATCTTATGGTCCCCAATATTGTGTCCAAGTTTTGTCTTGATTGGTTGATAATTGTAGATGCTAGAGTGTAAACAAAGTTGAAAACAGTCGAATTACAATAGTTTTGCACAAACAAATTTCTTTCAATTGAGATACAATATTTTTGAAATTCTAAATATCTTTTTAATTATGCAGAATTGAAACCCAATATTAGAACACATGATGTATTCCTTCCTAGAGATTCAGAAAATGCAAAAAGGTGAATTTCTCAAAAATAGGTAGTTACAATAGTTTTGCACTGGGCCCTCGATATGCTGTATTCAGGAATACATTAATCTTGACCCACAGTGTTTTAACCCATTTCCAGACGGCAATATTTTAGATTTGTCCACTTAATAGATGTCGCAGACGACATTTCGAATAAATTGATTTTTATAATATACTGAGAGGCAAAATTAAGTATACACCCTAGTTCTTTTACTTTCTTGGAGAAACCGATTAATAGATTGTATACGATTTTTAAGCGCCGCCGAAGGTATTCGTCTATTGATGTAACCTTCTCAGCCTATACGTCCATCTATCTTTTCTTTCAGTGCGATGGTTTTTTCATAGCATACAGCGTCATCGAAAAAGGGGACTTAATCGCTAAATTGATGCAAGCATATACGTTGACACATCCCCTACATTTATGAACGGATTTTGATGGAATTTTTACATAAGAAGTCTAATCAGCTATGACTATGCGCACATTGTTAGCGCTTTTCCATATAACGATGCGTCATGGCAAAATGGGACTTGGTGCAAACGGGTTATCTGACATAACTCCTTCTAAATTTATTGACGTATTTTGATAAAATCTGCGTAGAATGTTCCTAGTCACCCGACTAAGTGAAAATAGAGTCACGTTTCTTTCATTATTATGTTGTGTCATAGATAAATGGGTCTTAATTAAAAAAGTGGCATATTGGTCGATTTCTACCAGCCACCGAGAATTGGGTTAGAATGTAAGAGAAAAATTAACGTTGTGATTTCTTGTGATAAAGATTAAAGACACCAAATACGGATTAACGGCAATATTTGATGCTCCGCTAAATCGCACGTGCAAAGTTTGCTAAATCGGCATGTAGCAGGAGTATGGGTAGTCAAAGCAACTTCAGGTGAAATATCAAAATTATATTACTGGTTTCGGGGTAGAAATAAAAAATACAAAATGTTTAGTCGATATGATGGAAATTAAGAGAGATATTTAAAGACAAAAAGTGTATACTTTCTTTTGCCTCTCAGTATATATTGTCTTTTGGGGTAGAAACATTGTAGGAAAAGAATAATGTGCTAGTCACAAGCAATTTCTTCATTTACACAGTTTTCTTAAGCCGTTATTTTTTGGGGAGTGAAAACGAGTCTACGTGTGGGAATTGGTTAAGGGCCCCTCTCTAGATTATCAATTATAATACATGAATGGTAAGACCATATAAAGGAATTGGCTCAGGTTACATGTTGAAAAATAGGGTCGATAGGTCGGCTTGTCTTTATGATCATTTTTGCTTCATTTGGATTTTGCTATCGTTGTTGTTTGAGCCCCGCCCATATTTTGCTGAAGTCTGTAGTGCAACCTGAACAAAACACATTTTTACTTTAGGCCTAACCTGCCTACACTTGTAAATAATTGACCGATGCTGACGAATACAGTGAGATGGTTGGGGCACTAGAGGCTTGACGCTTTCAAGAATACAAAATGAAGGGAACACGCAATGTCTGAACATGTTTTATTACCAAGCCTTTTTTGTAGGGACTTATTTGAAACATCTTGCCGAAAAGCATAATCCTCTTTTGAAAAGAACCATTCTTTCATGGAACATCCTTTCTTGCTCTTCAATAGGAATATATCTTGGGTCCGCACGAGATCATCTTATTCTATTTACATAGATTTTAGGCATTTGTCCTGGTAACAGCATAGTAATACATAAAAACAAGGGTCTGGGAAAAGATTCCAATGGTATTTACGGCCAAGGTGAAACGAGATCAGCCTGTGCACCTCTCAAAGCCTCTTAATAACCGGTTACGTATGTACCAACCCCATGCCAACAGCATGTTTTTTAACAATTTCCCAAATAGCCAATTTCAAGTCTGTTAGACCGCTGCTGCAGATGACAGAATGGATTATTATAAAGATAGCGTTTGAGTATATACAAGGGCGGATCTAGGGGTGGGGTCAGGGGGGTCATGACCCCCTGGAATTGGCTGAAAATTGAATTTTGACTATATAACTTCTTAATAAAAGCCGTCATTTGGGCTTTGACACCCCCCCCCCTGGAAAAAAGTCCTGGATCCGCCCTTGATATATATAGCACAGAAAATATTGTATGAGGCAAAAGCAAAACATTTTCTTTTTTTGCCTTAATGTTTTCCCATGCGTCTTTTACTATAACCGTCAGAACCAAGTCTTGTTTGAGAAAGAGCTAATAAATCAGACCTACACTGATCAGGAATCATGGTAGCTTTTGCCTGACCCCGATTCAGTATCTGTCAGATCGATTCATTATTGATTTCTGAACAAAGAACGATTGGTTTTGCATTGACATAGAATTTTTATAAATAATACAGTGAGTTTAATCCATTACCAAACAGTGCTTGATATTGAGTTACCGTCTTACGTCTAAAATAAAGTTTTGAAAAGCAATAGGGGAAATGGGGAAATCCCTGGTTACATACACTATGTTACAAGAAAACCGTGTCCTGATGTCGAGACACTAACCCTTTCCCAAACAAGACCTGGTTTTGACGTCCCTAATAGAAACTGCTTGGGAAAACATTGAAACAAAAGAAGAAACTGCTGATAACCGGCAGTTTCTCCTTTTGTCTCAATATTTTCTATGCCATATTTTACACAAATCTTATCTTAGATAACATCCATTTTGTCATTTTTGTAGCTGTTTTCGAAGTGGATAACCGTAAAATGTTGTCGTTTGGGAAAGGGTTAATGAGCACGAACCCCCAATTCAATTTCACGATGGGGAATCACGTGGTACGACAATTGCAGAAAATATATGGTATTATGTTAATATGCCACCGATTTGCGGCCGAAATTGAGCAAGGACGGTTGGGATATGCTGGTGTGGTAGACGTTTTAAACAACAAAGTCGACAACGAGTTTTTTTCAGGTGGTATTTGAAAGATCCACCTCATTTAGCAAACCGCTGACATTTTTACACCTTTCTTACAGAATAATTGAAAATAAGGATTTGTATTTTTAGCTATTCCCTGTCCTGTAATTAGGCCTACCCATAGTAAATTATCACAAATAGCAATGAAGTTTGGGCTAAAATAGACTTACCGTTATGTTTTGAGAAACCGTCTGCGTTTTTCTAAAACCTCGTAACTACAGCTTCAATGAAGTTGAAGTTACGAGGTTTTAGAATAACACCCACAAAATACTAGTGTTTGTCCGATATTATATATCGGTTATCATGTAAAAATCGATCCCTATTCCGCACTATAATTATGGCTGATTTGTCCTACAATAAATACAGGTCAGGTACGTAATAGGATACGAGGTCAATGTACTTGGTATTCATAAGGGTAAATAATCGATTTCTCAACAATAGTCTACAGGTATAAAAGTGTCCGCTCTACCCGTTTATGGACATTGCCGTCAAATGTTCTTGGCCGCGGCCTTTGCGTAGTTGGTAGTGTATCCGACTCACACTCGTGAGGTGCCGGGTTCGATCCATTGTCGCGGCAAATATCCTTTCAGACAAAATTGTCTCCTCCCACCAATGGTTTAATATCGTGAACCTATGTGGGCGAGCAGCTGGAGGATCGATAAGGAGGTTGTGCTAGTACTGGTATGAAAAATGACGGGAATCCATGGTTAAATGCTCCAGCCGCGATGTAACCATATCATTTGAAATCAGCTTTAAGGTTTACGAACTGATAATGAAAACACCACTTTCTAGCCATACAAAATGCATCAAATTACACACACTTGTAAATACACTTCACATAAGTTGATTCACCGTGCCGGATTTCAAGATTATTCTTCAAGAAGAAAATAATTTACAAATATTATTTTACTCAGTATTCATTTTACTCTATATTCATATGCAAGGGAGGTATTTGTGAACATTATTGTCATATATTTCGATAAGTATGCATTAATTTAAAATTCTAAACCATACAAAATGCTTATGTTTGTATTTGGAATGGAAATGTAACACAGTTTAGGAATTACTGGCACTTTTCAAATTTCTCCTCTGGCTCTGCATTTCATTCTCAGTTCGTAAACCTTAAACCACAATATACCATATCAAATGTTATTGCATGACTTTGAGATTGACTTTTAAATCACCTGAGGACATAGCGCCCGGAATGCGCTATTGAGATCGATCAATCTTCGCTGTTCGTCTGTCTATCTGTCCACAATTAGAAGAAATATCCTAAAGAAAAAAAATGTATAATTGACCAAATTTTACAGATATGAATCTTGTTTCCTTCCTTTTCAAAATGTTTCAAAGATTTGAGACGGAGCCATAGACTTGCTGATACAAGACTTAACATGGTTCCCGGGACGACGACTTATTACAGGCAAGGGGCAATGCTTAACCATGTAGCCATGTTCCCTTAACCCATTACCACACAGTGACTCTTTTTGACTCCCCAGAAAATAATGGCCATGGAAAACATTGTGGAAAATGAAGAAATTGCTTGTGACAAGCAATTTCTTCATTTCCCACAATGTTTTCCATCCAAAAATACCTAATAATTGAAAATTCCACTCTCTTGAAATTGTCGTCTGCATGATCTTTGAATTTGGACCACCCTAAAATTTTGTCGTTTGGTAATGGGTTAATCACGTAGGCCCTGTCTCCGTGTCAGCATCAATGGTTGGTCTACTCTAAGTAGGTCATATGTCAATGAGTGTATTTTTGCCATTTTATTCACATCTCAGTTCATTTATCGCTGCTTTTCAACGAAAACCTCGTAACTGCAGCTTAAAACAAGCTGCAGTTACGAGATTCGTTGAAAAGCGACGATATGTTCAACAGTTGTATATGATGTTAAAATGCATTTGATTTTTGTTGTTTTTTCTGAAATAGTCTAGTAGTTATTTTCTGGCAAAGGCCTAGAAATCGAAAGTGGGAGGCCGGAATGTGTATGCAAAGTTTAATACTGGAAGTTGTTCAGGAACTTCTGCTGTACTAGAAATGCCCTGTCTGCAAGCCAGCAATTGATCTTTGGGTGAGCTACAGGGGTCAAAGGTCACTGAGTGCAAAAATGTAGAAATTCGCTATTTTTGTTATATTTGGAATCCTCGAACAAAGAAGCTATCTTGTGGATGAATGAAAGTTGTGTTTTCCTGTTGGCCAGATTGTTGGCTACATTTGTTGCCATGTCTGCAGATTCATTGTCATTTCAATGAGGTCAGAACAGGGGTCAAAGGTCACTGAGTGCACAAATTCTTGAATTTCATTTATGTCGATTCAAAGACTTCCAGGCATGGAACTTTGAGTTTTGAATAAACAATATTTATGTTTTCTAATTACCAAATATATTGGGGAAATTTTTGGTTCCTGTCTGCAGATTTCCAGCCAGTCTTTAAGGTCAGAAAATGGGGTCAAAGTTTAATGAGTGCAAAAGGGCTATTTGAAATTATTCCTGGTTAAAATTAAATGTTTAAAGCAATGGTATTGGCTTTTAAAGAGACAGAAGTTGTATTTTATTTTTGTCAGATATGTAGATGACTTGTTTGTCCCTGTCAGCAGATTCAAAAATAAAAGTAAGAACATAAAGACAAGGGGTCAAAGGTCAATGAGTGCAAAAATCATTAAATGTCATATATGTCCATTCTGAAACTTCAAGACATGGAAGGACGAGTTACGAATAGGCAATATCTATGTTTTCCAGTAACCAAATATGCTGGGGAGCTTTTGGTTCCACTGTCTGCAGATGCCTAGCTCGCTTTTTAGGTAAGAAAATGTGCCAAAGGTCAATGAGCGCTGAATGCTCTATTTGATATTATTCCAAATTCAAAAAAAAAAATGATTTTAAACTTTAAAGTTGGCTTATAATTGGACAAGAGTTGTATTAAATGTTTGTTAAATATGTTAAATATGTAGATGACATATTTGTCTCTGTCTTCAGATTCAAATTTAAGATTTAGAGATAGCAAAATAGAGATCAAAGGTCAAATAGTGCAAACATTTAAAAAGCAATAAATACTTGAAAATATGGCTATTGACTCAAAAACAGTTATGAAACATTGAAATTTCAATGATACTTACTCTGTTAATAATTTTGATTCGAAAATAATTATCCATGATAATGATAGATCTAGGTATGATTGAAATAATCAATGGCAATTTGTCCATTCTGAGAAGTAAATTCTTTAAATCTAAGTAGATATATTGTTTCATGTGAAATATAGCATTTTGTATATTATTTCTCGTGGGTTCTCTTATATAAAAATGCCCACTTATATGTTTTATATGTATTTGAGGATAACTTATGGTCAAGCTATTATTTGTTTTTGTGATTAAGATGTGGACTTATAACCAAAATCTCCGAAAAGCCTTACACAATATATAGATAGCTATCAAACCATCTAGAATACCAAGATGTTAATTTCATTTTTCATTGAAATTACAACAGGGGCGATAACCATTTTCGATAATTGCGCTCTCCTCTTTTCAATAGATTTATTTGGTTTATGGGTACAAAACACATGTCAAAGACTGCAGTTCTGATATTTTTTGTTTTAAATGACAACACAGAAAAAGCAAGCTACAAACCAAACTGAGACTACTGGTATGTGATCTCCTTGTTAAAAGCTGTCCCAAAGAAGACAAGGTGTCTATTCGTAACTCTGTTGATTCTGTTTGTTAAATATTGCTTACAAAGCTATGATTGAATTGAATTATACCGTCCCAATTTACAAATTGACAACCAAGGATACATTTTAAAATATTTGTATTTTCCTTGAAAATATTTTTGAATGCAAGTCGAGTCTTCGTTACATTTATGCATCAATCATAAACACATCTATGACTTTTGAATGCACATATTATTATGCTGGGTTATTCATAAAGACATACATGTATATACTCATTCTTATTGCAGATTATGTTAAATCTTCACTAGCAGAATAGAATGCTTATAATACATGTCCATGAGACTCATGTTAAAAAATGTACACACATTGAAAGAGCTTGTGTAAGCCTATTTCGAAATTCATCCATACTGTAGGAATTGTAGTCAGGAGGAACAGGCACATGCATGCATGCCTGTACCCACACCGAAGTCTTCTTATTATACATTCCGTTAGACATAGAAGGGAGTCTTTTACAATGCCCCTTCTGAAATTAAAGAATAAACATGAGTAGATCTATTTACTGACATGTCACGTGAAAGCAAGATACATATCCCTTTTTTCAATTCTTGAGCTGAACAAGGCTTTGGAACAGTTCTTGCTTTATGAATTAGATTCTGGTATGAACCTAGGGATGTACTTACAAATGAGGATTTGAGTTTTGGCTTTAATCAAAATTGTATAGATAACATACCCATTTATTGAAGAGAGTGGTTTTGCCAAACTAATTTGACATCCATTTGCCAATATACAGAACATGGTCTGGACAAAGTTAAACACTTGCATGATGCATCTATACCAAAATTAAGTTGTGGTAGGTACTTGATTATAGACATTGTCTCAATACCCTAAAATGGGTTGGATTACAAACAATTTATATGACAAATGCATAATTTGACATGTACTCCATCAGTACTGGAATTAAGATAAGAAATAATACAGTATTTACATAAAAATGAACATGTTGGTCATTGCAACAATGACCCCGCTATTTTTAACAATATTTATATAGATCGATGAAAAATGAAGCCAAAATCCATGAAGATACATTGTTGGGCAAAAGTCATAACTAAATGTATGGTATTGTAATGAAAATATTAAGACACTGCTAAATGACTTGATTTCACTTTTCATTTTTCTCTTTTTAGTCTGCCTGGATCATTGTAATAAGATCACACATGCAGTTAATTTTCGAAGTTTAGATAACATTATTCAGTACTTTCATCATTTGATGTTGGTCTTATCAATCTCCACTGTGATTACTTGAATTGTGTCTTCGAATCAAAGTTATTGTCAGGTTTTAGTGTCATCGAAATCTCAATTTTGCACATCTTTTTTATGCACAGCACATTTTCAGGGAATTTGTTTTATATTTTTGTACATTTTTACACTATTTGACCTTTGACCTCTATTTTGTATACCCGATATTTTCAATTTTGATTCTGCAAACAGGGCTAAACATGACATCTACACATTGGGGAAGCATAAGATATAACTATTATCCACCAATTAACATATACCGGGTGTAAATGTCTTGAAACATATAATGGACCAGGATTATTTTTAATAGCGTTATTGTACTCATTGACCTTTGGCTTCCTTTTCTGACCATAAAAACTATCCAATGATATGCAGACAGGAATCAAACGATCCAAAACATATATAGCGACTGGAAAACATAAATACTATCTATTCATTACTCTTCGTTCCATGCTTGGAAGTCTTGGAATCGACATGTATGAAGTTTAAAAACATTTGCACTCTATGACCTTTGATCCCTTTGTATACACTCTTGATTCTAATTTTGAATCTGCAGATAGGGGCAAACATGTCGTTTACACATTTAGCAGACATAAAATACAACTTACGTTCTTAAAATTAGCAAACACCAGCATTTAAAACGTTAAAATTATATCAGGAATAATTTCAAATAGTGTGTTTGCACTCGGGTGACCTTTGACCCTATTTTCTGACATTCATACCTAGCTAGGAATCTGCAGACAGGATCCAAAAATTTCCCCATTATATTTCATTATTGGAAAACATAGATATTGGATATTCCTAACTCAAAATTTCATGTCTGGAAGTCTTGAAATGGACATATATGAATTTTAAGGATGTTTGCACTTAGTGACCTTTGACCCCTTTTCTGACCTTATAGAACCAGAATTGAATCTGCAGACTTTGAAAAGTTTGTAGCTAACATTCAGGCCAACTAGAAAACACAACTTTCGACCATCCAAGATTTAACTTCCTGGCTCGAGGATTAGAAATCTAGAAAAATAGCGAAATTTGGCATTTTTGCACTCAGTGACCTTTGACCCCTGTTTTGACCTTAAAAGTCAAATTTGAATCTGCAGACAGGACAAACCATGATGCCCACATGTTGGGCTATCAGAAAAACACAACTTTCGTCCATACACATTCCGGCCTCCCACTTCTAAAATTTTGGGTTTCGACTACCAGACTAAAAGCAGATACCTTACAGTAATCACGATGGATAATCATGCGATACATTATTTTCAGAAAATCTTCAATACTTTTGTAAATACTGGACCGATTTGAATTCGGTTTGAAGCAGAGAATATGGAAATGGTGGAATTTTGAAAAAATCACCTGATAAAAAAGTTATTGAAGATCAACTAACATTTTGGTTGATCTTAAATAACTTTGTTATTAGTGATTTTTAAAAAAAAAAATCCTGCAGGTCCATATAATTCCTTACATTTTTCCACCTTCTATGCTTCAAACCGAATTCAAATTGGTCAAGTATTGACAAAGATATTGAAGATTATCGGAAATTCTAAGTCACATGATTATACATCGTGGTTATGAGAAATTAAAGTTGCTCCTTCGGTACCCTTGGGTAACTATCAGAAATCAGGATGGCGTCCAAGGTGGAGGAGTATCATATTTGATAAAGAAAAGTTTCAAAAGCGTCTCCGACATATTTCAATATATTCATGTGAAATACTAAGTATTTTCAATTACAGTTGTCGCCACATCGTATGGCATAATGTTTATATTTTGTTCAAATGTAATTGAACGTTAAACAAAACATAAACACGTGCCATACGATGTGGCGACAACTGTAGTGACATTCCTTTCAAAATATAGAATTGCAGCATTATATTACACCGTCCACTATGTACAATTAGCCACCTTGGTGCTCTTGTTAGAGCTAGCATAATAAAATGCAGATAAAAAGCGAGATTTGGTTCAAAGCAAAACAACTGTGAATATTCTTGTTCAATTCTGAACGTATCATACACACTCCGTAGAACCATCTTAACCCTCTTAACCCTCTTAACACATACCATCACAAATGACTCTGTTCATGTATCTTCTTTAATACCATGAAAATATTTTTAAAACAACATTTTTTCTGAAGTCCCACATTTCTCGCTTTGTGATCGTATTGTGAATTCCACTCGTCGCATCCTCAAATTAACAAAGATAATTTTGGGGTGCGGACGTTGGTTCCAAGCCAATGTGAAGTTGTCTGGGTAGTGCGGCAGGAAAAGAACTCGCCACAAGCCTCCACACGCACAGATCATAAATTTGAATATGATCGGTGTTATTGCTTGATTTAAGCTGTAGTAAAGAGGTTTTGCAAAATCACAGATGATATAGATAAAACTAACTAAAGAAATGTGATATGAAAATTATTTCACGAGAATGGGGTGAGATGTGGTTCCTTAAACAAGTCCAACATTAATCTACATTCAGTTTTCTAAATGATGAGGCTGGTTCCTCGTCTTTCGCTCGCTGTTTTAGTTTATTCTCGTCCACACCATAATTTGATGACGTAATATTCTTAATGTGGTCCATGAACTTCGGTGACGTCATATCCGCTATCATGGCCTCTGAAATGCCAAAAAAAAACCTATAGATTCCTAAATATTTAGTTAGTGAATAGAAGCTTTAAAATCGCGAAGTTTGCCGCGTTATCACTCTAGAACATGTATTGGTTACAAGACATTTTGAAAGATGTCTGTTTCAGACTATGAGATGTAGAAGATAAGGGGGTTTACATATGAAACAAAATTATTCCTGATCTCTTAATTAAGGTAGAATACCCCTGATGGCAACTTTAGAAATTGGGGTGACAAACACTTCTGTCTGATAGTACATTATATTAGACATCTATGTGTGCAATATGACAGATATTCGTCCAGAGGTTTACTAGAAATTTGATTTTCCCTTATCCTACCCCCAACTTACAAAATTCAAATATGGCGGCCACCACTCAAAGCAAAAAAGTATCTGTATTTTAGACATAAACACATTAAATGTGTCTAGATTTTGGTTTTTATTATCAAAAACACATTTACCCATCGTCTGATGTGAAATGATATGACCCTTGTGTGTATATGATAGATATATTGATAAATTACTGCGTGCTTATTTAAAAATAAAGCCTCTTTATTTTCTAGTTTGAAATTCATGCCTCTGGAACAATTGTTGACAGTGCCAGAAATAAGTTCATGAAACCTTTATCAAAATTATTCTTATACATGTAGGAACACGATAAAATCCACATATGTACATTTTATCCGTCAAAATTTGAATATATATATATAAGTAATTCTTAGTGCCCTCATACTTTCGAACGCACTATTTCTTTCCCAAAAGAAGTAAAAGCCTCAAATGAAGGGAACAGTAGCCCATATCTAATTATATGCTTATAACTAAAACCCAAACGTTGTATTAGGCTTTCAGAAGTTGGCAAATGATAACATATCAGTTGTGATTTCGTATGGCTTTCACCATTTTAACCCTTTACCTGATAACCAATTGAACATCGCTATTTATGAAAAATAATGCACATTCTAAAGACAAAGTTGTACTTAATATTTTCATAGTCTATTACAGCTTCCTTATACCACTTTTTTCTGGATTGCATATTGAATCTAAGGACTTAAATGGAAAATGAATCTAAAAAAGATCAAATCACGGATCAAACCACGTTACAATTAACTGACAACGAGTTTGCACATTTAAATAAGGATCGCCGGCGAAGAAGTGATGAAAATCGAGAGCAAATGTCTGAACAGTAATGATCTCATCCACGCGTCGTTCTCAAACGATAGGCGTTTGATCACCGCATCATAGATTTCATTAGAATACATGTATGTGTCTTCTATTACAGGGTTTCTCGGTATATTTGGCCAGCCAGTGGCAAGAAAGAAACGAAAATTATATACTGACGTCCAATTAGAAACGCCCCAGTCCTAATAAATGTCCGATAATTCAGTAAACCTGATTTGAAATTACAAAAACTTATTTCCATCTGTAAATTTGATTATCTGTTGTTGAAAAATGATAATAAAGAAATAATCAAATTGTAACAGTTTAGAAAAACGGCACATTTAAACAAAGCGGTATCAGAATTTTTATTTGGAAATCTGTAGCACGTGGTTCAAACTTTACTTGCGACGACAAAAGATACCGTAAAACGGCTTATTTGGTGACCACAATTATTGAATACCAAACGCGACAATGATTTCAACGTTTCAAACCTGAAACGCAAATGACGTCAACGTAAGACGGCTTCTTGTATAACAAGCGTTACGCGAGGTCTACCTGAGTTTGGACGATTGGCAAATGTTTCTCTAACTCTAACTCGTCAACCAAGATGCCAGATCGTGCAACGAAAGACGTTAAAACGCCAGGTGGCTTGTTTTTCACTTCCCCGTATTCGAAAATGGCTTATCTACGAGCTCTATTTTCCAAGCAGTGTGTCTATTTCAAACGAAAATGACAACAACAACAGTTACCCAAAAATACTTATTTGACCACCACAGTTACAGACTACTCGACAGAACATCGATCCCAACGTCACAAACCTGAAACGTGCATGACGTTAACGTGGAGAATTATCATGCTTTATAGGCGTTAAATGAGGTCTACTTGAGCGTGACCGATCGATAGATGTTCGCGGAACTCTAACGCGTCAATCAAGACACCGAATCGAGAAACACAATATGTTAAACCATCTTGCGACTTGTTTGTGCATTCGTCGCATTAAAAAATGCCATATTACGCGCTCCCTTTTCAGAATTTAGTCTTGGTATCCTTCAATTTGGATGTTTCATTAGAAAATCTTTAAACTCGTGGTTACCTATCCACTAACACATGCCACTGTGTAAAATATGACCCATTTCATCACGTGATAAACATACACGAAGCGCACGTAGAAAACGTGACCAGTCACCGGAAATGGACATATTGGCGAATAAAAACGCACTTTTTTTCATTTGCCGTAATTGTCGGTCAAAATGATGATATACAGTATACATGTTACTAACATTGTAGCAGGCATAAGGAAAATAACGACAAATTTCATTGGGGCGTTTCTTTTGGACGTCAGTTTACATACTACAATTTGTTTCCTAAATAGGAAGTTTCAAAATAATTATATCAAAGTTTCTAATCACATACAAACTGATGATATAAATCAAAATCATATAAAATTAAATGAAAAATGTCTCTGAAAAATTTATGTTAAACGGAGAATCATACCAGAAAAAGATATAAGTGTATTCGGGGAATTCTATTTACAAAGGGAAGTAATATGTAGCACTATTTTTGCTAAAATAGATACGGAAAATGTCGACATTTCTGGAAAATGTACGACAATAGTAAAGATGCATTAGAATTATTCTAACTTAAATTTCAATTTATTGATATTACGATTACCAATTGACCTTGCGCAGCTTAACCTCTATTAGCATAAATTATACACGTCACAAGTTGGATTAAAATAGCTTCGGGTATATCCGTTTATGACAGACGAATAAAGTTTTTA
This sequence comes from Fragum sueziense, assembly GCA_963680895.1. NCBI lineage: Eukaryota > Metazoa > Mollusca > Bivalvia > Cardiida > Cardiidae > Fragum > Fragum sueziense. Next base: position 657,591 of record OY804606.1, read on the forward strand.
TTAAAGAGTTTAATTACGCTGACGTCATTGCAGATTGATTTCGTGTTTTGACGTTAGGCGAGTTTCTTCGAAGCTGAAGGTCGTGGGTTCAAAACACACGTGGAATCTTTTTTTTTTTTCTATTTTGAATTATAAATGCACTTGATTTTTACCTAGATATATTCTTTTATTAAAACGTATTTAATTTCATTTTAAACTATTTCATTGCAATAATGTAGCTTTTTAGTTTTGTTGTTTTTTCCCTCAAAATTTAAGTATCTTATTCTCATTAAAATTTACATATTAACAAATATCAATTTCAAAACGAAGCGTTCAATCCCTGTCATCTTCGGGGTCTGTGACATCTCTCGGATCTATTGGAAAGCTTTCGATATGCTGGACTGGTCCATGTAATATTGTCTCTCTCTCTTTACATTTTCTATGTGCGCATGAGTTCGTTAATGTATTAGCAATAATGGCCAAATACGCGGACCTCTTGTATAAACGAATGTAAAAATGCACAAGACCAACGTAATATCACGATAAAAAAAGAAAAAAAAAGGAAAGGGAAGAAGAGTCTAACGAGGGATTTGAACTTGAATCGCCAGATTCAAAGGCAACGTCCTTTTCCTAAACACGCATTGTTGCATTTAAGTAAGAGTGCTAAAATTAATGGTTTTATAGGATTGTTTCTTTCCGGAAACAACCGAATAACCTCGTAAATGAACGAATGCGATCGAAGAATTAATTATTCAACGTTAATGTATGCTTTGCATAAGGTCAGTGCCGGGTCATTTGGTAATCTTAATAGCTGTTAAATTGCTCTAAGTTTGCTTTTTCATTCACTTATGCGCTTCCTTGTTCGGATGAGTCATGGTCATTCTGTGTGTTCTCTATAGATCTGTTTTGGTTATCTGATTTCTAATTTCTGACTTGAAATAACATTTTGGAATCTTGTCATATTTTCTGTTAATCTTATCACCTTACCTATAATTTCTGACTCTGTACCGGCATGAAGTCCATAATAATCGTCAGGTAAATATTCACGAGGTAAAATAGACTTGTCCTCAATCTTCTCATACAACTTGGTTATGTTCTTATCACCTTACCTATAATTTCTGACTCTGTACCGGCATGAGGTCCATCATAATCGTCAGGTAAATATTCACGAGGTACAATAGACGTGTCCTCAATTTTGTCATACAACTTTGTTAAGTTCTTCCCGATTACGTGGACCTGAAAATATTACATTTGAAATGGAATATGGAAAAGGGACCCGTATAATGCCGTCAGACTAGATCTATATTTAAATTAAAACTGGCAACGACCAAACAACTGTTTTAGAGAACAGCGTGGATTCTGACAAGACTGTATATATAAACTGACACGATTTAAAAACGCAAAAAAGTACTTTTACAAATGGTATCTCCTACATCTTACAAAACCGATGTATAGCCATGTAGAATTGTAAATGTTAAAATTATTAACATAACAGGACAGAAAATGACCTTTAAAGCCGCGAATAATGCCTGAGAGGACGTCAAATTATGCCAAAATGCACGCTGAGTCAAGAGCCTGGCATCGAACATCGACGACAGCGAACCAGTGTTTTCACAGGCGATTTATCACCATGCCGCGATGTATAGGCCGCCCGCGATTACCAACCATAGAATTTGCTGTAAACTGAGCCGTCACGAATCTGTTGCGTTAGTGACGTTGACGTATACAATTATGTTGACGTACAGTTGTTACACGCAGCTGACCGAGACGTGGGTGGTCTGTAAATCTTCCCGTGTCGTTTATACGTCTCATAAACCTTGGAATCATCGATTCGGCTACATTGAAGCGTCTAGCTACCTTCATTTGTGAAACATGGCAAACCAAAAGCCAAAACAATCGGTTCCTTTTTCGCAAAGTAAGCCTCAGCATTTTATACACAATTTTCTTTCGTTGTTCTCGTATGTTTTCAATAAGTAAATCAAAGTGGCAATTTGTACACAAAAAATATTAGTGATTTAGAGCTGAAATTCATCTTCGTTTTCATGTCAAATAAGATGAATTCATCTTACAGAGAATTGTCTAAACAAGAGCCGTCATAGACGGATTATGCTCCCCGAATAAGTGTTTGTCACAAAATAAAAACTATCATACATTAAGCCCCATTTTCCCATGACAGCTTTTTTGTACACACATTATTTATAGAATATGGTCTAGAACATCCTATTTATTACATGAGCACAAAATTTCATTAAATTCTGCCCATTAGATGAAGAGAAATAAGGGAAAAACTAATTTTTACAATAAGGCCCCTTTTTCCATGACGCAGCCTTAAATTCACAAACGGAGAAAAAGGTCCCTAGGTATTGACCCAGGGAGTTCACTTGTGAAGTTTCATTGAATTTGGTCCAAGGGTTGCTGAGATATGGCTGTGGACGGACGGACGGACGGACACACGGACACACGGACGGACGGACAGCGTGGCGACTATATGCTCCCCCGAAATTTTTTCGGGGAGCATAAAAAAGATTAGCAAAAATTGCGATTTAAAAAATCAACCCCTAACCCGAGTTATAACCTGATAAAGATACGTGATTTACAGGCGCGCGTAAAACGAAACTGAAATTTACCTGTGGACCAGATATGGATGATGACGTCAATTGTGCAATCCCATTATAGCCGTGTTAACCTTACATGTATAAACGGTCAACTTTAACTTCAAATTGCGGTGACGTTGCAAAAGCAAATATATTAAATAAAAGCATTTTATGGTGTTTATCATTTGGCCATTAAAGTGGAGAAAAAAATGAATCATTTTTTCGTGAATTTGAACCGTAAACTACAGTTATATTTACATGCCGTGGTCCAAAAATTATCGAGTATTATACGCTTGATGATAGTGGAAATTTCCGGAAAAGTGCCTTTATATAGCTCTTTTAACCCATTCTCACACATTGACGCTGTTTGACGCCTCACAAGATAAAGGCTTTGGAAAACATTGTGGAAATGAAGAAATTGCTTGTGACAAGCAATTTCTTCATTTTCCACAATGTTTTCTATCCCAAAAGTCAAACAATTTCAAAATTTTATCAAATTGAAAATATCGTCTGCAACTTCTTTCAATTTGGACGAGCTCAAATCTTTGCCGTCTTGTAAGGGGTTTACATGTAGATTTAGGATAAATGTTTCTTGTAAACCTCTTAAAAGATATATAATTATGTTGAGAAGTATTTTAGAAATGTCATTTTCTGCAATAACAAAGGAAATCCAACTCTTACATGAAATATTCCGTGAATTCTGCCAATCTATCGTATGTCTTACACCTTGTATTATATATATATATATATATATATATATATATATATATATATATATATATATATATATATATATATATATATATATATATATATATATATATATATATATATATATATATATATATATATATATATATATATATATATATATATATATATATATATATATATATATATATATATATATATATATATATATATATATATATATATATATATATATATATATATATATATATATATATATATATATATATATATATATATATATATATATATATATATATATATATATATACAACTGTTTAATGTCTTGTCTAACAAACTGGTATAATATGAACTACCGGTATTTGTTTGATGGGATTATTCGTATCAAAGGATTACGTAATAAATGGACTTGGTTGGTATAACACACCAGAGTGCAGGTGCGCTACCAGAACATAGTATCAAGAATACCAAAAAACATTAGTTACGGCATTTTTGTCGCTATTTTTAACATGACTTACCGTTTGCTTCTTGATCCTTTACCAGATCATTTCTCGATGTTTAAAAAAAAACTCTCTGTTTGAAATATGGAAACATTAGGAAAAACACTACCTCACTAATTCCCCTTACAATATGAAAATACTGTATTAATTTATTCTTTCCCATCAGAGATCAGGTTTCGACGGCCACATTAGAAATCGTTTGGGAAAAATCATTGAAAGAAAAGAAGAAATTGATGACGTTAAAGAATTTCTCACTTTCCCTAAATATTGTCAGTACTAAACCAAACACATTTTCTTTTTTAACATCAGTTACTTGTCGTCTAAAAGCATTTACTCAAAAATTGAAATACTTATCTGAATTCTTCCCAACATAATGTAACATAGTTAAATGACATTTACTTCAATATTTGCGTACTAATTATATACTATTTATGCATGTATTAGGCCATTATTAGGCCTTTAAATTCTTTAACAAGTTTTTGCATTTTTTCAGTCAGGAAAATAAAATACCGAAATAATTTCTAACCAAGAACTTCACATTTCAACGCTGTTTTCTTTAAAATGGGCAGCATATTTTTTAGACTTATATTTTGTCCTTGGGAAACGGTTGAAAATTGTGCGAGTTACGTCAAGGGATATAAATTGTCCATACCCAAGGTTTTAATGTTATATATTGCAACTTCGCAAATGGAACAGTCTTACAAATTTTAGTTTGACAAAACAATATAATACAAGGCGTGAGACATTCAAAATATTGGTACAAATCACGGAATAATAAATGTAAGAATGGGATTTCCTTTGTTATTGGAGAAAACGACATTTCTAAAATACTTCTCAACATAATTATATATCTTTTAATAGATTCACAAGAAACATTTATCCTAAATCTACAGATTAAAAAAGCATATTAATTGCACTATTCGGTAAATTCCCACTATCATCAAGCGTATAATACTAGAGAATTTTTGGACCTCGGCATGTTAATATAACTGAATTTTACTGTTCAAATTCACGAAAAAATGTCACATTTTTTTCTCCACTTTAATGGCCAAATGATAAACACCATAAAATGCTTTTATTTAATATATTTGCTTTTGCAACGTCACCGCAATTTGAAGTTAAAGTTGACCGTTTATACATGTAAGGTTAACACGGCTATAATGGGATTGCACAATTGACGTCATCATCCATATCTGGTCCACAGGTAAATTTCAGTTTCGTTTTACGCGCGCCTGTAAATCACGTATCTTTATCAGGTTATAACTCGGGTTAGGGATTGATTTTTTCATCGCAATTTTTGCTAATCTTTTTTTAGACAATTCTCTTTAAGATGAATTCATCTCATTTGACATGAAAACGAAGATGAATTTCAGTTTTAACACGTGGTCTGAATGCACGAAACACACAAGCATTTAGTGATGGGCGTTTCAGATGTCCGGATAGTTTACAGAAAACACGACAAAATCGCTGGGAAGTGAAGCGTATACATTGTCTCATACATGTCTCCAAATATGATGCCGATCGAGGCAAAAGGAAAGGAATGGTTAATGAAAACGTGTTTTGCTTTTTTAAATCGTGTCAGTTTACGTAGACTGATTTGCATCCATATTTGCTCAGTTCCTATAAGGGTGTTTTTTTTTTCAAGATCCCGACTGTGGTTTAAGGCATAGTAATAGCGAACAGTTTTCCCGCTTTCGTGTGCTAAAAATAGATTTCCGATGGGAATACCCCCAACAACGTTTGCCGGGTACCAGTCTAATATTTTGTTTATCGGTCATGAATCGGACAATTTTTCGTACCCGTGTTAGCAAAAAATTATTATTTTCAAGCGCGATATTAGTCGATCATAGATAATGCAGGCGGAAACTAAAACTACGAAACATTGCGCATATGCAGCATGCAACATTGCTTCCAGATACGGAGACAGACCAGAAATGACAAACGTTTTTTCTTGAAATTCCTCAGCAGCTTAACCAGAAAAAACATCGAAAAGTCCTAAAGTAGCTATGATCATGAAACTTCTCTGGTAGCTAGATCTCACCAAGGAGAAGTGCAACGTACAAGGAACATAACTCTATCTTGCTTATTTCGTGAGTTATTGCCCATTGTTGTAGTGAAAGCCTATGGGGTATCAAATCACATTCAGCGACAAATTCTAGTTTTTTTCTATATTAACCCTTTCCCCAACAAGACCGGTTTTTGACGTCCCCAACAGAAAATTCTTGGGAAAACATTGAGGCAAAAGTAGAAAATGATGATCGACAAAATCGAAAAGGCATGCACAGCAGACAAAATGGGTGTGAATAACTTCTTTGGATATTGATGATCATTCTTCTTTGCCTCAATATTTTCTCCGAGATAAAACACTAAAAATATTCACATCCGTTTTGTAGTCTTCAGACTTTTTTTTCAATTTGGCCAGACATGACATTATGTCGTTTTGGAAAGGGTAAGCGAGCACGCACGAGCGGCACGATGAAGTCAGGACATGTCCGTATATGTAAACATTACTTGTCAACTGCTTATTTCATAGTTACCGATCTTAAAAAGTACACGACAGTGCAGCAACCTTCTTAACTCTGAATTAGAATGTTTCTCAACAAATGATTACAGCAATCAAGCTCTTAGAATGTTATCTTCGGCAAGTTGAGCGTGAAAAAAACTTCGCGAGATTCACAGCCATATTTGTACGATAAGAGATTCCCAATCTATTTTTAGACCAGTGAGGCGTGACGATGACGTATTTGTTCGCACGGAAAACCGAACGCTATTAATCATTATTGCCTAAAATGTGTGTTTTCAGTCTGTTATTGGCATTGGATAACAAGCAAAAATCAGTCTGATATTGTCAAAAACGGTCGTTATTCAGTAGATTCACGTGCATTATCGGACCGATTTTGCATTCACATATCCTCGATCGGGGATTTGTTGCGAGTGCTTCAGAAAATTGAAAATAAAGCCGAAATTTTGTCATTTCCCTTTTCCGCGATGTAAATTCTTATAAGACCCCATTTCCAGTTTATACCCCAATTAAACTAGGTCTCCCAGTGTAACCATATCTGATAACGTAATTATAGTGACGTAGGTTTAATTCTTGGAATCAAAAGGTAAACAAACGGGTAGCTGACAGATTTTGAACTAAAAGTGGATTTCGTGGACATGGAAGAATATAAATTAGAATTGAGTGGTTGTGGTCTAGGTCAAATGTGATGGTAAGCCTATGTGTTTCTTGTTCTTCTTTTAGTTACTGCAATTTTTCCTTTACAACTTTGTTTTTTATCGAAATGAACGAATGTCTGAAACGAACCAGATATCTACCTCGGAAGTTCCGACCTTTTGTTTTATTACTGTACCCGCACTGAAATGAACGTTAGAATATCCAGAGTATGTTTCCAAAAGAAAACTTAGTCGAATATTGTTACGATTTCGCCAACCCAAATGAAGATTATGTCAGTAAAAATGCGATGAAACTTGACTACATAGCTACACGATGAAAATCTAACGGCCCGTCTAGTGGATATCGGACTTACTCGATATATGTCGAGTCGAATGCCGGAAAACTCTGGTGTCTGTCGGTGAAAATGTGGCTAAATTTTCACAAATCTTTTCAGTTATTCGTCTTATTTTATTACATTTCTTTGCTAATTCTTCATATTTTATGCAATAATAGCGTCAATTCACGTTTTTTCGGTCGTTAACATTCTCAGAGGCCCACAAAATGGGTTATCGCCCTCGACCTTCGGTCTCAGGCGATAACGCATTTTTTGGGCCTCTGAGAATGTTAACGACCTCAAAAACGTGAATTAACCCTATAATATCGCGACGGATGGATGGTATAATCATGGATTCCTGGTATTGTTTTATCACAGGTACCACTGGAACATATTCATTGGAAAAGCGTCTTTCTTAGGTCAGTATTATTTTAAATATCTCTGATAGATGTACACGAAAGATATCCGTAAAGTATCTTACGGATATTCACTATACTCTATATAGATATCGCGTACATTATAATTGTCAAATGCAGAACATAATAATCGTCATTGTTTATAAAGAATAAGAGTCAATAAGGCCCTTTCCGTGACCCAGCCCGATTTTCTTCATTTTCGCCACACATAACCACAAACACATTGGCCTTATGTAGGCAAAGTATCAAGTTGAACGGAGCCTAGGTTTGGAAGATATATTAAATCAAAGTGGCCTTATTGACACTTATCCTTTTTAAACAATGAAGATGATTTAAGCAATCTAAATTTGATATTTCAAATCCAAACCCTGTGTGTAGTCATTTGAATCGTATCGATAAAACGACCATAATAAGTACCCACAACATTGGACTTGACGATCATTGACCAGTGTTCTCCCCAGCCCAATAAGCTGTATATCGGCCCCACTACAGCTTCATGTAAATTAGTGTAATGCCCCTACAGCTCCAAAACTACCCCACAACTTAATTTCTTCAAAATGGTCGCCAAATAGAGGAATTCGAGTTATTCCATGTCGTAAACTGATGAATCAAGGCATTTTGTACAATAAATATGCATAAAAACATTATGGGAAAGGAAGAAATTGCTCAATATGAGCAATTTCTTCTTTTCCCATTATGTTTTTATTCACAATTATTTGCATAAACGCTGTATCGTAAGCATCCAACGATTTTATCACTACAGCTTCAAATTATTCTGGGGATAACCCTGTTAACAGATGTTTTGCTACTTACCCTATCCAATATTTTCTTTCTACTATACACGGAAAACAGTTTAAGGATGACATCAAAGAACATAGGCTCGTTGTAGACGTAAAACGCTTTCCATCTCATTGGAGCGGCTTTCTGAAAGTAATTAAGACCCACAGAACAAGAGTTGTCCGCGGACAACGTAGCTCGCCTATACGAGAGCTTGTCACAAAAAACGAGTTCAATGCCGAAGGTCAAGGTCACTAGGTCAAAGGTCATGGTCCCAAGGTCAAGGTCATGGCAGGAGGTATCCATGTGTGAAGTATCAAGGCTGTATCTCTAAAAGTGCATGAGATATAGACCAGGTTTATGTTTTTGAAAAGTAGGTCAAGGTCACTCCAAGGTCACTAGATCAAAGGTCATTGTCCCATATGAAAGGCATTGACAGGAAGTATCCATGTGTGGAGTATCAAGGCTGTATCTCTAATAGTGCCTGAGATATAGACCAGGTTTATGTTTTTGAAAAGTAGGTCAAGGTCACTCCAAGGTCACTAGGTCAAAGGTCATTGTCCCATATGAAAGGCATTGACAGGAAGTATCCATGTGTGGAGTATCAAGGCTGTATCTCTAATAGTGCCTGAGATATAGACCAGGTTAAAGTTTTTGGAGACTCGATGGGACGGGACCACTAGAGCTGTGACATTAGCTCCCCAGACATAAAATCCCGGCTCGCTAAAAAGGGGCGTAATGGCATTTTCCTATGTAAAATAACATTTATCTATTCTCAACCCTTATATTGTGGGTATTCATCGGAATCGTTTCGTCGCACGACTAAGGTTCAAATTTGAAATTTAGCGAAAATAAACCTCCTTATTTTTTAAAGGGGCATAACATTCCAATTTTATTTTTGTAAAGTATGTCTTTGATGCAAAGATTGTTTATTCTAATGCGTATAAATGCTATCAGGGTTTTTAAGTTGTTGTTAATAAGCGAAAGATATGCCTTTTAAGTGTAAAGTTGAGACAGAAATGACAAATTACATATAAATCTGGTACTCCTGGTACTCTGAATTAAATGCAATGAATGATTAGGTCTAAATACATTATTTAAAATTGCTTAAATGCAGTGGTCTAGGGACCAAATCAAAAAGAGTCCTTAACCCTTTCTCTAACAGCAATGTTTTGGGGTGGTCTAACTCTGGGGATACAATAAACTTATATTACATTTCTAGCAGTGGAATCCTGTAATTTTTCAGTGAAATCGAAAATGATGTTTCACTCCGGTGAAATATTTCACTGTTGATAGCCGGGACTATTTCCAGCTGTTGTGGGCAATTACAAAGCTGCATTGAACAATCTTTAACCCTTTCCCAAACGGCAAAATTTTAGGGTGATCCACTTCAAAAACTGCCACAAATGACAAAATGGAAGTTATTAAAGATAGAATTTGTGTAAAATATGGCATAGAAAACATTGAGACAAAAGGAGAAACTGCTGGTTATCAGCAGTTTCTTCCTTTGATTCAATGTTTTCCCAAGCCTTTTCTAATAGGGACGTCAAAAGCAGGTCTTGTTTGGGAAAGGGTTAAGCAGGCTATGCTGTGTCAGAGCATTTAAGATAGTCGTTAATCATTGTGAGATTGTCCTCTTTGTCTAAAGACGCTAAATCTACAGTTTTCCGCAGAAAAGTATGTTTATTTAATCTGAATTAATCATAATAGTTGTTAAAGAGGAATTTTGAGAGATTATAGACTGGAAAGATTTGCTTTTATTCAGTAAATTTTATTCAGTTACTTTATTATTCCTTCATTACAGTCATTTTTGATGATTTAAAGTCCAGATACATGTACGAGGGACGGTCGGAAAGTAGTTGGACTTTTGACTAGTTCTCTAAAACCATTTAATTTTTTAACAAAATTCTTTCTACACCGTTTAAAGCAATTATTTATCTATGTCTATGCATTTTTGCCATCTTCGTAGGAGCTTTACTATTGCCACTATTAACCATGACGTAGACCCACTGTATTAGGTACTGTGTAACCACCGGTATCAAAGGCGCCCTGGTCTCAAATTTCTTCTCAGCAAGCATGTTCATCAGTTCTAGACACAAATAAAAGTCGTGTGGGGTAGGGCCTGGGCTATAAGAAGAGTAAAACAACTTTTGTCATGGGTAATATTTGATAATGTCCGCTGTAGATGCGGTGGTATGGGAGCGTGCGTAATCGTAAAGTAGAAAACATTTTCTTTACTAATCTGGGACGCGTTTACTTCAGCATTTATTCTTTGTTTTTTTCTTAATTACTTCAGAATTGTACTTAGCAATGACAGTTTTTACCATTTGACATGAAATGACTAACTATCAGACCTCGTGAATCCACAAAAGCAACAAACATGACTACCAGCCGAATGTAAAAGCTTAATCTATTCAGAGGTGGGGAACCAGCTCGTTTCTATGACTGCTGTGACTGAGTTTTTATCCCAATTTCGGAATTATGAACCATTATTCAATCTTCAGTGATAATGTAGTTCAAAAACTTAAATTCTTCGCGATTAAAATGGCTAGACTGTTCTTTTGTTTTGGTTACCCTTGTTGTTCCTCTAACAAATAGCCTATGGTACATAAAACCCCTATCACATATAAATGGACAGAATATTGCATATATTCAACTTTCTTTGAAAATAAACTGACCACATTCTTGACAAATGGATGTAGATTTCACCAATATATAATGTGTTTATACAGTTGCAAATGGAGAGACAGCAGCACGAAAAGTCCAACTACTTTCCGACCGTCCGTATGTGACTGATATACTAGGTATAATCGACTTTTGAACATTGTTTGTTCCAAATATTTTTCTAGTATAGCCTGAAACGCTTGTGTGATCTGCTTCCGGCGTTATGTTTGCGAAGTAATTTGGGCAAAATTTGTCCATGGCGGCCACTGTATTACGAGAATCGATAAGATACGAGTACCCTCGAATGTGAAAGTTGTGTTTTTTCTAGGGACAAATCGTTCAGTTTGTGGAAACGTAAAAACAAGATAATAAACAAAGGCTGTAGATTGTATAGAAGACAATTAAAATAAAAATTAATCTAGTAATATTCGAATCTCATACCTGAACGAATTGATTCAATGCCTTTTGATCTTCCATGTTCGAGTATTTCCCGACAACGCCCATAGTAATACCAGTATAGTCGAAGAACCACTTAATGCCATTCACTTGTACATTTTCGTCCATGCAAAGCCACTCCAAAACTAACACAATGACTCGGAAAATGTTTTGTATTCCCCATCTATTTATGTCTTCCGCAGTTTGATTACCTACAGTAGGGAACGATTTTAACCCGTTAACCGTGACGTAATTTCGGACGAACAATGGTATTTTGCTGGTGTAGTTATAGAATCTCGTAACTACGGCTTGATTCAAGCCGTAGTTACGAAATTGTTCAACAACACCAACGGTTCATCAATACATAATAGTAAACCCAGTCTATATTTAGCACAAAATTCAATTTATTAGAGAGAAAAAAGTGCCCTTCAGACAGTTGAAACCAACATTGATCCAACTAAATTATGTTCATATGAACACAGTCTCGTCAATGTAAAATTGAGGTCTCCAAATGTGGTGATATTCTTTAACCCTTTCCCAAACAAAATCTAGTTTTGACGTCCCTAATAGAAAAGGCTTGGGAAAACATTGAAACAAAAGAAGAAACTGCTGATAACCAGCAGTTTCTCCTTTTGTCTCAATAATTTCTGTGTCATATTTTACACAAATCATATCTTTAATAACTCCCCTTTTGTCATTTATGGCAGTTTTTGAAGTGGATCACCCAAAAATTTCACCGTTTGGGAAAGGGTTAATTAACCGGTTTAACCGTGACGTAATTTCGGACGAACAGTGGTATTTTGCTGGTGTAGTTATAGAATCTCGTAACTACGGCTTGATTCAAGCCGTAGTTACGAAATTTTTTAACAACACCAACGGTTCATCAATACATAATAGTAAACCCAGTCTATATTTAGCACAAAATTCAATTTATTAGAGAGAAAAAAAGTGCCCTTCAGACAGTTGAAACCAACATTGATCCAACTAAATTATGTTCATATGAACACAGTCTCGTCAATGTAAAATTGAGGTCTCCAAATGTGGTGATATTCTTTAACCCTTTCCCAAACAAAATCTAGTTTTGACGTCCCTAATAGAAAAAGATTGAGTAAACATTGAGACAAAAGAAGACACTGCTGATAACCAGCAGTTTCTCCTTTTGTCTCAATATTTTTAATGTCATATTTTACACAAATTATATCTTTAATAACATCTATTTTGTCATTTGTGGAAGTTTTTAAAGTGGGTCACCCTAAAAGTTTGGCGTTTTGGAGAGGGCTAACATTGGAAAGGGATTGGGATATTCCGACCATTATTAGATACCAAACATTCTGAGTATCTTCGGTGTTTTCCGAGGAAAGGGCAAGTGGCAAGGTTATGGATCTTTGCAATTCGGATATCTTCGTCAGTTCCCGTTATCTTGGAAATCGGGGTAGATTGAGACGGAATTTCATGAGGTTTTCGTATCTGATGATAGAGTGAATGGCGTTCGGTTTTCCGTGCGAACAAATACGTCATCGTCACGCCTCACTGGTCTAAAAATAGATTGGGAATCCCTTATCGTACAAATATGGCTGCGAAGTTTTTTTCATGTTCAACTTGCCGAAGATAACATTCTAAGAGCTTGATTGCTGTAATCATTTGTTGAGAAACATTCTAATTCCGAGTTGAGAAGGTTGCTGCACTGTCGTGTATTTTTTTAAGATCAGTAACTATGAAATAAGCAGTTGACAAGTAGGCCTAATGTTTAGCCTACATATACGGACATGTCCTGACTTCATCGTGCCGCTCGTGCGTACTCGCTTACCCTTTCCAAAACGACATAATGTCATGTCTGGCCAAATTGAAAAAAAAAGTGCAGACGACAAAACGGATGTGAATATTTTTAGTGTTTTATCTCGGAGAAAATATTGAGGCAAAAGAAGAATAATCATCAATATCCAAAGAAGTTATTCACACCCCTTTTGTCTGCTGTGCATGCCTTTTCGATTTTGTCGATCATCATTTTCTTCTTTTGCCTCAATATTTTCCCAAGAATTTTCTGTTGGGGACGTCAAAACCGGTCTTGTTTGGGAAAAGGTTAATATAGAAAAAAAACTAGAATTTGTTGTTGTGATTTGATACCCCCATAGGCTTTCACTACAACAATGGGCAATAACTCACAAAATAAGCAAGGTAGAGTTATGTTCCTTGTACGTTGCACTTTTCCTTGGTGAGATCTAGCTACCAGAGAAGTTTCATGATCATAGCTACTTTACTTTCAGACTTTTCGATGTTTTTTCTGGTTAAGCTGCTGAGGAATCTCAAGAAAAAACGTTTGTCATTTCTGGTCTGTCTCCGTATCTGGAAGCAATGTTGCATGCTGCATATGCGCAATGTTTCGAAGTTTTAATTCCCGCCTGCATTATCTATGATCGACTAATATCGCGCTTGAAAATAATGATTTTTTGCTAACACGGTTACGAAAAATTGTCCGATTCGTGACCGATAAACAAAATATTAGACTGGTACCCGGCAAACGTAGTTGGGGGTATTCCCATCGGAAATCTATTTTTAGCACACGAAGGCGGGAAAACTGTTCGCTATTATCAACAAGACAATTCTTATGTATTGTCCACCCAAAATAACCCGGGACAACTTAATTATCGTGTGCAAAGTCCGTTAGTTGAGCGTCTTAACAAAACATTGCCGAGGTGGGGGTCATTACATATGCACATGTCCCGGGTTAAACTTGCTGGACAATAAGACCATTATTTTCAATTCTCTGTATGAATATCAAGGGTGGGCATTTGAGCCAGGATCTGGAAAAACGTCCCTTATAGCATTTTAAAAAAATTGAGTTTGAAAATCAGCCTGTTGTCAAATGCAGTCCATTATGCATCCATGCTGCTCTCTTTAAGTTACTACAGGTCACGAGGAAGCTATTAGAGAACAACGTGAATCCTGATCAGATTGTGCATATGCACAGGCTGATCCGGATCTATGTTGGGCTCAAAAGCCTTAAGGGATGTTTTTTCCAGATCCTGGCTTATTTGTAAATGAAATAGTCTGAACCAGATTAAATTTAAATTCATAACCGATGTTTTGATGTTTGTTGGATATAGATCTATATCACATTGTCGCTTTTTTAAATCAAAGTACTGACAGTACTGTTTGGAAGCAAATTTTTAAAAAATGTAGGCCTGTCCAGGCCCCAGTTTCTCGAAAAAAACTTTAAGTATATTCTCATGAGAACATGCTCAACATCAAAGGGATACTCTCCAACGTTGAAGGGTATTCCATTGAAGTTCACGTGGATTTCATGCAATTTGAGCACTGTGCTCAGATTTGAGAACATACTTAAGTTTTTTCGAGAAACCGGGGCCAGAAATAGAGTAGTTTGATTAGGTACTTTGATTATCCATTTGAATACCTTGAATACTTTGATTCGTAGAGTATTTTGATTAAGTACTTTGATTATCCAGAATACCTTGCATACTTTGATTTCATGATGGAGTTGTATTTATTTTTAGCACAACTTCATGCATATTAATCGTTTGTGTAAGCTGAATATATTTCATAGTTCAGTAAACTCGACTGACCCATTTACAAGGAAGGCCATTGGACTAATTCTTTGAACCATAATAAAGCAAATTACTACGTGGATCTTTTCATCTCTCAGAGACATGATTAATTGAATGTTTCATTTTCAGTCACACAATTCAATATCTACACATAACTTCAGACTTACATATTGAATATTCGAATGACTGTTACCTCATTAATCTTTGCTTTTGATAGAACTATTTATAGTGAGGAAGACCGGAAGATGTTGTGTGGTATGCAGAGAATGGTAAAGTGCAGAGACGCATGGCTGCTAAGAGAAGCAAATTTCCAAAAACCTCGTAACCGTAGCTTAAAACAAAATACAGTTGGGAGGCTTTTGAAGAAAGGCGAAGAATCTCATTAAAATGAATAGTGAATATTTATGTACGAACTAACCAGGTGACGATAAAATCCATCTGCAGCCATCTTTGTCACATTTCATTGGACTATAATACAACCTGTAAATGAAAACGAGATGAAAATTGGCAAAAGAGGGCACTACTGCACTTGCTACGAACATGGATTCTGTATGCATTCCATACCTCCTTATTCACTGGTGGTGAACTCGGCCAAAGGGAGGGACGTTTTTCTCTATAACAAGGTATAGATATTTTGCTTTTAAATGTGAGTTGAAAGATTTTTTTCTAATGACAATGAATTCGTTCTCAAAAAAAAACCGGGTTCGCCGTTATGTATTGACAAACCGTCGGTGCTGTTATAAAATCTCGTAACTACGGCTTTATCGAAGCCGTAGTTACGAGGTTTATAACAACACCGACGGAATACATAGTTCGCGAAAAAAGGCCCATGCTTTGGCCGAGTTCACCACCAGTGAGTAAGAAAGTTGCAAGAGATCAATACATTATATTTATTTGAATATGCATATGCTGATCAGGACCCATGTCGGTCTGAAATACCATGACTGCCACCATTTCAATGTCAGCTCAAAATTCTTTGTTAGAATAACACTTAATAATACGACCTTCTATTTATAAAGCAATAATTATTAACCCAACATTTTGATTTGAAAAGAAAAATCATCTTAACACACGTGCAATACAATTAAGAGTGCAACTGCCACTTCCAAATAAGGCCCGATAGTATCTCATTCTGCGTCTATATCACGTCCACATAACGCCCAAAATTATACTGCTCGGGACCTTAGTTTTAGACGTGCTATAGCCGTGATTTGGACGTGGAATGACATAATGTGACCAAGCCTTAAGTCCAAAATGCTTACAGATAAAACATGTGCACAAGAAATATCTATGGATTGGTCAAACTGTAAAAGTTGATCGATTCTGATTCAAACAAGCTGTAGTTATGGGGGTTTTGGTGAAAAGCTGAAAAAAAAAACTACGAATAAAGTAGCTTATAGCAAAAGGATTCGCTTAACACTTTCCCAAACAAGACCTGGGTTTGACATCCCTAATGCAGAGGGCTTGGGAAAACATTGAGACAAAAGAAGAAAATACTGCTAACCAGCATTTTCTCCTTTTGTGTCAATATTTTCTTAGCTATTTTGCACACAAATTATCTCTCTATCAACACCTATTTTGCCGTTTGCAGTATATTTTGAATTGGATGACCCTAAATGTTGTCCTCTGGGAAAGAGTTAAAATATTTCATTGGAGAAAAGATAACTCGACAAATGTCCCACCTTCTCCTCAACATTTCTTGTAATACAGGATCAGTAGGGTTTATGTCTCCATTAAAATCTCTCCGTCTTGTTTTGTTTGTCCAATAGTTCTCCAGCGTTTGTCTGGCTCCAAGCTGACTAAACTTTCGTACTCGTAAAAAACGCAGCAAAAACTCGAAATCTGTATAGGAAATGATTAATTGGTTGTTTAAAACGTATCTTATAACAGTGTCTCGGTCATGTCGTGGCGACTAGAGAATCTAACCATGCATTCTCTCATCAGTAATACAACAACACCCTTTCCGAGCCCAAGTCTCTTTTCACATATATTTTATAATATGAAATGGTTAGAATGCTCAGCAAAATACCGACATTACATCCGTGTGCATTCTTGACATTTCATACAATAGAAGAATACAAAAGTAAATCGCTATGGGCTAGTGTTTACATGTACATGCATCTACATTGCTACGACATCACTGTCCCTCGATAAAAAGCGAAAAACGTGGTACCATGCCTTAATTTATGTTCTACATTTTATTTGGCCCGAGATAATGCGGCATACTAGACAACTACTCTAACTATAACTGCCCATATGCTGTCCTGATATGTTAAATATCTAGCCTGGTCCATTTTGGCCTCTTTATTTAGACGGTATTTACCTGTCGGAGATTTTAACCAATCTTGCTGTAACACCCACTGTCTTAATGTTCTCACTGCTGTCTTTCTGTCTTCGTCATTTCTCTCGCATAATTATACATACATATTTACCTGTAGGCGTGGTCAACCAATCTTGTTGTAACACCCACTGTCTTAATGTTCTCACTGCTGTCTTTCTGTCTTCATCGTTTCTCTCACATAATTATACATACATATTTACCTGTAGGCGTGGTCAACCAATCTTGTTGTAACACCCACTGTCTTAATGTTCTCACTGCTGTCTTTCTGTCTTCGTCATTTCTCTCACATAATTATACATACATATTTACCTGTCGGAGATTTTAACCAATCTTGTTGTAACACCCACTGTCTTAATGTTCTCACTGCTGTCTTTCTGTCTTCGTCATTTCTCTCACATAATTATACATACATATTTACCTGTAGGTGTCTTTAACCAATCCTGTTGTAAAACCCACTGCCTTAATGTTCTCACTGCTGTCTTTCTGTCTTCATCATTTCTCTCACATAATTCATCTTTGGCCTTTTTCTTGCTTGCTTCGTTCAGGCTCGAAATGAATTCGTCGTCACCTAAGGGGTACATGTTAAAATTTGACAGTTATAAAATTTGATTAGAAATTCTGTTTGGCTAAAAAACCGTTCTCAGTTAACATATAAATGAACAGATAATTTGATGTCTGTAAAAGGGGCATTCAGGGCGTTTCAGACCATTAACACGGTGGATAAGCACGTAATAGAATATTTTCAGAAAATCTTTAAAGGGGCTCGTTCTATATTTTTATGCTTCCGAAATGTTCGGGAACTCATATTTGTGCATGGAAAAACAATTAGCAATGGATAAAAACCTCAATCTCGGCGAAAAAAACATTTTTCCTTTGCTATAGATCAATCCTTTACAAGCGTGTTTACACATTCTATTTTTACTTCAAAACAAGACAAGGTCAAGGTCAACGAGACACACCTCCGCGATATTAACACACCGTACAACCGGCTGTGTGGATGACTGTGACCTTCTTTGCGAGGAATACGTGAAAAGGTTTATTTTATACAAGCACTGAACATTTATACGCGTATTTATCAACTATAGAATACCAAAGATCCTTTCGTTTATTTATAAAAGTAAATTCATTTGACCTACCATGCACACATGACATCAGATGTCGAATCTGTCTTCGCTGACTTTCTACGCAGCCGGTTGTACGATGTGTTGAATCTAGCTGAGCACATATGACGTATCTCTGACGTAATTGATTTTTGAAGGTTGGGCATATGTAGCCGTTACAAAACAAAAACAAGGACGACCAGCATGTTATTAATTGACTTGGACTTTAATACTTAATAAAGCTCGACGAGTGGTAACAATGGACATAAATGATCTACCCCTCCAGGTTGGTAATTTCATACGTTATTTCTGGTTTGTAATTATTGTGCCATTTGCATTTTCGACAGCCTAGCTCGTCCCCCTTTAATAATTTTGTAGATACTGGACCGATTTGAATTCGGTTTGAAGCAGAAAATGTGGACAGACGCTACGCATTAGATAGAAGTGGTGGAATTTTGGAAAATCAATTGATAAAAAGTTATTTCAGATCAACCAATATTTTGGTTGATCTTCAATAACTTTTCATCAGTTGATTTTTAAAAAAAAAAACTACCACGTCCAGGATATTCCTGACATTTTCCGCCTTCTCTGCTTCAAACCGAATTCAAATTGGTGAAGTATTGACAAAGTCTTTAAATTTTATCGGAAATTCTAAGTCACGTGATGATACACCGTGAACCCAAGTCCAGATCAGTTTGCACCAATACGCACCAAAACCAGTGTACTTTGGCACTTATTCGTGTCTTTTTGTTTCGCCCTTTCCCAGACAACAAAATTTAAGGGTGATACACTTCAAAAACTACCACCAATGACAAAATAGATGTTAATAAAGACAGGATTTGTGTAAAATATGACACAGAAAATATTGAGGCAAAAGGAGAAACTGCTGGTCACCAGCAGTTTCTTCTTTTGTTTCAATGTTTTCCAAAGCCTTTTCTATTAGGGACGTCAAAACCAGGTCTTGTTTGGGAAAGGGTTAAAGTATTGTTTTCTGTGAAGCTCTGGTCTTAACATTCGTAGCAGACACAGCCGAGAAAACTTTGAGACAAAAGAAGAAAAGAATGATGATCAACATTGCTCCTTTTCCCTCAATATTCTTCCGTCCTATACAAGGGCGGATAACGGATTTTTTTCTCCAGGGGGCGGGGGTCCAAGCCCTCCAGGATTTTTCCAGTGAGTCCAACCCCAAATAATAGTTTCAAATGTGTTAAATATGTAACGTTATACTAATTTTATAATAGTCAAAATTTGATTTTCGGTCAATGCCAGGTGGGGGTCCCCCCGACCCCCTCTAGATCCGCCCATGCTATATCACATAAATTGTCTATTCATGTATTGTTTGCAACAGTAAACTTCGTCTGAAATCATTGAATTTTAACCACGTAAATAATATTGTCACTTTTGTAAAGGATTGACCTATTTGGCCTTACAATGCCAGATGACGCATAGAGTCACCGTACGAGCATTTCGTGGGCGTTATTGCAAAGCCTCGTAACTCCAGCTTGACAAAAGCTGGAGTTACGAGGTTTTACAATAGCCTCGTCGGATTATAACTTACCTTTATCTTCTGCCATTCTATCCAACCACCTCCTTTTTTTCCAGTCTCTCTATCATTCACTAATATCTTCTACTTCTATTTCTCCGTCCCTTTTAAAACGAGTTTGAACGCCTTTACTTTATTCCTATGCGTTTCTTTCTTACATGCTCAAACGACGCTTACATGTATAAGTTGCGAGATGAATTATTCGATTAAAAAATCTATATCGGCGATCGATTTTTTTATTTTATGGTTGAATGTGTCTTTTCATGAAATATGGCAAGAAATCCGTTTCACAAAATGTCCGATATCTTTCAACAATTTTGTTAATGTACACGGTGGCTAACCAACGTGCCTTTTTGGAAGCGTGCACACGCTCGCTTCAAGGTATTTGTCTTATTTCTCGGCTTATTCCCGATAGTAACTCACTTTTCACCAAACACATTAAGGAGTTTTGAAACATTGAAGCTCAATTTCACACGGCAGATGTGCATCTTTCCCACTTTTGTGTCGACAGAAAATTGCTTGTGGGTGAATATTTGGGAAAAACGTGGGAGTTTAGTATGGTGTTTGTTATATCCAGAAATGACCCTCTAAAATATGGTGCGTATGGTGCACTTGATTTCCTCGTCAAAATTTATGGGTATAAGCTGGGAAATTAAAAAAAATCATATCATGAAGCAGGTGATTTTTGAGTAATCCGTGTCCTTTTCCAAAAAGTCACGTTGGTTAAGCCATCTTGTAATGCACCGTTCCGCGATAAATCAGTCCCCTAGTTACTGTTGCTATGCTTCACAAACAAAATCCAATATGACCGCCGCGGATGCTGAACGACCGATTGTTTATCTTCTATTTCGGAGAATATTTCTATATTTTATCTACCTGACCACAAAAAACATGCTGGTCGAATTTTAAAAACAGGACAGAATTACTACAATCAAGGTTATATTCATAACACCAAGATTAATCCGGAAATCCAGGCGTGAAAGTGTCGCTAGTTGCTGGCTGCAGGTCGAAGCTCAAAATGAAAGTAGGATATGCATCCTTTCCCAGTCAAATGAGGGATGAGGAGATTGTACAGTCACGTTGTACTTGTTAAGTATGGTAAGTGATTTCATTTTAAATCTCAGAACTATAGAGTTTACATCTAAGCAGTTTTAACCAAGCCTTTCCAACGCCAATGATAAAGTGAAAGTGAAAGTAGGTTTCAATGAACTTTCCTTCCATCCAAGCCAAGGTAGCAAATTGTCAATATTTTCTGTGTTTTATTCTACCAGATGTAAAGAAGATACAGATCATATTTCACAAAAGAGGCTGATCTTTGTTTGTACTTATTGCCAAATGAGATTAATCAGTTATTTACCCCTTTCCCAAACAATTCCTAGCTTGCATGAGTAGTATGCAGGATGTTTTTTTAAGAATAAAAGTGTCTATTTGTATACATACATGTTACCGGACTAATTGCCTGTACTCTGCTAAAAGCTATAAATTTATCCGGTCCCGGACAGATTACCTATACACAGCTGAGTTTTGTTTGTTCAGAACCAAACAATTAGCCATTAATATTATAATTCAGGGGTTTCCTTAAAGGTGTATGGGGGCTTGGGGATTTTTTCCTTCCATTTGGGTATCAACCCTTTGCTACTTTTGTAACTATTCCATGGGGTTAATGAGAAAACAAGTTAAAACATAGAAAATCCCTTGCCTACTTTGTCTTTGGTCCCAAAAAATAGACATCTGGTTGTCATCTACTAAATCAGATGCATTTCTGGTTTTATGGACTCACCAGAGGTCCCTCTTAGTCCAAAGGTAACAAAATAATAAAAAAAAACTTAGTTAACAGCTCAGCACAAAATTGTCATTTATTTCCAAATGACAAAAAGCTATATCTACAGGTTAAATGATATTCTGTTCAGACAGTTTAGTAACCTCATTCATATTCAATGAAGATATTTTTATGGATAAATGTATTTACAACACATCCACCAGTAAGAATGCACAAATATCTCCAATGCATCATTTATAGCGGCTTGTATGGTTCCGTGCAAATAATGTTAACAGCTCTATATGGCTAGTTATCCGGTTCCTGACAGATAATATAAATGACTTATAGTCTGAACCAGACAAATAGCTACTGCCTTTAAAAATCATTTAGTGAAAAGAAGAGATTTCTTTAATTCAATAGTTTTAAATGTGAATGCACTCTGGTCTTTCAACCTGGATCAGTTAGTTTGATTGTTGTTTGGGATAGGGATAAATGATTAGAATTATATGTTATAATATTCAATCTTTATGCAATTCTAGGAGTATTTTTCAAATCTTTGTTATTTGAGGTCAGGATTTATCTTTTTTCAATGATTTTTATTGCCATTGTCATAATAAGTTAGGATATTGTGACTAGATAGATAGTATAATGTGGAAAGCATTTGCATGCACAAATACAAATATCATGTATATTGAGAATTATCTTTGAAATAACAGGTGAATCCATGCTGAAGAATTCAAGACACTCTCATGCTCACTTTTCGGAAACATATTTATGGATTTCCAGTTCTTCCTGAGAATCTATTGTTTCATTGGTAAGTTGTAAACATTAATATCAATATTATCTTGATGAAAGTCTCTTTGTAGGAAGCAAGATATAGCCAACATAAGGTTCTACATTTTGGTGTCAGTGCATAAAAGCATGAACAAAATTACAGTTGAAGGAAAAATGCTATTTGTGAGCTAAATATTAATTTAAGGTAGTACACCCCGAATAAGATATATACCTGTTATACCTGTTATACCTGCGGCCACACCCTTAAGTGCCATATGTGACATCGGATTTTTTCGCGCGACACATTCATTACATATCCAAACTTATTCGGTCAACGTAAATTTTCAGCAGTGAACGTTCCCCCGAATGTTTACAACCTGGACCAAATAAGTTTGGATATGTATGAATCTCATTAGGGGTGTAGTACCTTAATGACCTTTGATATAACCTGATTTAAATCCTTTTCCCAAAATATTCTATTAAGGTAGGTGACCAAATTACCCATAAAGCTACAAAGGAGTTTGTGGTGCTTTGTCAATTTATTTTGATGTTGAAAGCACACACAAAACATTAAACCCCATGCTCCTGACCCCAAATCATATGACTTAGGATTTGAAATAACAAAAGATTTTTATAATTACAAATGTATTTTGCTGTTCATCATATGCATTGCTGTGTTTGCCACATGTATCAGTTGTTTTATCATCAAAATTTGGGATTAAATGGCCCCAGTGTGTTCAAAGCAGCTCTTGTTTACAAATAAATATACTTTGTGAGTATGCTTATTTGCAAGTATTATTCTGAAAAGGGTCAAAAGTTAGAAAGTTTAGTGACTTTTTAATGAATTAACACTCATACTAACTGTTTTGTGTGTGTGTGTTTTTTTTCCAGATCGATCTTCTATCAAAAGGAGTTGAATGGAGGTTTAACCAATTTATCAAGTAGACCAAACAGTGAAATGAAGCACATTGACTTGAATTGTTTTGTGCATTTTTATTTAAAAAATAAAACAGGTGTATGAAAAAGCAATGGTGGTGGTACTTGAATCAATGGCAAAATCATCACACAGCTTAAACCAAGGGCGGATCTAGGGATGGGGTCAGGGGGCCATGACCCCCCTGGAATTGATCAAAAATTGAATTTTGACTATATAAAACATATTTAACACATATTTAAGCCATTGTTTGGGCTTTGACCCCCCCTGGAAAAAAATCTGGATCCGCCCTTGGCTTAAACCTATTTTGTTAATCCTTTCCCAAATAATACCTGATTCTGAATAAATGTCATTTTGAAAGGCATAGAGAGAAAAGAAGAACATGCTGATACCCAACCTGTTTTCTACTTTTCTTTGAAGGCTATTCATGTTAGTAGATTTAGATCTACATCCAACTTTCTACACTTAGTAGATCTAACACTCTCAGTAATTTTATGCCCCGCGTCCATTTACAGTGGCGGATCCAGGATTTCTAAAAGGGTGGGGTCGAATTTACATTTAGGGAGGCTTGGATTGGATGTTATGTTCGTACCTGTATGGAAAATGCAAGGAGAATGATTTTGAGTTAACCAGTTGCAGCATCGTAACAGAGAAAGTGTTTCACCTTTTCCCAAACAAGCCCGATTTTGACGTCCCTAATAAAACAAAGTTTGCTAAATATTGAGACAAAAGAAGAAATCCACGTTGAAAATCCACAAATCTTCCTTTTGTCTCAATAGTTTCTATGCTGGGTTTTCTATCAAAATCTAATCTGCTGTCTTCAAAGCCTTTAAATCTGCTAAATGAATGGGGTCAAATGCGTTACAATCAAGCGTAAACAGCTCTTTTGCTTTGTTTGGGGCTTGTGAAATGTAATGAACCTTGCCCCTTTCATTCGTTTTGGATACCTAAATCCATGCAAAAGTTTCCCAAATCGCATTTTTGCATCAAAATGCTAGAAATGTGTACAAATTTCGTATTTTTAAACCGGCGGCCTTAACTAGAGCGTATACGTTGCTAGGTAGTGTTTGGGAAGCGGAGCAACAAGCTTATCGGCGGTGAATAAATGACGCGCTCTGATTGGATGAAACTATCAGTATCGGAACGGTGCGTATATGGTCGATTTAAAAAGGATTCAAAGCGGAGAAGTCAAGAATCGCCAGCGCTTTGTTAAATGCAAAGTATCTTTTTTATACAAAAAAAATCTTGTTAGATATAGTAAGATAAGATATAGAAAGAAAACGTGATTGGTTTATGAAACGCACCGATGGGCTTCGATGCGCGGATCCAGAGGGGGGGGGGGGTCAGGGGGTCATGACCCCCTGGAATTTGGCGAAAAAAGGGGATTACTGGTTATGTCCAAAATAGCTGCGTCATTCGTCCCTGTGTACCACAACAAACTTTTGTTATATTTTGACCTTCGTACTATGACATGTATCTGCGTGCGCGGATCCATAGGGACCCCCCTGCCCCCCCCCCCCCCCTGGAATTTGGCAAAAAAGGGGTTAAAGATTGGATGACCCCCCCCCCCCCCCCTGGGAAAAATTCCTGGATCCGCGCTTGGCTTCATCGTTCCATTGCTACCAAAGACGCGATAGAGTAACTGGTTCGATATAATTTTCTGTGTGATTTTCTTCATTTTCTCTGCTATATAAAAAAATGTAACTACAGTCGACACTCGTTGTGTCGAAATCGGAGGGGCCGTCAAAATACCTCGACATATCCAGAGTTCGACTCATCCGATTTTGCCCGGTTTCGATAACATTGATATTTGACCGTTTTTTTTTAACTAATCAAGTACGATAACTAATGATATATAGTAGGAAAAGGAAAGAAATTTCTCGTTCCGAGAAATCTCTATCCTTTTCCTACTAAATTTCAATGGCTATATTCAGTTCGAAATTGTTTTTTGTCCATTGAATAGAACGGGACCAGGTTGGAACTTCGACTAAAGCGAAAATTCGACTTATCCGATGTCGACATAACGAGTGTCGACTGTACTAATGTATTTCAGATCATTTTAAATTATCATTCAACAATTAATGGACCACATTTTTTCTACGCCCCACAAGTTAATGGCTTTGTGACAAGCAAATCTTCCTTTGCCACAATGTTTTCTACTCGAAAAGACAAAAGATGTTAAAGTTAATTTACATGAAGTTGTTTTTTGTACAAGCATTTGAATTGGATCATCATAAAATTATGTGTTATCTGATAATGGGTCAAGCGCATGCTGGATGACTAGGCCTTTACTGTTTCGTTTTAGGTTTGCTTGAATTTTTAAAGTGATATTTTACATTTATTTCATTTTTTTACAGTGTCTCTTGATGCAAAGATTGTTTATTCTAAAGCGTAGAAATACTATCAGTTTTTTGAAGTTGTTATCTAAAAGTGAAAAATACGCCTTTAAAGTTGACACAGAAATGACAAATTCTATATAAATCTTAACTGTTGTCCACAACAATTTGTTTAATTTTAGCACAACAATATATATTTCTTGTCAACAGTTCAATATTTTGGCTACCAATTTTCAGAATTTTCATAAGAAAATGATTTTTTTAATTATGCTTTTTCAGATGAAATAAAAGTAAAATTTATGTAAAAAATAAAAAAAAAATATTGTGAAATGTCACTTTAAATGTAAATGTAGATGACTGAATGTTAAGGCACTTGATTTACATTGAAAAAAATTGAAGATAAGGAAATACTTAACTGTCATTTTTTTCTTTTCTCTTTTTTAATATTATCCAAACCATGTTTATTGCAAGGAGTCTAAAAGTTAGGCCTGTATATGTTGTGAAAAGATTAATCATTTCATAAATGACAAACAAAAGGCATGTTTCAATTTAAAATCTGTAGCAGAACACAGTCATAAGATAAGATTTGTGTACAATATAACAGAACAATGGCCCCGCAAAGAAATACTGGTTATCAGAATTTATCTTTTAACTAAATGTTTAAAGGGATAATAGCTGTGAAAAAGGAAGAAATACCACAAAAAAAAATATTTATTGTGTTATCGAGGTCTAATCATCTGATATTATGAAAGAAGTCTTTTCCGCCTGTAACAGAAATGTGTATTTGCGTATTTTCCCCCTTTTACAATGTATGTCAGTAGGTAATGTTTACAATTTCAAGTGCGAGTCGGAATTATCCGAGTTCTGAACGGTAAAATACGAAAATCAACGGAATTTATTTTCAAATCGTGTGCACGCATTGAAATGACGTCAGAGAATATAAACAGTAATATTGCAAAATGTGACCTGTCTCGGTAAAAGGGATCTTCTGGTAATTGTTAAAGTACCAGTCCTTGTCAATCTATGAAGACTGCAAAGACTACCCAGGATCGGAACTTTTTACTCTAAGTTAGTTTTCTGAATCAAGATTGTTCTTCCTATCTACCTATAATATATTAAATATCCGATTTCAAAATTCGAATGAGGTTGGTGTCCGATAGATGTTATCTCAAAATTCAGTTTTCAACTAACTTCATAGAAGCACGCCTTTAGCGTGACGGGACACGTTAATACGGATGAGCACTGACTCTTTCCCAAACATGACCTTGTTTGAATGCCCTTACTAAAAAGAGTTCAAAAAGCATTCGTGCAATCTGAGGAAACGCTGATAACCAACACTTCCCCCTATTGCCTAGATATTTCACCAGCAGTATTTTACTAAACCCTATGTTTATATACTCATTTTGTCGTCTACAAAACATTCAATATTCCAATTTATGAAAAGTTAAAGTTATTGCCGCATGGGAAAGGGTTAAGTACAACAATTTACTACAATTTGAGGTTAACCCTTTCCCATACAAAACCTGATTCGGACGCCCCTATTTGCTAAAGCTGAGGAACCACCGTGACAAAAGAAAGGAATGCTTATTATTAGCAGTTTCTCCTTTTGCCTTTATATTGTCTATGCTATTTCTTAAATATTTTACATTTTCAATGCCATTTATTTTGCAGTTTGGATCCGATTTCAATAGGAAATGGAAACAGTTATTTTTTGTCGTTTTGGGAAAGGGTTTAACATTATTCATAAGAAAGCACGCACTGGAATCCCGTGGAAATCGAAATGTTTCAAATTTGTGACCCGTCATGTTAAAAGGGACCGTATGGGAAGCGTGGAAAGTATCGACCTTGGTCAGTCTGATCTGACTGCGCAGACTGACTAGGATCGGAACTTTTGATTCAAAGGTTATTTTCTGAATCTAGAATGGTTTATACATCTTACCTTATTTACATTTTCCAGAAGCAAAAAATGATTGACATCTGTTGAGTCTGGTTCATTTCGCGAAATTTGATTTTATAGACTTCCCATTAGGCCCTTTTCTGCGTGACGGGCAACATTCATGAAATAACGGGAACTCATTTAAATTTGTGACGCACACTTTCCTGTGTATCACATGATCAACCGACAGTATACGGATGTTCACGGCTGTGACAAGTACCCGTTATGCTATATTTAGCCACGAATGTAAACATATTTTGAGCGCCGTGGAAATGTAAGAATACCAAAATTTATACGCTTGTTGTGGGTAAACCGCGCGTGGTTACTGGCTTGAAATACGGTCTTTCTGCATCTTTTTGTTCATACTTTAAAAAGGTAAACCTTTTTTGAGGCAAATAGACAGTTTTTTCACAGCTATTATCCCTTTAAGGAACATGAAAACTAGGTATTGTCTGAGAAAATATTTGGCCGTATCGATTCTTAACACGAATTGCTGGATTCAGAAAACTGCTCCGATTAGAATGAATGCTCTTTATAACGAGCACAGATTCATCGAGTGGGGAGTCGCGTGACACAAGATTTGCTGAAAATAGTAATTCATCATTTTAATCCATTTCCAAACAAAACCTGGTTTTGACGTCCCTAATAGAAAAGGATAACCAGCAGTTTCTCCTTTTGTCTCAATATTTTCTGAGCTGTATCATACACAAATCTTATCGTTATCAACATTCATTTTGTCGTCTGCAGCCGCTTTCAGATTGGATCTCCATAAGATTTTGTCGTTTGGGAAAGGGTTAATCTTGTGTGAAAATATCAAGAATCGTTCACGGGAATCTGAGTTGTATTTTCAAATTTTCATATGTATAATAGAATGAGCCTTCTGAAGCATCCAAAGAAGTTTTGAGGCAGTCATTCTTTCTTGGTTTCCTTTTATTACATACAGAAGCAACTACGGATATCACGAAGAAGGCGTAGGTAACGTCATCTTACCTCGAGATAGCCGGAGTTCGACTTATCCTATTTTTGTTCCCTTTCGATTCGGAGGCTCGCTTAGGGTGTTGTGGTAGTACTGGTTTGAGAAACAACAGGAATCCATGGGTAGGTGCTCCAGCCGCCGCGATATGACCCTGGTATAGACTGGTAGTGAAAATCTGAAAAATCAAATCAGGGAGGACAATTTGTTACAAGCAGGAGACATATATAGAATGATTTAATTATATATCACGGTCAATTCTAGCCCTGTCTCTTTGTCCGAATCAATGGCGCAAAGGGATTTTATTCAGGTCAAAGGTCATTCGGTGCATTTGTCACACAAGCCTCCTAAAATTCCCCATAACTTACTCATTTGTAAAGCTAAAACAATTATTTTGGTATCAAAATAAAGTTGATGATTTGTACTTTTACTAACAACAATAATATGCAACTTTTTTACAGTGTATTTTTGTTAATATAAATAAATATAGAGAAAAATGGCCAAAAATGACAGAAATAAGTTTTGTCTAAAAATGAAAAAAAAGTTTCGAAAATACCAAATGTATGTTTGTGTTTGTGAAATTATGCTTAAAAATTCCCTAGAAACCTGTTCTTGACTTATATATATTTGTTCACAGAATTAGTCTTTAGCTTACGCCTGTAGCTATAGCTAAAAGTGGGTGGGGTAATTTTTTCTGAAAAAATACAAAAGTGCAAACTTTGATGTAACAATACGTCTTACACATAAATGTTATTCTATGATAAATTTAAACATATGTTGTAGGAACTTGTTGTTTCGAAATCATATCTGCATGGATTTGTAGTACATATTCCGGAAAATCAGATTTTATGAGCGAAAATGACAATTAAATAAAACAGCATGTGAGCCTGATACCGCTCAAATATTAACATCACAATGTCAAAACCACGACTCTTTAAACAAATATTTAGCTAGTATACACAAAAGTGCAATTTGATAAAGCAAAACGTAAAATAAAAAAAGCATCAAAGACAGCTGAGAATACTCAATATCTTACAGTCATTATAAGACATTAACAGGGTCCAGATCAACATGGGGAATGGCAGTTTGCATTTCTGCGTGTTGCATTGTATTATCTAGATCCAAAAGGAAGGGAATTTTGTGCTAGAACCAAGTTTTTAACTATCTATCAAGGTTCAGGTTCACATAAATGCTCTTATAAATATGATGAGCGGGTAAATTAATTATATACAGACATGATTAAGAAGGACTAAACGAACTTCATTTGAAATTTCCTTGAAAATTATCTATCTACATGTGCATCTAGGTTGACCATTCCATACGATATTTCTTTAATATATTTACATGTTTTATACTTCTGACAACCCTGAATGGGTGCCGTTTAAGATGTATTCATGTTTCAATGCGTTTCATACATAAATGGCATACATGTAATATATTTCTGTAAACAGAAGGTTAACTGCCATCATTGCAATTCTGATAATTATACCTGTCAAAGAAATCGAACTCTTCGGTTCTGCGTGTATCTCTTATTATGCAAATCACTCAGTATATGTGACATTATGTGTGTTTTATCCATCCTTCACAGGCCAGTAGGAAGCAATTTTATATTGGGGTAGCTGAAACCCCTGTGTCTGAAAACTAGGGGAGGGGGGCCTAAATTGGTCTTTCCCTAAATCTTCAGTGATAAATAAGGAAAATTCGGCACTTTTGGACAGCTTGGGGGAGGGGGCTTAGCCATGTATAGCCCCCCCCCCCCCCACTCGGTTCCTACGGCCTTCTTCACAATCCCATCATGAGTATTCAATAAATGTGTTCAATCAATTGGTCTTTTTCAAAAACTAAGTTAAAAAATACCACGTTGATCCACATCTGATATGTTTTGGAGTAGACACAGATAAACTGCTGGTATATAAATAGCGGAAATCTTTGGACCTGTGATTGTTTTAGCTACCCCCATAATAATATACCTGACAAATTTATGGACAATATTTAACTTTTAACTATGTTAAAATATTCATTTAGTAATAATTATCGTTGTAATCAATCATGTATATTTCACTTGTATGTACCTATATTTAAATATAGCAAAAAAATATTAAGAAAATAGAAATAAAATAGATTCTTGGTGTTTTGGTCTGTTCCCTTGAGACTCAAACTAATAGTCTGAAGCAGGCCTCCTAGCATACCAAAATAGAAATAAGGGTTTTCATAAAGGCTCACATTTATGTAAATAAAGACCTTTTAGTGTAAAATATGAAAAACATAATGAGTGAATAGTGGCCATTTTCGTAGAAAATATACAGTCAAAGTCATTTGCTTTAAGCTTGCAAGACAACCAGCCATAGCAAATATACAGGTTTTGGGTGAAATTTACAGGCTATTTTGCGGTTGAAAAGGTTTTCTGGCAAAAAAGTAAACATTTAAAGTTTTGCTCTGAAATTGAAGCTTTTCAAAGGTTTTATAGGTTTCAGTAGGGGCTAGCTGTAAGATATCCAAACCATGGCCTGTATAGTCCTAAAGGGAATATAAGGAGTATGTAGGAAAAGTATGTATGTAGGAAAAGTTTAAGGTCAAAATATATCAACCCAAATATGTTTTGTGTATTGCAAATGGTAGTAGGTGGGGGTAAGATGATATGACCTTAATGTTTGAAATATATTTGCAGATCTTTTTATTCTGCTACCAGCAAACCAATTCTGTTTAATGAATACTATGAATTGCACAAGTTCTCAGTTATATGTATAACACGTACAATGGTCGCAAGATAAACTGATGTTTATAAACAAAATCTAAACTTATAAAGACATGTTATTTCATCATTTCTGAGTGTCCGGTAACTGCACCAGGAAAAAAACGATGTGATAGAGTGTTTCAGACGAATATATGGACACGAATTAGCATTATATCTACAACAAGTAGACCATGAACAATTTGCTCACATTATGCTTGGAGCAAAGATTGACAATTTTATTGATTCTCAGGACAGTGACTTTTACCGATGTGCGTTTACATACGTACGATATGTTACGAGTATGCAGATAATCGGATAATACTATTTAACCTACAAGACTGTCAGCTGATGTAGAAGTTGGAAACTGAGAGATGACCATGCGCAGTGGTAAGCTATGGTTAAAGCACCATGGTCGTCCTATACTGAGTGAATGCCATGTCCGAAACTATATCTTACTATAATGTTGCAATAGTTTGCCACGTTTCTTTCTACTGTTTCTATTGTTTTCATTTACTTGTATTACTCATGTTTATGTTTATATATATGTAGTCTCCCATGTGGAGGAAGATTAAATAAATAAATAAACAAAATAAAAAAGATACCCGATCTAAAGAAGTCAACGCCTTGGTAACCCTAACGAGCTCTCCGCAGTAGCGTTCTTTTAACTTCTTAACCCTATGTGCAATCCTGGAATTCCTACATCCAAAATTTGATAAGAAGGAAAGGACACCCATAAACTGCATGCAATTGCTCTTCAACCTATTAATCAGAATTATACTAGAAATCTTATTACACCCTGGTTCACAACAATGACCATTTCGTCAACATTTTTTGTTGCAAACTTATATAATTATGTTAATCATTCTTTCCCAAATACAGGTTAGCTAATGCAATTTGCAGGTCTTATTTCTCAGGTAAGTAGAAAGGGCCTGGGGCCGTTGCTTTGGGAAAAATACAGCTCTATATGGGAAATTAATAATTGGATATTTTAATAAAAAAATTCTAAACTTCAATGTAGGGATTCATAAACGTAAACAGATCTGAAAACAATCTTTTAAAGGTAAGAGTACAAATTTCAAGCAAAATTAAGACCGTTTTACAATGACCGTAACATTGTTTAATTTGGGAAAATGTTTTTTAGGGGAAAAACAACTGCACGAGAAAAATGCTCTGTGGGGAAGGGGCCAATAAACAGCCCCAGTTTCCTAGTAAAAATCTATGATTTAGATAATTTGAAAAAAATATTCCCCCAAAAAATAAGATATGAGTCTTTGCTTCATTTTGATACATCAGTTGTTAGTCAGCTGATCTTGTAAACTGTGAGTTATAGCTGTTCCCATAAAACCTCTTCCACGTTTTAAAGGATATGTTTCTCTAGAAACAACATCCTCTAGCACACTGTATTTCAATTTTCCTTTGTAAAAAACGTCAAATTGCTTAATTCTGTTTGGGACAGGCAGTAGTGCATAATTATACAATATGTTTTAGTTTCTTCTATGTATGTTAAAAAGCAAGTACCAAATATTCACAAGTTTGTGATATTTTCATAATGATTTAGAATAGAATAAAAAATGTTGGAATGTAGATAAGCTATCATGCAAAACTGGAATTAAGAAAGGAGTCCTTGGTTTCATTTTGACACCAAAATTGTAAGAGAACACCATCAACTAATTAAGGAATATCCCTTATCCTGCAAATTTCTTAACAAAAACTGTGAAACTTTCACCAAAATTTCCAATCAAATCTACACGTACAAGTATGCATATGCAAATTATTTCCTTTGCATAACTGCCCGAAAAATAAAGATGAATGCTTAAAAGCTTCAATTTGATACTAAAATTGTTAATCTATACCAAGAACTATTCGAGATATGTTTTTTTTGTGTGTACTCGCAAAAATTGACTGTAATTCCATCAATTGTCCCAATTAACTCTTCAAAGTTATGAATATGCAAATAAGCCTCCACAGGCTTAATTGCATACTTATTCTGAAAAACAAAAATGGATGTCTTGTCTTCATTAAAAACATTGATTGTTTGTCTACACCAAGGACTTAGTGACTGATAGCTGTTTCTCCCGTTTTACCCCAAAAATACTTTTACAATATATGTTTCCATGATGGAAACCAAAGACTCTACTATACTATAATTCAATCTGATTCTGTAAAAAAGGCCTAAAATGCTAACTGTTTTGTACAGGACGCTTTACATATGCAATGTGATTATATCCTTCCAGGAAGCTGCAAGGCTCTGTATGTATCAAATTTTCACTAACGGGTGAAATTTTCATCAATTAATTAAAAATAACAAAAAATTCGTGCATATGCAATTAAGCTTTTTTGCATAACTTAACTTGAGAATAGATGTCTAGGCTTTACTTTGGTACCAAATTTGTGAATATACACCACCAACTTAGTGGGCTATAGCTTTCGTTCGAACTACACTCTGAAAAAATGACCAAAAAATAATCAAACTTTCCAATTAAATCTTCAGAATCATGCATATGCAAATCAGCTAATTTGCATATTTATACTTCAAAATAAAGATCAATATCTAATCTTTATTTTGATACCAAATATGTTATTCTAAACCTAAAAGTAAACGAGTTATAGCTGATTGTTTAACTATACCCTATATACCATCTATTTTTTGCACCTAGTTGACCTTTGACCTACTTAGACTTACTTCACCATTGATGCGGACAGAGAGACAGGGCTTAAGTGATCAAGGGGACATTGCTACATCATTTAAGCATTGTCTCTTGCTTGTAACAAGTTGTCCTCCCTAGAACCATTTTTAGGCCTCGTACAGAAAACTTCTCCTAGTCTAGTAGTTGAAAACGGCGTAAAACCCAAATTTACTCAAACTCCCTTTCGATTCCAAAGAAATTCATCAATTTCTATAGGTCAGCAAGTACGTTTATTTTTTAAATATAATTTAAAACGGAGATAAGTGTTCAAGCAATTTCCCTCCTTTCTTACTATTCTTCAATGGCTATAGATCTATGTACTTCAAAATAAAATAAATTTGTTTAATATCTTTTATTTCCATATGAAATGGAAACGGGGCCATATTCATACTCCGACTTAAGTTGAAAATTCGCCATGACGAATATCAGCTTTATATTATGGAAATCCGTCACGCCCATTGAAATTTATTTATTTATTCATTTATTTATTTATTTTTTTTATTATTAGATCTATTATTATTTTTTTTTTTTATTTATTTATTTTTTTTTTTTTTTTTCAAAGTAAAATGCATCTTGAGTGATCATAGGGCCTATTGAGATACACTGATGAGAAAAAAATAAAGGAACACATTCCGGTTTTTGGAGATCTTGTTTTAGAGAAATACGTAGGACTATAGACTCATGGACGGACGCTTACATACTTTCTTACAACAAAGTACATTTCCTCTTCGTAAACTATGATGAAATGATGTCGTAGTTTGATGATTTAATCAATATAGGCCTCGGCTCTGGAGAGTAACGCTTACACAATACCAAACACCATAGCATTTTCCAATTAGCCTTTGGCCAGTGGTGTCGAACTGGTTTATGGTATATGACCCATCATTAAAAACACTACTTTCTAGCCATAAGAACTGCATTAAATTACAGAGACTTGTAAAATTGTATGCTCTTCGCAAAAGGTGATTCACCGGGCCGGATTTCAAGATTATGCTTCAAGAAGAAAATAATATACAAATATGATTTTACTCTATATTCATATACAAGGGAGGTAGGCCTAATTTGGAACATTTTTGTCAAATATTTCCATAGGTATGCATTGATTCAAAATTTTAAACCGTTCAAAATGCTTATATTTGTATTTGGAATGGAAATGTAACACAGTTTAGGAATTACTGGCACTTTTCAAATTTTGCCCCTGGCCCTTCAGTGCTAATGATGGGTTGTATACGTTTAGAATTACAACCCATCAATAACTACAAAACACATTGTGCATCTTCGGGCTACAACGGAAGCACCGAAAATTCACGAAGATGTGTCGAACTCCGGATTTCTCTCGTTAATTTCCGTGGTCACGGATGACGCCCGAAGATGAACGAAGTGTTTGGTGTCTAATGATGGGTTGTAATCCTTAAATATTAATAAGAGAAACAGCTGCACTGGTGGTGAACTCGGCCAAAGCGTAGGACGTTTTTTCGCGATCATAGTATTCCGTCGGTCTTGTTATAAAATATCGTAACTACGGCTTCGGTAAAGGCGTAGTTACGAGATTTTATAACAACACAGACGGTTTGTCAATACATATTGGTAAATCCGGTCTACTTTTAGAACAAATTCATTGTTATTAGAAAAATTATCCAATCAGATCTTTAAACTCGTATTTAAACGCAAAATATCTGTACCTTGTCGTAGCGAAAAACGTCCCTCGCTTTGGCCGAGTTCACCACCAGTGAGCTGTGTCTATTTATTTTTGAATCCATTTATAAATTCAAAAGTCTAGTTCACCAAAATTAACCCGGGACAACATATTTTTTGTCGGCATAGTCCGTTAGTTGAGCGTCTTAATTGAGATAACATTGCCGACGAGCAGTCATTACATAATGCAGATATCCCGTGTTAATGTTGGTGGACTGAAATTAAATGGACAGAAAGTCTGTTTACAATCTAATTGAAATATAGATCCTATCTTTCAGTAGGATCTAACGACGACCCGTTGAGGGTCATCTTCTGTGACCTTTCTTTGGACCAATCAGATTTTACTTTGGAAAAGTTGAAAGATTTTTCGCATGCGCACGGGCATGCGCACTACCGTGCACACTACACTTCCGTTTCTAACCATAACTAGTTGCCATGGACGCCTCCAGTGTGGTGACCAAAGTCCGGTAATTTTGAGAGCAAAGACATGGCATTCATGAAGCAGATAGTCTTCTGCATGGCAGCAACAGTTCAACACGATAATCACGCCAACCCGAAACAAAGCGATGTTAACTTATAAACGTAAAACGTCGGTGGGGAGTCAAAACCTCGTAACTCCAGCTTTTTCAAGCTGTAGTTAGAAGGTTTTGACTACCTATCCACGATAAACTACATATTGGCAAATTGAATTAACGTATAATAGATTCCAATTAGCTCAGTCGGTAGAGCGTCCAACCCATGATCCTAATAACCAGGGATCGACTCCAACCTTAGCTCCATATTTTTTTCCTACTAGATCAATCTAAAAGTTTCTAGAAATCACAGATATAAAACATAATTGATAATTGTATTTTTATTTCGTTTTTGCAGTTTCTAGAATACATTTGGTATGGAAAAATGTAATAAAGATGATAAAAAATAGGGGGACAAAAAGATGAAGTCGGCGCGAGGTTCGATCCTCTAATCTACGGTTTTCAGGTCGGCAGCTCAACCAACTGAGCTAATCTGACTACTATTGCAAATTTATACCAATTGCCAATATATAGTTTATTTATGTTCAAAATTACACACCGCTCTTCTTCGGGTTAGCACAATGATCGTACAAAACTGCCACTTAGTACAGTGCCAAAA
The DNA here is from genome assembly GCA_963680895.1 of Fragum sueziense. Taxonomy (NCBI): domain Eukaryota; kingdom Metazoa; phylum Mollusca; class Bivalvia; order Cardiida; family Cardiidae; genus Fragum; species Fragum sueziense. Next base: position 694,664 of record OY804606.1, read on the forward strand.
ATATACCGAAACCTATCCACTTCATTAATAAATGCCATATCTTTGCTCTCAAAACTAACGGACTTTGCTCTTTGCTCGGTGTCAAGCGCGTGTCTATCGACCGCAGCCATTTTGGTGTTGTTGTCAGGGACAACAGACCTGCGTTTGCAACGAGCGTTTTGATTGGTTGGTGTAAAAATAGAAAAAAATGGAAATTCCCAGGTCACAGAAGATGACCCCTAATGCGCGATCTTCAGATGTAACATTATGAAATTATGTTATCTGGATTCATTCAGATTGGTCTGTTTATAGACTAACAGAACATACATATTAGATCAACAGCTTGACAACTATGTCCCACTTTGACTGAGCACATGGCAATGAATTTTGTGCTAAAAATAGATTAAACGTACCGTTATGTTTTGATAAGCCGTCAGTGTTGTTATAAAATCTCGTAACTACGGCTTGATTCAAGCCGTAGCTACGAGATTTTATAACAACACATACGAAATACTATTTATTTGTCCGAATTTACGTCACGATGAACTGTATAAAATCGTTTCCTATTGCCCCGGTAAAATAGAATTTTAGAATGAACAAATGCACGAGTGGTATAGTGGTACCATCAACATTGAGACACAAATGTACTTTTAACTATTGACTGTCCTGCGTGAGAGGGGTGTTGTGATTACATCTAACGGTAAACGCTTTCTTAAAACCACGACGTTTACATACCTGGTTTACCTGTTCAGTTTGACTCGTCTGTCCAGAGGTCATGGTTTATTTATAATCACGTAATTTTGCGATGATATATGATACTTTTGGTCTCTGTTTTATTATGATGGACGATAACGCTCGTTTATACGTCGCTAGATTTGTTTTCATAAAAATGCAACTTATTAAGAGACCATCAAACTTTCTTCATACGAGCCTCATTAAAGGGAAATCACAAAATTGAATATTTGTCCATAGTGTGCAACCGAACATTTGGAATTTCTCAAGCAGGTAATTGGGAGGCAATTGTCCATAATCATTAATGCTTGAAACGGAAATTGAAACTAATAAAGTATTTAGATGCACTTCTTTGGTAAACAAATGCATGTTTGTTGACAAGAGTAAAGAGAAATAAATCATAACAAAGTCACGTGATTACCACCCGTGAGTTAACCCATTACTACACACTGACTCTTTTTGACTCCTCACAAGATAATTGATTTTGAAAACGCTGTGGAAAATGAAGAAATTGCTTGTGGCAAGCAATTTCTTCATTTTCCACAGTGTTTTCTACCCAAAAAGACAACAACAACAAAACATTTTTCATTTGAAATTGTCGTCTGCACCATCTTTGAATTTTGATCAACCTAATATACTGAGAGGCAAAAATAAGTATACACCCTAGTTCTTCCACCTTTTCGGAGAAAATGATTTATAGACTATTCACGATTTTTAAACGCCACCGAAGGCCATCGTTTATTAAAATAACCTTCTCTGTCTATCCGTCTGTCTGTCCCTTTTTTCTGTTGCGAAGGGTTTTCATATCACACAGCGCCATCGAGAAAGGGGACTTAATCAATTAATGCAAGCATTCACGTTGACACAACCCTGCATTTATGAAGGGATTATGGATTGAATTTCCACAGAAAGTGCTTAGTCACCTAGTACCATGCGAAAATAGTGCTTTTCGATATTACAATGCGTCATGACAAAAGAGGACTTGATTTAAATAAGTTATCTGACACAACCGCTTTTAAATTTATTGACGGATTTTGATTGAATTTGCACAAAAGGTTTCTAGTCACCTGACTAAGTGTTTAAAGTGCCACGTTTCTTTCATATCATGCCGCGTCATGAAAGAATGGGTCCTAATGCAAAAAAGCGGCATATTGATCGTTTTATGCCAGCCACCAAAATTTGCGTTATAATGTTTCAGAAAATTCAAGCTTGTGATTTGTTGTGATAAGGAAAAAAGAAATCAAATGCGGATTAATAACAAGATTTGATGCTCCACTAAGTCGCACATGCAAAGTTTGCAAAGTCAGCATGTAGCGAGATTAAGGATAGTCAATCAATTTCAGGTCAAATTTGTCAACGTTTTATTATTGGTCTATGCTTAGAAACAAATTATATTAAATTTCGAGTCGATATGATGAAAAATAAGAGAGATATTGACAAAAGAAAAGTGTATACTTTCTTTTGCCTCTCAGTATATTTTGTCGTTTGGTAAGGATTTAAGGTCTTTCATACCCGTTAACCCTTTCCGACACTGCAAAATTTTAGGGTGATCCACTTCAAAAACATCCACAAATGACAAAATGGGTGTTAATAAAGATAGGATTTGTGTAAAATATGGCATAGAAAATATTGAGACAAAAGGAGAATCATCAGCAGTTTCTTCTTTTGTTTCAATGTTTTCCAAAGCCTTTTCTATTAGAGACGTCAAAACTAGGTCTTGTTTGGGAAAGGGTTAATTCGGTTTTCCTTTTTCCCGGACGCCAAAATTTTAGACAGCTCGATATTGAAAGCAAATCAATAAGTGACAAATTCAATAAAATAGAAAAAACGAACGGTAGAGTCTGTACCAAAAAAAAACAGTATTGTAATCAGCATGTTCTCCAACAGTATTGTTAAATCGATATCATTGGTAATTTGGGAACATGTTAAAAATCAATGCACTTCACATTTACACATTATTCCACATTCAGTTTTTAATTGGACGTCCGAAAGGACGTACAATTCTTATAACCACTTCTCGACAGGCGAAATGAGTTTTCATTACCAAAAAACCCTTTCTCAGACTCAATTGCCTGTTGACCAAATTTCAAAACAGATTTTGCGACCATACAGGAAAACTGTCGTATCTTTTCCTTCTTTCTATGTGTTCTCTAACAAACACTATAAGATTCATTTGCCGATTCAATTCATGCCTAACCAACTTTACGATCTTTTTTCGATTTAACCATTTTGTTGTAGTGATTTGACTTTCGTATCGTAATATTATGTAAAGGGTAACATCTTTAGAAAGCGATTTATGCATACACTATGTTTATAAAGTAAACAAACGCCTTATATCATCATCAGTAGCGATAGCTCAAATGGGAAAGGATTAACCTCGCAACCTTTTTTAGTATGAAATTTGGAACGCCGTTGGTTCGAAACCTGTTCGGATTATTTTTTTCTGTATAACGTTTGTTAAAAAGTTTGTTTTTCTTGATGTCTTTACTGAAAACAGACATTTTAGGATGATTACTCAGTTTAATGAACGTATTATGTATGATCGATTCTTTTTCTTTGATCATTGTTGTTTAAGTCTTTGACATATTTAAAGGAACGGGGTTTCCACGAGACGTATTTTGGAAACAGGGTTTTCAAATTGATTCTCAGGGAGTGAGTTCATTTCGCAACTCGGGTTCGACTCGATGGCAAACCGTGGTTCCATCTGAACAGCCTCAGATGAGACGCTAGTGATATCCACCTATTCAGAAAATTAGTTGCTCTTACGAGTTTTATTTTTTTTCTCCAGCATCTGTATCACTGATATTCGACAGTATCATGACCTATTTACATACTGATCAATGATCATGACAACAATGATTATTACTAGTCTATGATCGAGTGACAGCGATCTGTATTCATCACGTTTAAGTGAACCGTTTACGTGTATTGTACTAAGAAGATTAAGCAATGGCTCTGCAACAATGACAATGGAACATAGATGATCGTATGAATATGTGTACAGATATGGACATTGCTATTCTCAAATTTTCGTTGATAATGATATGAAGATTTAAATTGCGTATTGTACTCCACTGCCATTTTCCCGACGGCACGTTCTCAATTTCTTCTTTGTACGCACATCTGTAGATGTAAGGATGTTGCGGTAGTAGTACTGGTATGAGGAATCCATGGTTAGGTGCTCCAATTCATCTGGTATTTAGTTTCAGGAAAAGTGTGTATTGAATTTGTTTTGTAACCACAACCAGGGGAAACTGCTGCAGTGTTTCTTTTCTTTTTTTTTACTCTAAACACAAATAAGAATCAAAGTGCTTGGAGCACTATATTTTGACGTCTCTGATTGATTGAGCGGAATTGTATGTAAATGATCGGCGTTTCATTACTTTATGTCGTTGAATTTGTGTTTAGATCGATTCTAAATCACTGCGGTCGTTTTATCCCTAACGATGGTGGAGATAAAAGTCGAAAAGAAGATGATAAAAAAGAACAATGTCTGAGTAGAATTCGAACCCAGGGCCTTCCAGATATAGACATGTGTAAAGAGTACAACGTGAGTGCTCTGCCAAGTGAGCTATCGCGGCTTTCATTTATGTGGCGTGTTGGCTTACATTTTGAATAAATTGCTTTGTATCGTCCTTTATAAAATCAACGAAAGGTGTAACTGACGACAATACTCATAGTTAACCGAAACAAGAAGACAAAAGTGCTAATCACATGACCTTAATTGAATTGGGTAATCAAATTAATAGTGATTATTCATAGAGACAAATCAGTTGTCTTGAAACGGCAATCAAATCATTTGAAGCCTGAGAAGGGTTTTCTGGTAATAAAGCCGATTTCGTATGTCCGAAACCGATCTTATAGAATTAAACACTGAAGAATGAATAAAATATCTTTCATTCATGTAAAATCCCGCTCAATCAATCAGAGACGTCCAATTACAGTGCTCTCAGCACTTTGATCTAAATGACGAGGCTGGTTCGTCGTCTTTCGCTCGCTGTTTTAGTTTATTCTCGTCCACGCCATATTTTGATGACGTAATATTCTTTATGTGCTCCATGAACTTTGGTGACGTCATATCCGCTATCATGGCCTCTGAAATGCAAACAGAAACTTGGCCAGTTTTATGGGTTCTTAAATGTTTAGTTAGTAAATGAAAGGTAGCCTAATCACGAATTTCACCGCGTTAGCAATCTAGAACTTGCATTTAGGTCAATAAAGTTTTTCATAATGCCAGTTGAACAAGGCCGGTCCCCGACTGTAAGATGTAGTTCTCTAAGTCTTGAGGAATTATGCAGGGTTTACATATGAACAAGAAAGATAAAGCATTGATAGTAATCTCTATAAAACTCAATTCATTGATAGCTGTTACATTGCCCTAAAGGTGCTTTTCAAATTACCCAGTAATTCCCTTGTTCGGATTCTGCCTGTAGTGCATGTCTCTTTCGGTTCTTTTATCAATAACTTCTGACACAAAACATTAAATTTAGAATCTCGTTTGATATATTGTTCTTACTGCCTTACCTATAATTTCTGACTCTGTACCGGCATGAGGTCCGTCATAATCGTCCGGTAACAATTCACGAGGTAAAATAGACTTGTCCTCAATCTTCTCGTACAACTTGGTTAGGTTCTTCCCGATTACGTGTATCTGTAAGAAGACATTACATGTGAGACGGGATCTTGGAAATGGTCCCCTAAGATGCTGTCAGATGCTCACAGTCTTATGTTTCTATCTTACAGTTGAAAAGGGTAATGAGCAGTCTTTTACCGAACAACATGAATACTAATTAGACTGGGTACATATGCACGATGAGGCTGACCCAGTGTGGTACCAGAATTTGTAAGGGCATTTTCAAGATCCTGGTTGTGGTTTAACGCTACTAGATAACCGTATTTCAGATGGAGCATATCGCTGGTGGGAGTCAAAACCTCGTAACTACACCTTGAATAAGCTGGAGTTACGATGTTTTGACTCCCCACCGACGATATAATCTTTCATTCCTTGTACGTATGTTTCCATCACTACTGGAACACCTGTCATATATTTGCCATAAGTGTGCATTTTTGATGGGGTAATGACTTTGAAACTTTGCAAATGCATCCGTATGACTATAACGTCATCCTCTAGGCAAATTAGCCTTACCGTAACATTTAATTTGGTACTATGTAAACTAGAATATCACTGAAAGTGATCATACCCCCCAAAAGCGCAGTTTTTGTGCATTTCGAGAAGTTGATTTCATTTGAACTGGGAGCTGTTCAATTGGGAAATAGAGCTAACAAAAAATCAACAGACCAAACAACACATGTAAATAATACGAATTTTCAAAAAAAGGACATAGCTCATTTAACAATCCCCAAGCCCTGCCCTGCCATGCTGATATTTTTCAATAAACCAAAAATTCACAACCATGTAATGAAAACAGTCAATCAAGGTACATGTACATTCCTGTAAGATTTGGTTCAAATTTACCGTATAATTGCTTTTTTAAAAAAATTTCTCATGATTTCGTTAAGTCTGATAAGCCCTGCCCTGCCATTACCACATTTTTTGCAAATCAAAAATTCACGAACAAATTTTGAAAAAGGTGACCAAATGAACATTCCTGCTAATTTTGGTAACAAAACACCGAATCAAAAATTCACGATCCAGTTTTGAAAAGAGTTATCCAAGGAACAATTCTGCCAAGTTTGGTAAGAATTGGCTCAGTGGTTAAGGAGAAGTTTTTTGAAGAATTATCTGACAATTTCTCGAAGTCGGATTAGCCCCGCCCTGCCGCACCAACATTTTTTGACGAATCAAAAATTCATGACCATACGTTGAATGCAATCACTCAAGGGACATTAGTGCCAACTTTAGTTCAAAATGGTCCAATAATTGATTTTTAAAGAATTTTCACATGATTTCTCTAAGTCCAATAAGCCATGCCCTGCCACGCCCACAATTTTTGACAAATAATAAATTCACGATCAAGTTTTGAAAAGGGTCACCAAAGGAACATTCCTGCCACGTTTAGTAAGAATTGGCCCAGTGGTTAAGGAGGAGAAGATTTTTGAAGAATTATCGAACGATTTCTCGAAGTCGGATAAGCCCCGCCCTGCCATGCCCACATTTTTTGGCGAATGAAAATATCATGAACATACATCGAATACAATAGCCGTGTGTGATTTAGGCCGGTAGAGCTCTTCCAGAAGAGCGTGGTTCCCGGCTTTGATACACTACGTAGTATTTTTTCTACTACGTAGTGTATCAGAGCCGGGAACCAGACCAGCTCTTCTTCTTCCAGAAGACAACTTCTGGCCTAAATCGCACGCGGCTAATCACTCAAGGGTCATTCCTGTCAAGTTTGGTTCAAATTTGCCTAATAATTGATTTTTTAAGATTTTTCACATGATTTCTCTAAGTCCGATAAGCCCCGCCCTGCCACGCCCACAATTTTTGACAAATCAAAAATTCACGAACAAGTTTTAACAAGAGAACCATGATGGTCCTAAATCGCTCACCTGAATCAAGATGACAAGAGTGATAATGGCAATTTTGTCAAATTCAAAGGCATGAAACTTATAAGGACTTTCTGTTTGGAAACAATTAAGAAATAATTTTGTTCCAATCGATCCTGTAAGGTTGGGTATGAATTAGCACAATTGTTGAGTTAGTTAATTTTCAACAATTATTTCATGATTTCGCAATATACAACATAGGGCTAATTTTCAAAGCATACTGATCTGTTAGAGATTGATCATTTATGATAGGCTCAATTAACAAGATTGTGTCTGTGATTGATAGAATTTAGTGAAAGATTACCATCTGATAAGCTAAAGCTAATCCCTTATTTGTTTACATAAGATAAACATGGGGCCAGCCTGAGAGTAACAGATAAGGGAAATAGAAAATTGGCCCAATGGTTTATTTTTAAAGAATTTTCTTATGATTTCTCTAAGTCTGATAAGCCCTTCCTCCCTGCCATGCCCACATTTTTTGACCAATGGAAAAATTTGTGAACACATTTTGAAAAGAGTAACTCAAGGAACATTCCAGTAAAGTCTGGTTCAATTGGGCACAATGGTTGATTTTTAAAGAATTTTCTTATGATTTCTTTAAGTCCGATAAGCCCCTTCCTCCCTGCCACACCCACATTTTTTGACGAATCAAAAATCTGCGAAAAAGTTTTGAGAAGGGTCACTCAAGGAACCTTCCAGCAAAGTCTGCTTCAATTGGGCACAATGGTTGATTTTTAAAGAATTTTCTTATGATTTCTCTAAGTCTAATAAATCCCTTTCTCCCTGCCACAGTCACAGTTTTTTACAAATGAAAAAAACTGTGAAAAAATTTTGAAAAGAGAGACTCAAAGAACATTCCTGCAAAGTCTGCTTAAAATTGGCCCATTGCTTGATTTTTAAAGAATTTTCTTATGATTTCTCCAAGTCTGATAAGCCCCTTTCTCCCTGCCAAGGCCACAATTTTTTACAAATAAAAAGATTTGTGGTCAAATTTTGAAAAGAATGACTCAAGGCACATTCCTGCAAGGTCTGGTTCAAATTGGCCCAATGGTTGATTTTTAAAGAATTTTCTTATGATTTCTCGAAGTCTAATAAGCCCCTTTATCCCTGCCACGGCCATGTTTTTTTTTCAAATGTAAAATTTCTGAACAAATTTTGAAAAGAATGACTTAAGGCACATTCCTGCCAAGTATGGTTCAAATTGGCCCAATGGTTTATTTTTTAAGAATTTTCTTCTGATTTCTCCAAGTCTGATAAGCCCCTTTTTCCCTGCCACGGCCACAATTTTTGACAAATGAAAAAATTTGTGAACAAATTTTGACAAGAATGACTCAAGGCACATTCCTGCAAAGTATGGTTCAAATTGGCCCAATGGTTGATTTTTAAAGAATTTTCTAATGATTTCTCTAAGTCTAATAAGCCCCTTTCTCCCTGCCACGGCCACATTTTTTAACAAATATAAAAATTTGTGAACAAATTTTGAAAAGAGTGACTCAAGGAATATTCCTGCCGAGTTTGGTTCAATTGGGCCCAATGGTTGATTTTTAAAGAATTTTCTTATGATTTCTAGTCTGATAAGCCCCTTTCTGCCTGCCACTCCCACATTTTTTGACAAATCAAAAATTCACGAACAAGTTTTGAAAAGTATCACACAAGGAACATTCCTGCCAAGTTTGGTCAAAATTGGTCCAATGGTTTAGGAGGAGAAGATGTTGAAAGAAATTGTGAACGGACGGACGGACGGACAGATGGACGGACAGACGGACGGACGACGGACAAAAAGCGACCACAATAGCTCACCTTGAGCACTTTGTGCTCAGGTGAGCTAAAAAGGGATACTAAAGGAACATTCCTGCCAAGTTTAGTAAGAATTGGCCCAGTGGTTAAGGAGGAGAAGATTTTTGAAGAATTATCTAACGATTTCTCGAAGTCGGATAAGCCCCGCCCTGCCACGCCCACATTTTTGGCAAATAAAAATATCATGAGGATACATTGAATACAAGCACTCAAGGGTCATTCCTGTCCAGTTTGGTTCAAATTGGCTTAATAATTGATTTTTAAAGATTTTTCACATGATTTCTCTGAGTCCAATACGCCCCGCCCTGCCACGCCCACAATTTTTGACTATAAAAAATTCACGAACAAATTTTGAAAAGGGTTACCCAAGGAACATTCCTGCCAAGTTTAGTAAGAATTGGCCCAGTGGTTAAGGAGGAGAAGATTTTTGAAGAATTATCTAACGATTTCTCGAAGTCGGATAAGCCCTGCCACGCCCATATTTTTTGACGAATGAAAAAATCATGAGCATACATTGAAAACAAGCACTCAAGGGTCATTCCTGTCAAGTTTGGTTCAAATTGGCTTTATAATTGATTTTTAAAGATTTTTCACATGATTTCTCTAAGTCCGATAAGCCCCGCCCTGCCACGCCCACAATTTTTGACAAATCAAAAATTCACGAACAAGTTTTGAAAAGGGTCACCCAAGGAACATTCCTGCCAAGTTTGGTAAGAATTGGCCAAGTGGTTAGGGAGGAGAAGATTTTTGAAGAATTATCTAACGATTTCTCGAAGTCGGATAAGCCCCGCCCTGCCACGCCCATATTTTTTGACGAATAAAAAAAATCATGAGCATACATTGAATACAATCACTCAAGGGTCATTCCTGCCAAGTTTGGTTCAAATTGGCCTGATAATTGATTTTTAAAGATTTTTCACATGATTTCTCTAAGTCCGATAAGCCCCGCCCTGCCACGCCCACAATTTTTGACGAATCAAAAATTCACGAACAAGTTTTGAAAAGGGTCACCCAAGGAACATTCCTGCCAAGTTTGGTAAGAATCGGCTGAGTGGTTGAGGAGGAGAAGATTTTTAAAGAAAAAACCAACAGACGGACCAACAGACAGACCAACAGACAGACCAACAGACCAACAGACCAACAGACCGACAACCTGACTCCTATATACCCCCCAAATTGAATTTGGGGGGTATAATTATGCTCTTGTCTGGTGGATTCGTGGGTCTTAATTTTTCAAGTGGCGCATGCGCATTACTTCAGCGTGTCATCATTTTTTATGATGAAGACAAAATCATAAAAACATGTTTAACAATAAGAAAAAGTCAAAAACCAGCAAAACCGACAAACTTTGTAAACATTAGCTCGAATTGGGTCAGTGTCACCAGATCTGGATCATTCGAAAGCTTCCTGTCAGATTCGTGGTATGTAGGTCAAACTGCAAATACTGGGGCCCCAAAGGGGTAATTCACATGGGACTTTCTCCAACAACTTTATTCACTTATTCTAAGTATTTAATTCGGCGTATTTGTTCATTTTATTCCAAGTTCATTGTTTTAGCCATGTTTTTAATGTAAGTCCCCCCCCCCTTCTGATCTTTTAATGTTCTATAAATGACGTTATGAGTTATCTTGTTTGAAATCAACGAGATATAAATTCCCCTATTGCGCCCCGCCCAAGCGCTATTGTGACTAGGACCAAGTCACGTGACATGGGACGAAATGGCTAGCGTCCGCTGGAAACCAAGGAAAATTGCAAAGTGCCGTTCTTATTCTAAAAATATGTCATAAAAAAGTCCACGAATCGATAGGGTACCACGAATCAAGCAGAAAGAAGGATACATGCAAAGTGAATTAGATAACATGCATAGACAATTCATCTTTATATCTTCACAAGTTTGTCTGTTTGCATTAAGAATCAGGTGTGACATTTTGTATCGATTTTGCCTGCTTATTAAAAGATTTGTTCTTTTCTCCCAGTGGATGAAATCAACAGAGTGAATCACATGGGTCTCCGAGGATGAACTTACCCTTTCCAGCATTTTCTGTCTACTGAACACCGAAAACAGATTGTAGATGACATCAAAGAATCTGGGCTCGTTGTAAATGTAAAACGCTTTCCATCTAATTGGGGCGGCTTTCTGAAAAGAGATCGTAGGCGAAAACATCATCTAGTCCATCTTTATCTCAAATCACATGTTGATGGTACTCATTTAGAAAAAAAGGTCACAGGATAAATGACGTCATCATGATATTGTGACGTCATACTGTAAGCGGTATAAATAACTGATTATGTAATGGTCTACGGACCTTAACCCTATCACCAGTCGTGAAAAACCTGGATCGTCAATGAAAGATGCGATAGTTCAAGAAGCATATTTAGTGAAGAATTATTTTTTCGATAGAATCTGTTTCTGTATATATGAAACTATCTGTATGTAGTTTTACATGGACACGACACACCGGAAAGTCATGAATTTTGGTACTTATTTTACGAAAAAGATACCAGTTTTAAAGCGTGACGTGTAAAATAAAAATTCGACGAATTTGATTACTCCAAATAAAACGTGTATTTGCAGCATAAATTCTTGTTTAAATATTGCACTTTTCGTTTTGTTATCACATTCGCTATACAAAAATATGATTTGTTATGAAAAACATGCACAAATTAAGGTCAGTATAATGAAAAAACAAACACGCTTTGGCGCGTGACGTGAGCTATTTTCTGGGTTTTTACAATAAACTGTCATTTTTCACTTTCCTTGGAATGAAAACAATTGTATCATTTTCACAATCAAGTTCATCAAATGAACTTTAGATATTTGAAATATGAACAATCTATTACGTCGTTTTCATGTTTTATTTTGAATTCTCCCAGGTAAAACAGAAATGTCCACCCCCTGCGTTTTTTCGCGGAAAAATGTTTTAGCGCACATTTCAACATTAGTATGTTTAAGGGGGAATGCTCCAGTTTTTCGGAACACTCGGTCATTACGGTAGTAAATTAAATGTTTCGTACCAATATGTTTCGCTACCATATTTTCAATAATATAACACAGTATTACAATTTACCATTTTCGATTGTAAAAGTGTATTTATTATGCGAAACTGATTTCCTCAAGATGGAAATCGATTATTTAGAGCAAGACAACCGTAAGTGTGTATGCAGTTACCACTGTTTTGCGTGATTTTATTCATGTGTATCTGATAAAAATTGCTGTAATTCTCTAATAAGTGCGCTGACCTATACATTTTCTTTTTGAATTATTATCAGGGCATGTTGCTTAATACAATGAGGCAGTTTTATCAAATTCTATTATGTAGAACTTGAACTATTTCCAAAAATATGCAAAATTTGACATAAAACACTCCAGCTTCGTTTATCTAACCGATCACGTGAGCATGCTATTTTATACATTAACGCGTTTATAATAGCACAAATTTAGGGTTTTCGGGACTAAACGACGAATATACAGCATTTTATTAGCATTTTAGTGACCTTGGACAGGTGCAAGAAATTGTGCATTTTTTCGATGTAGGGGTATGTTATACGAATGCCTGTAAAATTCAAAAAAGATCGCTAACCATCCATTTTTATTTTATATTTCAATTGCTAATAACATGTAATTTCAACATACAAAATATAAATAAATTCTATTATTGGGAAAAAAAATTAGGAAACTGGAGCATTCCCCCTTAAATTCGTCAAATTCTAAGCATCGATGTTTTGATAATCAGTTAGTTCATTACAATATCTTCAAAATGGTGTAACATGTATATGCGTATCATAATTATACGAGAAACGCCAATTTTTTTCCCATGTAAAACAGAAATGTCCACCCCCTAAATTTACGTCAAAATGGACGTTTAACGTCGACGTTCAATGTGGTCCATTTCTATGGTATTGAAAAGGTTATTAATATTTCGGAAAATCTATAACAATTATAATTAGTGGCAAATGCATCGTTTATAATAAATGGTAATTGGGTTTTGTCTTCTTTAGACGACTAAAATGTTGAATAAAAATCATGCAATTTGATAAGAGTTTCTTCGTGCGTCTCTTTCAAATCATTCGCTCATGATTACACGAATCACACAATAATAAAATTCTGCTGTAATGGAAGACCCATGTTACATTATATCCAACCATAAAAATTGTTTTACTAGTTTTACTTTAAAGCAAAAATAGTTATTATTTTCCATTTTTCTTTTTTTTTCTATCTTCAAGAAACATATTCTACATGACACAATATTTACGATATGAAATAACATACAGACAACAGAAACTATTTAGATGTAGACCTACAACTTTTCCCCTCATATTCAGTGATATGATGTATGTTTCGAAAATGTAATTGCAAAATATGTGAAAAAAATATTTTCAAAATTTAGTGTTGAATACCGCCAGCGTGTCGTTTATAATGTAGCGACAATACTCCAACGCATAACATTATTATGCCCCCTTTAGAAGAAAATGGGGGTATATTGTTTTGCAAGTGTCGGTCTGTCGGAAGGTCGGAAGGTCGGTCGGTCGGTCGGTCCGTAGGTCGGTCGGTCTGTCCGTAGACCAAACCTTGTCCGGAGCATAACTCGAAAAGTATTAAAGGTAGGATCATGAAACTTCATAGGTGGATAGATCTCATTATGGAGAGGTGCAGTGCATAAGAACCGTAACTCTGCCGATCAAATTTTTTGAGTTATTGCCCTTTGTTGATTTTATAACTTGATTCTTGTCCGGAGCATAACTCAAAAAGTATGTAAGGTACAATCATGAAACTTTACAGGTAGATAGATCTCATTATGGAGAGGTGCAGTGCACAAGAACCGTAACTCTGCTGATCAAATTTTTTGAGTTATTGCCCTTTGTTGATTTTCAAACTTGATTCTTGTCCGGAGCATAACTCAAAATCTATGTTAGGTAGAATCATGAAACTTTACAGGTGAATAGATCTTATTATGGAGAGGTGCAGTGCACAAGAACCGTAACTCTGCCGATCATATTTTTGGAGTTATTGCCCTTTGTTGATTTTCAAACTTGATTATTGTCCGGAGCATAACTCAAAAAGTATGTTAGGTAGAATCATGAAACTGTACAGGTGGATAGATCTCATTATGGAGAGGTGCAGTGCACAAGAACCGTAACTCTGCCGATCATTTTTTTGAGTTATTGCCCTTTGTTGATTTTATAACTTGATTCTTGTCCGGAGCACAACTCAAAAAATATGTAAGGTAGAATCATGAAACTTTACAGGTGAATAGATTTCATTATGGAGAGGTGCAGTACACAAGAACCGTAACTCTGCCAATCAAATTCTTGGAGTTATTGCCCTTTGTTGATTTTACACTTAATTCTTAATCTTGCCTATATCTCATGTCCTTTTACACATACAGCCTTGATATCTCACACATAGATACCTCCGATCAACATCGTTCACATTTAACCATGACCTTGGACCTTGTGACCTTGACCTTGGAGTTTGACCTACTTTTGAAAAATTAAACCTGGCATATATCTCATGACCTTTTACAAATACAGCCTTGATATTTCACACATGGACACATCTTACCAAGACCTTTCTAAATTGACCATGACCTTGGACTTTGTGACCTTGACCTTGGAGTTTGACCTACTTTTAAAAAACTTTGACCTGGCCGATATATCATGTCCTTTTACACATACAGCCTTGATATTTGACACATGGAAACCTCTGACCAAGACCTATCACATACGACTATGACCTTGGACCATGTGGCCTTGACCTTGAAGTTTGACCTACTTTTAAAAAAAAATAAACTGGGCGTATGTATATATACATATCTCATGTGCTATTACACATACAGCCTTGATATTTCACACATGGACACATCCTACCAAGACCTTTCACATTTGACCATGACCTCGGACCTTAGACCTTGACCTTGGACTTTGACCTACTTTTAAAAAAAACCTTAAACCTAGCCGATATATCATGTCCTTTTACACATACAGCCTTGATATTTGACACATGGACACCTTCAACCAAGACCTTTCACATTTGACCATGACCTTGGATCATGTGACATTGACCTTGGTGTTTGACCTACTTTAATAATACATTAACCTGGCCTATATTTCATGTCATTTTACATATACAGCCTTGATATTTCACACATGTTCACTTCCAACCAAGATATTTCACTTTTGACCATGACCTTGGACCTTGACCTTGGAGTTTGACCTACTTTTAAAAAACTTAAACTAGGCCTATATCTCAAGTCCTGTTACCTATACAGTCTCAATATTTTACACATGGACACCTCCTACCAAGACCTTGCACATTTGACCATGACCTTGGCCTGTGTGACCTTGACCTTTGATTTTTACATATTTTTAGAAATCTTTAACCTAGCCTTTATCTTATGTCCTATTACACCTACAGCCTTGATATTTCACACATAGACATTTCCTACCAAGACCTTTCACATTTGACCATGACCTTAAATATTGCATCCTTGACCTTGGAGTTTGACCTACTTTTAAAAAGACTGAAACCAGGCATATATATCATGTCCTTTTACACCTACAGCCTTGATATTTCACACATGGACACCTTTAACCAAGACCTTTCACATTTGACCATGACCTTAACCTTGGCATTTGGCCTACTTTTAAAAACTTTAACCTGGCCTATGTTTCATTTTACTTTTACATATACAGATTTGATATTTCACACATAGACATCTCCTACCAAGACCTTTCATAATTGACCATGACCTTGGACCTTGTTAACTTGACCTTGGACTTTGACCTACATCAAATGTAGGCCATTGAGGGGGCATATATGTTTTACAAACATCTCTTGTTCATCAACAAAATCAACAAAAAGTAGAAATTTAATTGAACTATAATTCAGATATATATTCATTTCTTTTATCCATGTATTCTTCTGCTTTCTAAATATCTCATTAAACGACACCGATTGAGCCTTTTTCTTGGAAAAACGGGAAAGAAAACGCGGATGACAAAGAATGTTCGTTGCACGCAACGTCTTCCCGTGTATTTTGACGTTACATAAATTGGTCGCAATACCGTGCGCGACGTCAATAATATTCCGATGGTACAGTGAGCTAGTGTAACCACTGGGACTCCATTCTAGGATGGATGCTAATCCGAGTTTTCTCTGATGAAATTCGCTCTTTGATATGTTTTGTTGGTGTCGCTCATGAGCGACATCAACACGTCAAAGAGCGAATTTCGTCAGAGAAATTTCGGATTAGGAAGGATGCCAGAACAGAAAGGTGATGCACTAATTTTCTTTGTAGTACTTAGCAGATACGAGTAATTCAACAAACCCAAATATGAAAAACAACGCAAGTGGGTAGGCCTTACTCTCCAAAGCCGAGGTCTATTGATTAAACCATCAAATATGATCATTCTATCGAAATGGAATGAAGAGATATTGTGCTCCGTTGTAAGAAAGTAGTTAGGCCTATGCTTTGCATCAAATTAAGAGTTGAAGTACATCTAATAATTTCTATTTATTCAAATGTAAAAACAGGGTTGATTTGTAGAGAAAAATAACATTAATCTAGATTTCTTTTAATCTCATACCTGAATGAGTTGATTCAATGCCTTTTGATCTTCCATGTTCGAGTATTTCCCAACCACACCAAGACTAATATCAGAATAGTCAGCAAACCATTTGATGCCATTCACTTGTACATTTTCATCCATGCAAACCCACTCCAGAACTAAGACAATGACTCGGAAAATGTTTTTCAGTCCCCATCTGTTTATGTCTTCCGTAGTGTGATTACCTGAAAGAAACCAGCACGGATCTTTTAACCCTTTACCAAACGACACAATTTTAGTGTGATCCACTTCAAAAACTGTAAGAATGAAGAAATGGATGTCCTTAAAGATAGGATTTGTGTAAAATATTGCACAGAAAATATTGAGACAAAGGGAGAAACTGCTGGTTATCAGCAGTTTCTTCTTTTGTTTCAATGTTTTCCCAAGCCTTTACTATTAGGGATGTCAAAACCAGGTCTTGTTTGGGAAAGGGTTAAAGTAGTCCACCCATAATGAGATTCGCACAACGTCGGAATTTTTCGTGCAAAGTCGTAAACATTCGTTATGTATCCGAACCTATTTGGGCGACATCGTAAACACGTCGGCAATGGAAATTCGGATACCCACGTCAGTAATCCGAGTCTTCTCTGATATAAACACGCTCTCTGATATTTTGATTTTCAACTCGGATTCCCACGTCAGTTTCCGTGGTGATGAAAAAACGCGGAAGACGGAGGCGGGTGTGCACGATGTGTTTGGTATCTAATGAAGGGTGGAATACTTTAGCCCTTTCCCAACGACAAAATTTTAGCGTGATCCACTACAAAAAACTGCCACAAAAGACAAAATGGGTGTAAGTTGAAATATGATTTGTGTAAAATTTGGCACAGAAAACATTGAGACAAAAGGAGAAACTGCTGGTTATCAGCAGTTTCTTCTTTTGTTTCAATGTTTTCCAAAGCATTTTCTATTAGGGACGTCAAAAGTAGGTCTTGTTTGGAAAAGGGATAACTCGAATATAATTATCAATACAATTGCTATTCATAACCACCATTTCAACAATTCTGGATATCAATATAAGAGTTTATGGCATAGCAACAACAGAATTAGTATGAATCAGGTTTAAATAGAATTCATAACCGAAGACAGCGCGCTCGACTTTCTAAGTTGCTTAGTATAAAGGGGGCATAACTCCAAATATAGTGGAGCCAGGGTCGTGGTGGTGAATAAGTATTTCAAGTTTGGGTTGAATCCCTTTGATAGTATGGAAGTTATTGATGATTGAAAAAACTTTAACCTTTGTTGCAACTTCGACGCCAACGCCGACGCCGACGCCAACGCCAACGCCGACGCACGGGTGACAGTATAAGCTCTCATTTTCTTCGAAAAATCGAGCTAAAAAACAAAAACTCGCAATTGCAGAATAGACTGAAGGTATGGGTCTTTTTTAAGACGAACGCAGAAATTGTGTACTTATTAACCTGGTGCCGATAAAATCCATCTGCAGCCATCTTTGTCATATTTCATCGGACAATAATACAACCTGTAAATGAAAACGAGATGAAATTGACAAAAGTTGGATTTTTTCACTTGGTACCAACATGGATGCAGATCAGCCCCAGTGCTTTCTGCTCACCTTATATACCGGTACCTCCGTATTACTGGTAATAAAAAAGTTATAATGGAACAAAACAGCTATTGATCAGACTGCGCGTATGTCGATCTGGACCCATGTTGGTCTGGAATGTATACGACCTTCTATAAAAGCAATACAAACCCAACATATTAATTAAAAATAATTCATCTTTACACCCACATGCAACGTGATATGAAGGCCCATCGCTAGATCTACTTGGTCAAAGATGTTTACAAGTAAGACATATGCACATAAATATCGTATGACTTTGTCAATCTGTATAAGTGTGGGTCGATTCTGGCTATCAAAATATTTAAGGGCTTTACGAGGGACGGTCGGAAAGTAGTCGGACTTTTGACTAGTTCTCTAAAACCATTTAATTTTTTAACAAAATTCTTTCTACACTGTTTAAAGAAATTATCCATCTATGTCTATGCATTTTTGCCATCTTCGTAGGAGCTTTACTATTGCCACTATTAACCATGACGTAGACCCACTGTATTAGGTACTGTGTAACCACCGGTATCAAAGGCGCCCTGGTCTCAAATTTCTTCTCGGCAAGCATTTTCATCAGTTCTAGACACAAATAAAAATCGTGTGGGGTAGGGCCTGGGCTATAAGAAGAGTAAAACAACTTTTGTCATGGGTAATATTTGATAATCTCCACTGTAGATGCGGTGGTATGGGAGCGTGCGTAATCGTAAAGTAGAAAACATTTTCTTTGCTAATCTGGGACGCGTTTACTTCAGCATTTATTCTTTGTTTTTTTTTTCTGAATTACTTCAGAATTGTACTTAGCAATGACGGTTTTTACCATTTGACATGAAATGACTAACTATCAGACCTCGTGAATCCACAAAAGCAACAAACATGACTACCAGCCGAATGTAAAAGCTTAATCTATTCAGGGGTGGGGAACCAGCTCGTTTCTATGACTGCTGTGACTGAGTTTTTATCCCAAGTTCGGAATTATGAACCATTATTCAATTTTCAGTGATAATGTAGTTCAAAAACTTAAATTCTTCGCGATTAAAATGACTAGACTGTTCTTTTGTTTGGGTTACCCTTGTTGTTCCTCTAACAAATAGCCTATGGTACATAAAACCCCTATCACATATAAGTGGACAGAATATTGCATATATTAAACTTTCTTTGAAAATAAGCTGACCACATTATTGGCAAATGGATGTAGATTTCACCAATATAAAATGTGTTTATACAGTTGCAAATGGAGAGACAGCAGCACGAAAAGTCCAACTACTTTCCGACCGTCCCTCGTATTTCAAGTCAGCATCTTTTTGACCTACCATACTTTATCAGACCAAATAACGGTTATGGGATACAGATTCTCGAAAGGAAGTAAAAAACTTGATACCTGCACAGCGATCCCTATCGTTTCGATCCTAAAGAATATTGTGGCGCCATTGTGTACCACACAAGCACTAATACCAGTACAGTCTCAGTACTGATCCCTAAATCATCTATCATAGGCCTTTTAACGCATTTCTATAATAGGGCTGTATATGTTTTGTAGCATTAGGACGTAAATATCAACAATCAGGGATCTAAATAATGAAAACCACACCAATATGAACTATTGACTTGTACGTTACAATGTAGTTTATTATGCAACATCTAAAAAAAGAAACCAACAAATGTCCCACCTTTTTCTCAACATTTCTTGTAATACAGGATCAGTAGGGTCAATATCTCCATTAAAATCTCTCCGCCTTGTTTTGTTTGTCCAATAGTTCTCCAGTGTTTGTCTGGCTCCAAGTTGACTGAACTTACGTACTCGTAAAAACCGTAACAAAAATTCGAAATCTGTAACATGACATTATATACAGAAAACCAAATATAGAGTTAAATACATGAATATGTATCCATGTACATATACATTCTGCTTGCTTCTAAAGCTCTTCAGGTTTCATCTTACAAGTACGAATATTGACAAGAGGAAGCGGACATATAGTCAACTACATGTATAGACTTCGTGCCTGACTTGTATGACCATTTTAACTGTTAGAATTAACATGTTCAACTAGTGTGTACAGTGCTTAACAACGAAAATAAAAAATATAAAAAAAAACAAAAATGAAAAAAAAATTGTTTTTGTATCATCACCTAGAGGGACCGTACTTGTTTGACAAACAAACAATTACCAACTTATCTTTTAAAGTAAAATAATAATGTGGGTTGGCCAACTTGTATCCATGGGTATCCTTTATTGTCTCTGCCAAGCGAAAATGCGCCCCAAGTTCAATTAGTCATTCTTAAACAATTCAATTTATTTTTTACCTATCTGCATCTATCATTTGTCCTCGGTACAAAATGAAAATTGGGTACTAGCCCTAAAATTCCTTTCTTTTTGGCCACAAATGATGCGATTAACCAGACAAGTACGCTAATGCTATGTTCCCACTATCACGATTGGCGCCACGATTGAAATCGTGATCTTAATCGTAGCTATCGTATCAGATCTTCTCAGTTCTTCAAGTCGATCGTGTCAATCGCCTTAATCGTAGAAAATGTTTTGGCTTCCAAAAAATTTTCTACGATTAACACGATTGACTTTCAGTCTTATTAATCGCACCAGAGCCTAATAAATCGTAACAATTCACATCAGACCATATCTAAACGTACTTCACAATCGCGCTGATCGGGACATGGCAAATCGAAATATGGCTATTTCTCGTGGAATTTTATATTCAAACTTTCAGTTTTTAACTTAAACACAATCATCAGGTATCATCTTCTCTACTTCTGGATCTTGTAGCCCAATCACCATTTCTTACCATTCCATTGCCTTATTGGGTAAAATGGAAAACGCACATAGAAGCTCAACTTGGTTCTTCGCACCTTAGGTAGCTAAGTTGCGAGGTGCAAAAGGTTGTTCTATATCTAATAACCGGTCTACTTGGTCCCTCTATGCTCCTTGAATAATGTTACGGCTAACATACTCGCGGTCTGCCTTTGCGCTACTACCCTGGGTACCGTATCTTGAATAGGTTGTGTAAAACCACTGCTTCCTCTGCTACATCCTTGACAGTGTCAGGATTCTGCTCTAGAGTCGCAATGAGACACCTTAATTTGTTAGCTAAGATCCCAAATGAGTTTTCAATCACTCGACGATCCCTTGATATTCTGTATTTGAATATCCTTTTCTCTCTAGATAAGTTATTCATACTGTTGCTTCACAAGGTAATGTCATAGAGCAAAAGCGTTATCCCCTAAGATGACAAATGGTACACACTTATGATCCGCCAGTTTTGCGGTCATTGTGCATGGTTTGGGAAGCCCTATGTTCTAGTCCATTAAATAGCTCTGAATCTCCGTCCGACATACTCCAAGCTCGTCCCAGACAAATCTGTAATCTGCATCGACTAGAGCCAGAAGTTGAATCGAAAAGAACCCCTTAAAATTGTAGTAAAGGCTTCCATATAATGATGTCCACCGTGTTTCCATCTACAGCTCATATTGTAGGTGGAGTGTTCCATCTCACCTCGAACTGATTAGCTAATGTTTTCAATGCCTGAGGGGATAAATGAAACTTGAATACCTCGTCTTCGTATGCTATCACAATAGCATGACACACTTCCGGTACCATCTTTGTTATACTTGATACACCACACTTGAATGCATAAGCAAGAGATATGTAGTTATCTACAGTGGCAAGATAAATCAGCGTCACCGACAATTTAAGACAAGGTGTCATGGGTTTCCTGGAACAGATGACTTTCCTTTCGATGTGTGGAACAACC
Source organism: Fragum sueziense (assembly GCA_963680895.1). NCBI lineage: Eukaryota > Metazoa > Mollusca > Bivalvia > Cardiida > Cardiidae > Fragum > Fragum sueziense. Next base: position 716,621 of record OY804606.1, read on the forward strand.
GTCTGATATACTTCTTGGAAAAGATCTCGTGTAAGATGCGTATAATCATGGAACGCCGCTGGATCTTCAAATCTTAAATGGATGTCTAAGAGTCTGGAATAATGTCAATAATAATATAGTAGCCTCTTTTCTTCTGTAAGCCATAGCCGCACCCAACACTGTCTGTTTGCAGCACTTCTTGTAGGTGTTGTAGTTGGCTTTGTTCCTCATCTTCATTGTGACAATATAAATTTATAAAAGCACAGCAAATGCTACACCATTTTCGGTTCTTTGCTACACCATTTTCGGTTCTTTCTGTCATATCACTTAATACTATGGCCAATATGTTGTAAGCTAAGGCTTAGAATGACAAATTTTGCATTTGTCAGGCCATATGATACCCCATCAGATTTAAATAATAAAGCTAATCACGACACACTCTTTTGGATCGCACTGCAACAAGCGTAGCTGGTCTCAAGTGAGCGCATCGGGTCAGAAAGAACTCATCGGAACGTATCTACACGTGTTTTATCGTCTCATGTCGACAAGCCTGATTTTGAAGGACGTATCGGACCTTATCAAATCTTGCATAATCGTATATGAACGTCGATAAGATCGTATCAGGTCTTCTTTCGTGGATTGGAATAATCGTATAAAATCGTAGCAGGTCGCTTAAGACCTCAATAATTCTCATCGAAACGTATTGAACGCATAAAGTGCGGTGAATTTCAACGATAAGTTACGACTGGTCATTCGTGGCGTTCGTAATGGAACGCACGACAGTGGGAACGTAGCATAACTCTCACCCCCGGTCCCACTGAGTCCGATTTCCAAAATAGTCGTAGTGCTTCGGGAGGGCACGTTGTCTGCGATTTACTACGAATTTAGGCCGATTTTCTCCGCTCATCCCATCTTTAGCGGTAAGTTCCCGATGAACAGCGAAATGCTACGATGCAATACGATTAACTACGATTTTGTCCCGATTTTGTTCCGAAGTACCACGAGATTAGGAGCCGAATTACTACGAAACAGTACGAACTAGACCGACTGTCCCGATTTCTAACTACGATGTACTGCGACGCATACAGAGTTACTGCGACATACGCCGACAGATCCGATCTACTACGACTTTTTAACATTTTCGTCGCGATTTTGCTCCGATTTCGTAACTTGGTATACAAATTATGATTAATTCAACAGAAAAATTAGTTTGGAATTTGTTTATTAGAGTAGCCACAAGCCAACAACAGAAAGCCACATTTAAATAACTGTTGTTTATCCGAAATTACGTCACGGTTTACTTGATAAAATTGACCCCATTGACAATTCAGATCCAAGCGTAGTACTGGTGAGTTTACGGGTGTATTTGATAGATAGAGTTAATGTATTGTTAATAGTATGAGAAAGTTTGAGTTTATTGGGGTTTTACGCCGTTTTCAACTACCAGGGTCATATCGCGGCGGCTGGAGCACCTACTCATGGATTCCTGTTGTTTCTCAAACCAGTACTACCACAACACCCTTACCGAGCCCCCAGCTGCTCGCCCACTTAGGTTAACGATTTCAAACCCATTGGTGGGTGACAATTTTGTCAGAAAGGGTATTAGCCGCGGCCGGGTATCGAACCCGGGACCTCTCGAATGAAGTATGAGAAAGCCAGGAAAATATAGATAGATGCCGTATAGGCTGCAAAACAGTCGAAAGTATTGTCAGTGGCAAAAAGGCAAGATTAAATGAGCTGTTGACACGATATAAATGGATACTATCGAAAGTGGCTTAAGTATTTCCCAAACCAGACCTTGTTTGTATGTCCTTATTAGAAATTATCTGAGAAAACATTAAGACAAAAGAAGCAAATGCTAATAACCACCATTTTCATAATCAATTATCCTTAATAATTTCTTCGATATATCGTTCGCAAAACCTATGTTAACCTACAATCAAGTCATCTTCTGTCAGATCAATATGTTTGAATGGTTTCCTTTTCTTAATGATGGTGCCCTGAGTATCGATGCCATCTTCAAGTTCGTAGTCAGGATTCTGATCAGGATCAGGTTGGTTGATCAATGACTCATCAGGAATATCAATTCTGTAGTACATGTAGCTGGCAGTTGTTTCTTTATTCAAGAGTCCGCTTTTATGGTCACAGTGCATCGAATGCTTTTGATTAAAGGTTTAGAACTGAATAAATAGCAATTAAGTTCATGCCAAAAACTCAAGCTGCAGTTGCGGGGTTCTAGAACCACAACGGCGAAATACTATCATTTGTCCGAAATTACGTCATATATAGTTGATAAAATTTAACCATATGCTTTCAAAGTTGATTCACTTTTTTATACTTTCCGGAATTCGGGGTACCTCGCAGTACTTCGGGATAATATCCTAGTAGCCCATAGTTATTCGCTGTAGATCGGTGTACCTCGGGTACGATTCGTGTAACTGGTCGTAGTTCATCGGCGTGTATCGGAATTTGCTCGTAGTACATCGGCGTTATTCGGTGTTCATCGCCGAGATGTGTATCCCGAATAATTACGATTTAGTCGCCGAATAACGCCGATTTACCTACTACGAAGAACGCCGATTTAATACGACGTGCACGAGATGCGCCGACTTGGCCACGATTTTCGAAATCGGGAGAAAAATTTGCGCATGTTGAAATTTTTGTCCCGATTTATTTTTGATCCCGAATTGGTGCCGATTTTAATCAGGATGTACTATGACTCTCCCGAAGTACGCCGATTTCGTGCCGATTTTGAAATTTTCGAAATCGGGATTAAATCGGGCTCAGTGGGACCGGGGGGTTACTGTCCACATGTTGCGGTACTTTAGACATCTAGCATGGCCAATTTTGTCCTTTTATTTAGATGGTACCATATTTACCTGTTGGGGATTTTAACCAGTCTTGTTGTAACACCCACTGTCGTAATGTCCTCACTGCCGTCTTTCTGTCTTCATCGTTTCTCTCACATAATTCATCTTTAGCCTTTTTCTTACTTGCTTCGTTAAGGCAAGAGACAAATTCGTCGTCACCTAAAGAATATACGTTGCAATTTGACAGCTATAAAATGTGGGTGATCAGTTTGGTTTTGTTAAACAATCATTCTCTTACAGTTGATGAGTTGAGATCTGGAAAGGCTCGCTTAGTCCATCTTAGTGAGATTTACGCCACTTTGGATTTTTTTGTGTGACGTTTTACGCATAAGTTACGTATCCGAACCTATTCGGGCGACGTCGTAAACATTCGGTGGTGGAACGTTCCACCGCCTAATGTTTACGACGTCGTCCGAATAATTCCGAAGTCGCATGAGTCTCATTAGGGATGGTCTATCTTAAAGGAATTTAATACCAATGTACTTGATCAGGTCCGGTTCCTTTCACTCCTGAGCGCACTATAGTCTTGATCCCTGCACATGATATAAAGAAGCTTTAACCCTTTCCCAAACAAGACCTTGTTTTGACGGCCCTAATAGAAAAGGCTTGGGAAAACATTGAAACAAAAGAAGAAACTGCTGATAACCAGCAGTTTCTCCTTTTGTCTCAATATTTTCTATGTCATATTTTACACAAATCCTATCATCAATAGCATCCATTTTGTCATTTGTGGCAAGTTTTGAAGTGGATCACCCTAAAATGTTGTTGTTTGGTAAAGGGTTAACAGCAGAGGGTTGATCTTGATACTTTGCGTGTGTGCAGGCTGAGCGGGACCCGTTTTGGTTTTATGTCGTTGTTTTCTGTGCAACATGTACACGGTGGATATTGTGCCTCGCTTCGGGTAAGACATTTTGCAATAACATTCTTATGTCTTTTTCTCATAACTTTTTATTTCTGCGTCAATTTTCAAACGGTTTATTGAATGTACCCCGCCTTACTGAGCTATTTCCTCTGATGTATGACTTACGTAAAACCTTCTTGTACCTTTTGCAGAAAAAAATCCCAACCGACCAGGAAAACGACAAAGAATTCCGATGTTTGGGTATAGTATAATGAGTTTTCAAATTAGTCATACAACTGAGGAAAGAACCGCTGTGACCGCTCAGTAAGGCGGGGTTTATACAATAAACCACTTGAAAATTGACTGATAAAAAAGAAAGTTATTGCAACGTTTTTTATCTATTCTATGCTATAACCTATTCATTTTCTATGCATAAAATATTTTGTCTGTAGCAACCATCCTTGGAAACCCAGCGGTCATAGCTACGCATCATGACCCCTGGGACACTTGGCCACTTAAACTTTGAATTAGCCGTTCCCAAATGCAGCCATTTCATTAGTTCCATCATCATTTCATGATGGGCGAGTAGACCAATCAAACTGGCCGATACAAATCGCCAACCTCTAAACAGTGATTACATCAGAGGTACGTAATTTAATCCTGTCAGGATAGATAACTGCGTAGGAGATTGACAAATCGCTTTGGGTAAGTTGTCAATATGGAGGTTTACTATCGTTTAGCGTGTGAAAAATTTGGTGTTTCGTCTAAAAGAAATTCACCTCATCTTTCTATTTTAGAGCCGTATGAGATGGCAGCGATTTGTAATTTTTATTTCGAAGTCGCACAAATTACGACTTATCATGAGCGCAGCCATCATGGTTGTAATTGACGACGCATTGACTTATGAGAGCCGTTATTTGATTGGGTCTTGCGCTCTCGCGTTTCGTGTCGATTTTTGGCGGATGATCCAAAGTTTAAGTGGCCAAATGCCCCAGGGGTCATGTAGCGTAGCTATGACCGCTGGGTTTCCGAGGATGTGTAGCAACTATCAAAATTCAATTGATTCCAAAATTCAATTGATTCCAACGTTATCGGTAGAGCTGTGAGGTTCGGCTTTTGTGTGTAAAAACATCACAAGAAAAAACGGATATCTTAAATCCGCATATTTCTTTTCCAAGGAAGTTTTCAGAAGAATCGTTTTTTAGATTTATCTATGATAACATGATTAACCATTCATAAAAAATGGTTTAACTATGTAAATCACTTTCAAGCAATGTTTTGCTGAAACAGGTATGAATGGTTGTAATAGATTAAATCAATTTTAGAAAAGGGTTAAGAAACATTTCCTCTAAAAATAATAGAAATATGTTGACTGTGAATACTACTTTGTTACTGAGTCTTTCTGGACCTGGGATCCCGTGCTAACGGCGTAATTAGTAACTTCAGGCAACCTTTGTTGCATTTGACTGAGAAATCAGTCAAGGAAACGTTCTTGAATAAAGCCATTAATACTTGCCGTTTCTCTTAAGTATTGGCAATAAATTCCCTATGTAAACATGTAACCCTAAGAGCAACATTTCAAAAAATATAATACGAGTATTTTCATCATCTGATTTTACAATTTTGTGCTTGGCATATTTCTTTTTAAATGTTTTATGTATCTATATTAGTTATTGAGGGGTGTTCAGTTGAAGCCGGCGGCGACTATGGGAGCCACGGCAATCCAAAACGAACCAACTGTCAAACCGAAGAAGTTTGGCCAGTTTTGTCTTGGTATCTAAGTTTTGTTAGGTCGGATTAGGTTTTTCGCAGACTTGTGTAAAAACGAGCTACTGAACCCCGGAGTAATACGATCTAAAGCCTCTCTTACAACCGGTCGTACGTGCTCCTGCGTGCGGTCTTAAGCCCCCCCCCCCACACACACACACACACACCCACCCCTGCCCCACCCCCACTGTTCCTGCGGGTCTGTTAGGATATGTAACGTACTATGTTAGCGGCATCACACGAGAAAGGGTGTGGACTACGTAAACCCGCGGTCTGTTTTTATTTAACCCTTTTCCAAACAAGACCTGGTCTTGACGTCTCTGATAGATAAGGCTTGGGAAAACATTGAGACAAAAGAAGAAACTGCTGATAACCAGCAGTTTCTCCTTTTGTCTCAATATTTTCTGAACTATATTCTACACAAATTCTATCTATAACAACATCAATATTGTCATCTGCAGCAGTTTTTTAAGTGGATCACCCTAAAATGTTGTCGTTTGGGAAAGGGTTAAACATTTTTCCACTGGAAGCATTGCAGCAAATATACGATCTTAGACTGGTAACCACCCCTCATAGTGTTTCATGTGTTAGAAATAACGTAGTTTAGTATCAGGGGTCGGTACCAGTATGACTTCGCGCATGCGCTAAAAAGGCTTCTATGATAAAAACATATAGCGTAAAGTGGTCTAATTATCCCACACACCGTTCATCCAGATACAAAATACACGGATTGGTCTTCCAAACGCGGATGAAAACAATTTTATTTTGAACGGCGGGAAAAAGAGTGAGTATTTATTATCTTTAATTACAACGAATATCGGCTGAGTTTATTTTTTTTTTTTTTTTTTTTTTTTTTACATACGATGAAAACGTACATAACTTTGCCAATGTTTACCTAAAATCCTGTCTCATAAAATTTGTTAGTAAGAGAAATATATGCTACTGAATCTGACTTTGATGCACGAAAAGAGAAAAATCTTGGTAAAAATGTCTGTAAATCATTATTAAAGCACATAATTATTGTCAAACTGATGTTTCACGGAGGATCAGGGATCGCTTCAAGTGTTTTCTTTACAAGAACCCATAAAAACGTACAAAAAAAGAACCAGAACTATTTGAAATTAGGTACTGTCAGTTGCTATGGTGCAACATACCACGGTGCAATTTCTCCAGCAGGTAAAACAAACTCGGACTCATCGATACAACAGACACGGATAATAAAAAACAAATTCCGGTCTTTTTTAAGGAAAATTGGCCGCATCCTTGTTAAAACCAATTTTATATCGTTTAGAGTCAATAGATGTTTGGTTTAAGACCAATTATGGCTTATTTTGGCTTACTAAAACTAAAAGGAATGTGGATGAGCACTTTCGACGGTAAAGACATTAGAAAACCATGTTTACACGTTTTATAAAGAGATAGGCGAATATCAGCTGCATATTAACAGATAAGTTGTCCGTGTCTTTGTTTTCAATCTTTAAATTCTAGGATTAAAACCCTCATTATCATCTTGTTTCATTGCAGTTTGATATTGAGCTCCAAAAGATTTTCATCTTCGATATTCAAACACCAATTCTATTACGCATGTCTGTCAATTATAACATGTAAACATACGGTATATGGGTGCATTTCTTTCATGAAGATATTGCCAAGAATATTTATCATGATTGTCTCTCTTACTCTTTAGTGTGGGTTGAAGTGATAGTCTTTATGAAAGGCCCTCTACGACAGCATGTAAAATAAACTACATAGGCGTAGGAAGAGGGGGCCAGGGGGGGGGCCTCCCCCCTAATAATTTAGAAAAGGGGCCTGCCCCCCTATGGCCCCCATAATACACCCATATTTCCATTTACATGAATGTTTGCCCCCCCCCCCCCTATATTATAAACCTTCCTACGCCACTGAACTATGAATAGAAATGAACATAAATTGCGTAGATTCAAGAACTAGTTACCATGCCTCTGGAAGACTTTGGTTGTGAAAATCAGGACTTACATTGACTGTTGATCCTGCACGCAAAAATAACAAAAAACTAATACAGTGCTGTCCGGCAAGTCTGCGCACTTAAGAAACAAGATCGAATTCGCCCTTGAAAATATGATTGTAAGCTCACCAATGACAAATCATTGATTCCAGGGTAAAATAATTGGGTATCTTTCTGTTTTGAATATAGATTTTGACGACTTGGCACCGCGAAGTTTATCTTAGAGTCAGTCGGGTCATGCATGCCCCTGTTTGATGAACCTTGTAATATTTGGCCGAAATTTCTTAATCCTGACATGAAGCGCAAATATTTCCCGTGAAACAGGCGATAACCTATTTGCCAAAATTTTACAGTTTCTGGTCTGTATCTCATTCTTGAAGTATTATCACAGTGGAACCAATCGAACAAATCGAGAAACAGAAGGTAGCATATGTTTTTCGTTGGAAATTCTCGGGATGCCAACATGTAGTTGAATTTCATATAAGTTTCTAGTTGACCTTCTTCATGGAGGCGTTTCAGAACCGCCGGGAGTAGGTTTGACATTTGTTCAATGTTCTCTTTCGCAATAGTTTCGTCTGATACATCACTGATATTTTCACCTTTTGGCAGTTCAAACGTTTCGTTGTCATGCGATTCGGTATGAATTAAGTTATGAGATGCAGCGAAGGACAGGGCCCGGCGAACTTCTTTCCCTTTTACAGGCGTATTTAGTTTCTTTTTCTTAAGTTTGGAGTCGTAAACGAACACCTCTTCATTTCGAACCTGAATCACCTTTCCATTGTCATGAAGCTCCCTTGGAACTAGACCTTCGTGTAACTTTGATTGGTATTTCATATGCCCAGAATCTGGACATAGAACAAGCTGTCTGTATCGTAGAAGGTCTGTATCATGTTTGGTTGTACAATGGTCAGTTGTTGTTTCAAGGTCGCAAAACTTCAAGGGGCAGTAGTAACAACGAAAATCCATAGCTCTGAAATAAACAAATGATAAAACGGCCACTTAACCCTTTCCCAAACTGTTAAAAGACCTGGTTTTGACGTGTCTATTAGAAACTCAATTGGAAAAGCATTGAGACAAAAGAAGAAAATGCTGGTAATCAGCATTTATTTCCGTTTCTCTCATTATTTTCTATGCAATACAATGCACATTTTCTGTATTTGATATCATTTATTTTGTCGCCTGCAGAAGTTCTCAAAATGGACCAACCTATTTGGGAAAGGGTTAATCATGACTTTTTGCTCCCAACAAGCTCGTACATGTACACGTTCATAAAAATATCACAGTTGCGGATTTAACAATATAGCAAGCATTAAATCCAAAAAATTAATTGGAAAGTGCTTCGTAAACAATTATGATAAGCATTAAATTAATCATGAACGGTGACTGATCATTTAGGTAAAACTTCATATTTAAAGTTTCTGATCAAGTAGATCTTTCTTCTTCTTTTTTTCAATTTTACGTCCCTTTTAAGATTATTTCAACCCGAATGAGACGGGACAGTCAGTAGATGGTGCGAAAGCAGGAGAACCCCAAGAAAAATCACCTGGTACACCCGCAAGCAGAACTTGGCTTCTCTCATATGTGCCTCGTATAGGTCTCAAACACACACAAGACACAGCGGTAACATGATCAAGTGATTGAGGGCGGTAATGAAATATCAGCGCTCTGAACTACTTCTTTAGGAAGGCTTTTGTCTCTGGAATAAATAGAACAAAGATCATTCCAAAACACAGTTTAGTACGCAATTATAAAATTCTTAGGCGTGTGATGCAAAGTAAATAACCGACTATAAAAGTCAACGGGATGCGGTTATAGCACGTTTACTTTATAAAAATCAAGCATTTGTCATTGTATTTTAATTAGAAAACGTCATTTTAAGTTTTTTGCACTATTAAACCCGATTTTCGCATCCGAGTTTGTTTTACCCAAATTATGTGGATCATCCGTGGTGTGTGGTATCAACATCCGTGGTAAGTTGTACCTTGAAGCAAACTATGCTAATTTTTAAACATGGCTTTAGACACCCAAAATTAATTTTTCCATTTTGATGAATGGTATAGATTTATTCCATAGATGTCGAAAACTTATTTTGAAGAGATATTTGCTCGAAACCAGTTGAATACTTTCTGCAAATATAAAACAAAGCGGGAAGTAGGCGAGAAAATAGTGATTTACGATTTAAAATCGCTTGTATTTATAGTTTACTCAAATCTTTTGTTATGAAACTGCAGCACCCTCAAGATAAATCATTTTGCATCAGCTTTGCACAAACACTTTTTATATTGCGGCAATTAATATGTTGATGTTTTCTGACCTTGTGTATTCCCACGCTGTTGATTTTCAAATCCGCGTTTGGAAGACCAATCCGTGTATTTTGTATCTGGATGAACGGTGTGTCCCATTACCACCACATATTGACGCCCTGCAAGATACATACTTTCGAAAACATTGTAGAAAATGAAGGATTTTTCTCCATTTTCCTCAATGTTTTCTAACCAAAAAGACCAAATAGGTGTAAAATTTCATGCACTTGAAATTGGCGTCTGCAACATCTCGAATTTAGACCAGTTCAAAATTTTGCCGTCTGGTAATGGGATGAATATGAACTGTTAAGTGACATAAAAACTTTGTTTAAAAACTAAGTTAAGTATGACGATCTTACTGTAGAGATAATTGTCGGTAAGTTTGAAATTATATCGACTGTACTTAACCCTTTTCCAAAAAGTATTTGATTTCAAAGTAAAATGGAGAGTGCTGGTCATCAGCATTTCTTCGTTTGTCACAATGTTTTTATATCTTGTGTAGAAGAATTAACGAAGTTTTGTTTTTTACATATCTATTGCAAAGGTAAATAGAAAATACCATGCTAGGTTCCCACTGCCGACCAATCAACTCGATCAAACCCGACCAAGCGATCGAGTACCGATCGAGATCGGTCGGCATGGGTGATCGAGATAAGTCGAGATTGTCGTGTTTGGTCTGCATCGATCGGTAATCCTGCTAATTTGTCAAACAAATTCGTAAAGCGATCGAGTAGAAAACACATTGGTAAGTACTCTAGTATCGATCGTATAGAAGATCGAGCTGGTCGAGAATCAATCGTGGAAAGATTGTGTGTGATCGGGTGGATGTTTTTACTTCGATTTGATTGGATAAACAGATGGAGCAGAAGTCGAGTTGGTCGGGATTAGTTCGGGAATTACTAGTACAAGTCGAGGTGATCGAGGGCTTCCAACTGCTCTTTGACAGTGGCTCAACTCGATCTACTCGATCGCTTTAAATTACGTCGATCAAACCAAACCAAATGACTTCTTTTCGATCTGTAGTCGATCGAACCCGACCTCTACACCCGATTTGGTCGTGTGAATAAATAAAGCAGAGGTCGAGTTGATCGGGGTGTGGTCGGAAATCCCTCGAGGTACTACAAGTCGAGGTAATCGAGCGCACGTTCCGTGCAGGTCGGGATAACGATTTCAACCCGATCACACTCGATCTCCAGACAAGATTGGTTCTCGATAAGCTCGATCTTCTACCCGATCAATACACAGTCTCTTCTCCGTCATTTCTGTACTCGATCGCACTCGAATATTTTTGCATGTCAAAAAAGATCGATTAGGAAGCCCGAGCGATGCAGATCAATTTCGATCACCCGACCGCTCCCAATTACCCTTGCAGACTGAGCTCGATCTGTATTCGATCGAGTTGATTTGATCGGCAGTGGGAACACTAGATTATGTGGTAATTATTGTTTACAAGCATAACGCGATCCCGCGCAGATTTAATCAACAGAAATATTGAAAACTATCAGAAATGGTGTGTCACGTGATTCCCTGCTCTTAAACATAACACATACGATTGAAATAATGGTAGTAAGTAATGGTGAATTAAAAATGCATTCATCGAACAAGTTGACGGGTGAGCCAATAGCTAAGTACATTTACGTCACATTTCAATTATGTTTATTTTTAAACCGACAATTAATAGCCATACACTGCAGAAAGATTTTAATCCAGAACACAATATTTCCCAACAATCCACGCCTAGAATAGAATCAGCTCTATCTGGTCGCGTGTAGATCGAGATGGTCGTGTCATTATCGTGTATTGCTCGAATATAGTACGGGGTAATCGGGTTGAAATCGGAAAGATGGACAGTTTGCAATCTGGAACGGATCGGGAGTGCTCGTGCGGGGATCTAGTTTGGTCGACTAAAGACCTAGAAGAATTCGTGTACATGCATTTGGTCAGTATAGATCGGAGAAATTAGGCGGTTGTGTTCATCGCGTTGATCAGATCGGAATGGGGAACTTTCTATCATATAACTCACGATAAATGAACTGGCAGAGCATCTATAGCTTTGCGCACAACTGGTTTAGTGTTTTTTGTTTTGTTTTTCTAAGGAATCCAATAATTAACGATTTTATATGTGTCACCGTGACGTAATTTCGGACAAAAAATAGTATTTCTGTAAGTGTTGTTATAAAATCTCATAACTACTGCTTGTTTCAAGTCGTAGCTACGATTTTTTAACGATACTGACGGTTTAACAGTACATAACGGTTCAACCAAATATATTTCTTGTGCAAAATTCTTTGCAATTTCTACATTCGACGTAGATAAAGCTTGGAAAACATTGAAACAAACAAAATGAATAATGATGATGATAAGCATTTCCGCTTTTTTCACTCAATCTTCTTCCGCGTTATATCGCACAAATTGTCTATTCGCTGCACATCATTGAAGTCCTTTGTCGTCCGAAACTTTGGATTTATTCCATTCCCACACAATGACTCTTTTGACTCCCTGAAAGATAATGAGTTTGGAAAACATTGTGGAAAATGAAGAAATTGCTTGTGACAAGCAATTTCTTCCATTCCCACAATTTTTTCTACTGAAGAATGCCATATATGTAAAAAAAATTCTCTTGTAATTGTCCTCTTCGCCATCTTTGAATTAGGAAAAGTTTGATAATTTGCAGTTCGGTAATGGGTGTAATATTTCGTTATTTTTGCCCCTTTTGTAAAGGATTACCATTAACCTAGTTCACCTTACAATGCCTGGTCACAGAGCGTCGACTTACGAGCAATTATTGATTACCTTTTTCTTCCGCCATTTTATCCTACCACTTCTTTTTTACACATATTATTCCGTCTCTCTATTCTTCAATTCCTTGTCTTCCTTAATATTTCTCAGTCCCGTTTACAACTTGTTAAGAACGTTTTCACCTTATATTCCTCTCGTTTCTTTATTATCGCTTCAAATCACGTTTACATTTATAACTTGTGTGATGAGATCTATTCAACTACAAAAATCTATATGACACGATCGAGGTTTTTTATTCCATGGTCGAGTGAGCCCTTTCATGAAACACGGTGGGCAATCACGTAGCACAACATTTCCAATATTTTCTTCAGTGATTCTATTTACATACTCGATGATTAACCCACGTGACTTTTTGTGAAAGAGTGCACACGCTTCAATGTATTTATTCTTGTGTATCGGCTACTTAACAGATGTTGGTGATATATGCGCGCCTTTGAAGGCACCATTACTATAGCTATCATGCTTTACACCGAACTTAGATTTTTTTTAGATATTCAAACGCATATTTGCACGATGTGCATGTTTACCACTTTTTGAAGACAGAAAAATGGTTATGTTTAAATGTTTGAAAAAAAAACAACTAAACCGGATATGGCTCTCTCACAGACCTGTTAGTACGGTGAATTTTGTCTCGTCAAAATAAGTATCGGTGAAATTAACCCTCTCCCAAACAAGACCTTGTTTCGACGTCCCTGGTCGAATAGGCTTGGGAAAACATTGCGACAAAAGGAGAAACTGCTGATGGCCAGAAGTTTCTCCTTTTTTTCTCAATATTTTCTGTGTCATATTTTACACAAATAATATCTTTAATTTACATCTATTTTGTCATTTGTGGCAGTTTTGAAGTGGATCACCCTAAAAATTTTGTAGTTTGGGAAAGGGTTAAGCAAACCCTACCTTGAAGCGGGCGATTTTTTGGTGTGCATTTTTCACAAAATGATGTGAGTTAGCCACTGTGTAATATATGGCCGATTTGGGGGAAAAATGAATCAGAAAAGGTGGAAAAGGCCAGTGATTCTCTGAATGTGAGGAATAATTAAAAACAGCTGATGAAAAAGTTATTGAGGACCAATTTGAAGTTTTGATTATCGTCATTAATGTTTTTTAACAGCTTTTTTTTTTTTTTTTTTTTTTTTTTTTTTTTTTTTTTTTTAACTTTATTCATCTCATATTACAAAAACACACTACACAATTTTCCAAAATACTATCAATAGTTCTGAGTGGAAAAATAAAACATGCATTTTATACAAACACAGTACAAAATTCTTGTATGTTTTTAAATCTCCTTTTCAGCAAAAGATTCTCTTAACCCATTACTGCCCAGTGACGCCTTTTGACTCTCTCACAAAAAAAGCCTGGGAAAAAGCTTAGGAAAAAAACAATGTGAAAAAAGAAGAAATTGCATATGACAAGCAATTTCTCCATTATCCACAATGCTTTCTAACACAAAATGTAAAGATTTTTGGGATTTCATCAACATGAACTTATCCTCTGCAACACCTTTCAAATTTGAACAGTCTAAATTTTGCCGTTTAGCAATGGGTTAATGATATTCTTGGATTAAATTTCATTTTATATCAAATAATTTTGCTTCATTGATAGAAAACTTATCTATGGAAAAACATTGAGGGAAAAGACAAAAACGTCAGCTATTAATGTTTTTACCTTTTCTATCAATAGTCCTCTCATTTTTCCTTTATTTATTTTCCTTTCTTTGTAGCATTAGCGCTAGCGTCCGCGTCATATTTTTTTTATTAAAAACGCATATCAATCTTTACATAGGGAATGCCAATAAAAAGGACGCAAAAAAGAGATTTACAAGAATTCGTGCGAAAATTATTGAGTATACAGAAATAAAGCTTGGAGAAGGTTTTGTTTAAAGTGCATAATAAAAAAGTATCGCTTTTTGCATTGAAGAAAAAGCGCACTGCACGTTTGCAAAAAAGATGAATAATTTATGTACGAAAAAACAGGTGAAGAAAAAAGAATCGTAAGAAAGCGCATTCATTCACATATTTAAAAGTATCAGAAATAAGATCAACTTTTTTCTTGACAATGTCGATTCTATTAAAGATAAAATACAAAATATCTATTCCATTCTTCTAAAAAACAATGTAAATTGTTCTGCTGTACTGCTGTTCCTTTTAAAATTTGATATTTAGAAGAAAAATAATTTTTTAGACCTTGAATTGATGGGTAAATGTTTGTGTTTCTGCATTTAAATATATACATCTTGAATAGTATAAGAAGCAAATTTTGGATTTTGTCTCTTGAGTTCACATAACCGAAAATCATTTTATAAACATCTAGATCGTCATATATATTTGAGTTTGTCAGTAAAGAGTTGTTAATCAATGCTTTCGTATTAACACAATCCCAGAAAAGATGCTCGATTGTTTCTGGAAAGCTCTTACAAAATGTACAAGCTGAACTCGGTATATACTTTATTTTGAATAAGAAATCATTTGTACCAAGGATACGGTGTATAATTCTATATTGGAACCATCTGATATTTTAATCCGAAGTTAGAGCGAAAGGCAGATTAAAAATTGTTTTCCACACTTTTTCGTCATAATCTATATTGATCTTTTTTGGCCAAGATTTGGTACATGTTGCCTTACAAGAATTATAATTCAGGTTCTGATAAATAGATTTGCAGCCTTTTTTGTCTTTAAATAAGTTGCATAAAACAGGTGGATAAAATGGCCTGTCAACCTTAGTAATTGTATCAATTCCTATATCTAAATTTCTAAGATATTGTTTTAAAGCACTTTTGATACCAAGGAATGTCAAGAAATGTGTTTTTATATTATATTTTTCAGTAAATTCTGCATAGCTCATTATTGAATTTTCATTATTTAACATATCACCAATACAACAAACACCTGCTTCATACCATCCTTTATTGAATACACTCTCCCCCGCTACTTGGATACCCCTATTGAAGAAAAGAGGATACTTACTTATGTTTTCCGGTACGGCCATTTTTTCAATATATATTGAATAGTCGAAGAATATTTCAGACCAAAACTTGTTTGAAATTGTTTTTGAAAGTTTTAAAAAATAATCATTTCCGAAAAAAGGAAAGTCTAGAACATTTAAATTTTCCGTAATAATTTTTGACCATTTACTATCGTCTCTCATAAGACGTCTAATCCAAGTAATTTTTAATGATTTCACAAAATTATCTAAATTGAGTACTTTTAAACCCCCTTCAGAATATTCTTTAATAGCAACTGAGTGCTTTACTTTCGATGGACCGTTCCAAATGAAATGTTGCACTAAATGTTTAATGTTGTCGAGATTTACAGCGTCATGGAAAGGTAAAGCTAAAAATAAATGGTTTAATTTTGAGATAATTAGACTTTTGACAACTGTAACTTTTCCTAGTGGAGTTAAATATCGTCTTTTCCATTTTCGTAGGGTGTCCTCAATTTCTGCTATTTTCGTTTTGTAGTTTAATTGTATCATCTTATCTAAATCAACATGAAAGTGAATTCCAAGCATTTTAAAGTCATGTTCGTTCCATGTTAATTTCCACCGTGTTTTGATAGTATCTGTACTGTATTTCTTTTTTCCAATCCAAATGACTTTTGTTTTCTCAAAATTTACATTTAACCCGGAAATGCAAGAGAAGCTAGAAAGAATATGTAATGTTTCATTCAAAGACTCACTAGATCCATCAAGTATGATGCTAGTATCATCAGCGAATTGTGAAAGCTTAAAAACATTGTCATTTATAGTAATACCCTTTATTTTAGGGTTAGCCCGAATTTTTAATGACAAAATCTCTGCACAGAGAATAAAAATATAACATGATAATGGGTCTCCTTGACGACAACCTCGCTCTACTTTAAAGAAATCTGAGAGGAATCCACATTGAGTAACTGTCGACTTTGCATCTTTGTAAAAAATGTTAAACCACCTCTGGATAGATTCACCATAATTAAACGCCTTTAAAGTTTGGTTAATACATGACCACGATAATGAATCAAAAGCTTTTTCGAAATCGATTAAAAGTAAAATTCCTGGAATATCTCGCTCTTCTGTGTAATGCATTAAATCATAAATTAATCTAATATTTTCACCTATGTACCTCCCCTTTATAAATCTTGAAAATTGTTATCTGAAGATAAAGTGTTCTTTCTTTTTTTGTATAGATTTTCGTAAAAGTGTTTTATCTCATGTAAAATTTCATTTTGCTCAGTAACTTCATCTCCATTTTCTTTTGTGATTTTGTGAATAGTTTTCGTGGCTGAGTTGAATTTTTCCAGATGACAAAAATATTTTGTTGGTTTTTCTCCATCTATACTCCATTTGATTTTTGAACGCAGAATAGAACCCAAAAGTTTTTCATCCGTGATTTGTTCCAATTCTTCTTTTAAAGCAGTAAGTTTGTCCAGATTATTTTCATTTAAATTTTGTTCAATATTTGAAATTTCACTTACTAGCTCTTTTTGGCGGTTATGTTTTTGCTTATTTTTGTAAGAGCTAAAGGAGATAGATTTACCTCTGATTTCCATCAACAGAGTATCTAAAAATAGTTGATCATTTATCACAAACTGTATTTCGTTTCTAGGAATATCAGAAATTGATTCGCGGCTATAAACTGGAAGTGCATATTGCTCGATTATTTCGTCTATTTTATTGTTAATGGTATTAACATATTCAATATCTTTTAAGAGCAAGTTATTATGCTTCCATAAACCCGAGCTATATTCGAAAAAGTTGAAACGAAAACTTAAATCTATTATGGAATGGTCAGATTTAAAACTATGTTTTATTGATGATTTCAATACACTGTTAAAGAGAGGAGGAGATAGAAGAAAAAAATCCAATCTCGCTTGCTGAATAGGGTTTTGCCTACGCCAAGTAAAATGTTTAATTGAAGGATTTTGTTCTCTATAAGGATCTATTAACAGTCTATTAGTGATACTTTCTATAACAATGTTTCTTGCATTTTTATTATTGACATGTTTGTAATTATCATAATCTAGATTAGGATTTAATACTAAATTAAAGTCACCACATATTACGTAATTATCGTTTTCAAAATTGTCAATATGTTCGAAAATGTTCAAATAAAATTCGGGACTATCATTATTTGGACCATAAAGTGACACTAATGTGAGTCTTTTATCTTCAAGAGTTAAGTCTACAATAACAAAATTTCCACTTGGATCTTTAATAAGCTCATGAACTTTGAAATCTATGTCTTTGAAAAATATTGCAACTCCTCGGCTCTGGGAAGAATTACAACTGAAAATAAAATCCGACCCCCACTCAGTGTATAAAGTATTGTACATTTCAGCCGTAAAATGGGTGTCTTGTAAACAGTATACGTTGTACTTCATATTTTGTAGGTGGTGAAATACTAAAGAACGTTTTTTTCTTACAGTGGAGACCTCTGCAGTTGTATGACATTATTTGAATACTCTTACCCTGATCGCCCATTTATCATATTTCTCTGTGCAAAGTATTATCATTAAAAAATAGAATACTTTTTTTGTGTGTTGAATGAATGCACTTAAAAACGAAATTACAAAAGGCAAAAACATAAGTGAAAAAAAAAACTTACAAAGGTATAAACAAAAATGCTGATAAGTCTGAAATGACCTAATATGGATAGAAAAATCTCATTTTTTTTTTAAATCTCAGATGAGTTACAAGAAAGTCACAATAACGAATAAAGCATAAACATATGCAATTGCAACAAAAATCATAGCAACGACAGTGAATATTAATTTAACAGGCATGTTTTCTGTTGCATTATTTTGGAATGAAAGAATATCGGATATGTATTATGTATTGAAACGTTAAGAAGAAATACGTTGGGGTGAATAACATCTCGCGTGCAAGCTGAGTCCCAATCTACATTAATAACGTTTTGATAAATTGTATACATAAAAAGACACAGACACAGATGAATTACAGGCTACATTGAAAGACATATAACGCCAATATCATTTCCCACACGGTAAAACATTTTGTAGGGTAGTCTAAATTTAAAGCAATTTCAGAAGAGAAATTTGACATAGATTTAGATAAATATTGGATTCGTATATAATATTGTCTAGAAAACATTGAGGTAAAAGGAGAAAATGCTGTTGATCAACACTTTCTTTCCTTTGATCAATGTTTTTCCGCAGGCTTAGCCCATAGGGACGTCAAAATTAAGTCTTGCCTGAGAAAGGGTTAAAGCATGTCGATCATACCTTTTTTATATGGAATGCATGTAGACCCTATCAAATAGTCTAGTTATTTTTGCTAAAAACAAGTATCAATTATTCATGGCTAATATCCAAAAAACTCACCCTATACATTTCCGCATTTGAATTATAATCGTCACAAATACATGCACTATACATAGGATTTATAACTAGGGAAAAAACAACAAAAAAGGAGGGTGACATCGATAATATATATATTATTTCCACTGGTGGTGAATTCGGCCAAAGCGAGGGACGTTTTTCGCGATCAATGTATTCCGTCGGTGTTGTTACAAAATATCGCAACCACGGCTTTATCGAAGCCGTAGTTACGAGACTTTATAACAACACCGACAGTTTGTCAATACAAAAAGGTAAACCAGGTCTGTGTTTAGAACAAGTTCATTGTCATTTGAAAAAAAATCTATAAACTCACATTTAAACGCAAAATATCTATACCTTGTTGTAGCGAAAATTGTTTTAGTTTACCACCAATGATTTCCTGATTTATCATACACGTGTTTCCCTTGTTCCCTTACTCAGAAAAAACAAGCCCTGGTTTTGAGTTTTTTCAAATGTAAACAAAACACACTTATTGATAAATCATCAATAGTCCAGAAAGATTCTTTTGTTTGTCTTCACCTACATAGATAAATGAAATTATTTGTAAATTTTAGATTTAAAATATAACTTCAACAGTCACACATTATGATATTAAAACATAATACAATAAGATACAACGTCTTTGTAAATCATAATCAGGTAGCATGTTTAAAGAACGTCTATCTCAAACATGGTATAATTCAAAAGAGCGACATACGTTCGAAATAAAAGAAAAAAACTGAGAGAAAAGGAGAAAGAGTGTTTTCTCATTTACTCTCGGTGCTTTCCTTAAAATTACATAATATGAATGGCAATCACGGGTAGGCGTAAGAAGACTGTTGATCGATTGTAAACTTTGCTTAACCCATTACCAGATGGCAAAATATCGGTCTGGTCTAAATTCAAAGGTATTGCTGACGACAATTTCAAGTACATGAAATTTAAAAGTTTTTGATCTTTTGGGGTAGAAAAAACGTTGTGGGAAAAGAACAAATTGCTTGTCACAAGCAATTTCTTCCCTTTCCTCAATGCTTTCCACATCCATTAATTTGTTGGGAGTCAAAAAGAGTGATTGTGTGGGAATGGGTTAGCCATATTCTTCATTTGTCTCGGTAAATGACTATTATCGCATAGTTTGTTATACAACACAAAGTAATACACCATCGTGTAGATACGGATCGTGATATATCGTGATATATCGTCGGTGTTATTGCAAAACCCCGCAACCCCAGCTGAATTAAAGGTGGAGTTACGAGGCCTTGCAACAACACCGACGATATGTTCTTTCAAAGTAAAGATCCGAAATAAAGTATTGGAAATAAGCTTTTTTACGAAAAACAGTAGAAACGGGAAAAACAGAATATATTAATTTCAAATGGCTAAATCTAATCATAAACGAAAGCTCGTGGTTTGGTATGTGTTTAGATATTTTAGAACAAAAATTGAACTTATTTGTTTGAAGTTTGTAAATTGTAAAAGCATAACAATTTGTCTGATTTTATCTTTAAAAACTTCTACATGGATCATACAATCTCATGATAAATAAATCTTCCCGATGAAATCGAAAAACAGGAAGACCCTTTTTTCTAAGATTTGCATTAAAATTACGTGTAATTCATATTTTGATTAAGATGGAATATCATTTTGATTACTAAATACATGTATAAGTAGAAGGTATTTTAACCCTTTCCCAAATCAAGTCATAGTTTCCACGTCCCCAATACAAAAGGCATTTGAAAACAAAAAAGATTGAAGAAGATGCTGTTAATCAGCATTTTCTCATTTTGTCCAAATACTTGCTGCGCTATTATGTACAAAAATCCTTGCCTCATCAACATCCATTTGTTGTCTTTAGCTGTTAACAAATTGAGTTTGTTGTTTGGGAAAGGGTTAATGCATAGTCCCATACGAGATATCTTCCGAAAGGAAAAAGGAGAAGATAAACTCTTGGGAAGGCATAATAAATTACCAATTTCTTAAAATTTCCAAAAATCTGTGAAATGGTAAACTTCAATCATTCAAGTGAAATAGTTGTAAAAACACAAAATAACACGTTTTGTTACAATCAATTTAAGCCAATTTGTTGTTGTTGTTGTTGTTGTTGTTGTTGTTGTTGTTTATTGTTGTTGTTGTTTAAGTAGGACAGTTTCCATTATATAATCCATTTTTATTCACCTCACAGGGTGGGGCTAAGCGAAGAGGTTATTCGACGAGTTTACTTCTCGATATCTTGGTTGATATAAGAGAAAAACGTGCGGCACGAGCATGAACACATTTCGAAATTGAAAGAACGTTCTATTGTAAAATGAGTTGTTATAAAACCTCGTAACTACAGCCTGATTCACGCTGTAGTTATAATGTTCTGCAATAATACCGACGATGTACCGCTAAGCGAGAAGGCTGTTTCTCCTCAAGCTTAAATGTAATGAACCGTTTACTAGGCTCCACCCTGTCTCCCGAAAAAAATCAGAATATAATAGATTCACAATTAAACGAGAACTTTTACCGTTGAATTGCTTTATCAAAACAACTGAAATTATTCTCGTTTAATAGCGAATCTACTATAACCTTCTTCATATTCCAAAGGAATACTGTTTGTTATTCAGAAAAGAACCAATATTTTTTATTTAAAAAAATGAAAGAATAACAATACATCCTGGACAAACTCTAACATACTGCGAAAAGTTTTTGACACCGGTCGGAGCGCGCGGATTTCACGGACCGACCGGTACCTTGACTTCTCGCACACAAAAACTTGTATACATATTATTATATTGTGACATTAGAAAAAACGGGAGACTAATATCTAATAGAAAAATGATATCCGAAAAGACAAAATAGAAACATAATTATCCAAAGGGTAAAAGCTAAAAAACAAGATTGTTCCTTTCACTAAAATAATGCTTTGCTTGTCATTCGTAATAGAAGAAACTTTATTGCAATAAGGTTTGAGACAAAGGGAGATAATGCTATAACTAGCATTTTCTCCCTTTATCTCAACACTTTTAGATCCTTAAAAATTCACATATGTTACCGTTGTCTACGAAATAGAACATAGTTCATGGCAAAAAAGCTTTGAGATTAAAAGAGAAAATGCCGTAACCAGCATTTATCCCTTTCTCTCAACTCTTTTAGTGCTACAATGTTCACATATCTTATAATTATCCACACACTCTTTTGTCGTCTGCTGCAGCTAAAAATGAACCTGTCAAGAAATGAAAAGTGTTGAACTGGGTTATAGCTTCAAAATACACTTGTGGAACATACCGTTCAGAAAAAGGACAAAACAGTTTAAACATCAGACACCGAAAAAACACAGTCCTCTGAAGCTTACTTGCTTTTTGAAACAGATTGTTTTGTTTTCTTTTTTTCTGGCCACGGCTTCTCTAACCAAAATGAATAGTCTTGGTATTTTAACTCGCAAGGTTGAGTCTCGTTTTTGAACAGCGCGTATATTCTGCCTTCAAAAGACCAACACTTTTCGACACCATCCGGATCTTTCAGTCTTAAGGAGGAAAGCACTTCCTGGTTTAGTTTGGTTAGATCTTCACTGACAAATATGCTCTCCTCTTTTAGACTTTTTCTCACTTTCATTATATTAATCTTTGTCTGTCGTCTCACTAGTTTCACGATAACTGGCCTATGTTCACCTCCCTTCCACTTGCCTAAACGATGCGCTACATCGATATCGTCTGGTGTAATGCTGATGTTACCCTTCTCTCTAAGCGTTTTGACCACCAAATCGATTGTAGTGCCCGATTGTTGCTTGTTGGAATCATCGGGTATACCATTAATTCGTATGTTGTTTCGTCTACTATATTGTTCGATGTCGTTGACATCCTTTTCTCTAGCTTTTGTTTCCATTTTTAGCTTGGATTTCAGGGCATTGTTTTCTTCCATCAAAGATGTAATTTCCTGCTCCTTTTCTTCTAATTTTTGTTTTAGTTGTGTAGATTCTATACACTTTTCGTGCAGCTCTCCCTATAGGATTTCTACTCTTTTGATAACCGGGGCAAGCAAACTTTCTTTCATTTGATTTATAGTGGACTTTATTATGTCTTTGATGAAGATAGAGTCATTTTTTGTCAAAACATTTTCTAGCTTTTTATTGATTTCGTCTAACTTTTTATCGTCTGTTTTCTTAGCATCAACCGGTTTTGGTGATTTTGCTTGCTTTCCACTTTCTCCATTGTCTTGTTCTTTGGACGAAGCAAATTCTTCAATTTTTCTCTGCTTTGCCGCAGGCTTCTTCTTTTTCTTGCTTTTTTTCTCCATTTCACCTTCTTGGTCACTGAACACCGACTGCTCAAGGTTGCTAGTACTAGTGTCCATTTCGCTTGCTGTAGAGGAAAGTTTATGTTTACTCATCCTTTACTGCTGGTGAAAACCCTGCTGTTTAACGGAGATATATAACGGGGTTTACTGTATTGTTTTTATAACGTCACTTTAAGTCACTTTAAATCGCTCTTTGGTTTATACAACGCACTTACGGATAGAGCGTTGCACATACAGGTATATGGATATGCAGGTATAGAACTCGCTCATGCGTGACGGTCACAAATTAGCGTGACCTGTCTAGTGTATTGACTTCAATTTTTCCCGTACTCCACCCACTTCTCTCACAATAGCGATAACATAAAGTCAAAGAATCTCGTGGAATCCGACAAAAAGTCCTCAAATTGTTATATACGTGACTTAATGAACATAACTACAGTCTGTATACTCATCCGCTGGTTACTTTACTGCGATCATTTATGACGAATCAGCAATTTTTTGATCACGATATCATTTTCATGTTTTGATCTTCACCGGAAACGGAAGTTTTGTCAAACTTGTTTTTAACAGCTGATTAATAAACGATCTACTGTTACAAAATCCAGCAAATTCTCTGCGTTTTTTCACCTCTGCTCCAGAAATCGAATTCAAATTGGTCAAGTAGTAAGGTTTACAGACCCTCAAAAAATCACCAATTTCTAGCCGTACGAAATGCATCAAATTATACACGGATTTCAAGATTATGCTTCAAGAAGAAAAAAAGATACAAATATTTTAATCTATATTCATATGCAAGGGAGGCAATTTTGAACATTTTTGTCAAATATTTCCATGAGTATTCATTAATTCAAAATTCTAAACCGTTCAAAATGCTTATGTTTGTATTTGGAATGGAATTGTAACACAGTTTAAGAATTACTGACACTTTTCAAATTTCGCCTCTGGCTCTTTGGTGCCAATGAGGGATTATAGATACCTTAACATATTAATTGTCGATTTGCTGAAAAATTTACGGCACACGATTCCCTGTCGAGATAAGATATTCTAATATTTGTTGAGTGATCCTCTATTATTGAGCCAGGATCTTTAAAATAGCTTCAACAATGTTGAAACCAGCATGGATCTTGCCTTCTTGGGGTCTGATCTAGATGCATGTTATTCTCCAATAGCCTTTTTATGACATATTAGTACTTGGAGCAGACATAAGATACATGAGCCGGGATCTGGAAAAACGTCCCTTAAAGCATTTTTGAAATTTGAGTTTCAAGATCAGCCTGTTGTCAAATGCAGTCCAATGTGCATCTATGTTGCTCTCTTTAAGATACTACAGGTCATGAAGAGGCTATTAGAGAACAACGTGGATCCTGATCAGACTGTGCGTATGCACAGGCTGATCTGGATCTATGTTGGGCTCAAAAGCCTTAAGGGACGTCTTTCCAGATCCTGGATCATATTATTATTATGAGAAAGGATCTGAAATATAGTTTGGTGGTATTTGAGATCAAATTGGATCCAGATCAGCTCATAAATACGAACAGTCTGATCAACACCCATATTGATCTCTCCTAGCTCAATTATAGTATGTATCAACCATAAGACAGTAAGCCCATTTGTTCATCAATCGTGCCCGGATAACTCAGAAGGTAACGGCGAAGCTTATCAATCCAGGGATGGGCTCGAACCCCGACTCGTTCATTATCCTCTCTAACTTTTGACAACCAATTTGCATCTTATTACGGTGGCACTAAGGTGACGTGTGAGTTTTTCCTTTTTTTAAGAAAAAGGAAAAACGCAAAAACAATGCTGGTGAGCGTTTTTCATTTTTTGAAGAAAAAAGAAAAACGCGAAAACAGTATTGTTTTTGCCTTTTTCTTTTTTCTTCAGCATTGTTTTTGCGTTTTTCTTTTTTCTTTAAAAAAGGAAAAACTCACATGTCACCTTAGTGCCACCGTATATTAGGCTACTGATGGATGTGAACCATCTAAATAAGAAATCAGATGGAGGCCCGGATAGATATTCTGGTAGTACGGGTGACATATATGTACGGAACACACGGTCAGGTGTTCCAGATGCGCAGTATGACAATAACAGTTGAAAAAAGAGCAAATCCCATTCAATCAAATGATTAACCAATTACTACACAATGATTCTTTTTGACTCCCTACAAGACAATGGCTTTGGAAAACATTGTGAAAAATGAAGAAATTGCTTGCAACAAGCAATTTCTTCATTTTCCACGATGTTTTCCTTTCACGAAAGACCAATTTATGTAAAATTTAATTCTATTGAAATTTTCGTCTGCATAGGATTTAAATTTTGGAAAGACTAAAAATTTACCGTCCAAAGGCAATGCCTATTCTGGAACCATGGTAGTCACAAATGCCATTTCCAATATACACGGGTGGTAAACAGAGAAACTAGCTCCAAAAAGAGTCAACGGTATTTTGTTTCCTCGTGATATCCGGCCTTTACCGAGGTAGTTGCATAGAGCGAAAATCTGTAAACAAAGGTAGGCCACGAACACATTTTTCTACAATTGTTTCTTTTACCACGAGTTATTGAAAAATCTGGCGATGCTGTAATATGAAGAAATGGTCTAAGTTTGTTGTACACGAGAATATACGGTGTTAGTAAGCAGAGTTTGAATACAATCGTTGAAAAACATTTCAAAATCGAAAATTCAGAAGTTTTTACTTTCGATTTTGAAATGTTTTTTCAACGATTGTATTCAAACCCTGCTACTAATACCGTATTTTCTCGTGCACAACAAACTTCGACCATTCATATTACAGCATCGCCAGATTTTTCAAAAACTCGCTTTAAAAGAAATAATTTTAGAAATGTGTTCGTGACCTACAAATTTTCGCTCTATGCAACTACCTCTTTTTGGAGCTAGTTTCTCTGTTTATCACCCGTGATATAGGCCTGCCGGTTTTTATCTTTTTGATACATCGATTCACCATCGATTCATTTACAATATTTACAAGAGCGTTGAATTTTTCATTAATATGGAATATTACCCACGGAAATCCACGAATCGCATATATTTTGCTGTTTTGGCTCCGGGAACGAATTCCGTCGTTTCGTGGGTTCCATGATGCAATATTCAACCAATATAAATGGTCCGTAGGAGAGAGCATTTATCTTGACCGTACGCTATGACGATTTCAGTCTGCTAATTCAAACTTTACTAGCTAATTTGAACTCAAAGTTATAACAAATTTTACAGTTTATTGCACTTTTATATTCCAAGAGACACAACAGTATCTATATACGATATTACTCAAATAAAAATGAGCCGGGATCTGGAAAAACGTCCCTTAAAGCATTTTTAAAAATTGAGTTTCAAGATCAGCCTGTTGTCAAATGCAGTCCAATATGCACCCATGCTGCTCTCTTTAAGCTACTATAGGTCACGAAGAAGCTATTAGAGAACAACATTGAACCTGATCAGACTGTGCGTATGCACAGGCTGATCTGGATCTATGTTGGGCTCAAAAGCCTTAGGGGACGTTTTTCCAGATCCTGGATCAAATGTGTTATCATGTCCCGTTTTCTGTGCACATTAGGTTCTAGGGAGCATAGACCTGTCTACTTTGTCGCATCACATTTTACAAATAAGAGCTTCGCAGAGCGGCGCATATACGCCCAAGAGGGGCTTATCAGTAAAATTGGCCATTTTTCAATTCAAGGGCAGGTAATTCAAGAACGAAAAGAGTTATTTGAATTCAGTAAGCGGTGTGCATAACTAGACACCATGGAGAATCATTGTGGCAAGTTTGATTACATTCCGATCAAAACTGTAGGAGGAGTTGCGCACACAAGAAATTGCTAACGGACGGACAGAAGGACGACCGGGGCCATAACATAATACGACCCTTCGGGCGTATAATTAGGACAGACTTACTACGCATTTCACAGACGCTTTCGTAATGAAAGTACATGTGTTCGAATTTATACTATCAATAATGCTCAAAATTAGATTATATAACTAACTTATTTTTTTTCACATTAATCTACATTCAGTTTTCTAAATGACGAGGCTGGTTCGTCCTCTTTCGCTCGCTGTTTCAGTTTATTCTCGTCCACGCCATATTTTGATGACGTAATATTCTTCATATGCTCCCGAAACTTTGGTGACGTCATATCCGCTATCATTGCCTCTGAAAAAAGAAAACAAAAATTCTCTGGAGATGCGAAGTCTTCTTATTCCATCCGTAAATATTTGTGGAAAAAACAGGAAACACGAATTTGTAGCCTTGGTACTCTAAAACTTAACCTATTTAGATATACTCTTCACAAAAAGTTAAGCAACAAAGATTCTTTTCTTTGTCAAATGTGCTTTATCACATCTAATGATCTATGTTTTATACAATACAAAGTTGGGGTCTTGTTACACAAATTACGTTAAATGATTGGGAAAATCATCAACCAATAACAAAGTTACAGATCCTCGAAAACCGTCCCGACGAAACAATGGTGCAAAACGTCACTCGCCAGCAGTTCAGAATTTGTAAAAAAGTTGTTTTCCGGCCGCTTCAGGCCATGATCGAGCATCAAGTACCTGGTATGACCCCTACGATGGTCAACACACGCCCGAACACACCATGGCATCATGCAGATTTGTCTGTTTAATGTCCACTGTGGATTGATCCTCCATTCTGTCTGCAATACATGTTGCAGTTCATCCAGAGCCTGTGGGCGAACATGCTGACCATAGACACGCCCTCAAAGAATGTCCTATGTATGTTCTATCGAATTAAGGTCTACAGACGTAGCAGGCCAGTCTATATGTCTGATGTTGTTGGTCCACAGAACTTCAGTCACAATTCCAGAACGATAGGGACGGGCATTACCATCCATTAACATAACAGTTGGATCTGTTTAGTGTGCCAGAAGGATGATAACAGGCGTGATGATCTCGTAAATACACCTTACACCAGTCATTGAACCTCGTCTGATGACAACCAGCTCTGTTCTCTGGCAAACACTGGTACCTCTCCAGACCATCAAACTCCCACGTTCATATTGGTCGTGTTCAGCGAGGTTACAGTCGGCAAACCGTTCATTACCGCTTCTCTACACACGTGCCATGCCATCATTAGAACCAAGGCAGAATCTTGACGAGTCAGTTAAGAGTTTGTGACGCCAACGAGTGACCCTCAGTTTTGATGTTGATGTTCAAATATTAATCTTTGCCGTCGAAGTTTTGGGGGAAGTTGGATCCGTTGAAGTGGTATCCTGGACCTTAGACCTTCTGTGTGAAACATGTTCCTCACGGTTTGGATGGAAAATCTGTTTCCTGACACCCTCAGAAGGTCATTTTCCAGCGATCTGGCCGTTGTAAGCCAGTTCCCACCGTCTAAGGTTGCAACATAACGGTCTTCACAAGGTGTTGTTACTCTTAAACGACCTGAACGTGGTCTCTCTGACATCTGTCCAGTTTGATTGTATCGGGTTATTGATATTCAGTCAATACTGCGATGAAATTTAAAGTGAATGGCAGCAGCAGTCTTGGTTGCCCCACCCTGTAGCATTCCAACAATTTGAGCCACTTCAATTTGAGTAAAGTGACGTATTGGCATGATTCAACTGTTGATGACATCAAAATTGTTAAATTGACGCGTTTTAAGCACATGCGGAGCTAATGCCATATTTGAAATCCGTATATGCGACACATTTTGCATGCATGTTTTGGGGGTGAGTGTGTTCTAGTCACGTGGTAGCTGTTTTTGGAGACGATAACATTCAGCATTCTTTTAAGTTTGTTTAAGCATAGATATGGCTGTCCGAATAACAAATCTGTGCAAAAATTTCCGCGTGTATAAAAAGAATATGGAGAGAATTACTTTTGTTGCTTAACTTTTTGTGAGGAGTATAGTTTAGATATTAAATGCAGCGAAAAAGTGGGGTTCCAGGCTTTTGTAACATTTGAGATATACCTTATTAATAACTGTGTTCATTCAATTGTCAATAATTATTTTTAAGTCGCTGAGCGCTCGCGCTGCGACTTACTGTTGCCGTACGGGTTTTTCTGGACAGGTCAAATAAGGTCAAAGACGGACCTCTTAACTTCTTCTGTATTTCTGTTTTGAGACAAAGTAGATCTCTGATTTCTTGTCTACACTTTGATTTAATATTGAAATTCGACTTTCTACAATTTCTAAACTGACATGCCAAATAATCATTGTTGAACGAGGAAATTATACGTTTTATATAGAACTATTTTTTTGGCGGAAAAAATAGGTCGCGCGCAATAATTCCGTTTTCTGAGGTATATTGGTCTAAGGGAAATAATCAGGTTTAAATTAGACAGTTTTCATGAAAGAGTTACTTCCCTTAGATAGTGCAATAGACATAGACTTTATGACTCGGCGACAATAAACATACGACAACGACGGAATACTCATTTGCTTGATTCTTTTTATAATAAATTCCATTTTAACAAGGTGTCTTGCTTGATATGCATCGTTCTGCCATTTCAAGCGTGTAATCTCGCAATCAATATGCCCTAAATTAACACACGACATAATTGTACACAACAAGCAGTCGTCACTTTTCTTCGAAAACCTCATAACTGCATATTGTTTTAATCTGCAATTACTTGGTGATGACAATAGCTTAAAAAATCGTGTGGTCAAATTTGCCGAAAATTCGAAAAACTGTGCGGCTGAAAGTGATTTCGGCATCAGTGAAAAGCTAGTGAGAGACTGGCGAAAAAACAAGACAAAGATCTGTGATGGTCCAAAATTGCAGAAATGGAGGGTTATTCGGATCAGTCCCTATGAGCCACAGAAAAATGATCAGAATGATTGGATTTTGGAGTTACGGGCAAGTGGCTATGTTGTAAGTAGGATCGGGATTCGCGTCAAGGCCCTTCAACTCGACAAGGACCAAAATACAAAATCCAGGGCGAGTTCAAAGCTTCTTCTGGGTAGTGTTGCAGGTTCATGAATATTTTAGTCAATACCGGGAAGACCAGAAAAAAAAAAACATTTTATTACACACCTGGCCAGCTTATCAATGGGAAAACCTACGGGACCACATCAAAGAAACGAGACTTAACTACTCGGCTGGTTCTGTGATGTTGACGATCCCGAAATATGCAAGATGTGCATATCCGACGATTACTTTAAACAAAGAGTTTTCCGTCGCCGGATTTACGGAAATGAAATTGTTGATTTGCAGGGTTGAATCTCGCGACCGGTAGGCGATCATAGACGGCACAAAAGCAGCTTTGCAAGTCACGGGCATTTTGTATGATCATACGGTTCCCCCGAAAGATCGCAGCTAAAACCTTACCTTCGTAATTCATGGATATTTACATTCATGTTCATTTTTCGTCATTTTGTTTACCCCAAAACAGAAATATTTTTTAGACTACTCCATTTTGAAAGCTGTTGCATGCATACGACATAACTTCTTAAAAAACGATTGAATTACATCATGGAAAGTATCTCGGGGGAACGGAGAAATGGCTAGTTATCGACAATTTCTTCTTTTCAATGTTTTCCAATCTTTTTGTTCCCATGATTGTCGTCGAAATCAAGTCTTGTTTGTGAAAGGATTTAAGAGAGAGGTTAAATAGACGAACGTCGGCAAGTATTACTCTCCAAAGCCGATGTCTATTGATTAAGATCATCAAAATACATTACTAATTACATATCATTTCATAAGAGGTAATGTACTTTGTTTTAAGAGAGTAGCAAGTATAAGCACGAGTCATGTAGATCTACATCTGCAAGAAATTTTCTTTTCACTAAATAGTCTACCCTTTGAATTTCTTTCTTCTTTTGAAAACTCTTTATGAAATTAAACTGTCTCTTAAATCTATCTACTCTAAAATTTAAAAATGTAGAGGTCAACACTCTAATAAATATTCACTAAAGGGTGACCGATTAACCCATTACCAGACGGCAAAATTTTAGGCTGTCCCAAATTCAAAGGTGCTGCAGACGAAATTTTGAAGTGAATGAAATATAACTTTTTTATTCTTTTATTGTAGAAAATATTGTGGTAAATGAAGAGATTGCTTGTCACAAGCAATTTCTTCATTTTCCACAATGTTTTCCAAAGCCATTGTATGGTAGGGAGTCAAAAAGAGTCATTGTGTGGTAATGGGTTAAGGGAGAGACTCGGGGTAAAGCTTCTTTTCTGACGATTGCCCTTTAAGTTCTAGATCTTTTAAGAAGCAGTGCTTGTAAATACAGATTGGTTGAAAAAGAGAATTGTCCCCGCCCATCCATTGACTTACTAGTTGATTGACATGCTTCTCATATGAATAAGCACGTGATACAGTGGGATCCCTTTTGTTAAAAAAACAATATGACGTCTTGATGACGTAGCGTCTACTCAATCTGGGCTGGAATAGTGACTTCAAAAACACCGCCAACATCTGCTCAGTTATTTCGGAAACTGTTTCAAAATATGTTAGTTGGATTATTACCGGTGAATTTTTGGTTTGGATAATAGACTAACAGGTATCATTTTCTTCGTATCATCATGACGTTATCGCTTGCCGACCAAAAACAAAATAACCTACTAAACCTAGATGTATAATTTTCTACGTTACATCATAAAATCTGCATGAATTACCATTCAAATTAAATTGTCGAGCGTCCGTCGATTCAGTCGACGTTTCTGCGATTAAATTTCTTATCATTAATCACCGAATAATCAACGTGAAATAAAATAGTTTTTGTGAAGAGAGGGGAAATTAATTGGTGAATAAACCATTACTAGAGGCTCAAATTATCGATTAATCACGACTTTAGGCTTGCCCCCCCCCCCCCTCCGACCCCCTCTAGATCCGCCCATGCAACAAATAGGAAGGAATTTTATCCGACACCCAGATCAATATTCAAAATGGTATCGGTTACATTATTGCAACTACCGTGAATTATGTGCATATTTTGAAATTTTTGCCATGTCATACCACGGGCGGATCGAGAGGGGGTCGGTGGGGGGTGTGTTTTGGACCTCCCTCCTGGAATTATCCGAAAATTATTTTTAAGCTGTATAACTTTAATGTAACGTTACACATTTTACACGTTTTATGCCATCATTTAGGCTCGGAAAAAAATCCTTGAGTCACCATTGCATACTAGAACGTATAAGTTCTTATTTCGAAATTGAAAAAAAAAAAATGATGTAAAAAAGTGCATCATATTGAGTTATAATTTTAAACTGAGTGATAAATGATTTGGAAAACTTTCATCAAAAGATGGTAGTATTTATAGTGCCATGAACGCCTTCCTGAGGGGTTTGAAAACGCTATTTCTCAAGAGCTCCCGGAGGGGGGGGGCTCTGGCCCCGTGGACCCCTGGCCAGGGCGTTTCCATAGACCCATCGGGGGCCCTGTGGTCCATGGCCCCCAGCTGTAAAATTCAGTATTTTGAAAGTATCTTACTTTCAACCAGGGAGGACAAGTGTGATTTTGAGGGGGTTTAGTTAAGTGAGGAATGCGTTATGAAGTATAGATCTATTTTATTCAATGAATTTCTGTGACATCTTCTGAAATTGGGAAATCTGAATAGAACAAAATGGGTAAATTTCATTTAAAACGTCGTTCTTACCCAGAATTTTATTTAGTTTAGTATCAATTCCAGTCAATTTACGGGACATGCATCCAAAACATCGCAACTACAGATTAAAGGGGGACCTGCTAGGCTGTCGAAAATGCAAATGGCACAAAAATTACAAACCAGATATAAACGTATGAAATTACCAACCTGAAGGGGTCCATTGTTGGCACTCATTGAGCTTTATCAAGTATAAAAATCCAAGTCAATGAATAACGTGCAGATCCGCATTCTATTGTCCTTTGTTTTTGGTTTGTAACGGTTACACATGCCCAACCTTCAAAAAGCAATTACGTCAGAGGTACGTCATCTGTGCTCAGCGAGATTCAACACACCGTACAACCGGCTGCGTCGTCAACGAAGACAGATTCGGCATCTGATGTCAGGTGCATGGTAGGTCAAATTAATTTACTTTTATGAATAAATGAAAGGATCTTTGGTATTCTATAGTTGATAAATACGCATATAAATGTTCAGTGCTAACTGCTTCTACAAAATAAACCTTTCCACGCATCCCTCGCAAATAAGGTCACAGTCATCGACGCAGCCGGTTGTACAGTGTGTTAATACTGCTGGGGATGTGTCTCGTTGACCTTGACCTTGTCACGTTTCGAAGTAAAAATAGAATCTGTAATCACGTTTGTAAAGGATTGATCTATAGCAAAGGAAAGATGGATATTCGCCGTGATTGAGGTTTTTATGCATTGCAAATTGTTTTTCCATGTACAAATATGAGTTCCCGAATAGTTCAGAAGCATAAAAACCTAGCATGGGCCCCTTTCAGAAATCTGTCGTTACGACGTTTTTACTCCCAATCACTAAACACCCCAAAATTACCTACAAATTGGACCAATCTAACATTTTGAAAATAGATCTAGCTTCCACTGCTTTTCATATGTAGCATTCATTTTAACGATATAATTATCTATGGATTTGCTGTAGCCTATGGTATTATGAATTTGTATATATAGATATGGATGAAAAATAAAGCTGTGTTTCTCTGTAAATATTCTATAACTTGTTTTGTTCTTTCATTTTATTATTTTTTTTTTCAATTTGTTTCTATAGAATGTGATCTAATCACGAGTTCGGTCATCGTTTATAAACTTTATCGTCATTTTGACAAAATATATTTTGCGTATTTAAAATGGAGATCTAGGTCTTGTTTACATCGCATAAAACTTCATAGGTAAGAATTGATACTCTGTCAATCATATTTTTGGGTTTTTGCTCTTTGTTCATTTTCATATTTAATTGTTTGTCAAGAGCATTACTAAAAATTATGCGAGGTAGATTCGTGCAACTTCATAGGTGGATGGTGTCATTATGTAGAAGTGTATTGTACAAAAATATAACTCTGCTGATAATGTTCGTGGAGTTATTGCCAATTTTCCCTTTTCATTCTTGATGTAAATTAATTCTACAATTGCACTACTTCAATTGTTAATGGTTTACCCTTGTGGGGGCATACATACATTTCATTCAATACTTCAAAGCATTCTCTGATAGGATCATGAAAAGCAAATCTTGTTTTACAAATAATTCTGTTGTAGCGACTTTCAGGCCCTTCAGGGCTTTGATTAATATTTATTACTTACTTGTTGATACCAATTAGTTATTATTTTTCGAACAATTAAGAAGAAATAAACAAAGAAGCATTACAGGTGTAGAATTATATTATATATATTGTGTAACCATGTAATTTGTCGCAATTTACAATTTTATGCTGTGCCCTATATGCACTACTCGTACTTTCAGTATTTTGAAATATGTTATTCTTATCACCTTACCTATAATTTCTGACTATCACCTTACCTATAATTTCTGATTATCACCTTACCTATAATTTCTGACTCTGTACCGGCATGAGGTCCATCATAATCGTCAGGTAAATATTCACGAGGTAAAATAGACTTGTCCTCAATCTTCTCATACATTTTCGCCATATTCTTCCCGATCAACTGTATCTGTAATTAAATATAAGACAGGATATAGAAAAGGAAACTTGTGGAACTTAAGACAACCTCCCTGTATAATCAACCCGTGATCAAACAAAGTCTTAACCCTTTCCCAAACGACAAAATTTTAGGGTGATCCACTTCAAAAACTGCCACAAATGACAAAATGTATGTTATTAAAGGTAGAATTTGTGTAAAATATGGCACAGAAAATATTGAGACAAAAGGAGAAACTGCTGGTTATCAGCAGTTTCTTCTTTTGTTTCATTGTTTTCCCAAGCCTTTTCCACCAGGGACGTCAAAACCAGGTCTTGTTTGGGAAATGGTCCATACCACTAATTTGCGGATAATGAAGATGCTATCAGATGGACTTCGCAATGCTGATCTGGATCCATGTTGGCCTTATTCGTCATAAAAGACCTTTCCAGATCTAGGTTGGTTTAGTCATAGATAACACTTATTGAACCAATTGAGACTAAAGGCGATTTACAAAATGTACTCATGCGTTTTTTTAAGTGAAGCATGTGAAAGCAGCAGCCCAAGCAGAAAAATTGATCACAGATATATGGCAGTAGCACGTAAACCATTAACCAAGAATTTCTTAGTCCGAATAGTGTTAAAATTCCATGCCACGTGAATCAAACTTAACCCTTTCCCAAACATGACCTGGTTTTGACGTCCCTTATTGAAATGGCTTGAGAAAACATTGAAACAAAAGAAGAAACTGCTGATAACCAGCAGTTTCTCTTTTTGTCTCAATATTTTATATGTCATGTTTTACACAATTTCTATCTTTAGTAACATCCATTTTGTCATTTGTGGCACTTTTTGAAGTGGATCACCCTAAAATTGTGACGTTTGGGAAAGGGTTAATAAGTGTTGAATCTTTGCCGAGAGGCTGATGTTATGGTCATAGAAGCACATACAAAATTTCAGAGCAATAGCAGCAATAGAAATGGAGATATGACACTTGCACATAAATCATTAACCGAAACATTATGGCGTCGCTGACGCCCAGGTGACTAGAAAACACCCCTTTTCTACGAGTAGTCGTGTTAAAAACAAACATTAAAGTTAAATTGATATATAGCCATTCTAAGAATTTCAATATTTTGTGTAGTATATTGGCAGATAATTATTTCTCAATGATTTGAGTTAGAGTATACCTAGCGATAAATGACCTGACAGAGCTTCTCTATCGTTTAACATTGGCTGCTCTGCCAGGTCATTTACCTTGAGGTATATAATATATTCGCTATTGAACGAGAATGATTACCGTTGAATCGGTTTATCAAAACAACTAAAACTATTCTCGTTTAACTTTGAACGTATAATACCCGTAATGTTGCCATTTTGAATTCATAAAACATCGGATTTTTTTTTTCGAGAGGCGTCGTTATGTATCCGAACTTATTCGGGCGCGGTCGTAAACATTCGGCGGTGGAAAATTCCACAGCCGAATGTTCCCGACTTCGCCCGAATAATGCCGACGTCGCGCGAATCTCATTAGGGTTAGACTACCTTAATGTATTTAGGTAGATTATACTTACCCTATCCAGCATTTTCTTTCTGCTGAAAACCGCAAACAGATTATAGATGACGTCAAAGAAGCTCGGCTCGTTATAAAAATAAAACGCCTTCATTCTGAGTGGTTGGGCTCTCTGGAATATTAATAACAATGGGTTTACATTAAGGTAGTCCACCCCTAATGAGATTCACGCGGCTTCGGATTTTTTCGTGCGACATCGTTCACATTCATTACGTATCCGAACCTTTTCGGGTGACGTCGAAAACATTCGGCGGCGGAACGTTCCACCGCCAAATGTTTTCAACGTCGCCCGAATAATTCCGACCTCACTTGAATCTCATTAGGGGTGAACCACCTTAACATGGTGGGGAATGACATGACGCAATAGTTGCAGAAAAGTTTCCACGTGTGGCTTAATTAAGTTATTATATGTATGTCACCGATTTGAAAATGATTTGAAGCAGAGATGGTGGAAATAGGCCTATGTCATGTATTAGATGTCCTTGATACATCGTATAAGAATCATCTGATTTTAAAAGATCTACCACATCCACAACCTACTCGTAGTTTTCCACGCTATCTACTTCAAATCAGTCAAGTTTTAACACAGAACTATCTAAGTTTTTCTGCATCTATGGCGTCACGTGATTCCACAGAAACTAGCGTACTCCCCATACAGAGTGTATCGCTATTATCGATTTTAGACTCTGTCGTTAGGCCACCAAGATTTTCCTATTGTACTATATTGTAACATCAATTAAGTACTGCGTCATAGTTGTTATTTAGCATTATGCGACAAAAGTATACACATATTAGAAAAGTATACGCATATTAAAACGATCGACTACACTTTCAACCAACGACAAACATCCAATGATATCAAATACGTCTTGAACTTTGTTCGAAGAAATTTATTTAATTAGTTAACGGTGTCACATTTTAGACAAATAAAGGTTTGTATCAGATTGTTGATTTGTTATATTGCATTTAGTTACCGATTTGATTACGAGATCTCGTAGAGACCATGACAAAATACAAGATCGGCGTTCAAAATAACAGAGGGTAAATATTACTTAAACGTTGACCAATGGGTACAGAGAAGCATTGCCTGAATTCGTTGAAACAGCCGTAGTCTGTTTTGCAATTGCACAATCACCATTACCAATTAAGCTAACGAATAGCCCATCAAAAGAGAGACCTTTATTGTGTTTTATTCATCTTTATATGTCCTATGCAAAAACAAAGAAGGTATTAAATAGACAGCAATTTGTAGGAGGAACATAAAATCTACTAATCTCATACATCATACCTGAAAGAGTTGATTCAATGCCTTCTGATCTTCCATGTTTGAGTATTTAGTCACAACAGCAAGACTAAGATCAGTATAGTCAAAGAACCACTTGATACCATTCACTTGTACATTCTCATCCATGCAGACCCACTCCAGAAACAAAACCATGACTCGGTAAACATTCGTTATACCCCATCTCTCAATATCTTTTGTGGTGTGATTACCTATTGGGAATACAAAATACTGTAAAATCAGAAATGTTCGCTAGGGATTAATCTTCGCTATGTTCGCGAATCCAATAAATTCGTAAACATTTAGCGACGTGAACATATTGCCTGTGAGCAAATGCAATGATTAATTCGTAAACATTTAGCCACGTGAACATATTGCCTGTGAGCAAATGCAATTATCCTACAAGAACGCACCGTCCGTCCGCCATTACTTTGATTTTCGGAATTGTTTTGGTTTTATCGTACAATGTAAATCGAGTAAATAATGCAATCAAACTAGACAAACGACTTTAGTGTAAGCAGAGGTCTGGAAAACGCTAACTACTAAAGCCTTTCTTACAACCCGTCGTGCGTCTTTATAAATCGTGCGTTTTAAAACGCACGATTTATAAGGACGCACGACGGGTTATAAGAGAGGCTCAAAGAATTGTCCAATCAATTCTTTGCTGCGTGTAGTCTGCGTCATGTTTGCGTCCACCAAAATCGTACGTTGCACGTGCGTGCATCGCGCGACTAAATGTACGTTTTAGACGCAGACCGCACGCAGGAGCACATTCGACCGGTTGTAAGAGAGGCTTAACGCTGATCTAGATTAGCTTTTACATACTAGCTATAGTATCAGTCTGATCAGGACAATTACAAAAGCTTTAGAGTTGCCATTGTCCATCCCAAATCTCTAAATATTTCAGTAACAGTTTTTGT
This sequence comes from Fragum sueziense, assembly GCA_963680895.1. Taxonomy (NCBI): domain Eukaryota; kingdom Metazoa; phylum Mollusca; class Bivalvia; order Cardiida; family Cardiidae; genus Fragum; species Fragum sueziense. The sequence continues at coordinate 755,040 of OY804606.1, forward strand.
CTGCGTCAAGGTAACAACTCTATCCCAAATTTTGTGGTTTCAATTGGAAAAGTGCTACAATGAAAAAACAACTTTAAATTGATATTGATGCACGGGTGTTAAAACAGAGAAACTAGCTCCAAAAAGAGTCAACGGTATTTCGTTTCCTCGTGACATCCGGCCTCTTCCGAGGTAGTTGCATAGAGCGAAAATCTGTAAACAAAGGTAGGTCACGAACGCATTTTTTCTACAATTATTTCTTTTACAGCGAGTTTTTGAAAAATCCGGCGATGCTGTAATATGAAGAAATGGTCGAAGTTTGTTGTGCACGAGAATATACGGAGTTAGTGAGCAGAGTTTGAATACAGTCGTTGAAAAAAATTCAAAATCGAAAGTAAAAACTTCTTTACTTTCGATTTTACTTTCTGCTACTAATACCGTATACTCTCGTGCACAACAAACTTTGACAATTTTTTCATAAATTACAGCATCGCCGGATTTCTCAAAAACTCGCTTTAAATTAAAAGAAATAATTTTAGAAAATGTGTTCGTGACCTACAAATTTTCGCTCTATGCAACTACCTCTTTTTGGAGCTAGTTTCTCTGTTTACCACCCGTGTTGATGTGATCGTCCTAAAATCTAAATTAGAAATTGGCACAAATGGTCGATAAGACAATTTATATTTTAATTGAAATTAACTAATTCTATGTGTAAATATAAGAGGTTGACACATGTTAAGCAACTAAAATAGGATTTCAATCATGCGTAGTTGAATGAGTTGTGTAATTTATTTTTGGTTCGACGAACGATGAAGCATTTTAAGTACGAACATACCTGATGCCGAGTAAAACCATCTACAACCATCTTTGTCATATTTCATGGGGCTATAATACAACCTATAAATACGAATGATACCATATTTGAGCCGGGATCTGGAAAAAAGGTCCCATAATGATCTATAGCCCAACATGGTTCCAAAACAGCCTGCGTATACACGCGGTCTGATCAGGAAACATATTGTTATCCAATAGCTTCATCATGGCCTCTAGTACTTTTTAGAGCCTTGTATGGATTATGACAATCTTGCTCTTTGTCTGCAGCTGATATGGAAACAAGGTTGCCTGAAATGCTATAAGGGACCTTTTCCAGATCCGTACTCATTTAAAAAAATGGGAAATTGTGACATATGAGGCCAAAGTGGGTGTATATCATCTTATGTCCTAATGTATCGCTGTTTTTTTAACAAAAACCTCGTCACTGCAGCTTAAAACATTATGTAGTTACGAGTTTTGAGGGTTTGTTGTTGTTGTTGTTGTTGTTGTTGTTGTTGTTGTTGTTGTTGTTGTTGTTGTTGTTGTTGTTGTTGTTGTTGTTGTTGTCGTCGTCGTCGTCGTCGTCGTCGTCGTCGTCGTCGTCACCATGGCTTGCACTGACCGTTCTGTGAAGCCATATTGACCAAAAACAGTGATAAGAAGTGCTGTAAGAGGACTTGCACGTGCTGTGTATGCTGGGCAGAGCGAAAAGGTTAACATTCCACTGAATTAACTGTCGGAGTAATGGATCTTGCATATTTGTTGATTTCATGATCACAAAAGCGTGTGTAAAGTTGGAAAAATGGGATCAATGCCTCTACAAAAATTCCTTAGATTCACATCAAGACTGCTTCATGAAACAAAAGAGTGCTTCATAAAAATAAAAGAGCACCAACCTTTTCCTCAATATTTCTTGTAAAACAGGATCTGTCGGATCAATGTCTGCATGAAAATCTCTACGTTTTGTCCTGTTTGTCCAATAATTCTCCAGTGTTTGTCTGGCTCCAAGCTGACTAAACTTTCGTATTCGTAAAAATCGTAACAAAAATTCGAAATCTGTAATAGGAAAGGACGAGAAGGAGAAAATGTTTTCATGTTTTTTTTTCTGATATTTGTCATTTAATATTTAAGTACTCGCGTGCATTCAGTCAACATTATACACAAAATTACATATAGATTCTAAGGCATATAGAAAAATTTATTACGGTTCTGTAACTGCTAAACAAAATATGTATAGATCTAGTACACTAAAATGCATCAAGATCAATATACGAAATCCTTCTCACAGAGCAACAGATAAGAAAGGGTTCACGAATGCACTCCAAATTGATTAGATCTACTTTAAATCTCAACGCATTTTGAAAAGTCATCATACTCATATCGATTGATAGGCTTACCGCTATCTATTTACGTGTAGGCACGAAAAAGAAAATGGCGACTGAATTTCGTATACACCCAAACACAGCTCCAATTTGTTACTAAAAATAGTAACACTTTTTGATGCCAGATCGAGGCTCTGACCCAAATGAGAGCAAAGCATCCAACGTGCAATGGAAATGAACGGAGGAAAGTGATGACTCCGTTTAGTGATGATTCCTCTGTGAATCTCGACGGGATATCATTGACTGACTTCCAATTATGGTCTTTACCGGCTTTTAAGTCATTTTGACCCTCCGATAAAGTAATAACCACGGATCTTTTGAGGACCTAGCCGCCAGGTTCAACTGTCATTTTCAGGTAAACCCCCCTTCCCCAACAAAAAAAAAAAATGTATGAAACATGCCATTTTCAGTGTGAAGATGACAATCTCAGTACCGAAAGGCTGATGTAGATAGATAATTCATTATATGTTAGATCTATTTGATAATAAAATCATTGTTCTTAAAGCTAATTTCCCAAACGACAAATTATTTAGACTTTTCAAGTTTGACAACGGCTTAACCCTTTCCTAAACGGCACCTGATTCAATTTGGAAGCTCTTACAGACAACAGAATGGGCATCTTGAAAGTAGGATTTTTGTATGTGCAAGGGCGAATCTAGAGAGGGCGGGGAGTTCAGGATGTCCCCCCCCCCGGAATCAGCCGAAAATTGAGTGTTGACTATATAATCAAAGCGTCAATATGATGTTATATATAATTTAACACATTTAAGTCATCATTTGGGCGTGGACCCCCTCCCTGGCAATTGGGCTTGGACCCCTCTGAAAAAATCCTGGATCCATCCTTGTGTACACGTACATAGGGGCCTAATGGGATAATCATAGTACAGAAAACGTTGAAACAAAAGGAGAAAATACTGATTAAAAGTATTTCATTAGTTTACGAAACAATCTCTGTAAGACAGTCAAGGGCGGACCTAGAAGGGGGTCGGGGGTCCGGAACCCGCCTTGAATAGGCTGAAAATCGAATTTTGACTATATACAACGTTAGTACAGAATATATACCGTTACATAATTCACAAATTTAAAGTCATCTTTTGGGCTAGAACCCCCCCCCCCCTTGACAAAAATCCTGGATCCGCCCTTGACAGTCAAAACATTAACATTTCTTGTTTGGTAAAGGTTTAAAACATTTTTTTTTCTTTTCAATCCTTTTTTTAATTCAACACATCTGAACAATAGTTCAGCCAAAAGTTTATTTATAATTGTCCACGCTCCGAGGCTGGGAATCTATCCTGTGACCTGTCCATTATTGGCTCTAATCTAGAGCATAAACACATGCAAAATATTACTACTCACACTTGGACAGTAGGCTACTAAGGAGCTCACTTGCTTCTGCAAAACTGATTTTATTTGGTTTTCAAAAGCAGTAGCTCATCCTGAACCTGCATGGTGGTAATGGGCGATGACGACAGGATACGAATGATTACAAGCCAAAAAATCTCTTTTTTTTTCAATCAAAGTAGCAAAAATATTCCTGTAACTTAAGTACTTAGGCAGAATAAATGAAAAATGTTCGCGTGAAAATAACGACTCGCCAAATTAATTATATAGTAAAACGACCACGTGACCTTTTGTTTGCTCTCTTCATACTCAGGTCACGGTTAAAAATTTGGAACTGTGTTTGGGTGTATTCAGAAGTAGGTCAGCACTATGAGGTCATCATGACGTTGTGACGTCATATTAATTTTGTTAGTGTCGTTTACATTACATATATAGTCATGTTAGAATATAGAATAATGTAGCGGTGCTTATATGTCCATTGCGGAGGCACAAACGTTTAGCTATGGTCACTTTGGTTTTCAAATAGTTTTAATTGTTATTGCTTCAGCACCTCCATACTTTTTTTATTTACCTGTAGGTGTGGTCAACCAGTCTTGCTGTAACACCCACTGTCTTAATGTTCTCACTGCTGTCTTTCTGTCTTCATCATTTCTCTCGGATAGCTCATCTTTTGCTTTTTTCTTGCTCGCTTCGTTTAGACAAGAAACAAATTCGTCGTCACCTAGGAGATAAACGATGTAATTTGATAGTCACAAACTAGGATTAGATCTATACTGACTGCTATAAGAAACGCCTCAGTCCTATTAAGTATCCGATTTCTCAGTATGTCTGAGTTGTAATCACAAAAATTCATTTCGATCTGTAAATTTGATCACTGTTGTTAAAACATGGTGGTAAAGAAATTATCAAATCGTTACAGTTTAGAAACAAGAGCCGTCATAGACGGATTATGCTCCCCGAATAAGTGTTTGTCACAAAATAAAAACTATCATACATTAAGCCCCCTTTTCCCATGACAGATTTTTTGTACACACATTATTTATAGAATATGGTCTAGAACATCTCATTTACCAGATAAGCACAAAATTTCATTTAATTCTGTTCGTTAGATGAAGAGAAATTAGAGAAAAACTAATTTTGACATTAAGGCCCATTTTTCCATGACGCAGCCTCAAATTACAAAACAGAGAAAAAAGTCCCTAGGGATTATCCCAGGGAGTTCACATGTGAAGTTTCATTGAATTTGGTCCAAGGGTTACTGAGATCTGGCTGTGGACGGACGTACGGACACACGGACGGACGGACAGCGTGGCGACTATATGCTCCCCCGAAATTTTTTCGGGGAGCATAAAAACAGCCCATTGTAACACAGCTGTATCAGAATTTCTGATTAAAAATCAGTAGCTCGGGTTCGAACTTTACTTGCGACAACAATAGATACCGAAAAACGTCTTATTTGGCGACCACAGTTAGCGAACACTAAACGCGACGTCGATCCCAACGTCTCAAACTTGAAATGTACATGACGTTAACGTGAGAAATCTTCTTATATAACAGGCGCTACAAGAGGTCTATCCAATTTTGACCGATCGGAAAATGTTCCTGTATATCTAACTCGTCGACAAAGATGCATAAGTGTGCAATGCAAAACGCCAAAACGTTCGACGGCGTGTTTTGGAGTTTCCAGTATTCGAAACTTGCTAATTGACGAGCTTTATTTTCCAAACAGCGTGTCTGTTTCAAAAGGTACTTGCAACAGCAAGAGTTACTAGAAAACACTTTTTTGGCCACTGCAGTAACAGACTACTAGAAACAAGGTCGATCCCAGCGTCAAAACCCTGAAACGTGCATGACGTTGACGTGAGGAATTATCTTGCTTTACAGGCGTTACACAAGGTCTACTTGAGCGTGGCCGATCGACAAACGTTTTCGGAACTCTAACGCGTCGATCAAGACAACGATTCGAAAAACACAATACGTTAACCCTTTCCAAAACGACAAAATTTTTTGGTGTTCCAATTTCAAAGCTGCTGCAGACAACAAAATGGATTTTGATGAAGACAAGAATTGTGGGTAATATATCCATGAAAATATTGAGGCAAAAGGAGAAATTGCTGATTATCAGCAATTTCTTCTTTTGCCTCAATGTTTTTCCATACATTTTCTATTAAGGACGTGAAAACCAGGTCTTGTTTGGGAAAGGGTTAAACTGTCTGGCGACTTCTTTGTGCATCCTTCGCATTCGTATATGGCCATAATACGAGCTCCACTTTCAGACTTTAGCCTAGGTATCCTTCAATACGGATGTTTGACAAGAAAATCGTTAAAATCGTGATTGCCTATCCACTAACACGTACTGTGTAAAATGTGACCAATTTCATCACGTGATCAGTCACCGGAAATGGACATATTGATCAATAGAAATGCACATTTTATTTTATTTGACGCAATTGTCGGTCAAAATGATTATAAATAATATACTGAAACAAAAAAGAAACGCAACTTCATTTTCAATTTCTTCTTACGCAAAGACATCAAATCAGATTTAAACAAAACTTAATACATTTAAAGCAATAACATTTCACCTTGTAAAGTTCACAAAATCTTGTTGGTAGTCAATTTCATTAGTAAGAAAACACCCAGTCTTAAGCGCGCGTCAACACAATACGACAAAAAAATTGGACGGGGGTCGAAAAAAACAATCTGTTTCGTTCAATTTGGTCCGATATTCGACTGTTGTGAAGTCCATATGAGTTATTAGCGGTCTTCTTTGCAGTCTTAAACCTATCCCGTAGGTGGCGTTACCGTGATTATTCGGTCCTGCCTTGACGTCATATCTCTTGCACGTCCGCCTCGTGCTCAATCGTCAGTCAAAATGATTATAAATGATATATATTTCACTAATGTCGTAATAGGCTTAAAGTGTCCGATGATTGGCAAAATTAAAGTCTTGTGCCGAAAGAACACCTTACTATTAACCAAATATCAAAGTTTCTACAATTTTCCAACATAAGAATTGTTTTTATTTCGTCTTTTAAATTGGATATTTTGGTCTTTTCCGATCTTTGCCGAAGAAAATACGCTAAACTTCCGACTTGAAATTATGACGTCATACTGGCCACTGAATGACGTCATGGCGGGAAAAACGGGCAGTCATGGGTCATTTCCCGGAAAGTCTGAAATTTCTGAAAAAGTTAAATGTCCGACTTTTCTGTCATAAAGCGACTTCCCCAATCGATACTCAAAACACGGAATTCGTCCTCAGTAAATGTTTGAAAAAATGTTAAAACAGTCAAAGAATAGGTCGTAAGTGAATTAAGGAGTGTTCCAAAGAACGGTTTAAGTTTGTCTGTATTACTCTTACGATCGAGAAATGGATAAAAACTGAGACTTCGCTATATGACAGAAAAGTCGAACACATTATCTTTGTCAGACACCTCATGCTCCAGATTGGGGGGCGGAGTCAAGCCATTGATGACGTCAATCCGTGGCAATTTTACGGAAATTGCCGATCTTTATTTTCTCGAAAATCAGTTTTTCAACGATGTAAAAGAAAAGCAAATAAAACTTTTAAAACAACCGAGTTTGGCGGATCTTTTATAAAACACGTTAATTTAATGATTTTCTTCCAATATACGGTGCAATAAACTGCCACGCTTTGTAGCCTTTAAGGATAATAACGAAAAAAGTCAGTGGGGCGTTTCTTATGGCAGTCAGTATATATAGCTAGCAGCTAGAGATGTTCTGTCAGGTTATACATTTATATCGAGACCTCTGCTAATATAATAAAGTACATGATGTTTAAAAGGTTCGGATTAACCTTTTCTGAAACCGCACAATATTAGGCCGTTCCAATAGGGAATGATTTTATCAAGTAAACAGTGACGTAATTGCGGACAAACCATTAATCTCGTATATCGTGTGTGTTGTTATAAAATTTCGTAACTACGGCTTGAATCAAGCCGTAGTTACCAGATTTTATAACAACATCGACGAGTTCCGAAACATGACAGTAAACCAAGTCTATTTTTATCACAAAATTCATTGATATTTTAAACTTTTACAGGCGAGAGTGATAAGTAATTACGTAGTTTGTTAACAAAGTAGCTCAGTTAATATTGAGGCAAAATGATAACTTGCTTGTAACCAGCATGACTGTACTTCTTTTGCAGCAATTTTTTCCGAAGCTTTTCCACAAAAGAATATCAAATTCACATATCGTTTATGAAAGTGTTTTAAATTTATTGTTTCGCATGAATAAACAAGTTTTATACTAGTTAATTTAATGTAATTAATAGGCATAGGTATTTCTTTTTAAAACAATACACTGTCGTTTTTGGTGTAAAAAAACTTTGGAACTGCAAAGACAAGAGAAGTTGGTTGCCTTCAAGTTCTCATTAAATCGTCTTAATATTTTCAATGCATTTGTACTGATTTAACCCATTACCAAACGACAAAATTTTAGAGCGGTCCAAATTGAAAGATCCTGCAGCCGACAATTTCAAGTGAATGGAATTTTTACTTTTTATGTCTTTTTGGATGGAAAACATTGTGGGAAATGAAGAAATTGCTTGTCATAAGCAATTTCTTCATTTTCCATGATGTTTTCCATTGTCATTATTTTGTGGGGAGTCAAAAAGAGTCATTGTGTGGTAATGGGTTAATATGGCGTACATTTATACTGTTGTGAAAAGCTTTTATCCATTCCGGCCGCGGCCTTAGCGCAGTTGGTAGCGCATCTGACCCTCATTCGAGAGGTCCCGGGTTCGATACCCGGCCGCGGCTAATACCCTTTCTGACAAAATTGTCATCCACCAATGGGTTTGAAATCGTTAACGGCGAGCAGCTGGAGGCTCGGTAAGGGTGTTGTGGTAGTACTGGTTTGAGAAACAACAGGAATCCATGATTAGGTGCTCCAGCCGCCGTGATATGACCCTGGTAGTTGAAAACGGCGTAAAACCCCAATAAACTCAAACTTTTATCCATTCCACAAACAAGACCTGGTTTTGACGTCCCCAGCAGAAATGGCTTAGGAAAACATTGATACAAAAGAAGAAAATGCTGATAAACTGTATTTTCTTCTTTTGCCTCAATATTTTCTGTACATTATTATCACAGACCATATCTTAGTCTATTTATCTATTTTGTCTTCTATAGCAGCATTAACCATTTCCCAAACGACAAAATTTTAGGGTGATCCACTTCAAAAACTGCCACAAATTACAAAATAGAACATATAAAAGAATTTGTGTAAAATATGGCACAGAAAATATTGAGACAAAAGGAGAAACTGTTGGTTATCAGCAGTTTCTTCTTTTGTTTCAATGTTTTCCCAAGCCTTTTCTATGAGGGACGTAAAAACCAGGTCTTGTTTGGGAAAGGGTTAAAATAGGACTACCCTATTTTTTTACTGTTTGGGAAAGGGTCAAAACGATGAACAGTTGAAAACTAATGGTTCACAGAAAATTCCTAACTTTGACGTCAAAATGAACGCAAAAACACATAATTACCTGCCAGTAATACCCGAAAGGGGAGTTAGGCAGTATATATAGATAGATAGATAATTAGGTCTCCTTGGCATTTTCGAGTTTTATGCAAATGTTTTAAGCCTAAAAAGATATCCTTTCTAATTTCATTTTTAAGAATGTGTAACAATTATTTTGTATAAAGGAACATATCGTACAAAACGGGCGGTTAAGTATGACGAGGCAATTTTGCAAATACAATTTATAAATTCAACGTATTTTGAATAATTTCGACCACATTTAATTTAATTTTTCGATTAATTTTCAATGCTCGTCCGACAACGATCGACAATACTGTGACGAAAGACTGCAAATAGTGTTGGACCTTGAAACGGCGTAAGAATACAGAAAGCTTTTGACCAATTAGAATCGTGTTATGATGAATTACTAGGTTTTACGAGTCATGCAAAACCAGGCCGTTGACATTAGGCGTCAAAACCAGGCCTTGTTTGGGAAAGGGTTTACAAAATTTTAGTTTAAAGTGACATTTCACAGAAATTTTTCGTAAATGTTACTTTTATGTTTATCTGAAAGAGCACATTTCCTTATGAAAATTCTGAAAGTTTCTAACAAAAATATTGCGCCGTTTACGAGAAATATACATTTTGGCGTTAAAAATTATCAAACTGTTGTCCACAACAGTTCGGATTTATATGGAATTCGTCTTATCTTTCTCAACTTTAAAGGCGTGTTTTTCGTTTATCAGCAACAACTCCAGAAAACCGATTGCATTTATACACATTATAATAGCCAATCTTTGCATCAAGACATACTTTAAAAAATGAAATGAGAATGAAATGTCCCTTTAATCTTAGTAGATGCAGCTGGAGAAAAAACAATAAGATAAAAGAATAAGATATCAATTATTAGCATTTTCTGCCTTTCCTTAAATATTCTTCTGTAACATGTCACATAATTTGCACGAACTTTAGAACAGCGGTCAGAAGCATTTGAAAATACGAAATAACTGTAAACATATAATTTAAATGTTTGTCAATTTGGAAAGTTTTAATCTAGCTAACCTTATAATGCCTTGTCACAAAGGCATAGATGGTGGACGAACAGTTACCTTTTTCTGCAGCCATTTTATCCTATCACCTCCTTGTTATAATTTCCTCTCTATATCCTTTCCTAACGTAGTCACTGTCTTTCCTTCTCTTTCGCCGTCCTTTTTATAACTCAAACGTTCAAAGTATTTCTATCTTCTCCTTTCTAACCTATTCACCTTGTTTTACGTGTGTGATGAAGCGTTCAACTGAACAAGTCTCACTGACTTGGTCGAGTGCTCGTTTTCTGGCTCAATGAATCGTTTTGTAATAGTAATAAAAATATACAATTTAATCTGTTGAGTGATGCTCTACATATCGTCGCTTTTCAACGAAAATCTCGTAACTGCAGCTTGTATAAAGCTGCAGTTACGAGGTTTTCGTTGAAAAGTGACGATATGATAACTGATCTGTGGAAGAGGGGTCCTAATGGCAATGAATTTGGTGCTAAAAATAGTGTGGGTTTACGGCTATGTTTGTATTAACCGTCGGTTTTGTTATAAACTCTCGTAACTACGGCTTGATTTAAGACGCAGTTAAGAGATTTTACAGCAATACTGACTGTTCATCAATATTTAACGGGTTAACTAAGTCTGTTTTTAGCATAAAATTCATTGCTATTGAGTCGGGTATTTGGAAAAGGGAGTCCTAACGGTATTTGAGAACAACACAGATAGATCAGCCTACGTCTAGCAGCATGTATCTTGCTCACACCACCCTCTTAAACTACGGCGGGGAATCACTTTACCGTACAGTTTCAGAAAATTGTCGATAGTTCTATTAATATGAAACCGCTTTGCATTCGGTTTGAAATAGAGAATGATGAATTTTCTGGATATAGTACATCTTAAATATTAGCTGTCGTCAAGATTTTTTATCGGCTGCTTTTTAAAAGATCTACTACGTCCAAAAGTCCCTGACGTATTGTCGCTTCTTTCTCTGCTTCAAACCATTTTAAAATAGGTCACGTATCAACATTAAGTATAGAAAATTGTCTGTAATTTCTGTGTCACGTGTTTCCCCGCCGCCATGTTTTAATAAATGAATGCATCATTGATTCATTTTCGGATATCAGTTGATCTTTCATTAATATAGAATTGATATTAATTACTAAATAGGATTGAACCCTTATGAAACAAAACCTAATTTGACGTACATTATAGATAAAGTATTGAAAAGCAATGGAGAAGTGGTGAAAATCCTGACCACCAAAATTCATTTGCTGTCCCCATTATTTTCAAATAAAAACATATGCGTCTCCTACTTTCTGTATCATTAATTTATTTACAGAAACACATTTAGATAAAAAAAAGTGCTTCCTGGGAGTTAGAGTAAGTAACGTGTTTTCTAAGGCCAGTTTCATTATTAAAGCATTTTATAGCAAGATGGGGTTTTTGTTTGTTTATTTGGTTGTTTTTTTTTTATCCCAGCAATGTCTTATTAAATAGCTCTTGATACGAGATACTGTTGACTACACGATCCCTGTCTTAACCCTTTCACAAAAGACAAAAAATTACAGTGGTCCAATTTGAAACTAGTTGCATTCGACAAAATAGGCGTCAAGGTAGAATTTGTGCACATTATAGCACAGAAAACATTGAGCCAAAAGGAGAAAATGCTGATTATCACATTTTTTTTCAATGTTACCTAAAGCTAATTCTTATAGGGACAAAATCTTAATGTAGGTCGATTTGAAAGCTTCTGAAGACAATAAAAAGGAATATTATAAATTATGGATTATTGCAAAATATAACTCACAAAATATTGAAGAGAAAATCGAGAAAAAATGCTGGTTTTCACCAATTTTTCTTCTTTTGCCTCGAACCTTTCCCAAGCCTTTTCTATTGGGGACGTCAAAACCAGGTCGTGTGTTTTGGAAATATTCAAACAGGTCGTAAAACATTGGTAGGATTTTTCTGTTGAAACTGTCTTCTTAATCATGTAATCAACATTTTTATCATAAGAAAGCAGTAGGAAATTTGCCTGCTAATTTCAGGGCTAATTAAGGATCATAACTTTGCTAATTTAAAAGAGTTAAGTGTATGGTATATTTTGCGATCCTGCATATTGCTGCTTTTCAACGAAATCCTCGTAACTGCAGCTTTAAACAAGCTGCAGTTACTAGGTTTTCGCTGAAAAGCGACGATATTTTAGGTACTGTGCCGCTAAACAGTGCCTCTGAAATATTCGAAAAGTATCGACTTATGTTGTGCAGTACTTTTTGACCAGGCCTTCTGAAATATGCGTTGTCGAAGTTCTGCGTTGAAAAAAAAATGTCGGTCGGATGAGTTGTTTCATATCAGGGCAATCTGAATAATACCACATGTTTTATCTTATTTAATAAAGTAACATCTGACAGTCACCAGTAATAGGCCAGCTTCAATCAGCCAGGCAAGTTCAAAATTAGTCATTTTTAATCTAATCAATAAAATTTCTTGCCATATATGGTTTTCTATGACAAACACGTACGTGGTTCTGCACTAAAATGATATCTCATCACGGGTAACTTAAGGTTTAAAAAGTCTTAGAATATTGTAAACGTAAATTTGATTGGTCAGTGGAAAAAGTCAGTGAGGATGACACCTTCACGCTGCCAGTCATATGTTATGCTAGGCTCCCACTGCCGATCAAATTAACTCGACCAAACCCGATCAAGCGATCGAGGTCGGTCGGCAGTGGTGATCGGGACAAGTCGAGATGATCGAGTATGGTCTGCAAAGATCGGAAATCCTGCCAATTTGTTTTGACACGTCAAAAAAAATCCGTGTAGCGATCGAGTAGAAAGCACATCGGGAAGTTGCTCGACTATCGATCGTGTAGAAGATCGAGTTGATCGACTATCACTCGTGTAGAGATTGTGTGTGATCGAGTCGATACCTTTTACTTGGATTTGATTGGATAAACAGATGGAGCTGAAGTCGAGTTGATCGGGAAAGTAGTCGGGAATTACTCGCACAAGTCGAGGTGATCGAGTGCTTCCAACTGCTCTATGGCAGCGGATCAACTCGATCTACTCGATCCCTTAAATGTCCTCGATCAAATCCGACCATATTACTTCTTCTCGATCTCTAGTCGATCAAACCCGACCTCTTCACTCGATTTGGTCGAGTGAACAGATGAATCAGAGGTCGAGTTGATCGGGATGTGGTCGGAAATTACTCGAGTACAAGTCGAGGTAATCGAGTGCACGTTAGGTGCAGGTCGGAATACAGATTATCAACCCGATCATACTCGATCTCCAGACCCGAGTGATTCTCGATAAGGTCGATCTTCTACCCGATCAATACACAATCGTTTCTCGATTATTTTTGTACTCGATCGCACTCGACTATTTTTGCATGTCAAAAAAACTCGAGTAGGAAGCCCGAGCGATGCAGATCACCTAGACCTCTCCCGACCACTCTTGCAGATTGAGCTCGACCTGTATTCGATCGCTTGATCGAATTGATCTGATCGGCAGTGGGAACACTAGGTCGTGTGGTTATAAATGTGTACAAACAGCAATAGATCCCGCGCAGATTATCTAAACAGAAATATTGAAAATCATCGGAAACGGTATTTCGTGTTATTCCTTGATTTAAGACATAACACGTACGATTGAAATAACGGTATTTAATGCCTAAAAGAATACATAAATCGTTATATTTAATCAGATTAAGAGTGAGTCAATAGCTAAAAGTACTTTTACGTCACATTTAATTTATTTATATGTTTTAACCGACAATATTATGAAATGATCATGAATATGTGATAATAAGAAACACTGCAGAGAGATTTTCATTCAGAACACCTAGAATAGAATCAGCTCGATCTGGTCGGGTATAAATCGAGATGGTCCGGTCTTGGTCGTGTAGGGCTCGAATTAAGGTCGGGTGATCGGGTAGAAATCGGAAAGATGGTCGGGATTCAATCGGGAAATGATCGGGAGTGCTCGGGTGGGGGTTTAGTTTGATCGACTAGAGATCGAGAAGAAGTCGTGTACATACATTTGGTTGGGCTTGATCGGGGAAATTAGGAGGTCGTGTTGATCGAGTTGAACAGATCGGCAGTGGGAACCAAGCATTAGGCCACTGTGAAGTTAACATAAGATTTTAATCAGATTGCCCGATTTAAATCAAAGTACTAAAAGTACTGTTGGGAAGTTGTTAATAATGTAGGCCTGTCCAGAAGTAGAGTACTAGTACTTTGTTTGGGTACTTTGATTATCCATTTGAATTCCTTGAATACTTTGATTCCATGCTGGAGTTGTTGTATCTAGTTTTAGCACAACCCCCATGCATATTTATCGTTTGTGTAAATTAACTATTTATAGCTTTGAATATATTTCATAGTTCAGTAAACTTGACTGACCCATTTACAAGGGAGGCCATTGGACTGATCTTTGAACCATAATGAAGCAACTTACTACGCCTGTCTTTTCTTCTCTTAGAGACATGATTAATTGAATGTTTCATTTTCAGTCACACAATTCAATATCTACATGTATAACTTCAGACTTACAAATTGAATATTCGAATGACTGTTAGCTCATTAATCTTTGCTTTTATTAATAGAACTATTTATATTGAGGAGGACCGGAAGATATTGTGTGTATGCATAGAATGGTAAAGTGCAGAGAGAGGTCGCTGCATAGAGAAGTAAGTTTCGGAAAAAATGCTTCCCCAAAACGATCTTACTTCCACGTTTTCGTGTTAACTGTGTAAGAAGACATTTGATTGCACTAATCATTCATAACGTTTGGAGAGTTTGAAAAAAAGCGGGAGTATTTTCAATTATGACTGTTGTTTTTTAATCACGTTTTCAAGACGGACCTTGTATAGACTAGGAGAAGTTTCCTGTACGAGGCCTAAAAATGGTTCCAGGGAGGACAACTTGTTACAAGCAAGAGACAATGCTTAAACGATGTAGCAATGTCCCCTTAATCACTTAAGCCTTGTCTCTCTGTCCAAATCAATGGTGAAGTAGGTCTAAGTAGGTCAAAGGTCAACTAGGTGCAAAAAAATAAATGGTATATGGGGTATAGTTAAACAATCCGCTATAACTCATTTAGTTTTGGGTTTAGAATAACATATTTGGTATCAAAATGAAGCTTAGACACTGATCTTTATTTTGAAGTATAAATATGCAAATTAGATGATTTGAATATGCATGATTCTGAAGATTTAATTGGAAATTTTCATCATTTTTGGTCATTTTTTTAGAGTGTAGTTCGAACGAAAGCTATAGCCCACTAAGTTGGTGGTGTATATTCACAAATTTGGTACCAAAGTAAAGCCTAGACATCTATCCTCAAATTAAGTTATGCAAAACAGCTTAATTGCATATGCACATTTTTCATTGATTTTAATTAATTGATGAAAATATCACCCATTTGTGAAAATTTGATAAATACAGAGCTTTTGCAGCTTCCTGGAAGGATATAATCACATCGCATATGTAAAACGTCCTGTCCAAAACAGAAGTTATCATTTATAGGTCTTTTTTACAGAATCAGATTGAATTACAGTATAGTAGAGTGTTTGGTTTCCATGGAAACATATATTGTAAAAGTGGCTTTGGGGTAAAACGGGAGAAACAGCTATCAGTCACTAAGTCCTTGGTGTAGACAAACAATCAATGCTTTTAAAATGAAGACAAGATATCCATTTTTGTTTTTCAGAATAAGTATGCAATTAAGCCTGTGGAGACTTATTTGCATATTCATAAGTTAGAAGAATTTATTAGAACAATTGATGGAATTATAGTCATTTTTTGCGAGTACATCAGAAAAACCAGACATATCTGGAATAGTTCTTGGTATAGATTAACAATTCTAGTATCAAATTGAAGCTTTTAAGCATTTGTCTTTATTTTTCGGATAGTTATGCAAATGAAATAATTTGCATATGCATACTTTTGTAGATTAAATTGGAAATTTGGTGAAATTTTCACAGTTTTTGTTAAGAATTTTGCAGGAAAAGGGATATTCCTTAATTAGTTGATGGTGTTCTCTTACAATTTTGGTGTCAAAATAAAACCTAGGACTCCTTTCTCAATTCCATTTTTGCATAATAGCTTATTTATATTCCAACATTTTTTTATTCTATTCTAAATCATGATGAAAATATCACAAATGTGAATATTTGGTACTTGCTTTTTAACATACTTAGTAGAAACTAAAACATATTGCATAATTATGCACTACTGCCTGACCCAAACAGAATTAAGCATTTGGACGTCTTTTCACATAGGAAAAAATTGAAATACAGTATGCTAGAGGGTGTTGTTTCCAGAGAAACATATCTTTTAAAACGTGGTAAAGGTTTTATGGGAACAGCTATAACTCACAGTTTACAAGATCAGCTGACTAACAACTACTGTATCAAAATGAAGCAAAGACTCATATCTTAATTTTTTGGGGAATATTATTTTTTCAAATTGTCTAAGTCAAAGATTTTTACTAGGAAACAGGGGATGTTTATCGGCCCCTTCCCACCAGAGAATTTTTCTCGTGCAGTTGTTTTTCCCCTAAAAATAATTTCTCCCCAACTAAACAATGTTACCGTCCTTGTAAAACGGTCTTAATTTTGCTTGAAATGTGTATTCTTACCGTTAAAAGATTGTTTTCAGATCTGTATACGCTTATGAATCCTTATATTGAAGTAAAAAAACTTTTTATCAAAATATCCAATTGTAAATTTCCCATAGAGCTGTATTTTCCCAAATCATAGTTCCCAAGCCCTTTCTCCTTACCTTAGAAATAAGACCTGCAAATCGTATTAGCTTACCTGTATTTGGGAAAGAATGATTAACATATATGTTTGCAATGAAAATTGTTGACGAAATGGCCCTTGTTGTGAACCAGGGTGTAATACGATTTTAGTCTAATTCTGCTTAATAGGTTGACGAGCAATTGCATGCAGTTTATGGGTGTCCTCTTCTTCTTATCAAATTTTTGATGAAGGAATTCCAAGATTGCAGATAGGGTTAAGAAGACGAGAGAGGTTAAAAGAACACTACGGCGGAGAGCTGGTTAGGGTTACCAAGGCGTTGACTTCTATAGATTGGGTATAAATAATTGGCAAACTAGATGGAAATGCAACATTGTAGAGTTGGAATAACTAAACAAACAGTGATTGCGTAATCTACTGATTTCCACCACAGAATAAAAAGGAAATCATGGCGATCATAATCATAATTGTTAAGTAATCGTGACGAGATGTCTTTATAAGTTTAGATTTTGTTTATAAACACCAGTTTATCTTGCGACCATTGTACGTGTTATACATTTAACTGAGAACTTGTGCAATTCATAGTATTCATTGAATAGAATTGGTTTGCAGGTAGCAGAATAAAAAGATCTGCAATATATTTCAAGCAATAAGGTCATATCATCTTACCCCCCCCCCCTACTACCATTTGCAATACACAAAATATATTTGGGTCGATATATTTTGACCTCATACTTTTCCTACATACTCCTTCTATTCCCTTAAGTACCATACAGGCCGTGGTTTGGATATCTCACAGCTAGCCCCCTACGGTAACCCATAAAACATTTGAAAAACTTCAATTTCAGAGCAAAACTTAAAACCTTTACTTTTTTGCCAGAAAACCTTTTCAACCGCACAATAGCCTGTAATGTTCACCCAAAACATTATTTGCTCTGGCTGGTTGTCTTGCAAGCTTAAAGCAAGCAATGGCTTTTGTTCTGTATTATCCCTCTTTATGCGTAGTTAAACAATGAAAATATCTCCAGATGCCACAAAATCTTACCCAAATTTTTAAAATTTTGTCGGTAAGATCCCGTAAACCCCCTTATACGAAACAAGTGCGTGAAATGACTGACTGTATATTTTCTACGAAAAGGGCCACTATTCACTCTTATGTTTTTCATATTTTACACTGAAAGGTCTTTATTTACATAAATGTGAGCCTTTATGAAAACCTTTATTTCTATTTTGGTATGCTAGGAGGCCTGCTACAGACTATTAGTTAAAGTCTCAAGGGAACAGACCAAAACACCAAGAATCTATTTTTCTATTTTCTTAATATTTGTTTGCTATATTTCAATGTATGTACATACAAGTGACAGATACATAATTGATTACAACGATAATTATTACTAAATGAATATTTTAACATAGCAATAAGTTAAATATTGTCCATAGATTTGTCAGGTATATTGTTATGGGGTTAGCTAAAACAATCACAAGTCCAAAGAGTTCCGCTATTTATATACCAACAGCTTATCTGTGTCTACTCCAAAACATATCAGCTGTGGATCAACGTGGTAATTTTAGACTTAGTGTTTGAAAAAGACCAATTGATTGAACACATTTTTTGAATAATCATGATGGGATTGTGAAGAAGGCCGTAGGAACAGAGGGGGGGGGAGGCTATGCATAGCTAAGCCTCTTCCCCCAAGTTGTCCAAAAATGCCGAATTTTCCTTATTTTTCACTGAAAATTTAGGGAAAAAACAATTTAGCCCCCCCCCCCCCCCCCCCAGTTTTCAGACACAGGGGCTTCAGCTACCCCAATATAAAATTGCTTCTTACTGGCCTGTGAAGGATGGATAAAACACACATAATGTCACATGTACTGAGTGATTTGCATAATAAGAGATACACGCAGAACCGAAGAGGTCGGTTTCTTTGACAGGTGTAATTATCAGAATTGCAATGATGGCAGTTAATCCTTTCCCAAACAAGACCTGGTTTTGACGTCCCTGATAGAATATGATTGGGAAATATTAAAACAAAAGAAGAAACTGCTGATAACCAGCAGTTTCTCCTTTTGTCTCAATATTTAACACAAATTCCATCTTTAATAACTTCCATTTTGTCATTTGTGGCAGTTTTTGAAGAGTATCAACCTAAAATTTTGCCGTTTGGGAAAGGGTTAACCTTCTGTTTACAGAAATATATTACATGTATGCCATTTATGTACGAAACATATTGAAACATGAGTACATCTTTAAATTTTAGGCACCCATGCAGGGTTGTCAGATGTACAAACATGTAAATATATTAAAGAAATATCGTATGGAATAGTCAACCTAGATGCACATGTAGCTAGATAATATCTATTCAAGGAGATTTCAAATGAAGTTCGTTTAGTCCTTCTAAATCATGTCTGTATATAATTAATTTACCCGCTCCTTATATTTATAGTAACATTTATGTGAGTCCGAACCTTGATAGATAGTTAACAACTTGGTTTCAGCACTAAATTCCCTCCCTTTTGGATCTAGATAATACAATGCACCACACAGAAATGCAAACTGCCATTCCCTATGTTGAACTGATTCCTGAAAAGTCTAGCATGGACCCCGTTCATGTCTTATAATGACTGTAAGATATTGAGAGGAGTATTCTCAGCTATCCTTTATGCTATTTTTTATTTTGAGTTTTGT
This sequence comes from Fragum sueziense, assembly GCA_963680895.1. Lineage (NCBI taxonomy): Eukaryota > Metazoa > Mollusca > Bivalvia > Cardiida > Cardiidae > Fragum > Fragum sueziense. The sequence goes on from OY804606.1 coordinate 774,522, forward strand.
TTTATCAAATTGCACTTTTGTCAAGTTTTGTGTATACTAGATAAATATTTGTTTAAAGAGTCGTGGTTTTGACATTGTGCTGTTGATATTTGAGCGGTATCAGGCTCACATGCTGTTTTATTTAATTGTCATTTTCGCTCATAAAATCTGATTAATTTTCAGGAATATGTACTTCAAATCCATGCAAATATGATTTCAAAACAATAATTTCCTATAACATATGTTTAAATTTATCATAGAATAACATTTATGTGTAAGACGTATTGTTACATCAAAGTTTTCACTTTTTGTATTTTTTGGAAAAATTTACCCCACCCATTTTTAGCTATAGCTACAGGCGTAAGCTATAGACTAATTCTGGGAACAAATATATATTAGTCAAGAACAGGTTTCTAGGCAATTTTTAAGCATAATTTCACAAACACAAACATACATTTGGTATTTTCTAAACTTTTTTTTTCATTTTTAGACAAAACTTATTTTTGTGATTTTTGGCCATTTTTCGCAATATTTATGTACATTAACAAATGCTTGTAACAAATTGTCCTCCCTGATTTGATTTTTCAGATTTTCACTACTAGTCTAGTACTTGTGCTTTTGTATTTGCCTCATTTATTTGTCTTGTACACAATATCGCTCGTTTTGTTCGAAAGTCGCACTGCATCTAAAGTTTAAAACAAGCCACATTTTTTCAGTTAGAAGGTTAACAACGCTTATTAAGTTAATGACAAGGGTAACTAATTAACCCTTTACCAAACAGCAAATTTATATGGTGTTCTATTTCAAATGCTGCTGCAGTCCACAAAATGTATGTTGATAAAGATAGAATTTGTATGCAATGTAGCCTGGAAAATATTGAGGCAAAGGGAGAAAATGCTGATTATCAGCATTTTCTTCTTTTGTCTCAATGTTTTCCCAAGCCCTTTCTATTCTGGACGTCAAAACTAGGACTTGTTTTGGAATTGGGTTAAGTATCATGTAATTAACGTAACCAGTGCTTACGTTACGTAACCTTTTTCTAATCATTTAGTTAATTAACATAGACGAGTATATTTTGTGGTAATTTCGTACAAGATGATTTAATAGCAAGACTCATTTAGGCTGGAATAATAACACTCGGCACGCAAATGGGTACATTCTTGTTAAATTCGAAAACCTATTGGTGGGATTAAAAAAAGATGAAGGCGGTCGTAAAATATAATTGTAAATAGATAATAATGTAAAGTAATAACGAAAAATTAAAAAGCAAAAAGTTTTGACGGTGAAATTGCGTTGGTAGCAGAGGCTAAATAAGGCAGACATTTTTAAGTGTACCCTTGGAATTGCTGAACATTAACAAGTGCATGCGTATCCACAATCACGGTGAGTTATCACGGGACTCAGAATTTCAGAAAATCGTCAATTTTTTATTAATACTTGACCAGTTTGAATTCGGTCTGAAGCAGAGAAGGTGAGAAAATGCCAGGAATATACTGGACGTGATGGCTTTTGATAGGTCTTCAATAACTTTTTTCTCAACCGATTTTTGTAAAAAAAAATCCAACACGTTTATTTAATGCCTAACATCTGTCCACCTTCTCTGCTTCAAACTGAATTCAAATCGGTTCCGTATTAACAAAAATATTGTAGATTTTCTGAAATTGTTTGTCACGTGATTAGCCACCGTGACAATGGAATACTTAAGGTAGAATACCCATAATGTTGCCATTTTGAGATTCATAAAACATTGGATTTTTTGAGCGGCGTCGTTACTTATCCGAACCTTTTCGGGCGCGGTCGTAAACATTCGGTGGTGGAAAGTTCCACCACCAAATGTTTTCGACTTCGCCCAAATAACTCCGACGTCGCACGAATCTCATTAGGGGTGGACTACCTTGAACGGACACTTACATAACTCTTTCGGTGGACACTGGCCAGATTTCACCCAAAATATACGACGCTGCCATTAATGGCTATCAAATTAAACAAATGACAAACTATATACCAGATAATCACTGTGTGGAAACAACTGTATGCGAGGTTAGTTGGGTTCACCGAAGTCAAATTAAAAATGGCGAACGGGATTTCTTTACAATGTATGTGTCATGTATTTTGGTCACATACTATTGAATATGCACTTTATGCAACTTGACGGATATCAGCGTGAAGACAATTGGTTGGAGAGCCAATAAATATAGCCCCCATTTTATGAATTTGCCTCGTTTGACTGTAATGTTTAAATGAACACAGTGTCGTGTTGACCTTGAAATCCGAAGCGATAGATTTTGAAAAATCGGTCTGTATTTCCAAATTCCAAAGGTTCCTGTCAACAACACAGGGCTAAATGGGTGGAAAAATGATATTCTTACCTGAAATGTTTCGATAGATCGTCTGTGTAGTCTACATTTGTTGTAATTACACTTTGAAAAATCGCATGCTGTATAGTTGTGTGCAAACCGAAACTAACCCGGTGTATAGTTGGGTGAAACTGTTTTTCTGTATGTGTGGGTGCAAAATATAACCCCAAAACACTGTATGTTTGGGTTCATTCTGGAAAAGGGCGTATACATGATTCCGAAACTCTTTTGTGTTGAACTATCGAAATATCTATTCCAAACTATCCAAACGATTTTCATTAATGAGACATTTCACATATAATTTCTCATACATTTCACCTTTACTTTTATCTGAATGAAATTTCTTATGAAAATTTTGAAAATTTCAAACCAAAGTTTTGCGCATATTCACTTTGGGTGTGCCAAAGAACGAAAACGATAATAGAAAAAATATACAGAAAGACTGAAGTAAGATAATCGATTTCATTCGTTTTTTGAAGCACACTAAAAAGACATAACATTGCTATTTCATTTTTTAAAGGTATGTCTTGAGGCCAAGGTCGATTATTCTGATGCGGGTTTTCATGTTTGAAAATGTTGCTGATAAGTAAAAGAAACGCCTTTATAATTGAGACGAAAAGGACAAATTTCATTTACAATTTATTTGCGGCATACATCAATGAGTTTAATTTTAAGATTTAATATATGTCTCTTAAACGGCGCAAAACTTTGGTTTGAAATTTTCATAAGAAATTCAATTAATTCAAATAAAAGTAAAGGGGAAATTTATGAGAAATAATATGTGAAATGTCTCTTTAATGAAAATAGTTTGGAATAAATATTTCGATAGTTCAACACAAAAGAGTTTCGGAATCATGTAAACGTCCTTTTCCAGAAAAAAACAAACATACAGTGTTTTGGGGTTATATTTTGCACCCACACATACAGAAAAACAGTTTCACTCAACTATACACCGGGTTAGTTTCTGTTTGCACACAACCATACAGCATGCGATTTTTCAAAGTGTAATTACAACAAATGTAGACTACACAGACGATCCATCGAAACATTTCAGGTAAGAATATCAATTTTTCCACCCATCTATCCCTGTGTTGTTGACAGGAAGCCTAGGAATTCGGAAATACAGACCGATTTTTCAAAATCTATCGCTTCGGATTTCAAGGTCAACACGACACTGTGTTCATTCATACATTACAGTCAAACGAGGCAAATTTATGAAAGGTGGGCTATATTTATGGCTCTCCAACCAATTGTCTTCACGCTGATATCCGTCAAGTTGCATGAAAGTACATATTCAATAGTATGTGACCAAAATACATGACACCTACCTTGTAAAGAAATCCCGTCCGCCATTTTTAATTTGACTTCGGTGAACCCAACTAACTTCGCATACAGTTGTTTCCATACAGTGATAATGCTATGCATGTATTATAGCTTTTCTTCAATTTCGCTAGAAGACAATGAAATTTCATATTCACTTACACCCATTTTATCTTCTGCAGTATTTTTTTTAATTCTTTTTAAAAAAGTTTGATGCTTGGAAAGGTTTAAATAGAATGTGTAGATCTATTTAAAAGTCGCACGTCTTTCTTTAAGGCTTACAGACCCTCTTTCAAAACACCACTTTCTATCGATACGAAAGACATCAAATTACACACACTTGTAAATACACTTCACATTAGTTGATTCACCGTGCCGGATTTCATGATTATGCTTCAAGAAGAAAGGAATTTACTAAATATTATTTTACTCTATATTCATTTGCAAGGGAGGTAATTTTGAACATTTTTTTCAAATATTTCCATAAAATTTTATATATGCATGAATTCAAAATTCTAAACCGTACAAAATGCTTATGTTTGTATTTGGACTTTTCAAATTTCGCCTCTGGCTCTTTGTTGCTAATAAGGGGTTGGAAACCTTATGTCAGACAGAGTGAAACAGCTCTTGGCGTTTCATAATGTCCATAATAGCAAGTCATTCTTCTTAGCAAACAAAGTAAAAGGGGCTAAAGGTCGAAGGCAACAATTAGTTCTAAGTGAATATCTACATTAACGTCGATTTTCTTTAAAAATCCCGTAATTGCGGGTGCGAGGTTTTCGAAGAAGAGGATGGCATTATTTAATTCGAAACAATAATTTAACACAACAAGAATGCAATGAAGAAGAATTAAAAAGGAATAATTCAAGCAAGGTTGGCTTTATCTACATTATGAATAAACATCAAAACATCTATTTTGACACCACGGATCAACATCTTGGCATGTCAAAGACTCTACCACCGCTTTGTTCCTTGGGAAAGTGATGGTATACTAAAGGAAAGAAGAAACGCAACAACCATTTTTTTGTTATTACTCTTAATCCCTTATGTTATTGAGTCAAAGTTGTTACTGATTATTACAGGGAAGTGTATCTTGATATTGATAGCTGTGATTACGTTAGGACCCGTTTTACCTGAGAGATAATGTCAAAATAGACGTTTACACGTTTCTCACGTGCAATCCTTTCAATACCCAAACTTTACATAAAACTCTTTTGATTTGTGTAGATGCACGTCGGCTCGACAAAATTCAATGATTTTCATTTGGATATTATCAGTCATATCACTTTGCGACTTATTCAAAGACGTCGTCCGGTAGCAATTGTGATGTTTAAGAATGGAACATCTCAACCCGCAATTGCTATTGACTTTGGTGTACATCAGTTGACAAAATATTGCTTGAGATAACGTCTTAGAACGAACGGAACAACTGACAGTCGCCCAAAAAGCGATCGTCAACGTCTAACGTCAAGACGTCAGTTCCATAACGTTCGCTTATATTACTGACGGAAACAAATTCTCTTATCGAAAGAAAACTGTTGATGCTATTCATGGATAGTACAACAATGAAATTTCAGCCAGGAATCGTTAACGTCAAATTGGATTGCATGCAAGAACGTGTTTAACGTTGACGCAAAACTGCTCTCATTTAATCGCATATTCATGGCACGTACAGCCTGTGACCTTGATGGAATTTTGACACTAGAAAGCTAAATGATGAGGTTTTCCTTTGCACTGAAAAAAGTACTCGAATGAGGGTGATTTTGAGAAAGACAAAAACAAAACGTTTGATCAAATTTATCTTTTGTTGCGTTTCTTTTTTCCTTTAGTATATAATTCTTGGCTTGCAAAGATGACAGATCTAGTAAAAGTCTAGAAAAGTCCCATAATTTTCTTTCTTTTCAAGTTCGCAAGGTACAAAAGGCGATAGAATCCTCGAATTCGAATGGTGACAGAGCAGATCAAAGTTCAGAAAAGAATCACATAAATGTTTCAAGTAAGTTTTCTGTACCTGGGATTACACGCAAAAAGTGTTCTCGAAGAAAATGGTGGATGTATGATAAATTAAGTCTCAAAGTTCTTTAAACGAGTATTTGAGCAGCACATTAGGCATATAACACACAATCATGAGGTGAGAATTAAAGCCTTGACAACGTTAAGATATTTCGAGTGTTTTTTAATATCCTTTGATTGACAGAAGCGTTCTTTGTAAATAGCAAAGTATGCATACATTGCACAATCCCGAAATCAAGAGAATGTTTCAAACTGTGATAATAAGCTGACTAGTCCACGTTTAACTTTCTAAACGATTGAGCTGGTTCATCTTCCGCTTTCTTTCGTTTATCGAAGTCCACGCAATATTTTGATGACGTCACTTCCTTCATGTGAGCCTTGAACTTTGGTGACGTCATATCCGCTATCATGTCCTCTGGAAATTCAATAAAAACAAAAAAGGTCTAATTAAAAAAATACGTAATTTCATTGTTATCTGTGATGACGAAACTTGACAAGCCATTTAGAGATTCATAAAACATCGGATATTTTTGAGCGGCGTCGTTACGAATCCAAACTTATTCGGGCGCGGCCGTAAACAATCGGCGGTGGAAAGTTCTACCGCCGAATGTTTTCGACTTCGCCCGAAAAATCGGCGTCACTCGAATCTCATTATGGGTAGGCTACCTTAAAATCAACAACTTCAACCATCGCGAATAACGACTAAGTTGCATGAAGTGCAGGGTATCAGGGGCCTGTTTCATCGACGTATTTTTGACTTGCCGACGACTTACGACAAGTTTAAGGTAAGAAACGCGTATCGCCTTTCTATCAAAACATAGGTTATGCGATTAATGTAAGTCAAAAATACGACTTAAATGTTTTGATGAAACAGGCCACAGATTATTCCCTACCTGATATGGCATGGAAGTGCAAGTCGGAAGTGGGGAAGGAGGGCCTTTGATATAACTATTTTCTTAATAAAAGAAATGCAAATTATGCTTTGGACTGTTATATCCAATTCTGTTGCTGTTGTTAGCCAAAACAATGAATGTTGATAAAAAAGGAGATGTGTACAATATAGATCAGAAAAAAAATGAGACAAACGGAGAAAATAATTACTATCGGCATTTTAGCTCACCTGAGCACGAAGTGGTAGCTTTTTGTCCGTCGGCGTCCGTCTGTCCGTCCGTGTTCACATTTGCGGTCCTATGTGGTATGATTCATGTCCATCGAACCCTAATGTAGTAATTTTGACTTAAGTGGTAAATCACATGTATGAGTTAGGCCTATGTATTTGCGTTTAGAATGACATTATGAGGTATCTGGAATTGTTTGTAAAAAAGTACCACATAATCCAATGGTCAAAATATACGGACAAAGTCAGGACGTCCTTTTAGAATAGGGATATGTAGAGATAACTCCATCAATCTTGTTTGCATTTCCCCCATGTTACTGGTTCCCATTGTATATCTACAAACCTTGAAAAATCTGGTATCAGTTTACAAAAATAAGTACCAGTAAAGGTCATGTGACCCAAGGTTGGTACCACATAGGGTGTTTTCTTGTGAAAATAGTATCCCATAAGAAAAGTACCACATAGGCAGCGAATGTGGGTCTGTCCGTCTGTCTGTCCGTCTGTTCACATTTTGGTGTTTCCACTCTAGCACCCACAACTTGGTCAAAACATGTATGACCATTAGTTCTCGGATGAGTTCGATTTTGGGTCAGATCGGATCAGAAAGTCTAGAGTTATGTGCTCTTGAACGTCAAAAATGGCTAGTTTTGACTTTGTTACCAATCTAGCATCTACAAATATTGACCTGTGAAGACAAATCTTTGCCACAAGGTTGGTAACCATAAGTCTTGCATGAGTTCGATTTTCAGTGTGATTGGAGAATGAAGTCTGGAGTTATAAGCCCTTGAATTTGACAAAATTGCTGTTTTCGACTTTGTTTACTCTCTAGCATCTACATTTATTGATCAGTCAAGACAAAACTTTGCCACAATGTTGGTGACCATAAGATCCTGGATGAGCCAAATTTCAGCTTGATTTGACCAGGAAAACCAGAGTTATTGGACCTTGTATTTCACAAAATTACCGTTTCGACTATATTTTTACTCTAACAAACATAAATATGGATCAATCAAGACACAACTTGGTCACAATGTTGGTGACCATAAGATCTTAAATGTTTTAATTTGTCAGATTGATTTGACTAGAAAAAAAAACAGAGTTGTGTGCCCTTGACGGTGACGAAATTGCCGTTTTCGACTTAGTTTTCTCTCAAACAGCAATAAACATTGACCAATCAAAAAAAAACTTGAACATAATGTTGATGAGAATATCTTTATCAGAACAGAGTTATGCGCCCTTGGCTGTGACAATTTTTTTGTTTTCTTCCACTTTTTCTACTGTTACAGCCACAAATATTGACCATTCAAAATTATGAAAGCAGTTTTCCGCTGGATCATAATCTCGAATCTTAAATTATGAGCTCTTGAACTTGACAACACTGTTACTTTCATTCTATCTAGGTTCAGGTGAGCTATTAAGGACCATCATGGTCCTCTTGTTACTCAAACAGCCAAAATATCTCTCAATCAATATGAAACTTTCGCATAATCTTACCGGCCATAAGATCTTGCAAGGATGTAATTTTCAGCATCATTTGAATCTTAAATTCTGATTTATTTGCCCTAGAATTTGACAAAATTGCTGTTTTTGACTTTGTTTTTGCTCTCTTTATATCTACAAATATTGAACAAGCAGGTCAAAACTTAAACAAGATGTAGGCGAAGTTAAGATTTTGCATTAGTGTGATTCTTAGCTTGATAAGAATATTAATCCTCAGTTATATGCCTTTCAATTTGAGAAAATGCTAATTGTGACTTTGTTTTAACTATCTAATCAACACTTGGTTTAAATACTAGTAAAAGAATCCCAGGCCTGTGGAGCGATTCAAGACCTTCAGGTCTTCTAGTTTGCGACAAGCTCTAGTATAGGCGAACTACATTGTCTAGGGACAACTCTTGTCTTCTTTCACCTCAATATAACCAAGCCTTTTCTTTTAGGGATAGTCTTGTTGCCTCAGCGTGTTCGCAATTATTTTACATTAGAGACCTCAAACTTAGGTCTTGTTCTGGAAAGGGATAAATTCACTAATTACATACCAATAATTTGTTTTTCTGTACCAGCACAAGGCCCATCATAATCATCAGGCAGATATTCCCGGGGTAAGATTGACATGTCTATCTGTTCATATAACTTAGCCATGTTTTTACCGATCAAATGCATCTGTAACAGAAATGTCAAACAATAGAATTATGAAATAATATCGATGACTATAGATTCACAATAATTTTTCAATCATCTATAAAAACCCGTCTATAATGACTTACATTACTGAGTAGACAATTATTTCAATAATATGGAACAAAAATCAACTACTATTTGAGGTTTTTAATATAAAAAAACATCCCTCGTATCATTTGAGACAACACTGGACTGCATAAACCAGTAGGCCTACATAGGCCGGACAATCCGGCTCAGATCCACAATTTTACGACGCCAAAACAGAGAGAACAAGTAAAAATTTGCTGTAATGTACAGCAAAGAGAATAGTGTCGCGCTTAAAAATGATTCGGCAATATTTGATTTTTCTCTGTGTTTTTTCAACATTTACTTTTTGCTGAATGTATATTTTCCCAACCAAATCTTAATTCTGATCGAAATTCCATCAATGACTCTAAAAGTGGCATATCCCCAAGCGAAACACATACTTTATTACAATTTAATCAAATGAGCGGTTTATAGCAACCAGAGTACTGCATGATTTTTCTTTTTTTTTTTTTTTTTTTTTTTTTTTTTTTAGAAAATTTGAATGGCTTCATACAAGAAAGATTCTCGTTTAGCCTATTTTAGTTGAAATTTTGAAGAATAAAATGTTTGGGAGAAGAGGTTTACACACGGACGCACGCCCGTAACGGGACCATGCAATTAAATCCGCCAGAGGGGTTGAAATAGTAGGGTTCAAAAGAAAAAGAAACATAGATCTACTTGTTACTTGTTTAATCGTTAGCCTTTTGAAATGTTATTGTGTTTTATTTCAAATCCCAAAATCAGGACATTTTAACCACTCTAGCTCAGACGTTCCTATAATTATTTAGTAGAGAATAGTCGGTGTGTCTAAGATCAGACTGCATGTTAGTGCAGGCTGATCTTAGTCTTTGCAATCTGAAAAGGCTTAGTGACCAGCAGGAAAAAAATACGTTTATTATTAAAAGACATGGTTGAACGGACGCACAGCGGACACAACGCCAGTAAAACATGCAGCCCTAAATAGATTGGTGTTGTTTCGGGTGTACGTAGCCCTGTATATCAGGGATCCGACTGACTGTACTGAAATAACATAACCATATATAACACAATTTTAGACATATTTTAACCCTTTTTCCCAAAACACGAAATGATTACACTGTTCTGATTTCAAAGCTGCTACTAACCTGCTTAACCCTTTCCCAAACAAGACCTGGTTTTGACGACCCTAAAAGAATTGGCTTGGGAAAACATTGAAATAAAACAAGAAACTGCTGGTAACCAGCAGTTTCTCCTTTTGTCTCAATATTTTCTATGGCATATTTCTCACAAATCATATCTTTAATAACATACATTTTGTCATTCGTGGCAGTTTTTTAAGTGGATCACCCTAAAATTTTGTTGTTTGGGAAAGGGTTAAAACTTTCCACTAGGAACATCAAAACCAGATCTTGTTTGGGAAAGGGTTAATAATGTTAGTGTGTGAAAAAGCCTAACTGTCTACTATTTTTTGGAAAAAAAAGTACGAGAAAAACCATGTTTTGTTATGGGAATGGTTAATTAATTTATTGTTAGAATCCCCTAAAATGTCTACTATTTTGAAAAAATTATGTGAAAATATAAATGTTCTACTAGCAATACACAGACTTGTTCAGTTAAAACGATACTTGAAATTATGTAAGTTGGTCAGCCGAAATTGTATGTACAATACTAAAGTACTTGTGGTACTTTGACCATTGAAGTATACATCACGATTAGCGATTCTTATCGTATGCATTATGGTAGTTTAACAGATAGGAATTAGATCTCCCCTGGTATGCATTACTCTGGTCTTCAAATGGATAGCATTTATGCATTCCCCTATGGCGAAACTGGAAGTAGGGACTTTCCATTGCTTTGCAAAAATAAAACAATTAAAATTTTGTTTACTTGAATTTTTTGTGTGTTCTGGGATTGGATAAACACCAACGTATACTTTGTAGTACTGCTTGAAAAATATATCTAGCAAACAGTTTATAAGTAGGACATATCCACGATATTCAAGTACAAACAATTATCCCTCATGACGTATTTTCTAAAATTAGAAGAAGTGTAGCACAAGATGTGTCGCGCAGAGCGCGACACAATAAAGGCCTCCTTTACAAATTCTGGCTCACTTTGAGAAAATCTAAACCTTTGGACTCTTTCAAATATAAGAAATATTATCACTACAACTACTGCCCCTCTTGTTATAGTTGTTGTTGTTGGTGGTGTTTATATACTAACACAAATATAATTTCAATGTAAAGAACCGCTCATTGGCAACAAAATCAGTTCGTATATAGACTTACCCTGTCCAACATTTTCTTCCTACTAAAGACAGAAAACATGCCATATATCACGTCAAAGAATGTAGGCTCATTGTAGAAATATAATGACTTTAGTCGGATTGGTGTCGCTTTCTGTAACGATATCCACAAAACACTTCATAGTATGATAATGTATGATTCCACTGTTATCAAACCTTAGTGTCTGGTATACACTTAGGTTTTATAACAGCGGAATCATATATTATGCAAATGAGTATCAAAAGAAAAACAGAAGTGTGCAAAGGATTTTATAGATCGAATTGATTAAACGTCATGTTGGCCTACAATGCAAAATGATATGAACATTTGAATACAAGAAAAGGTTAGATGGACTTTGAATACATATTCGCATACTATCGGGTTTTAAGTGGGGCTTAATATGGAAGTATATAGCATACGGGTATATATGCACCGACAATTTTGAGAGCAAAACCGGGCGATCCATTGACCAAACGCCAATCGATAGATCGCTCCGTCCAACGTGTAGCCGGGTGTAGTATAAGGGGCACTTATACTATCTCGCCGTACAAGCTAGCTTTTATAGCGACGTGGTAGAGTGTTCGCTTAGGGTGTGAGAGGTCCCAGGATCGAATCCCCACAGGAGTCGATACGATATTTATTTGCGGGTTACATTTGGCGCCCACCGTAAAAAAACCTGCATGAGATGTTGGTTTGTGAGAGTAGTGAGTTGATGATGTTGAAAAAAAGATTCGTGGAAGAATCTTAATTGTCGAGGGGGTGTATGTAGCCGGGTGTAGTATAAGGGGCACTTATACTATGTTGCCGTACAAGCTAGCTTTTATAGCGACGTGGTAGAGTGTTCGCTTAGGGTGTGAGAGGTCCCAGGATCGAATCCCCACAGGAGTCGATACGATATTTATTTGCGGGTTACAAACGTAGAATTTAAGACAGACAATGGGAGCATTGGCGAGTCGATTGTTTTGATTTTCAGTCGATAGATCGATACAATATTACGTGCAACGACGAATTTAAGACAAAGAATGGGGTTGTTGCATTTTTCTGATCGTCCATTGGCTTATCGATGGTTTTGATTGGCAGGCGGCGTTTGATCAATTGTCACCTGTAACAAATCTGTTTCTTGATTAGCTTAGGCTTAATGTTTGTTTGCTTGTCTTTTTTTTTCAAACAGCATATTGACCAGCTAACTGACCTGTACAAGCGAATTCATGAATTTCTGATCGTCCGGGTTGGAGTATTTCATGAAGGCGGCCATTGTTTGGTCGGTGAGGTCTAGTAACCAGCGACACCCATTAACCTGTACGTTCTCGTCCTGACATACCCACTCCATGAATAGAACCATTACACGTATCACGTTCACGAGACCCCAGCGCGTGATGTCATCTGCTGGTTGGTTACCTATAAATAGAATAATTGAAATTCAACTGGAATTGATATGCCCCTGTTTAAACATCATGCTGCCAATAAGAATTCTTTGATAAACCTACTCTATAAATAGTACCATAACGCATATTACGGTTTGTAAATTAAAGACTACATCACACCATAATTTACAAACATTTCGTACATCTCCAGGCGCAATCCGTAGCAATCAGCCGTAGCAACGTATATTGACGAGGATATCCCTCGCCAATGTCCTCGTCAGAGTTCGTTGTCACGAATGACTCCCGTAAATTGACAAGCACCGCACTAAAATTCCAACAGATTACAAACTTACCGAATGCCGAGAAAAACCATCGACATCCATCTTTGTCGTATTTCTTCGGGCTGTAGTATATCCTGATAGAAAAAATATATGAAGTTCATAGACAAATCATTTGGGAGGTGTACTTGGCAAAGATAACAATGAATTGCACAAATCCATTTAATGTAAGAAGGGCCTAATTAAAATCACAACTTTCTAGCCATACGAAATGCATCAAATTACACACACTTGTAAATATACTTCACATAAGTTGATTCACCGTGCCAGATTTCAAGATTATGCTTCAAGAAGAAAAAAATTTACAAATATTATTTTAATCTATATTCATATGCAAGGGAGAAAATTTTGAACATTTTTGTCCAATTATTTCCATAAATATGCATTAATTCAAAATTCTAAACCGTACAAAATGATTATATGTTTATATTTGGAGTGGTAATGTTACAGAGTTTAGGAATTTCTAGCACTTATCAAATTTCGCCGCTGGCCCTTTGGTGCTAATTAGGCCCTTCTTACCTTAAGAAACGTAGTAAGCAAGTTATGTATGGTATATTTAAATATCAAGGGATTGGTAGATCAGGATTCGTTGAGAGTGTAGCTCTTTAGATAGAAAACGATGTAGGAAGAAAATAATTTAAAACAAGAGGACCCTGAGGGACCTGAAGTGCTGACCTGAGTTTTTCAACACAGACCAATGGTTGATTTTTAAAGATTATTCTCATGATTTCTCTAAGTCTGATAAGTCCCACCCTGCCAAGCCTACATTTTTGGACGAATCATAACTTGGAAAACACGTTTTGAAAAGGGTCACCCAAGGAACATCTCTGCTAAGTTTGGTACAAATTGGACCAATAGTTGATTTTTAAAGAATTTTCTCATGGTTTCTCTAAGTCTGATAAGCCCCGCTCTGCCACGCCCACCTTTTTTGACGAATCAAAAATCTGAAAACAAGATTTAGAAAGGGTCACCCAAGGATCGTTTCTGCCAAGTTTGGTAGAAATTGACATAGTGGTTAAGGAGATGAAGATTTTTGAAGAATAATATAACAATTTCTCTAAGTCTGATAAGCCCCGCCCTGCCACGCCCACCTTTTTTGACAAATCAAAAATTTATTAATAGGCATTCAAAACAGTTACTCAAGGAACATTCCTGCCAAGTTTGGTACAGATTGAACCAATAGTTGATTTTTAAAGAATTTTCTCATGGTTTTTCTAAGTCTGATAAGCCCCGCTCTGCCACGCCCACATTTTTTGATGAATCAAAAATCTGAAAACAAGATTTGGAAAGGGTTACCCAAGGAACACTTCTGCCAAGTTTAGTAAAAATTGATATAGTGGTTAAGGAGTAGAAGATTTTTGAAGAATTATTTAACAATTTCTCTAAGTCTGATAAGCCCCGCCCTGCCACGCCCACATTTTTTGACAAATCAAAAAATTCTTAAAAGGCATAGAAGACAGTCACTAAAGGTACTTTCCTTCCAAGTTTGGTACGAATTGGACCAATAGTTGATTTTAAAGAATTTTCTCATGATTTCCGTAAGTCTGATAAGCCCCGCCCTGCCACGCCCACATTTTTTGACGAATCAAAAATTTGAAAACAAAATTTGAAAAGGGTCACCCAAGGAACACTTCTGCCAAGTCTGGTAGAAATTGATATAGTGGTTAAGGAGAAGAAGATTTTTGAAGAATTATATAACAATTTCTCTAAGTCTGATAAGCCCCGCCCTGCCACGCCCACATTTTTGACAAATCAAAAATTTATTAAACGGCAATCAAAACAGTCACTCAAAGAACATTCCTTCCAAGTTTGGTACAAATTGGACCAATAGTTCATTTTTAAAGAATTTTCTCATGGTTTCTCTAAGTCTGATAAGCCCCGCTCTGCCACGCCCACATTTTTTGACGAATCAAAAAAACAACTTTTTACGGTCACCCATTGAATATTTCTGCCAAGTTTGGTAAAAATTGATAGTGGTTAAGGAGTAGAAGATTTTTGAAGAATTATTTAACAATTTCTCTAAGTCTAATAAGCCCCGCCCTGCCACACCCACATTTTTGACAAATCAAAAAATTCTTAAAAGGCATAGAAGACAGCCACTAAAGGTACATTCCAAGTTTGGTACAAATTGGACCAAAAGTGATTTTTAAAGAATTTTCTCATTATTTCTGTAAGTCTGATAAGCCCCGCCCTGCCACGCCCACATTTTTTGACGAATCAAAATTTTAAAAACAAGTTTTGAAAGGGGTCACCAAAGGAACATTTCTGCCAAGTTTTGCCCAATGGTTAAGGAGGAGAAGATGTTTAAAGAAATTGTTGACGACGCACGACGCACGCCGGACACATGTTGATCACAAAAGCTCACCTTGAGCATGTTGCTCAGGTGAGCTAAAAATGTAACTAACTTGGTTCTAAGTATTTCTTGTAGCACAGGATCATCCGGATCGATATTTTGTGTATATTCAGAACGCTTGCTTCTTATTGTCCAAAAGTTTTCCAATGTCTCTCGTGCACCCAGCTGACTAAATTTACGTACTCGAAGAAATCGTAACAGAAACTCGAAATCTACAAATCAAAATACAAAAAGAAACTTACTTTGAAAATCTACTCTTCTGAATGTAGGACCTAACACCGGTACATTACCATTGCATCAATATTTTCTGTGTCATATTGTACATGAATTTTATCTTTATTAACTTCCATTTTGTCATCTGCAGCTTTGAAGAAGTTACATGCTTTTTGTGTTTAAGAAAAGGGCTATGGCCAAAATATTTGGTCTATTATATCAAAGTTTACGCCAAAAAACGTAAAGATAAGAATGGAATTATTCAGAGAATGTGCGTTTTCATAGCCCGCTAAACCAGGATTTGAGCCAGGATCTGAAGAATGTCCCTCACAGCTTTTCAGACAGCCGTGTGTCCAGATCAGTCTGTGCCTAAGTACAATTGAGCCGCGACGCGAGAAATTCGGTCTTCGGGAGTTTTGAACAGATCCAACACAAATGAGGCTGTACAGCCACAGAAAGTGATTAGAGTCACGAAATTTCGTACATGGGAAGAAGAAGAACTAAACTTTCTCACCAGCGAAAACACAGACGCTGATCAGATTCGCGGTTACCGCGAAGCTGATCTGCGTCTTTGTTTTCGCTTATGCTTAATTCCGCTTTTCTCGCGTCGCGGCTCAATTTGTTCAGGATCATTTATGCTCTCTTACAGTTTATAATGCTATGAAGAATGTTAAAGAGAACGACAATGATCTTGATCAGGCTGTGTGTGGGCTGATCTGGTCTCAACATGCAATTAGGGACATTTTCCCAGGTCTTTGTTCATTTGATTAATTAACCGCCTTTAGGACTGAGCTAACATTCTAGATATACAGTTCATCTTCAATCAATCGTCTAACAACAATTTTTGAAGTCACTAAAAGCAAACTTCTTCCATCTAGTGCAAGACATCAAATAAACTTTCTTGTAGAGGCTTTTCTTATTTCTTAAAGCAGCTAACCACTACGAGCGTTATAAACTAAACACTTGCCTGTCGGTGTCTTTAACCAATCTTGTTGTAAAACCCACTGTCTAAATGTTCTCACTGCTGTCTTTCTGTCTTCATCATTTCTCTCACTTAATTCGTCTTTAGCCTTTTTCTTGCTCGCTTCATTAAGACACGAAACGAAATCGTCATCACCTGTGGGATAAAGAAAATCCAGTGCTCCCATATTTCATGATAGGCATATACATGTATATGTTGGAGTCCACATTGGAATCTAGGCCAAGGCCGATCCGGAATCGGTCTAGTCCAAACTGGAATTCTACTTTGGACTAGGCCAGATTAGAATTCTAATTTGGTCTCGGCAGATTCTGAATTGGCCTAGGCCAGTATGGAATTCCAATCTGGCTAGGCAGATCTAGAATCATCCTAGACCACTTTAGAATCCATTGCTTAATTGAAACTAAACACAGATTTAACTTGAAAATATCACAGTTATATAAATGTTTGATTATACAATCTACTGGGTATTTGTTTTTGTATCTGAGCATAAAGGAACAATGACCATTTATTCATCTTGGATTATGTAAATAAATAACATAGACGTGAACAAAGAAATATGTTAGAGCTCTTAATTTTTTTTCTATTACCCTTTTCCAAACAAGTAATAATTTTGACGCTTCTAAAAGCTAGGTTTTAAAAGAATATAATTTCACAGAAATCGTATCAAAAAGGAACTATTAAAATGGATAAAATAAAAAAATGATAAGGTTATTTTAATTACAATCAAACTTGTGGGTTTTGAAATAGGTACCGATAAAATACAAAATTTCGTTCATGGCTGTACTAGATATTTTGTTGGTACTGTCTCTTCAGTCTGTTTAAATGTATGAATAATTGATAAGACATCTTACAATCTTATCAAATGGATTAAACTAGGAAATAATTTTAATTTTCTAATGCAGGTATAAACATAATTTATTTTGTATTCAGCTATCGGTTATGTTAAGGACTTTGCTGTCATTTTTTTAGGGAAATGTATGAAAAATATTTTTTATAACAAAAGTAATGGGGGATTTTCACATAAAATCATTGTTAACAATAGATTCCAATCTGGTCTCGGCAGATCCGGGATCGGCCTAGCCAGATTAGAATTCTTATCTGGACTAGCAACTTTCTAGGCAGATTCCAGATCGGCCTAGTCCTGTTTAGAATTCCAATTTGGACTAGACCAGAGTAGAATTCTAAACTGGACTAGGCCGATTCCCGATCGGCCTAGATTCCAAAGTGGCCTCCGACATACATGTATACATACATGTACGTCCGCATAGATTCTGGTGAATTGTCCTCGTTAGCGCATGTATCTTTAGTTATAAAGTCTTATAATGAAACAAATCACTTTCGATATTCACGTACCACTTGAGCACTTGCAAATGTGCCAGGATCTGGTAAAACGTCCCTGAAGGCTTTTGAGCCCAACATAGATCCAGATCAGCCTGTGCATACGCACAGTCTGACCAGGATCCATGTTGTTCTCTAATAGCTTCTTTGTGACCTGTAGTAACTTAAAGAGTGCAGCACCGATTCATATTGGACTGCATTTGACAACAGGCTGATTTTCAAACTCAATTTTTGAAAATGCTATAATAGGGAACGTTTTTCCAGGTACCGGCTCAAATGTATTCTACTCGTAGTGCTGTGGTACATCGAATTAATTAAGATAAAAAAAAAAAGAAAGGGATTTTAGCGCGGGTAGCACGATTTTCTCATTCTATCGAAGAAAGGGTAGGTAAATTCAGATGCACCTCGTCAATTTTCGTAGCCACTAATGACGCCGAAAATTGACGAGGGCATCTCGCGTTAATTTCTGTTTACACAGATGACACCTGAAGATGCACGAAGTGTTTGTGTCTGATATTGTCTTGTAATCCTGAAGAGTTATTGAACTTGGAGATTATCTGTACCAATGCATAAAATTAGGACCGGAAAAGTTAATGATCAACAAACAATGGGGAGAATCACGTGATTGACAATGGTATTGAACACGAAAAAATGGCGACGAAATGACCGCTTCGGCATGAAAATCCAAACTTTGGAAAGGTATGTATTCAATCTACTTAGCTTCTCAGACAAACCACCTATCCTAAAGTACCCGCTATTGTCTAAGGTTTTCACAGATACCCAACTTTCCCCTACCCGTTCGCTGTATTTAGAGAACACTCAAAGAATGTTTTCGAAATTGCAAAAATATTGGTTGTATGTTAAGCACGCCGCATCATATTTACAGCTTTATTTCTTACCAAAAGAACTCTCTGATCACACCATATATTTCCGGACCATTTTTTATCGATGACATTTCATTCTAGTTCATTTACAAGGTCCGTATTGTCTTTTTTAAGCGTATTTACGAAAATGATGTTAAACACACGTACAGTGTTGTAGT
Organism: Fragum sueziense; assembly: GCA_963680895.1. Classification (NCBI taxonomy): domain Eukaryota; kingdom Metazoa; phylum Mollusca; class Bivalvia; order Cardiida; family Cardiidae; genus Fragum; species Fragum sueziense. The sequence continues at coordinate 793,446 of OY804606.1, forward strand.
GTTTGGCACGCCGAATTCTTGTGAGTGTAATGTTAAACACGCACACAGTTGCTCGTGTACTAGGGAAGCCACGGATATTGGACAAATCGATTGTTTATTCATGACCCAACCTGATTGAAATCCAGTGTTAACTTACAGTAACATGTGACAGATATCGTAAGGGGTAATCTTTTATGAACTCGGGAAAAAAGGAAATCGGCTATAATTGCTCTAACTAATCACAAACTGACTGAATAGTGATGTCCTCGTTGCTTAGTTTACGGTTAAAATCAGAATATATCAGAATATATATCAGAATATTGAAAGTGTTCATTTAATTGGCAAGAAGAAAGCATTGTAGAAGATGACCCTTTATTTGTCCCTGTCAGATGTTACTGTCATTTATTTTCAACACTATTTTTCAGATAATTACATCATAAACAAGGTTTTACAATGATACTATATGTTACTTTCATGCCCAAACAGGTGGATTGTTCACAACCTATATGTCATATTTTGATAAAACGGTTACCTTTTTAACTGCTGTTAATAGATACCCTTACAATTTACGCTTTTTTTTAAATGACTCGAAAGAAGTATCGGCTTTCATTACACAAGCCAAGAGTCTGGAATCAAAAGGAAGCAAGCAACGCCTTCAAAAATCGGAAACCCAGATAAAAAAGTCATTATAAATCTCCATAATTGTACCGAGCTTCACCTTGTAAATCGCCGTTATATGAGTCGTTTTCAAAATTCGCAGGTTTTCTTGTCCACGTTTAATGAATTGTACATTTAAGTAAACAAATAAACATTAACGTTAAAAATGAGTAGATACCAATGCAATTGTGCTAATTAAGCATAAAAATATAACATGATACATGCTTTAGTGAGATATTTTACGTGTTATATGGCCTGAAATGTGTAAATTTGCTTTGTCCCACTGCTACCCTCATTGGTTTTGACCAGCAAAGATAACTACTTTTGAACGTAATTGAAACACTTTTTTGGGTTAGTTTGCTTGACAATATGTTTAATTACACTTTAAATATACCAGTTGCCCAAATGATATTATGTAAATGGTATAAAAATAGTCATATATCCTTGTCCCACAGATTTTTGTCTTTGGTGTTCCAGTGTCTAAAAGGTCAAAGAAATGCAATTTCGATTAAATGCAGACACTTATCATCTACCTCCCTTTGAAAAGCTACCGTAGGTCCATACATTACAATTAAAAGAGGAAGAATTTATTTTGTGTCTTGTTAATAAATTGAAAAAGAAGGCGACTAATTTGTACAGTACTTTTTTTCTTTGTCTTTGGGATGACGCACTTTATTATACTTTGCAATGTACATTTTTATTAGATATTTGTCCGTTATATCTGACTTTGAGTACAGTAAATGCTTTCAACAGTAGATTTAACAAATACCCTATTTTACACATATATTTTTGCAAATTAGTGTGAAATTGTCCTTGGTGTTCCAGTCCTTGGTGTTCCGGTCTAAGCACTGGAACGCCAAAGACAAAAATGAAATGGCACTGGGGTATGTCATATTGCATGGATCAGATAGATATTATTAAAATAAGGTAACATACAAAATTTCAGCTTTGTTCGTGTGATACTTTTAGAGAAAATGCCAAATTAAGGTTTCGCTCGATGTTTTAAGTGGAGTTGCATGTTAAGGGTTGAAAATGACTTTGGGGAATGTCTGAATGAATGGAGCAGATAGATATCATTGAAGAAACGTTACATACCAAATTTGGGCTTTTTTGTCCATTTTTTTTTTTACAGAAATGTCAATTTAAACTTTTTTACTGACGGACAGGCAGACAGACGGTAAATGCTTAGAACAAGGTTGCCCTAAATGTTTTATATTTGTGCATTAAAATCCCAAATTATTACACATTAACTATATCTCTTTGCATTCCTATATCTTTCGACTCATGCTGTGTTACTAAATTCATGTCTTAGAGGAGGTTAGCTTTTACTATCAACTGGAGGTTAAGCTTTGACTTTTCATTGGCATTTTAATTTGGCAAGAGTTCTTATGTACGTTACAGGAAGCGGAATCAAATGGGACAAATATTAGCTGCCAGTTTACACCCAAATCAATGCAAAATAAACATATTAAAGCAAAAAAAATAGATGATTTTATTTAGGGTTATGTTGATGTCTTTGGTGTTCCGCTAATGTCTTTGGTGTTCCGGTAATGTTAAATTCATTTTCTAAGAAAACTGATCAAGCAAATGCATCAAAAGAGCCAGTTATATAAAGCAAATTGGACATATCAATTTTGACGATTGAAACTTTTCTGGACATTTGGACTCAAATAAGAAATTTTTGGACTAAAATGTTTGATTTTTTCCAACTTTATCATCCAGAGATACTTTAATGTAAATGATTATGTAATTATGCATCCGAAATGTTTTTGTTTCTATTATTTATCAGACATTGACCTTTTAAGATGTCATTTGGTGAAAAAATGTGAAATATCTTTTAATCGATATTATTTTCATACCTTTATATAACTGGAACACCAAAGACATTTTTGTCCGGAACACATTGTTAATAAGCGATTTAGAAGCTACACGCCCACAATTTAGGGTGGAAAATGATTTGAAACATAATATTAGGAATATAGCAACAAATTAAGAACACAAACATTAAAATATTTGATGATAATTTTTCATGATTTGCTGGTCTGAAAAACCTGCAAATTTTGAAATTGACTCATATAGTGCTTCACCATTGAAGAAACGTTTAAAAAGATCCAGGCAAGAACCTAGTTAATATACTATTCAGAACCAGGTGAAATCAATTCGAATTATCCCAATCATTTGAATTTATATTTATATTCTAAAGTCAACATTATAATTTCAGGTGCAGGAAACATGATGCTGAAAGGAAATACAAATGCAGTATAAAGGGGGTGTCTCACGAATAGGAAAAATAACATGGGAGTCTGCCCACGCTCGGAATTTAATGAAATTTGGCGTGAAGTTAGTACACTAGATAACGGTTCATATACATGAAATGTTTCAAATCGCACATTCCAGAAATCAATTTTCTCGGAATTCTAAGTTTTCACCATGAAAAAAGAGGGTACCCTGATTAAAACAGTGTGCAAGCGTTCAGGTTGTTAGTTTCATCGTGTAATTTATTCTAAAAATAATGCCCAGTAGTCTGTGATCCTGTATGAAACAAAAATATATATAATTATGTACAAAAAATTGTTTTATATCAACTGATGTAAGGGGGTAACCCAAAAATTCATTGTTTTTAAATATTTTAAGCAAATTCTGTTCAAAAATTTTCTTTGTTCCAGTTTTTGTCAAGATTTGAAAATTATCTAAAAGTTGCGCACAAATATACTGATGATTATCGTGAAATATCGATTAAAAATAAAACCGGTAAAATGATGCTTTAAGAATTTCCCCCCTGAATAGAGCACATTTCTAAGAATGGACAAAATTAATATTTTTTAAAAATGACTTTTTTAAATGTTTTGTTTACTTTTTTGGTTGTTTTAGTTTACCTGAGGATAAATCAAGATGCAAGGCATTTTTCGGTTATTTCCTGTCATCTGTCCGTGTGTCTGTCTGTCTGTTGGCATTTTCTCAAAAATTCTTTTTTCTCCCAACCTAATATGTAAATCTTTTTGAAACTTGATAAAAAGTATCATTGGGTTAAAGGAGTACAACTCTGTGTATTAGAATTTCTTTTTGTCATGAACTTTTGTTGCTGTGGTAGCATAAAAGGGGAAACATTTCATATAATAAAAATAAGCTCTTTTTGTAAAGCTTTACACAGCCATGAGGTTTTAAATTTTGTATGTAAGTTTGCTAAGGGGTAGACTTCAAAGTTGGTTACAATATTTTTGTCCAGGGTCACATTAGATCTTGTCCCAGGTGTACCTACTTTACAAAAAAAGAGAGGAAATTTTCTATAAAAATCATTTTAAATTATTCAAGTCAGCCGTGATTCATGAAAGCTAACAGCAAGAGTTATTTATAGATCTTTTGAAACACGAGAAAGCAAATAAGAAAAAGCACCGATTTCTCTGATGGCATTTGACAATCGTGCAAACGTGAAAATATTGTTGTGATGCATAAGAAACAGATAATCCAGCTCCCATGTGACTATTAAGGGCTATTGATGGCTAAACAACATGTTAATCATATGACATCATTGAAATGTGTATAAATTGTGTATCAATACAGGTTAAGCTATGGTCAGAAAAATAATTCGAGGAAATAATTGCACCCTGTTTTATCCCAATAGGGCCACGTTTTGAAATAAACAAGCACATTTTTAACTGTGTAACTGAAAAGATATAATGCTGTAACAGTATTTTACTGAATCATAGGGGACTTTCCATATCATGTTAGTTCATTAGGGGCGCTTAGAGCAAAAATAATTGGTTATGCATTGGTTACCCGGAAGGGCACATTTTGATGCTTTACCGTACCGGTTCTAAGCGTCTTTTCAATTTCATAACATTTGGCTTGACATTTATTGCATGTCATAGTCTCACTAAAAATGGTGCATAGACAATGTGACCAAATAGTAAAGAAAACTTGCAATGTGTATATGTATGCCTATCTTGGCTTCCATACATGTAATTTTGTAAATATACGTAATATTTATATTAATTCTATGTTTTTTCCAATTAGTTTTTTGGACATGGATATTGCTGTAGGTTTGTACTGTATGCTACAGTTGATTTTACTGAATATAAAAATGTTTTTAGGAGCACAATCAATTTTTTACTGAATACAAGTTTTGGACCAAAACATCACCTTCGTCAATAATATGTATTATATGACATTGTTACCGGTTTTGGATTTCTATATAATTTGGCTCAAAGTAAGAGGAAATATGTAGCATGTTTTTGTGATGATATGGAATCTTGACAAAGACTCCAACATACTCAACTTTGGAATTCAATTTTACTCTTTTCCAAAATTTTGCTGAAAAATATGCATTTTTTCATGATTAATTCAATAAAAAACATTCATAATAATTTCCTCAAATACCTTTTCTGGTATGAATGTAATGCCTTATGTGTCTCGGATCAAATTCAATTGACAGATCTTGAAAATACACAAAACTAAAGTTTTGCGACACATGAAAAAGGGGCCATGTTTCATGTCATAGTGGGAATAAGTCAAGGTGGCTTTTTGGAATCCAGTTTGGATTATCTAAGAAACTAAATGCATTTTCATAGCTTGTATATGGTCCTTTATCACCATGCAGAATTAAAAGAAAATCCATGCGTGGGCAGATTTGAGACACCCCCTTTGTGAAAATTCGTTCCTCCTAGCCTGTGTCCTGTGATTACATCAGAGGGATCACAGAGGGAGTTCAGACATGACATGCCACATGTGTTCTTTTACGACAAATTACAGACACATCAAGAAAGACCCTTAATTTCGATGAAGGCAGAAGAATGTGTGTGCGACTGTGGTAAAACTCTAATTTACAGGTCCTATCTCCATTGCCACAAGAAGAATTTTAAGAGATCTACTGGTAAAAGAGATAAGACGACTTTCTCAAAAGGATGGGTTGCAAGAATGGACCAAGAATTAGATTTTCGTTAAGTTCTGTGGATTTATTGGGTTACAATTGTTGCATACTATATTTAATTTACTTGTGTAAAAATCTGATTTGGGCTCATTTTTGGAGTTGTTCCCAAGAAATAATAACAATTAATACAATAATAAAGGATGTAGAGATGGTTTCGTAAATTCAGTACTTCAAAAAAAGCAAAATCTGAGATTGGCAGAAGAACCAATACAGAAATTAAAAAAAAACTGATATATTATGATAAATGGCTAGTAAAAATATCCTGTCCTTGTCTATTGAAAGTACGTGTAAAATTTCATTTTGATATGATCGATACACAAAAAGTGAATTTAACTTCAAAGTAAACAATTTGCTTCAAATTTCATTTTACCCCACCCACTTTGTCAACCATTATTTCTAATTTTCAGATTTTTTACACATACAATATAAGATACTATGTAACAGGTATGTAACACATCGTATACTAGGCAACGAAGACATCACATTTCAGATCAGAATCATTTTGTTTGTACGTGTTTGTCATGGAAAATTATATATAACAAGATATTTGATTAGTTAGAGCAATAATATTATAGCCGATATCGTTTTTCCCAAGTTAATTAAAGATAACCCGTTACGATGTCTGTCATATATTTGAAATTTCCGGATTCCAATCGGGTTCGGTCATGAAAAAACAACTAATTTGTCCAGTATCCCTGGCTTCCCTAGTACACAAGCCAATGGTTACGTGCTTAACATTACACCCAAAAGAATTCGGCGTGCCAAACACTACAGCACTGTACATGTGTTTAACATCATTTTCGTAAATACGCTTAAAAAAGACAATACGGACCTTGTAAATGAACTAGAATGAAATGTCATCGATAAAAAATGGTCCGGAAATATATGGTGTGATCAGAGAGTTCTTTTGGTAAGAAATAAAGCTGTAAATATGATGCGGCGTGCTTAACATACAACCAATATTTTTGCAATTTCGAAAACATTCTTTGAGTGTTCTCTAAATACAGCGAACGGATAGGGAAAAGTTGGGTATCTGTGAAAACCTTAGACAATAGCGGGTACTTTAGGATAGGTGGTTTGTCTGAGAAGCTAAGTAGATTGAATACATACCTTTCCAAAGTTTGGATTTTCACGCCGAAGCGGTCATTTCGTCGCCATTTTTTCGTGTTCAATACCATTGTCAATCACGTGATTCTCCCCATTGACAAAAGTTTGTCATTTTCTTTCGGTATTATCGTCATTTTCTCGCAAGAATTACATGTAAATTTGAAACAGGCTAAAGCGTTGTATGCCCACAATCAAAATCTTTTCATTACGATAGATGCGACACCTAAAAGATTTCGCGGGGGAGGATTATGTTATAAAGATACTAAATATAGATTCTACTTAGCATCGTTCAAGCCTCCAACCTCATTCCACATTCGCTTGGCCGATTAACTACGTCTATTTTAAAATGTTTCGATCGGACCAACACGTTTGAAACTGATAATAGGAGACCATCTACAACTTAATTGCTTCACAGTCGTAGTCCCATAAATGAGGTCCAATATAAATAAGATTTATTACTCTTTTCTCACGATGTTTCTGTATGCATGAAAGGGAGAAAGGTTGTGAAATGTATTTCTGGTGAGAGGTAGACCGTCGCGGGCCATGACCTTTGTAGACTGACATGACGCCCAACAGCCCTTGTCCACCATATTTTAAAGTTTGAATTGTAATTGATTGTGCTTGCAGGAAAATTGTCGAAAATCGAAAGGGCCATGATCCCCTTTACTTCCTTGGTATAAAATTAAAAGTCACAAAGTATTATTTATCACTGTTTAAGTTATATAGTAGCCTACGTATAACAGAAACATTAAGGACGTATGTTTAAAGTGACATTTCACATTAGAATAACTAATCTTTGCATCAAGACATACTTTTAAAAAATGAAATCAGAATGTTGCATATGTCCCTTTAAGTGAAAATTGTGAAAAATCCAATCACATTAGGTAGGTCCATTTTGTGAAAAAGTTACAGGGCAAGGGTGGCTATGTGCTATTTGAGGCACAGTTTTACTCAATGAGATGTTGGAAAAGGTGTAAAAATGCGCTGAAAAGGAGATTTTACATAGTTACATGTATATCTAGGAGCCAATCTAAGTATACTTCCACCATTAGGCACTATCTCTTTCATTCTGTGAATCAAATAAATTCAATAAATAGTCGCTATATATCTTTATTACATTATACAGGACTAGATCTATATTTTTGTAAGTTGTTAAAGATTCCCGAGTCCAAAAACAATATTATTATTATATACTGAGCAACAAAAGTTTAGCACGTTTTTAACACATTATTATTTCAGTTTATGATAATTAAATGAACATAGCTTTGTGCTGTTCAGTTGTCCCGATCGACAACCATTACCAATAGAGTGCATGTGTAGAGTGAACATTCAGTGTATTGGACAAAGTCCAGATTAGCAAAAGTCACGTGCGGCACGTGTGCAGTGACATCGATAATGTCTAGCTTGTCCAAAAACACATTTTTACACAGATCTGTAAGCAGAATCAATTTAACTGTTACAAGTTCTTTGAAATTGATTATGGGAATGCGAGAAATGATGACGTAAGTTCGACGTCAGAGAGCTCTTTGCATGCTCCAAGCAGGTATATCTGTTAGAGATGTCGCTTTGCATTTCAATTGGCTCGAATTGATAATTACGCACCTACGGCACTTGGATTATGCAACTTTAGCCACCAACGACCGACCTAAATCTTGCAGACCGTGTAAAACGACGTTCAGGGAGGATAGTTTCACAGCGACGTCCTGACGACGTTTCGAATTCCTGTCTAGCAAGAATTAAGTGCTACTCCTCCAGGACGTCACAGGGTAAACCGTTAGTGACCAGACTGTCCGGAACAGGCTCCGCACAACTTGCATCAGGATCCTCCGATCTTACGCCAATGACGTTGAGCATCGACAGGCAAGGCGTCAGTGGGTATGGACACATCGATATGATTCAGGAGACATTGGACTGATGTCCGGACGAATCTCATTTTACGCGTCATTAACTGACGGCAGGATTTGTGGTTGGAGAATATGCGTAAGGCTTGATACCAATAACGTCATCATTGAGACTGTTACGTCTAGTGCAGCGTCATTTTTAGCAGGAATAGATGAAAACAGTTAAACAGACCTCATTTCAGTTAATGGCAACCAAACGGTGCAAGGGTACTGCAATGAAATTATCCAACATGTCACTGGACCGTCTTACAACGACACAACGTTGTGATATTTCAATAAGATAATCACTGCCCACTTACTCCAAGGAACATACAGAATGATCTACGCATGAACTGCTTAATCACTAGCAAAAGAACACATAAAGAACATTGTTGGACGTCAGGCTAGAGAAAGTAATGACGTCTGTAACGTCAATGGCATTGAGCGTCATCTGCAGTATGAATTGGCAAAATTCCTTTCTGTGTGGTCAGGAAGCTTGTCTTCAACATGGGAAGACATTGAATGGCGGTCCTAGCTGCTTATGCTAGACATTCACGTCATTGAAATTTGCTTGACTTTCGATATCTGACCCCTGTTGCACTTTAACGTAAGATACCTAATTAACGCTTTAAAAGAATTTTGAAACAAAACTTTCAGGTAGCGCCAGATAATTGAATTTTCAAACACATTAATTAGTGTTTTCTTTTAAAGGATTTTGGAATAGTTTTTTACTAGGAAAACACATAAATTTTGCCGAGTGTGCTAAACTTTTTTTGCATAGTATATAAGTGAATCGTTCGATGTCTAACAATCAATATGCTTATCAGCAATCTTTGTAATCCGCATATCATTCGTTTTTTTCACCCTTGGGGCAATTTAATTTGTGATATTGTAATATGATTAATGTGTCTTGAATTATTAAATTGATATGCATGGAGGGCTTCAAATAAATCATTTTATATTATGTTTAATTTACTCATCTTCTTTTTTATGCATAATATATACTGTGTCAAATGAGTAAATGAAAAATTCAAATGAATGCAAACACCATGTATTTGTTTTAATCATTTCCGCTATGGTCAAGATCTTTTGTTCACAAGGCTCTGGAAGACGCTGCTTAACAAATAAAAAGATATGTAACCGGCAAAAAATAAAGGCATGCCAAAATCCAAAAGCGTTGTAAACGATTAAATGAAATGGTATCAAAATTATATATAATATGATGATGATGGCTTAATTAAAACATTCAGGGAACAGCAGACGTCACTGTAGCCTGGTTCCCTGTCGTACTATGTATTAAATGACGTCCTGCACACTCTAAAAATGGCGACCGCAAATTGCATTTGAATTAACTCCAAAGGCAAAGGGTAAAAGTTTTTGTTTTTGAGAGCAAAGATATGAAATTTGTGAAGTAGATTTTCGTTATACTTTTAACACTAGCAGTAAAAGTTTTATACGGAATCTCTTTGATTGGTGCGAAGAATGGTCACAGAAGATGCCCTCTAACGGGTGCCTGTCAGATGTAACTGAAAAGTTAACATAGGATGTTAATCAGATTGAGGTCCTGGTATAACTATAATTAAAGTGAAAGTGAACAATAAATCATTATTAAAAACCCAAGTTAACGTTCTAATTTATTTCTAAAACCTCAAATGGCATCAGATTTTCATGTTGCCTATCGAGTCTTCTTAAAAAGTAAACAACAAACCTTTTTCAGCTGCCATAATCGAGTAATTTTCCTTCTCTGCAATTTTTAATCAAATTCCTAAAACCACAACAACTCACTTAAAATATTATAATAATATTGAATATGTACACCTAGGTAGCCTATACATGTATGTACTGTAGCTTAAAAGCTTAATCCGTCACAGGAACATTATAATGTACTTTACTTTTTTAGTTGGATGATTAACGAGTTTTTGCCGCAAGGCATATCAGTAGGTAATATTACTATCAGCATGCTCTCTTGATCAAGCGAGCAACTTATTACCAGACGGCAAAATTAAATGCCGGTCCAAATCCATACAATTTCGAGAAGTGAATGAATTTCAACATTCTATTCTTGTTCGATAGAAAAGTATTGTGGAAAATGAACAAATTGCTTTTCACAAGCAATTTCTTCATTTTCCACTTTTTTCTAAAACCTTTATCTTGTGGGGAATCAAAAGGTGTCGCTGTGTGGTAATGTGATGGTTAACTTATTAACCAATAACTAGACAAAAACATATCTCTATCGAATCTAAATTCACATGACAAAAGGATGGAATATAGAAGAACCAACGTTAAGAGAGCTATATTGAACAGTACATTAGATAATTAGATCTAGTATCCTCTTATTTTTTAACAATAAGTAATTCGCCATACGGGTCCCTGGTTTAGGCGTTCGTAATAAAAAAAGAGTTTGGTAAATATAAGGCCACGAAAAGAAACCATCATTTTCTATGTTTGCGTCAACATTTTTTAATGAAAAATTGACCTAGCGATATCGCTCTCAGAGAGCAGCAGTTTTCACGTTAGAACAGCGCAATCATTTGTCGTTAGGAAAATGATTAAATGATAAAACGATAAAGCCCGTGGCAGCAACATACCGCCATTCATCGATTTAAAAGTTAACCCATCTTTTTCTACTAAAATCAGTCACCGTTTATCTTTTTCTTAATAACAGTCACAATTTGTTACTATAACCGTAGGCCTATTTGAAAGTTACTGTGCATACAGGTAGCCTACTGAGGCAAGGAAGAAAATGATGGTTATCAACATTATTTTATTTTGTCTAAATGTTTCACCCAAACATCTCCTATTAGAGACGCCAATGTCATTTCTAGGCAAGGGTTGATCATCGGTTGAACTTGATAGGGCAATGACCTCTGCACTGGGAATATAAACAAGGATAGTTCATTAATAGGCTATAATATCCATTCGCATCATTGAATCACAAGTTTGGTTTGTTCCCCGGAATATGTACTTGTACCTCAAGTGACAAAACAGTAGTCATTGAAACAGAAGAAGATAATGTCGATGATCATTATTTTATGACGTAGCCTATATTGTAGGAATCTTGTCGTCTGTAACAAATTTCAATTTGGACCACATTTTTTCAATTTTGTTTATTGTTTTGGAATGGAGTAGGGTCAATTAGTACAACGACATCTATAGACCTACTTTCTATACAGAGGTCATCGCCCTTTTCGAATCGTCGAGTTTACTTTGGACCATGTTTGGAGGACACAGTTCGACAACATACATGTATATATATATATATGTGACCCGCCGCGCTAAAAGGGACCTTATCGGGTGTGTGAAAAATATCGACCCTAGTCAGTCTGCGCAGTCCGCGCAGCCAGACTAGGGCCGACACTTTTCACTTTAATGTAAATTTCTAAATCCGGAATTGTTTCCCTATCTTATTATGATTGCAGATTGACATGATTGAGTTTTACCATGCTATTACAGGTAACGCTCAATCATGTCAATCTACAAACACAATACTATATGTTCATTTGTTGCGTACGGGATCTGGTTGACCTGTGCTGAGTCTGACAAGATTGTCAAAATATATATATATATATCAACTAACCCGAGATTGCAAAAAAAGGACCATGTCCATGTCATAACTATAGGCTTGACAGATCTATAAAGAATACGTATACGAACATCAAGAAGTCAAATGATTGGATCAAATGACATAATGAACTTCTATAATAACGAGCAGTAAGAAACTCGATTGCTAATTTAGAGTTTTGCGTCTTACGTGGACTTCGACTATGGACATCGGACGTGGACTTTTTATCGGGGGTCGCCTTGAGCCTTTTCATATAACGGTACATGTATGGGTTTTAAAGCAAAATAAAGCAAAATTCAGTTTAATGCATTATATTTTAGATTTCGTTTCGCTCGAATCTAAATCTGGCTCTCAAATTAGTGCAGATATTTTGAACTTGATAAATCTCTTATGATTGTTCTATTGTTTTCACTCATTAGGCTTTTTCTTGGCATATTCTGTTTCTAATGGCGTATTTAAGGAATTGGTTCGTCTTCACTGCAAAAGCAGCTTGATCAGGGTAGTCACGAGATGTCCCAAGGAAAACGACTGAGCCAAATAACCTCTAAGAATTCAAAATTCTTTCTTCGTCGTTTTTTTCTCTTTTCGATTGCAGAACGGCAGCTTTAAATGACATACAACAGCATGTACAGAAAATATGATGAATTTTGGGTCATGTACTTATCATTTTTACAAAATAAACTCGCTTATTAAGTAATCATTATTTCTGAAACGGGTTTCTTCTTAGCCATAAGATATTTCTACTATTGACCTACATAACTATCATTAAATAAATGAATAACTCATCAGTTGTCATTGGTCTATGCGATGGTAGCAAAATATGACCAAAATTACTCAGTGAATGAAGAAAGCATGAAATTTAGCAAATTCAAATCGGGAACGTGTTAACAGATTTATTGAAGAGTTTTTGCAATTATGTTCCGGATAAAATGAAATTTGAATAACAGCAAAGGACAATGACTTAAAGAAAAAAAAAAGAAGAAAAAAACCAAGCAGGGCAGAGTTATGGTTCTTATGCGCTGCACTTCTGCTTGGTGAGATCTATCCACCTATGAAGTTTCATGAACCTAGATCTTAATGTACTTTGAAAAATGTATTCCTGACAAAATTGAAGAATGACAAACAACAAAGGACAATTACTAAAAATTTTGTCAGGCAGAGTTATTGTTCTTATACACTGTACTTCCCCTTGATCCACGAAGTTTCATTATCCTAGTTATTATACTTTTAAAAATATACTCCGGACAAGTATGAAAAACAACAAAGGGCAATAGTTTAAAAAATGGACCAGGTAGAGTTCTTGTGCACTGCACTCCGCAATAATGAGAAGAATATAACTACAAAGTTTCAAGTCAATCGGACATAAGTGGACGCCGCCCGGACACACGGACGCCACGGGTGATCTCATGATACGCTCCGTCTTCGACGGGCGTACAAAATGGAAAAGTAGTCTGTCGTTACATACATTGTGGAATGAACCCATGCTAATTCACGCAATATGTATTTGTTTACAACTTTCAATAATTAGTTAACTTGTAATTTAATAAAGTTCACTTTGTAAACAGTACAAATCAAACCAATTTAGTGGTTCTAAAACAATAAATACGAGTCTATTCGCTTTTAATTTTGACCGGTACATGTTGACCGGTACATTTTTACATGTACCGTTATATGCAAAAGGCTGAGACGGCCCCCAATAAAAAGTCCACGTCCGATGTCCATTGTCGAAGTCCACGTAAGACGCAAAACTCTAATTGGACGATGCTGATAAATTTATGTACCGGTATAACGATTACGATTATTAGATCTATGCGATTTTGTTTATTTAAATTGAAGACAACATTAGCCATACTAAATTCTATATTAATATGGAATTTTCCAATTGCAGGAATATTTGAATTATTTAAGTCATCATAAAATAGTTGTCCATGCAGATTGTCACCGGAAGCATTTCATGCAGGAAATGGCTCAACTGCGTTGGGTTATTTCCTGTATGAAATGCTCCCGGTTTACTCTTTTATCTAAACGCGGTTACCAATGTCGAAATAGATTGAAAGATTCGTGAAAATGAGTCTTTTCATCGTAGTTTGTGTACGAGTTGTAAATTTAGATGTAACTTTAGTTTTTTTCCTGTCAAAATGGTCCAATCATATTTTCTTTCATTCCTTTTGTATCCCTGTAGGCTACTATGATTTGGATGTTTGTTAGGCTATTTGCAGAATATGAGCATCTTTTGTGCAAATGTCAGATCTCGAGAGCCATGTCAGATGAAATAATCAGTAATATCAAACTCATTCACTGTGGATGTTAATACACACAATGCCGTTATCTGAAACAGAAAATAAAGGAGGAGGGTTGTAAAGAGCAAAACAATTGTCTTTGTCAATCTGTTTGACTAACTTCTTTATTAAAATGCATTTGTAAAAGTTCAACTAGAATAAGACCCTAATATAAAACCGGTATATTTAAAACGTACAAATCAACGAGAGTCATCACCGATATAACTTAGGTTGGTTTCCTTTCTACTTCTAGTTATATCTTCATGAATGTTTCTATCAAAAAGTATCTACATGTATATACGACTATCATGATACCTGTCAGCATTCTAATGTTACATATTCGTTCATATCTTTATTTCCTCCACTTTACAGGAAGAGTAATTATAACGTATAAATATATGATAAAACAATAATTAAAAGATAAGCATTGTTTCTGATGATCTTGAAACAAACAGTCTTGCATTTCACTTATTTGTGATCAGCAGCATTTCCCTTTATTGTCTTCATATTTTTCTTTAGGGCTTCCTTTAATTTACTCCAAAACCAGATGTTGTTTAGATTAATCCATCTGCATGTCCTATACATATTAATATTACTTTCTAGTTTCTACCATAATATCTTATCATGTAAATTTACATGCATACTTTCATAAAGTTCTAGTATTCATGTGGTTCTAAATATCTGTTTAGCATCAGGTATGTTATTAACCCTTTACCAAACGGCAAAAATTTAAGCTAGTCCAATTAAAAAGCTACTGCTGACGACAAATTGGTGTTAGCAAATGTGAAATTTGTGAATAACAGCACAGCAAACAATGGGGCAAAATGAGAAACTGCTGGTTATCAGCAGTTTCCTATTTCGTCTCAATGTTTTCCCAAGCCTTTTCTATTAGGGACGCCCAAACCAGGTCTTGTTTGGGAAAGGGTTAATACATCTTTTCAATGTTACAAATGGTCTTGAATCAGATAGTGACAGTCTTGTATTTCATTTCATGACTTCTTTGTTATCATCCTCCTTTGTGTCAATATTTTCTATACCCTTTATTTGGCACGTCAAAAGCATGCCGTGTTTGTTCTACGGGGTGGTATCAAACACATGTCCATAAATTTAGTACTCCAACATAATCTTATATTACACATTGTATCATGCTATAATTTGAGCAACGTTTGTCTGTTTGTCTGTTTGTCTGTTTGTTCCCCTACTCCTCCCAGGTCCTTGGGCCGATCTTCACCAAACTTGGAGGGAAGGTGGAGGGCGGCCCCGGATATTAGCTTGAGGGGTTCATTTTTTGAAAGGTCAAGGTCATCGAGGTCAAAGGTCAAATTTATCGTTTTTACGGGTTACGGGACGGGATTGCTTAGTTACGGGACGGGATTGCTTACGGGTTACGGGACGGGATTAGGTGGAGTGCAGCCCCGGATAGGTCAAGGTCATCGAGGTCAAAGGTCAGCCCCGGATAGGTCAAGGTCATCGAGGTCAAAGGTCAAATTTCGAGACGGGTAAAATTGCTAGTTTATTAAACTTCATACGTGTATGTCCATATAAAGTGTTTTAATATAAAATGCTAAGGTTCTGTCCCACATCCTCTGTTATGGAAACTTTAACATTATTACCATTTATCCTGATACAGATGATATTTTCTTTAACTTCTCCTGCAGATTTCGTCAGACTCTCTGGCGTAATTCCGCCTGTTGTCCGTCTTTAGCTGCATAATTAGATGACCAAACGGTCTTTCGATGAAATGGAATTTGTCTTACGTTAAGCCAAGAAAATATTAAAACAAAGGACGGAAATGCTGATCATCGGCATTTACTTCCTTTGTATCAATATCTTCTTAAACTTTCTTATGCTAAACCCACGGGTTTTCATAACGAAGTTTCATGTAAATGTTCATTTGTAACATGCGATATCACACAAGCATCAAGTAATGAAATTTGACAGTTTTACTTCAAGGGAAACAAATTTTCACCTTTTTTTCAGTCTATGTTCAACATCCTTTGTAATAGAAACTTTAGCATTATTACCTATGATCTTGATACATATAGTCTTGCCTATTACTTCTCCAGCAGCTTTTGTCAGGCTCTCCGGTTTAATTCCACTCGTAGTGGATGTCCTACTTGATGCAAAACTAATCTCTTCAATGTTTTGACAATCTTTAATAACCCTGAACACACCGTCTGTAGTTATATGATAGTTCATGATGATGGTTAGTTTCGTCAGGTAATCACAGTGTGCGGCAATGTGCTCCAGACAATCGTCCGTCAGTCTGCTCGTCTGAAACACTGATCCTCCTGAAATGTTCAACTTTCTGAGATATTGACATCCTTGAGCGACAGCGAGTACTCCAGCATTAGTCACCATCGAACAACCTTGGAGATTCAAGTTACGTAGATCGGGACAGTGCTTCGCTATTTGCTTCACACATTGGTTGCTTATCTTCGAGCAGAATCCTAAATTCAGAGTTCTGATGTTTGAATGCCATGCATTTCTTGGAATCTGATAATTCATATCTGTATTCTCATCTACAGACAAACCTCCATGCGCTTGCTGTGAGTCTTCATCCCTTATACTCGAAGGTGTTACTACTTCACCATTGGTAATGTCTAATTTGATGTCGTCTGCAGAAATGCCTCCGTTTTCAAAATCATTTCCATTGCCTTCCTGTCTGTGATCCTCCGCATTTTGATATGCATCGTCCAAATGAATGTCTGCTAAACGGTGACAAGTTTCAAGAGTCAAGTATTTCAGGTTTCTGCATTTCTTAAATACTTTGTTGATACTGACTGCCGTTAACTGAACACAGTATCCCAGGTCTAATGTTGAAATATTAGGACAATTGTCGATCAAGCACAGAATTGCCGCATCAGTTATGGCAGTACATCCTGTGGCTTCTAAAACTCTTAAGTTTCGACATGATTCAGATATCGCCTGTAACCCTAGGTCTCCTATTTCATTACAATGTACCATTTTAACCACGAGTATGTTAGAACAATGTTCAGCAACTTTCTGTAGGCCAGAATCAGTGATGTTACATGTCGAGTATTCTACCTCGTTAATGATGAGGGTTTTAAGATTCGGACAGTTTTCAGCCAGAACATCTAATCCATTGTTTGTCAGTTCAACACAATCACCAATAGCAACCAGTTCGAGCTGAGAAGCTTTGCTTACAAGACATCTCAAAAGCCTGTCATTTGATCTGGTATTAGTTAACTTCAGACTTTCCAGATTCTCCTGACAAATTTCAGACATCTCTATATCGTCACAGTTGAAGTTGCTGTTAGACAAGTCCAGAGATTTCAAGCCTGGAACTTTAGACAGAATAAATGACAACACTTTGCCATTAAAAACAGAAAATCTAATTGACAAATGTTTGATACTCCTATGGTTTTCAAAGAACGTTTCTGTAACAGCATCAGCGTCTTCAGATGAGAAGTCGGCATACTCTATCTCCAGCTCTTCCAGCTGCGTGAATAATGGCAGTAAATCCTTTATAAACACAACGTGGGATAACAAATGCAGGGACTTCAGGTTCTCATATTTGGCAGATAAATCTGGCAGTAATTGACGTAGTAAACCACCATCATGACAATGGAAAACATAATCCTTTCTGTGACCTTTTGACCCTTGAACATATTCCCAGTAGAGGTATATTTCCTTCAAGTTTGAGCAGATAACTCCATCGTGCAGGACGCTTCTCTTATCCAACAATTTTAAATCCATGTAAATCACTTCAACACTATCACATGCTGATGATACCATATCAATAAAAGTCCTGGTACAGAAATGAAGGTTTTTGAAATCTTGCATGTGGAGCGATTTCCAGAGGCCTCTCTCATAACTTAGGTCGTGCCAAACTTTACATGTTGGTCTCACAGAGTTGATCAAATCTCTCTTGTCAAGGTATGAAAATACAGTTATCATGATATTCGGTGGTAGGTTAGTGATGTTCATCTTTCAGTAGATCTATCTGTATTTTTTAAATATCACAAGTTAAAACACGTTTTGTTTGTATCTATATGAGCTTAGGCCCACTTGGTGAAGTCTAGTAGATCTAGGCCTATTTTTAAGTCACATTTTAGATCCACGATCAGTACATTGTAAATAACTTGATATTAGACACCATTGGCACTTCCATCGTGTTAATGAAATGATCCATATTCTTCTTATAATTATATTCTTCTAAACCTGTCCTTAGTAGTCTATCTAGATATAATATTAAAAATTCGTGACATTCATGATTGCGAAATAGTGCATAAGTGATTCACAGTAAGCACTAATCGAACAAGGAATTTAATCGACCAAAGGAACAGTTTTAATTGGATGGGAACAATTTCTTTATGAAATACAACTTCAAATAAATTTTTGAAAGTTTTACCTTGTAAAGATAATTTGATTTTTCCAACAATTTTGAATGAAACGTAAATTACAGGAAAAGAACAAAATTTGATATTTAAGATAATGTTAAAATCAAGAGCTTCAAATGATCTTCATTATAGAAGACGACAAAAGTTAGTCTGGTTCCCGTACCTGAAATCTACTACGGATTTAATATTCAGTTATTTACACGAATGGGTACCAGTCTAGACAAAAGTATGCTTAACGACAATGTAAACAGTCGGTGCTTCTTTTTCTAATTTAAATTTAAAATCAATTTAGTAAGTTATGTAGATATAGATTATTCAATTTCATGCATTTTATAGATTACACACGGTGAAAATTGCTTTACTATACGATGTTCCTGGTGTTTCTAATCTGATTTTTTCGTGGTTACTCTTTCACGAATTCCACAAATCGAATTGATTATCTCCCTTTGACATGTTTGATTTGATGTAAAAAGACTGTTTTCAGCAACGTTAATCCAACAATTATTTACAACCTCCGTGCATATGAAGAAGGGATTTTGTTACCTGTGAGTCCCGAGTCCCTGACTCACATTTTTCCCCTGGACTGATTGATAAATATTCAGTGAGTCCAAGAATGCTAACTTTTTCAATGTGTTATCAACATTTTCTTACAGAGTCTTTTATGTTTCAATATTGGACTGATTGTTTTGGGAATCAGTGGGTCCCAGGACTCTTTGGCATAATCCGAGTCTTCTCTGATATAAATACGCTCTTTGATATTTTGATTTTTCGCTGTTTACATCAGAGAGCGTTGCTCTTTGAAAACAGCGGAAAGTTCGGTAACGTTACAAGTAACTTGAAGCTTTGTTTTTGTGTATCATATCGAATCACTCGGTAAAACACTGTAGGGTATAGATCAATAAATCATTTTTTGTCATACCTGACCAAAAATTTCATTTCAAATCGGCCTGCTGGATGAGTATAACCTTTGGTTTTGAATGGAAGGTCAAGGTAAACAAAGGCTGCTCAGGTGAGGGTTGTTGCAAAACATTGCCTATTAACCTTTTAGAAATACTTTTTGGTCGTAATTTTTTCAGCAGCCATAACAATAAATGGTTCATTTATCGATATCATCAGGGGTTTTAACGATAGCGTTTAAGATCGGACGGTGAACGATGCGCAACAATTTGTTGCGAACTTTCCGCTGTTTTCAAAGAGCAACGCTCTCTAATGTAAATAGCGAAAAATCAAAATATCAAAGAGCGTATTTACATCAGAGAAGACTTGGATTATCTTCGGCATAAATTTGTAGCAAAATCACTGATGAAGTACCTTTCTTATGATTTAAAAAAAAAAACCTTAGAAATAACATAAATACAAACAACAGTGTGTTCGGGGTTCTCCCATCGGTAACTGAGTACTTTTACCATCAGCTAGCGATGGTGCCATTGGTAGCTGATGGCACCGTCTACAACCAACAAACTCTGAACGAATATTGTGCTGATTGGTAAAAAAACATGGCGGATAATCAACTACCAATATTATAGATCAGTAATAAATGGGAAAAATAAAATTACCAGCGTTTTTTTTTTCATGATTTTGGGAACGGGTCGGGTACCAGACAAATTGGGAAAAATGGGTAGTTTTCTGAAGAATTGGGAAAAAAATGACATGACATAATGCAATGGAAAAATTGTAAATTGAAAAATCCTCTGTAAAATTAATACATTTAAATGAACTTAAAGGAATTCCAGTCATTCCTGGATAGCTTAGCTTGACAAATGAAAGGATTTGAGCAAATTTTCCTTAAAAGACAATGTTGAACTTTTGAATTGGGAATTTCCTTTCCATATTTTGGGAAAAAATGACCCTTTTTGGCATTGGGAATGGGTCCGTTTTATGGACCCATGCAAAGAAGGAGAAAAAACACTGATAACTGTTGCTTCAACTATTACAATAAATTTTTTCAAGAATGGTTAATGGTTAGAGGGTGATGCGCTTGCTAATGAAAAAAATATATGATTGGAATCGCCATAGTTGGGTTGTTATCCGCCATCTTTTGTAATCAAAACGAGGCTACCGACGCTACCCAACTTGTCTACACGCGGGACAATTGGTGAACAACAAAATATCCATCGGTATACCGATGGTTACCGACAGCTACCGATGGTTACCAAAGGTGCCGATAGC
Organism: Fragum sueziense; assembly: GCA_963680895.1. NCBI lineage: Eukaryota > Metazoa > Mollusca > Bivalvia > Cardiida > Cardiidae > Fragum > Fragum sueziense. The sequence goes on from OY804606.1 coordinate 814,370, forward strand.
TACCGATGGGAGAACCCTGAATGCACCCAGTGTTTTTGATAATCTGAGTTTTCTCTGATGAAATTCGGTCTTTGATATGTTGATGTCGCTCATTTACATTAGGGTGCACAAGCGGCACTACCACTCAAAAACAACGGAAAGTACATGTAGGTCATTATAATCAATGGTTGTTCATGTGAGGGTTGTTGCAAAACATTGCCTATAGACCTTTTAGAGATACTTTTTTATCTTAAATTTTTCACCAGGCATGACAATGAATGGTTCATTGATCGGTATCATAAGGTGTTTTAAGGATATCATTTAAGATCGGACAGTGAACAAAGCGCCACGACTTGTGTCAAACTTTCCATTGTTTTTAATAGTAGTGCGCTCTAATGTAAATGAGCAACATCAACATATCAAAGAGCGAATTTCATCAAAGAAAACTCAGATTATGTTTTTGATTACTTACTCTGTTACTAGAGCTCTGTCATTTTATTGTTGTCGTTGTTTATTGTCAACTTGATGCAGACTAAATCAATCCTCTAGGCACTAATTGTATTGTTACTAAGGTAATACTCTGTGCAGTTATTAACCCAGTGTTTTTTCTCATTAATCACAGACTCCAAACAAAAATTGAGTCCTGTGCATAGTTAACTTATTTGAAAACAACTGAAGGGACTTCTAGTTTGTCTCTGGATACCGAACTTTTTTCTCAACATATGAAAGGGAATGATGGAATTTTCATTCTAAAAGAAGGAAAGACTTTTGCATTGGGAATTTTCTTTCTAGATTTTGGGAAAAAATACCCTATTTGGCATTGGGTTCGGGTCCTTTTTACGGACCCGTCCAAAGAAGGAGAAAAAACCCTGTAACCCTCTCCCAAACAAGACCTGGTTTTGATGTCCATAATAGAAAATGCTTGGGAAAACATTGAAACAAAAGAAGAAACTGCTGATAACCAGCAATTTCTCCTTTTGTCTCAATATTTTCTATGTCATTTTTTACACAAAATCTTTCTTTAATAACTTCTATTTTGTCATTTATGGCAGTTTTTGAAAAGGATCACCCTAAAATTGTGTCGTTTGTGAAAGGGTTAAACTAATGTTACAGTTTGGTGTATGTGATTAAAGGGTGATGGCCCCATCAGCTTCACAATCAACAGGTTCCAACTAAGATCTCTGATAGGGAAGGCTAATGTTGGTTTCTCATGATAACCCACACATTCGGCATGAGTAGAGTATTTGTGTACTTTCCGGGAAGCAGAATCAAGACAGAATGAACAGCTTCTTCTTAAATGTCACTAGAACAATCTGCAATTAATTAGTCTTTCACATGATCTTCTATCGTCTATAAAATCAAACTATTTTATGAAAAACATATTATACAGAAAGGATCAATATTTATGCCCCCCCTTCTAGAAAGACAGGCAGAGGCATATTGCTTTAATTCTGTCTATCTGTCTGTCTGAAAATGTCTATCTATCTGTCCATAGGTGGTTATGTTAGATCATATTCTCAACCCATCCATAGACAGCAAACGAAAAGCAGATGACGAAATGATTAAGATATAGATCTACTGACAAAATTAAGCTCATGACTTTTTAAAAAAAAAATGAAAAAAATCAACAGAGTCTAGTAGATATATTGACCAGTTGAAATTTTTTGTTAATTAAGATAGAGAATTAGATCTACATGGTCTATTTCTTTTTAATATGAATCTAGGCCTATGGGTACATTGTAGTGTTGCGCCTATCACCAGTAGATTACCTGAAAAGTGATCTGTTGGTGAGATGTGCGACACACCACTGTAAGCAGTGTCAGCATGGCTACTAAAATGTCTGCACATTTCAATAGGCATGCTCCCACTATCCAGAAAAATCTCCCATTTTCAAATCTGAAAAACCACAAAAAGACTAGGAAAAAGACGCAGTCATAAATTAAAGCCTATAAATCTATTAGAACAGACACAGGATCGACACTTCTCTCACCATGATAATAGTTACTGCACTAGTTTATTATATCTAATATTGTACAAAAATTTGTACTTAAAGGCTACCAAGCTTGGCAGTTTATTGCATCGTATATTGGAAGAAAATCATTAAATTAACGTGTTTTATAAAAGATCCGCCAAACTCGGTTGTTTTAAAAGTTTTATTTGCTTTTCTTTACATCGTTGAAAAACTGATTTTCGAGAAAATAAAGATCGGCAATTTCCGTAAAATTGCCACGGATTGACGTCATCAATGGCTTGACTCCGCCCCCAATCTAGAGCATGAAGTGTCTGACAAAGATAATGTGTTCGACTTTTCTGTCATATAGCGAAGTCTCAGTTTTTATCCATTTCTCGATCGTAAGAGTAATACAGACAAACTTAAACCGTTCTTTGGCACATTCCTTAATTCACTTACGACCTTTTCTTTGACTGTTTTAACATTTTTTCTAACATTTACTGAGGACGAATTCCGTGTTTTGAGTATCGATTGGGGAACTCGCTTTATGACAGAAAAGTCGGACATTTAACTTTTTCAGAAATTTCAGACTTTTCGGGAAATGACCCATGACTGCCCGTTTTTCCCGCCATGACGTCATTCAGTGGCAAGTATGACGTCATAATTTCAAGTCGGAAGTTTAGCGTATTTTCCTCGGCAAAGATCGGAAAAGACCAAAATATCCAATTTAAAAGACGAAATAAAAACACTTCTAATGTTGGAAAATTGTAGAAACTTTGATATTTGGTTAATAGTAAGGTGTTCTTTCAGCACAAAACTTTAATTTTGCCGATCATCGGACACTTTAAGATGATGAATAAAGGTTATGTTAGTTAGTTAGTTAGTTGTTAGTTAGTAAAACTTAAAATTGGCCATTTCAGGGGCATCAGTCTTTCACAAACACATCTTTTTATCATTTGTTAACAACTATTTCAGATAGAGCATCCAATATGCCAGGAATATCCCAAACAGTAAACCGGGGGGATGAACCCTCCATGTCCATGCAGAGGCCCTCCACGGGGAAGTCCCAGGATGTACGGCACATTCTCGTGAAGACTTTCCGAGAGTTGTTTACGAGGGATGCAATTGCTCCGGAGACTGTAAAGAACTTGTCAGTATCTAAGGGAGGAGATGATCCATACCATGAGAGATATGTGGACGCACTGCAGAAGGTAGATTGTTTACAAAATAAATCCTTTTCCTAATTTATCTCGGTGCTTTTCATTGTCTAATTAACCCTTTCCCAAACAACGAAATTTTAAGGTGGTCCTATTTAAAAGCTGCTGCAGATGACAAAATTGATGTTAAAAAGGAAGGGATTTCTAGCACAGGAAATATTGAGACAAAAGGAGAAACTGCTGGTTAACAGCAGTTTCTTCTTTTGTCTCAATGTTTTCCCAAGCCTTTTCTATCAGGGACGTCAACACTAGGTCTTGTTAGGGAAAGGGTTAATAATTATATAAGAATTTTAGTTAAATAAACTTTAATTTTTCCATCTGCTTTTATTTCAATTTAATCCATCCATTTTTTTCCTTGTCTGGGAAAGAGTTATTCTATGCGTTGTTTTGATTCTATGGGACTGAAAATGTTATCGCGTAAAAAATAATTAGTAATATTTGGGAAAAAGGTCTAGATAGCAAATGAGACCAATATGGAGACCAGGGTTATCCCTAGCACACAAAATTTTGCCATTTAGCGCAATTTCAACTGATATGACCCTCTAAAATTTACCAGCAAGAACACGAAGAAACAATACTACAATAGGCACGACCCCCTAATTTGAAGACCAGGGGGACATAATGACTCCCCTAGAAAAAGTCGAGGGAAAACTCTGATGGAGACAGATCAATTTTACTTACCAACAGTCTGATCAAGATCAATATTATTATGTTAAAGCTTCTTCATAACCAGTTGTCAGAACAGTTAATCCAATACTGCACAGTGACGCCTTTTGACTCTCTCCAAAGAAAGGGCTAGGGAAAACATTGTGGAAAATGAAGAAATTGCTTGTGCAAAGTTTTCTAATCCAAAAAGGAAAGGTTTTTTAAATTTTATCAATTTGAAACTGTTGTCTGCAACACCTTTCAATTTGGAACGGTCGCAAATTTTACCGTCTGGTAATGGGTTAAGGGGAACCTGAGCAGACTGCACATATATGCTGGCTGATCTGGATCCATGTTGGTCACAAATGGCCGACCAATTTCCAAATCCCAATTAGTTCTAATCCAATCTCACATAATTACAAGTTTTCGTGCACCATGAGATGAAGGCTTGAAAAATCATAGTAGGAAATGAAGAAATTGCATTTTACAAGTAATTTCTTCATTTCCCAAAATGTTTCCTACCCATAAAGATCAAAATTTTTAAAAAGGTACATTTCTATTTGGTACAACATCCAGTATAAGAATTTGTCATCCGGTAACGGGTTAGCTCATTTCCATTGTAGGTATTTACTGAGAGACAGAGACGTATGGAGGAAGCTTCTATGCTGGAGAGACACATTATGCAGGCTCAAGCGCGAGCCATGTCCGCGGACGAGAGACAACTAAACAGGGCTAGAGATAGTTGTGATCAGTATGATAGTCTGGGGCTGCCACCAGGTTAGTATGAGATGATAATATTTGTTTTTGATATGGCTTAGATCTTTTCCCTCAGTATTTCATTATGTATATATAATACCTATACTAGAGCCATGTCCGCGGACGAGAGACAACTAAACAGGGCCAGAGATAGTTGTGATCAGTATGATAGTCTGGGGCTGCCACCAGGTCAGTATGAGATGATAATATTTGTTTTTGATATGGCTTAGATCTTTTCCCTCAGTATTTCATTATGTATATATAATACCTATACTAGAGCCATGTCCGCGGACGAGAGACAACTAAACAGGGCCAGAGATAGTTGTGACCAGTATGATAGTCTGGGGCTGCCACCAGGTCAGTATGAGATGATAATATTTGTTTTTGATATGGCTTAGATCTTTTCCCTCAGTATTTCATTATGTATATATGCATGAACTAGAGCCATGTCCGCGGACGAGAGACAACTAAACAGGGCCAGAGATAGTTGTGACCAGTATGATAGTCTGGGGCTGCCACCAGGTTAGTATGAGATGATAATATTTGTTTTTGATATGGCTTAGATCTTTTCCCTCAGTATTTTATTATGTATATGTACTAGAGCCATGTCTGCGGACGAGAGACAACTAAACAGGGCTAGAGATAGTTGTGATCAGTATGATAGTCTGGGGCTGCCACCAGGTTAGTATGAGATGATAATATTTGTTTTTGATATGGCTTAGATCTTTTCCCTCAGTATTTTATTATGTATATGTACTAGAGCCATGTCTGCGGACGAGAGACAACTAAACAGGGCTAGAGATAGTTGTGATCAGTATGATAGTCTGGGGCTGCCACCAGGTCAGTATATTATTCTGATGTGGCAGTTCTTTTATTTTTCCAAACTTTTATAACAATAGGAAATGTAATCATGCATTCAAAGTCCGTTTAACCCTTTCCCAAACAAGACCTGGTTTTGATGTCCCTAGAAGAAATGGCTTGGGAAAACATTGAAACAAAAGAAGAAACTGCTGATAACCAGCAATTTCTCCTTTTGTCTCAATATTTTCTGAGTCATATTTTACACAAATCCTATCTTTGATAACATTCATTTTTGTCATTTTTCACAGTTTTTGAAGTGGATCACCCTATTTTTTTTTGTTTGGGAAAGGGATAATGCTCTAACCCTTGCCCAACAACAATTTTTTAGACTGTTCCCATCTGAAATCATGGTATGTTGCCACTATAACAGCTCTGTGCAGTGCCATATGTATAGGTCAAATACATTCATCAACCCTTTCCCAAACGTCAAAATTTTAGGGTGATCCACTTCAAAAACTGTAACAAATGACAAAATGGATGTTATCAAAGAAAGAATTTGTGTAAAATATGGCACAGAAAATATTGAGACAAAAGGAGAAACTGCTGGTTATCAGCAGTTTCTCCTTTTGTTTCAATGTTTTCCAAAGCCTTTTTTTTATTAGGGACGTCAAAACCATGTCTTGTTTGGGAAAGGGTTAATTGTCCAAAATTTTATAAAAAATAGGAAATATAATCATGCATTCAAGGTCTGCATAATGCTCTAACCCTGGTCTAAACAACAAATTTTTAGACTGTTCCCATTGAAAATCTTCTTCAGACGACAAGGCTTTTCAAATGGTTAGAGTATGTTGCCACTATATCAGCTCTGTGCAGAGCCATATAGGTCAAATACATTCATTAAGTCAACACAAATCTATTTGAACCATAATATAATTATGTATTCGGCTAAAACACGGTATTCGGAAACAAAGTGTCTCACCAGGTTATTCCACCCTTCTAGCTTTCTTGGCATAAAATAAGATTCCAATATCAAAAGTTCATTACTTGAATCATCAAAACTGATGTGTGAATAGTTTCTGAAGCTTGTTGGGCATCAGAAAGCGTCACTATGGGGGAATGGGTTAAATCATAAATAAGTCATTTTACTTATGTTATTTATATTTCTATAAAATGCAGGAATCTTGCCTGAAGGTTATATTTTAGCACTTTTTGTTGTTCATTTGTGTCCTGTGTTTTGCAAAGTTATAAGAACATTTTTAGCTTGACTTTTCGAAGAAAATAAGAGCTTATACTGTCACCCCGGCGTCAGCGTTGGCGTTGGCGTCTATCAAAGGGATTCAACCCAAACTTGGAATACTTATTCACCATCACACCCTCTACCTTGGCTTACTAACAGGGCCCATGACCCTGGCTCCACTATATTTGGAGTTATGCCCCCTTTATATTAAAAGTCGAGCACGCTGTCTTCGGACAGCTCTTGTACTTGATGAGAAATAAAGGCATACCCAAACCCACACACAACAATATTTTTTCACAAATGTTTAAAAGAAATGTGTATGCTACAAGTATATACAAAATGTACTGCAGTGGAAAGCATTGAAAGAAAAGTTGAAATGTTGGGCATCACTATTGTTTCTCTAGCATTTTCTTCTCTAAAGTTCTCTCCCTCCAGTCTTTTCCCTATATAAAAAACAAATGAGCCAGGATTTGGAAAAATGTCCTTCAAGGCTTTTGAGCCCAACATGGTTCCAGATCAGCCTGCATGTTCACGCAGTCTGATCAGGAGCCATATTGTTCTCTCATGGCTTCTTCATGGCCTGTAGCAACGGTATGGGAGTAGCATGGATCACGGTCAGACTTCACTTAAGCATAGGGTTATCTTAAAGTGACATTTCAGAATTTTTTGTCATAAATTTTACTTTTATTTTTATCTGAAAGAGCATATTTCCTTATGAAAATTCTGAAAATTCCAAGCAAAAATATTTCGCCGTTTACGAGAAATTTATATTTTTGTGTTATAAGTTGAACAAATTGTTGTGTACAACAGTTCGGATTTATATGCAATTTATCGATTATGTCTCAACTTTAAATGTGTGTTTCTCGCTTATTGGCAACAACTTAAAAAAAACTAATAGTATTTATACTCATTAGAATAACCAATCTTAGCATCAAGACATACATGTACTTTAAAAAAAAATAATTGGAATGAAATGTCCCTTTAAAATATGGCTGTCTCAAATTCTCAATTGCTATGAAGGACATTTTTCCAGATCCCGGCTCAAATTGATGGATTGTTTGGGATAAGGTTATGTGTTCAGGGCTATCTTTTTGGGTGTGAAGGTACATCAATATATGCATATTTTGTTAACCCTTTCCCAAACGGTGAAAAATTAGACTTTTCAAATTTAACAGCTGCTTCAAAGGACAAAATTGGTATAAATTCACATGAAAATTGTGTATATGATAGCTCAGAAAATATTGTGACAAAAGGAGAAACTGCTGGTTATCAGCAGTTTCTTTTTTTGCCTCAATGTTTTCCCAAACCTTTTCTATTGGGGACGTCAAAACCAGGTCTTGTTTGGAAACAGGTTAAGTGACTTTCAGCTTGGTAGAGGTAAAGTTTTGGCCCCATTCTAATTGTTAAATAATATCTTGTTAATGCATTTTTGATGCACAGTGGCGGAAGAGGTAGAAGGTATAGGCTTATTCATGTTTTCGACATAAAGAGGGTGTGACAATGCTAAATACTTCTCCCTTGTGATTATATTCTGTTTTTATTTGGGAGACAGGGCGGGGCCTAGTAAACGGTTCATTACATTTAAGCTTGAGGAGAAACAGCCTTCGCGATAAGCGGTAAAAGCGTCGGTATTTTTGCAAAACATTATAACTACAGCGTGAATCAATCTGTAGTCACAAGGTTTTATAACAACACATATTACAATCGCACATTCTTTCAATTTCGAAATGTGTTCATGCATGTGCCGCACGTTTTTCTTTTCTATCAACCAAGGTATCAAGAAGTAAACTTGTCAAATAACCTCTTTGCTTAGCCACACCCTGAAAGGTGAATAAAAACGGAATATACAACTATTTATAACTACAAAATAGATTGCTTTACACTCTTTGACTAGATTTACAGGGTAGATAATTCTACCCAAAAGAAAATTCTGTGCAAAAGAAAGGTTCACAAAGTAACTTTTCAATTAACAGGAAAACAGTGTTCAACATAACATTTTGCCTCTAGACATAGAACTCATCATTTGTCACTCTCTCTTGTCATTGATTGATGTTTAAGTTATGTATGTAGAACATTTATATTGATATTTAGATAAAAATTCTTTGAATATGCCTGATAAAATGAAGGCATACCAAAAGAAAAAAATATTGGGAAGTTCATTATTTTCCTTTGCACAAAATATCTACCCAATGAATTACACTTGAGAATTTTGTTATATTTTTGTAGATGAATCCTTATTTTCCTATTGTCTTGCAATATTTTGATAAACAAATGTTCTGTAAAGCATTTTAAAATCTATAATTTCTTTGTAAATGTTCTACATGGAAGGTTTTTGGATGGTTATGATATCACTTTTACCCTTTCCCAAATGGAAAATAAATGAGCCAGGATCTGGAAAAATGTCCCTTATAGCATTTTTAAAAGTTGAGTTTCAAGATCAGCCTGTCGTCAAATGCAGTCCAATATGCATCCATGCTGCTCTCTTTAAGTTGCTACAGGTCACGAAGAAGCTATTAGAGAACAACATGGATCCTGATCAGACTGTGCGTATGCACAGGCTGATCTGGATCCATGTTGGGCTCAAAAGCCTTAAGGGACCTTTTTCCAGATCCTGGCTCAAATGTAGACAGGACCAAATTGAAATCTGTTACTGACTGCAAAATGCATATAATGCAGATAGGATTTGTGTATAACTTAACACAGGAAATATTGAGACAAAATAAAATATATCTGGTCAATAGTATTTTATTCTTTTATCTCAATATTTTTCCAAGCCTTCTCTATTTGGTCAAGTGTTTCAGTTTGGGAAGAGGTAAGAATATTTTTTAAAAGTTCCAACATCAAAAGAATGGGTAATGTTATAAGACCTCCTTTGAAAGCTATGTTGCAAGAAATGTGCGTTATGTTTCACAAATACACCATTTTTGTGTTATGATTCATTTCTTAAAATGGCAACTTGGGTTTTGCTGCATTGTTCCTATTATTTAGCATTCACAACACATTCTATCTTTTTTTAATAATTCCATTCTTTTATTTCTTTTTTTTTTTTCAATGTTACTTTGGTATTTGCAGACATTTTAAGTTTCATAAAAGTATGTTTTGAGTATGAACTTTACATAAATTCCTAACTTTATAAAGGAGTTTTAGTTCTAAATGAAAAGGGAAAATGCTGTACTTTTTAGCTCACCTGAGCACGAAGTGCTCAAGGTGAGGTATTGTGATCTATCAATGTCCGGCGTCCGTCTGTCCGTCTGTCCGTCACGGCGTCAACAATTTCTTTAAACGACATCTCCTCCTAAACTACTGGGTCAAAATCAACCAAACTTGGCAGAAATGTTCCTTGGGTGGTCCCTTATAAAAATTGCTAAAAAAATTGAAATCCATGAAAAACTCTGGTTGCCGTGGCATCTGAAAATGGGAAATTTCACAAAAGCTCAAAAATTTCTTTAAACGACATCTCCTAAACTACTGGGTCAAAATCAACCAAACTTGGCAGAAATGTTCCTTGGGTGGTCCCTTATAAAAATTGCTAAAAGAATTGAAATCCATGAAAAACTCTTGTTGCCGTGGCATCTGAAAATGGGAAATTTCACAAAAGCTCAAAAACTTCTTTAAACGTCATCTCCTCCTAAACTACTGGGTCAAAATCAACCAAACTTGGCAGAAATGTTCCTTGGGTGGTCCCTTATAAAAATTGCTAAAAGAATTGAAATCCATGAAAAACTCTGGTTGCCGTGGCATCTGAAAATGGGAAATTTCACAAAAGCTCAAAAATTTCTTTAAACGTCATCTCCTCCTAAACTACTAGGTCAAAATCAACAAAACTTGGCAGAAATGTTCCTTGGGTAGTCCCTTATGAAAATTGGTAAAAGAATTGAAATCCATGAAAAACTCTGGTTGCCGTGGCATCTGAAAATGGGAAATTTCACAAAAGCTCAAAAATTTCTTTAAACGACATCTCCTCCTTAACTTTTGGGTCAAAATCAACCAAACTTGGCAGAAATTATCCTTGGGTAGTCCTTTATTAAAATTGCTGAAAGAATTGAAATCCATGAAAAACTCTGGTTGCCATGGCATCGGAAAATGGGGAATTTCACAAAAATTCAACTATTTCTTTAAACAACATCTCCTCCTAAATTATTGGGTTAAAATCAACCAAACTTAGCAGAAATGTTCCTTGGGTGGTCCTTTATACCAATTGCTAAAAGAATTGAAATCCATGAAAAACTCTGGTTGTCATGGCATCGGAAAATGGGAAATTTCACAAAAGCTCAACAATTTCTTTAAACGACATCTCCTCCTTAACTTCCGGGTCAAAATCAACCAAACTTGGCAGAAATTATCCTTGGGTAGTCCTTTATTAAAATTGCTAAAAGAATTGAAATCCATGAAAAACTCTGGTTGCCGTGGCAATGGAAAATGCTAAATTTTACAAAATCTCAACAATTTCTTTAAAAAACATCTCCTCCTTAACCTCTGGGTTGAAATCAACCAAACTTGGCAGAAATGTTCCTTGGGTGGTCCCTTATGAGAAGTGCTAAAAGAATTGAAATCCATGAAAAACTCTGGTTGCCGTGACATCGGAAAATGGTAAATTTCACAAAAACTTAACAACTTCTTTAAACAACATCTCCTCCTTAACCTCTGGGTTAAAATCAACCAAACTTGGCAGAAATGTTCCTTGGGTAGTCCCTTATAAGAATTGCTAAAATGATTGAAATCCATGAAAAACTCTGGTTGCCGTGGCATCGGAAAATGGAAAATTTCACAAAAACTTAACAACTTCTTTAAACGACATCTCCTCCTTAACTTCTGGGTTAAAATCAACCAAATTTGGCAGAGATATTCCTTGGGTGGTCCCTTATGAAAATTGCTAAAAGAATTGAAATCCATGAAAAACTCTTGTTGCTGTGTCATTAGAAAATGGAAATTTGGAAATGTCATAAAACTCATCAATTTTTGTAAACGACATCTCCTAAACTACATGGCCAAATTCTTCTCTGGGACCACAATGCGTAACATATGCAAAGTTATTTGGCATTATTAAAAGTATTACTCAGGTGAGCGATTTAGGGCCCTCAGGGTCCTCTTGTTAAAGTTACTCACCAATCATGGTATCTAGCAAAGCTGATTTGCTGTTTTACATGTTTAGTACAGCTGGACGAGCTGGTATGTTTTTTTCCCCTAAACACTTGCCCAAGGTGAACAAAACATTTTCGAGTGGAAAATTTGTGGTGATTCTCCATTGCGACCACTGTGTTTTTCCAACTCTCAATTTTCCCGCATCACCGCCAATCGTGGTGGCGAGAAGAAAATCGCCATGAAAAAAATACTATGATTTTACACCCACGAAGTGGAAATGCCAGGTATGGTCCAAGTTTTCAACTCAAATCACTGTGATTAGCAATGGTCGAGTGGAAAATTGTGGTGTTAAATCGCGGTGATTCCATGTGTTAGAGAGGAAAAACACGCTTATTGTGACCATCATGTGTTTCCGCCCAAATTCACCTGAAATCAAATCAGGGTGATGCCTAAAAATCTATAGGTAAAAAACATGCTAGCTGTACTGTACACAATTTTACCTTAAAACAGAACATTCACTCTACAAAATGATATTTGGCTGCGCATAGATCTAATAAATTATTTGTTGACCAACATCTCAAGTTTTTTGTTTTAAGAATCATTATGAATTATTTATTTTCCTTATTAGATGAACTAAACCTTGTCTAGGTGACATACAACCAATTCTGACCTTCAGTAAATATTTCAGGTCGTTCTAACTTCCGTACCTGTCTGGATACTCAGTTACTAAAGAAACACAAACTACTGACTCCAGAAGATTATGCTACAGAACAACCCCCAGCAGTACAGCCACCTCAACGTAAGTTCTGGGTCTATATTTACTCTGTAACTTTCTAAATGACTTGTTATACTCAGTTACTAAAGAATCACAAACTACTGACTCCAGAAGATTATGCTTCAGAGCAACCCCCAGCAGTACAGCCACCTCAACGTAAGTTATGGGTCTATATCATCACTTTTCAACAAAAACCTTGTAACTGCAGCTTGTTGTAAGCTGCAGTTACGAAGTTTTTGTTGGAAAGCAGCGATATTTACTCTGTACCTTTCTAAATGACTTGTTAATCAGTAACTAAAAAAACACAAACTACTGACACTGGAAGATTATGCTACACAACAACCCCCGGCAGTACAACCACCTAAAGGTAAGTGTTGGCATAGTACTTAAGCTTCTTTCAAACAATAATAGCTTTTGATGCCCTAAGTTTTGAAGATTTTGGAAGTATTGAGAAAATTATGAAAATGCTGGTAATCAGCATTATGTTTCTTTTCCCTTATATTTTCAACACTTTCAAAGAGAATTTTTATTTTAACAGTATTCTAGAGCAACGTCAGGTTATTTCAACCATCGGGAATTATCGAACATTTACTGTTTTGATTACCATTTCCTTCATATGATCTCATTAGATTTCAATTTCTCTTAAAAATCCGACACAATGGATCTTTACCAAGTATTATGTCTTTATTTTTACCCCAAATCAGGCGTTCTTCAAGGAATTTTAACCATTCATTTCAAGAGGCACATGAACGCTATTTTCAAAATGGCCGTCTTATCGGGTGAGTTAAGAGCTATGCTCATTGAAAAAATGGATTTTTATGATTTAGCGCTTTGTATTTTTCCATTTCATTTATCAAAACAATTGCCAAATTGAATTTCTCACCTCTCTAACTTTGTCTGATGACTATATAAGCTGTCTGACCTTAGATACATGCATGGTCGATAACTGCCACTAACATTTACGGAGTGCGGGTGTTACCGACCAAAGAAGTGCCCTTCTTCCTGTAAATATGTTCAGAGGTCGGTAACACACATAATTGAAAGACATTTTTTCAATATGGCTGACAGTCTATAATGTTAGAACAAAAGTCAACCCATTTCATCTGCCACATGGTTTGAACCTCCAATGGTCGATAATACCCCACACTCCTACGATCAGTCACTGTTGTTCAGTTCATTACTAAACGACCTACCTAGAAGTAATCAACCATAAGCGATGATCTCTGCATAGAGATGACGGATCTTACACCCGTACATCAACTTTTAAACTATAAATAACATTTTGGGTAAGTGGTCGATAACTGCCACACTGGTCGATAACAGACTACACAAGGTCATCTTATAAAAACGTTGGTACTTTATTACATTTCAAAGATATATGGTCGGTAACACCCACAATTGAAAGTCAATATTTGAATCTCGGTGACAGTCAACAATTTTAGGAAGAGAGTCAGCATGTTTCACCTGTAACATGATTTGAACCTTAAGTGGTCGATACTACCCGTCGTTGCTCTACAACATGTTTTGATTTGGACAGGTCCAAATTTTGTCGTATGCAGTCGCTAAAGAACCACATATTTATTCATCTTAAGCTACAAAATTGTATGTTAGAAAGTTACAAAGCATAAGTAAGCTTTTTTTACTGCTTCACAATATACAAAAGATCTTTTGCAAAGAAATGAAAACTTAATTTATCTTACACCAAAATGAACTATCCATTGTTTGCTTGTATCCAGCTGAGAAGATTCCCAGCTATGCTAGAGACACTATGACATCACGTCAACACACGAGGGACGACCTATTTCTACCCGCAAGTCAAGCCCAGCAGTCGCCGATCCCACAAGAACTGACAACCGGACGGAGTCAGTCGGACATCGGGAGTCTCGTGTCTGAGGAACCAATGCATGAGAAGGAGGAAGATGAGATGTATCTGGTAATCATCTTAACCCTTTCCCAAACGAAAAAATTTTGGGGGATCCACTTCAAAAACTGCAACAAATGACAAAATGGATGTTATGAAACTCAGAAAGATAGGATTTGTGTAAAATATGGCACAGAAAATTTTGAGACAAAAGGAGAAACTGCTGGTTATCAGCAGTTTCTTCTTTTGTTTCAATGTTTTTCCAAGCCTTTTCTATAAGGGACGTCAAAACCAGGTCTTGTTTTGGAAAGGGTTAACTTAACCCATTACTGCACAGACAGAGACACCTTTTGACTCCCTCACTAGAAAATGCTTGGGAAAACATTGTGGAAAATGAAGAAGTTGCTTGTGACAAGCAATTTCTTCATTTCCCACAATGATTTCTACTCAGAAAGACCAGAAAATGTAATATTTTACTTAAAATTGTCTTCTGCAAAGTCTTTGAATTTGGGCCAGTCTAAAATTTTGTCGTCTGGTAATGGGTTAAGTCACAATTTAAAGGCTTAACCCGTTTCCAAAACATACAAAAAATGTTTGTCAAAATTGAAAGCTGATGCTGAAGACAAAATAAATGTTATTGAAAACTGAAAATCTAGAATTCATAGCATATACAAATGTGACCAGTCGCGCTAAAAGGGACCTTATCGGGTGTGTAAAAAATATCGACCCTAGTCAGTCTGCGCAGTCCGCGCAGCCAGACTAGGGCCGACGCTTTTCACTTGTACATATATTTATGCTCCCCGAAAAAATTTCGGGGGAGCATATAGTCGCCATGCTGTCCGTCTGTCCATTCGTCCGTCCGGCTGTCCATCCGTCTGTGTGTCCGTCCGTCCGTCCGTCCACAGCCAGATCTCAGCAACCCTTGGACCAAATTCAATGAAACTTCACATGTGAATTCCCTGGGATAATACCTAGGGATTTTTTTCTCCGTTTCTTAATTTGAGGCTGTGTCATGGAAAAAGGGGGCCTTAGTGTAAAAATTAGTTTTTCTCTAATTTCTCTTCATCTAATGGGCAGAATTTAATGAAATTTTGTACTTATGTAATAAATAGGATGTTCTAGACCATATTTTATAAATAATGTGTGTACAAAAAGGCTGTCGTGGGAAAAGGGGGCTTAATGTATGATAGTTTTTTTTTTTTGTGACAAACACTTATTCGGGGAGCATAATCCGTCTGTGACGGCTCTTGTTTATGTCTGGAATGTTTTCCCTATCTTACTTTACGTTCAGTTTTCGAATACAGTATCTAGTTTACCTATACTGAGTCTGAAAAGTTTGTCAAAGTTTGGATTTTTGGTATTCGGATAAGGTCCCTTTCAACGTGACGGGTCACAAATACTTTCAAGAGGGAACGTATAGAGATCCTTGAGGGAAAAGGACAAAATAGTAATAATCAGCATTTTCTTTTTTTTTCTCTCCTTCTCTCTAGTGTATCTTAGCTAACATTCTGTACTTTATATACTATAGACCATGTTTCAATCAACAATCTGAAATAACATTATGACTAATTCAGTATATCTAACCCAAAAAGGATAGAAGTTTATTTCACTTCCTGAGAAAAAGGACTTCTATTAACATTACCATGTGATACCTTTTGAAATGTTTCTAAGAACTAAAATTTTCTCATTTCTTTAGGCTCAATTCCCACGTAATGATGCCTGGAAGCACCAGTTGAATGAGGATCAGCGCGAGCTAGAACGTCGAGACCTCAACAACCTGAACGCTAAAGTGAACTATCTGCGTAATCCACGCTATATACCCCCATCTGCTCCACCGGGTGGTAAATCCCTGGTGAAAAGTAAGAAAGTGAAGCCTAAAGAAGTGGGGATACAACAGAAACCTGATCCTTCACCACCGTAAGTACAAATGTTGTACAATTATATATTCCCCTTAGAATAAATGTTGATCCATCAAGATAAAAGTGACCTTCTGTAAAGCTTGTATAAACAAATTTGGAGAAACAAATCAGACTCATCAGACATCAATTACTTAGATGTATCATTTTGATAATGCACATATAAGAAACGGAAAATATATGACGTCAAAAAATGACCTTAGAGTTCATGTTTTAATCCTAGTCAGTCTGTGCACACTGAGCAAGGACAGTATTTTTCACACTTCCAACAAGGTACCTTTTAGCGTAATGGGTCACAAATATAAAATGATAGAACAATAAAGAAGTCATCTGGCAATGTTGGGCATATTTAATCTGCCAAGAGTGTTCAAAATCATGAAAAATTTTAATGAGCCAAATTAGAATTGATATCTCTAGACAATGTCATGATATTACTTTTATGAAGTTTATATGGGAACTGATAAAAAATGATTTAGATAACTTTATAGAAATGATATTTTGAGAATTTAAAATTCAATTCCTTATATGGACTCATAAGTTCTTGCTTTAGATAGGAAATAGTTAGAAAGCAAGATAATCCATACATATTCAAGTGTATGGCGTCAACAAGCATACTCATGTACTTTTGTTTTCTAAATCTATTTTAGGCCGAAGGAGCCGTCCCAGGTGTTTTTAGTTTCCCCGCCAGCTGTAGTGTTTACAGATTACAAGATAGGGCAGGTGTATGAGGTGAGTGTATAACAGATAACCCATTACCAGAAAGCAAAATGTTAGCCTGGTCTTATATCAAAGATATTTCAGATGACAATGTCAAGTGACTGAATTTTGCATTTTTGGGTCTTTCTATGAAGAAAAGATTGTGGGAAATTATGGAATTGACCAAACGCCAATCAACAGATCGCTCCGCCCAACATAGAATTTAAGGCAAACAATGGGGATGTGATCGTTAATAGGGAACGATTTTATCCAGTTAATGGTGACGAAAATTCGGACTAATAAAATAGTATTTCGTAGGTGTTGTTATAAAATCTCGTAACTACGTCTTGATCTAAGATGTAGTTACGAGATTTTATAACAACACCGGCAGTTTATCAAAACATAACAGTAAGCCTAGTCTATTGTTAGCACAAAATTCTTTGGCATTGGCATGTTGATTGTTTTGATTGTCAGTTGATAAATCGGTACAATAATACGTGCAACGAACAACAATTGGGGCATGACATTTTTCTGATCGTCCATTGGCTAATCAATGTTTTTGATTGACAGTCAGCGTTTGGTCAATTGCTTGTGACATTAGACCTGGAAATGTGAGGTCACATGACAAAATTTACATACCCTATGGTGTCACTACTTGCATGAGATGCATGAGTATTGTTTTGGTTCGATGCTTCTAAATATTACATTTCACATAATCAATCAATTTGTTTGTTTTCAAAATGTGAAATCTCATAGGTCACCCGACAGGACTTACATACCCTGTTAACAATGTTAAAGTAGTTGAAATACTCATTAGACAGAACTTAATCATATCAAATGTTTTCAGGGAAGCTGCACAAACAAGTGATTGTTAAACTAAGTTAAAATGACATTTTCAGGTCCAATGTTTTTGAGAATTTACCAAACTTGCATACTCTATTGCCTGTTACATTTCAGATGACCTTAACCTTGAAGAATGTGTCTGCCTGTATCAGACAATGTAGAGCTCTCCCTCCATCTAGCAGCTATTTTGCTATTGGCCCCTAGTCCCCTGTTCCTTCTGGCCTGTTTACATCTACATCACTGTTATTTGCCTGATATATTTCAGATGACCTTGACCTTGAAGAATGTGTCTGCCTGTATCAGACAATGTAGGGCTCTCCCTCCATCCAGCAGCTATTTTGCTATTGGCCCCTAGTCCCCTGTTCCTTCTGGCCTGTTTACATCTACATCACTGTTATTTGCCTGATATATTTCAGATGACCTTGACCTTGAAGAATGTATCAGCCTGTATCAGACAATGTAGGGCTCTCCCTCCATCTAGCAGCTATTTTGCTATTGGTCTCGGTAAGTCTACCTTGTAAAGGGACATAACATTCCAATTTCAATTTTTTAAACTAAGCCGTGATACAAAGATTTGTTATTCAAATGCGTATAAATGCTGTCAGTTTTGTGAAGTTGTTATTTATAAGCGAAAAATACGCCTTTAAGGTTCAGACAGAAATGGTAAATTACTTACAAGTCCAAACTGTTGTGGACAACAATTTGATTAATTTTAGCATAAAAATATACATTTCTCATAAACAGCCCAATACAAGGGCCGTTCAAATAAATCGTAGACTCTAGGCATAGCGTCTATATAACTGAACAAAATTCGCAAATTCAACCTATACTAACTAGATAAAACAGTTATCTGAGAAGAGACTGTGAACATTTCAATACTCTATCTTAAACGGTTTGTGTTAAATTGACTTTTTAAAACACCCCTTGACGCCAAAGCGGGGCAGGTGTACAATGACGCTGACGTCAGGTCTAATATTTTAGGATACAAGCAATATTTCTAGCTCTCAAGCATTGCACAACATTCATAATTCTTGAATATATGTACCCTTATCATATATTCTGCATTTTGTTTTGAATTTTTATAGATTAAAACAATCATTTTCATGATTATTTAATTGTGAACATTGATGATAATCTTACTAGTGCTATAAACGTAAACGGTTTTTATATGTATCTAGCTTTTCTTTGTATCTGCTATATGATTGAGCCTACTATGGCCCGTTTCTGTTCGTATCAAAACCCAGAATGTAACTATAGTATACAGTTGAAAGGTTAATATAGGCGCATGTTACATATTTGAAAAGTGAGATTACTTTCATTTTTGGTGTGGTATTTGTATTTTCTGGACAAAAATCAGCGAAGTTTACATTTTGGTATTCTCAAAGCGATGTCACGGTGTTCACATTTGTTTACCAAGCTGCTCAATTGTAATGTTGTTTATTTTGATAATCAAATTTAAATTCATACAATAACTTTTCATTCTATTGGTCAATTGTCAAGCATCAAATTTCTACACTTTTCTGGTGTTTTAAATATTGAAAAGCCATTACACAGAGCAAATTATAAAAGCAAAGATGTAAATTTTACCCCTTCCCCCGGTTAAGCAAAAGTGTGTTTCTATAGCAACCCCGTATCGGAATTCTAGTTGCGCAAAACTTGCGAAATTTGATTTATAAGACTGGGGAAGGTTTTTTCTACCACATTGTGAAGTTTTATTGATGAATGTTGTAAAACATGGAAGTTATAACAAATGTCTACGAATTTTTTGAATAGCCCTTGTATTTTCAGAAATTTCATAAGAAAAAATGCTCTTTCAGATAAAAGTAAAAGTAAAATTTATGAAAAAATATCTGAAATGTCACTTTAACCCATTACCACATAAAGATGCATTTGACGCCCCTCAAGAAATGGCTTGGGAAACATTGTTAAAAATGAAGAAATTGCTTACAAAGATCAACTGATCAACTTGTAACTGTCGATTGCAAACCTTTCAAATTGGGATGGTCATGCTGTCTGGTAATGACTTTATTGTCCTGTTGTAAACTGTTTAGTATAGTAATGCTGAATGAAATCAATTTCTATGTTGATGTGAAATAAGCAATTTCTATAGCATATAATTTTCTTTCAAGGTCAGTGCAACAGATGAGTGGGGTGAAGACATTCAAATTTGTTATTTCAAATCCAACCCTTATGTTGTGAGTACTCATTTGAATCGTCTCATTGAGAAGATTCCAATGAGTGCCCATGACGTATGGTTTTACTGAAGATTAAATGAAATATTGCACTTTTAAAAGCTATAACCTTCTCTTATCAGTGGCTCTGGTAGCTTATGATTCATTCTTTATTTTCAATGTTTGTAGGTCAGTTTCCTGGAGAGCATGGTCTGGTAGCTCCTGGTATGAGCTGCCACTACGCCATCAGATTCAATCCAGACTCCCTGCGAGATTTTGATGATGAAATACGGATACAGACTCAGTCCTCAGCTCCTCTTATAGTACCTATACTGGGACGACGTCCACCTCCCAAACTCTCATGTAAGTATATACTTTTATGCTCTATTGTTTTGCCTTAAAATATTATTCTAAGCTATTCACTTCTGATACTGTTTTAATATTTTAGGGTTTAATGTACATTATCAGGGGCCTGTTTCATAAAAACATTTAAGACTTACTATTGACTTACCGATGACTTACTACAATTTTAGGACATGAAACGCGTATCACCAATCTATCAAGACCTGCGTTATGCGGTTGTTGTTTTAGCCGATATTTAAGACGTCGGTAAGTCAAAAATGCGTCTTAAATGTTTTGATGAAACAGGCCCCTGTATATATATTCAACATTTTATCTACTTTGTAAATGTCTGGACATTTCAGTACCTACAACTATTGATGTTGGCCACTGTTTGGTTGGAGGATGTCATGTGACACAGCTTGTCCTGAAGAACGAGGGAGGTCACGGAAGATTTTGTATCATGCCTAGTTCTGCCTGGCCAACTACTAACTTCAAGGTATGATTTAAGTGTTTCATCAGTTTTCCCCTTATTAAGCAACAAATCTGAAAAAAATTCTATGTAGGACATTACATTTTCAAGCATCCTGATTGAATGAGGCATATGTCTCAACTAATCTTGATTATTAGCTCACCTGAGCACAAAGTGCTCAAGGTGAGCTATTGTGATCACTTTTTGTCCGTCGTCCGTCTGTCTGTCTGTCTGTCTGTCTGTCCGTCCGTCCGTCCGTCTGTCCGTCCGTCCACAATTTCGTGTTTACACTCTAGCATCTACAAATATAAGCCAATCTTGACCAAACTTGGTCAAAACATGTATGGCCATAAGGTCTCGGATGAGTTCGATTATGGGTCAGATCGAACCAGAAAGTCAGGAGTTATCTGCCCTTGAATGCCAAAAATACCTAGTTTTGACATTGTTTACACTCTAGCATCTACAATTATTGATCAATCAAGACAAATCTGGGACATAATGTTGCAGACTATAAGATCTCTGATGAGTTCGATTTTCAGTCTGATCTGACCAGAAAGACGAGAGTTATGTGCCCTTGAATTTGACAAAATTGCCATTTTCGGCTGTTTTTGACCTTGTTTACTCTCTAGAATCTACAATTATTCATCAATCAAGACAAAACTTGGACACAATGTTTGGGACCATGAGATCTCGGATGACTTTGAATTTCAGCCTGATCTTACCTCAAAGTCGAGAGTTATGTGCCCTTTAATTTGATAAAATTGCCATTTTCGGCTGTTTTTGACATAGTTTACACTCTAGAATCTACAATTATTTATCAATTAAGACAAAACTTGGACACAATGTTTGAGACCATAAGATCTTGGATGAGTTTGATTTTCAGTCCCATCTGATAAAAAAGTCGAGAGTTATGTGCCCTTGAATGAGACAAAATTGCTGTTTTCGGCTGTTTTCGAACTTGTTTACACTCTAGAATCTACAATTATTGACCAATCAAGACAAATCTTGGACACAATGTTGGGTATCATAAGATCTTGGGTGAGTTTGAATTTCAGCCTGATCTTACCACAAAGTCGAGAGTTATGTGCCCTTGAATTTGATAAAATTGCCGTTTTTCGACTGTTTTCGACCTTGTGTATACTCTAGAATCTACAATTATTGATCAATTAAGACAAAACTTGGACACAATGTTGGGGATCATAAGTTCTGGGATGAGTTTGGTTTTCAGTCTGATCTGATAAAAAAAGTTGAGAGTTATGTGCCCTTGAATTTGACAAAATTGCTGTTTTCGGCTGTTTTCGATCTTGTTTATACTCCAGAATCTACAATTATTTATCAAACAAGACAAATCTTGGACACAATGTTGAGCACCATAAGATCTTGGATGAGCTCGATTTTCACAACGTTATTGACCATAAGTTCGTTTTCAGTCTTAAAGTCATAAATATTTATTGAATTGAACAAAAATGTTGCTCATATCATTTTGGTTCAGGTGAGCGATATAGGACCATCATGGTCCTCTTGTTTTAGAATAAGACTGAAAATTAGACTGACCATTGAAAACTGCCCCAGCTTTTCTTTAAGAACGAGGGTGATTACGGTAGATTTTGCACCATGAAGAGTTCTGTCTTGCCAACTATGACTTTAAGATTTATATGAGATTTATGTTTCTTTGATTGTTAGCCCATGTTTGACCTTCTTTCTGATAATGAATTATTTCTTTTTCGACTGAATTCATTAAAGGATGGATATAATATTTTCCCTTTATTTTACAGTCAGTGGTAAGAAATGGTAATGTGAACATTCCCCCATTTGATGTCCGTCCGTCTGTGCTGGAGATAGAAGCAGGACAAACTGGGCTAATGGAGATCGTGTTTACACCACCGAGTGTGAAGACCTACTCAGTAGATATGTGTATGGTGTGTGATAACTGCCATGTCAAACATTTCACTATCACAGGTAATGTACAATATATTATGTGAATCAATGAAATATTTACACAACAAAATGTAAAGACATACTCGGTAGATATGTGTATGGTGTGAGATAACTGCCCTGTAAAACATTTCACAATTACAGGTAAAATACAATATGATCAATATGGATCTTGATCAGACTGTGCATATGCACAGGCTGATCTTGATCCATGTTGATCTCAAATAGAAGAAATGAGCGACCTTTCCACAGATCCTGGCCCGTATGCAATGTGAATATTTGTTATCAGCATCTTTTTTATATTCAATTTTGCTATCTTCTACTGTTTTAGGGTCATTTTAGAATTGATGATTATGATGCTTGACTTGTTATCTCAATCTATAAGTAGTTCAAAGGTTGCTGATCTCTTGATTATTGTCCATGCCACTTATATTAGAAATATGTCCTTTGCAATGCATTTTAAACTCCATCATCCTAGTACTAGTTTACCAAGGATGCACATTTAAAGTGAATCTTGTGTTATGACTGAAAAGGTGAACGTTGAAAGTGACCTAAAAATCCAATATACACAAATTAGAATAGAGCTTTTAAATGTATTATATGTAGTTCAGATATAAATATTGTCATTTAACCCTTTCCCAGACAAGACCTGGTTTTGACGTCCCTAATAGAAAAGGCTTGGGAAAATACTGAAACAAAATCTTGAAGAAACTGCTGATAACCAGCAGTTTCTCCTTTTGTCTCAATATTTTCTATACCATATTTTACTCAAATCCATTCTTTAATATCATTCATTTTGTCATTTGTGGCACTTTTTGAAGTGGATCACCCCAAAATTTTGCCGTTTGGGAAAGGGTTAACATTTGATAATGATTATTAGTCCCCTACCGGCGAAGCCGAAGGGGACTTTAGGTTTGCACTCTGTCCGTCAGTCCGTCCGTCTGTCCGTCCGTCAGTGCGTCCGTCAGTCCGTCCGTCTGTCCGTCAGTCCGGTGAATTAGTTTTCCAGACTTTTTTTCTAAACGGGGGTAGCTATTGAGCTAATTTTTGGTATGTAGACCCGCATTGATGAGATACAGAACAAGTTTGAGTTTCGTTCTGGTCCAGTGATTTTTGAGTAAGATATGGATGCTGGACTTAGAAAATTACTGGGAAATTACAGTTTTCCAGACTTTTTTTCCAAACGCTTGCAGGTATTGAGCTGATTTTTGGTATGTAGACCCGCAATGATGAGATACAGAACAAGTTTGAGTTTTGTTCCGGTCCAGTGATTTTTGGAGAAGATACAGATGCTGGACTTAGAAAATTTCTGGGAAATTACAGTTTTCCAGACTTTTTTTCTAAACGCTTGCAGGTATTGAGCTGATTTTTGGTATGTAGACCCGCATTGATGAGATACAGAACAAGTTTGAGTTTCGTTCCGGTCCAGTGATTTTTGGAGAAGATACAGATGCTGGACTTAGAAAATTTCTGGGAAATTACAGTTTTCCAGACTTTTTTTCTAAACGCTTGCAGGTATTGAGCTGATTTTTGGTATATGAACACATATTGATGAGATACAGAACAAGTTTGAGTTTCGTTCCGGTCCAGTGATTTTTGGGGAAGATACAGATGCTGGACTTAGAAAATTACTGGGAAATCACAGTTTTCCAGACTTTTTTTCTAAACGCTTGCAGGTATTGAGCTGATTTTCGGTATATGAACACATATTGGTGAAATACAGAACAAGTTTGAGTTTCGTTCCGGTCCAGTGATTTTTGGGGAAGATACAGATGCTGGACTTTGAAAATTTCTGGGAAATCACAGTTTTCCAGACTTTTTTTCTTAGTACTTGCAGCTGTTGAGCTGATTTTTGGTATGTAGACCCACTTTGATAAGTTACAGAACAAGGTTGAGTTTCGTTCCGGTCCAGTGATTTTTGAGGAAGATACGGATGCTGGACTTTGAATTTTTTGGGGCTTCTTTTTCTAAACACATATATAAAGCCGGTAGGGGACTTGGTATTGTTTTGCAATACTTCAGAATGCTTGTTTTAATCTTGCAGGTGAATCTCAGCGTGCAGGTGTTGAACTTGTATCCATTGAGAGAGGTACCACTGAGGCCCTACCCGGGGAGCTGAATGATAGCACAGCTCAACATCTTATCAAGTTTGATCAACTTAACCCCTTCACCTACACGGATAGAACAGCTGTACTGAAGAATACAACGTAAGTAGCCCATCTATATCATGAGAATTATTGTTTATATTGTATTATATTAAACCTTTACACAATGTTTATTTTTTGTTTTGAAAACTGAAATGGATTGTATACAAAAAACAGAATCCATTTTAAAGTATTTTGTATTTAACTTCGTGTTAGAAATCTCTAGCTTCCAAAATGGACACCCTAACCACTTGGCAACAAAAGTGATGAATTTTAAAAATGTAAAATACTATTTCTATCTTTCAAAATAATTATTGTGTAATGATGCAAGAAATTTTATCCAAAGCTTATCAGCATTTCTCAAACAAGACCTGATTTAAATGTCTTTATTATAAAACAGAACATCACATATCTGCATTCAACTTAAGCATACACTGCTTATCCATAACAAACATATAAATTTTAACATTAAACATTTTGTTTGCTCCCCAGATGACCATACCAATTTAGAAGATGTTTCAAGACAAAATGGATGTTGATAAAGAAGGAATTTGTGTAGAATTAACACAGAATATATTTAGGCAAAAAACAATATATGCTGGTTGATAGCAAATGCTGGTTATCCGCGTTTTCTTTTTAATACGCTCGAAGGGTCGTATTATGTTATGGCCCCGCTCGTCTGTCTGTCCGTCTGTCCGTCCGTCTGTCCGTCCGTTAGCAATTTCTTGTGTGCGCAACTCCTCCTACAGTTTTGATCAGAATTTGATCAAACTTGCCACAATGAATCTCCATGGTGTCTAGTTGTGCATCCTGCTTACGGAATTTAATTCATTCTTTTCATTCTTGAATTATCTGCCCTTGAATTAAAAAAATGCCCATTTTCTTGTGTGCACAACTCCTCCTACAGTTTTGATCAGAATTTGATCAAACTTGCCACAATGAATCTCCATGGTGTCTAGTTGTGCACACCGCTTACGGAATTTAGATAACTGTTTTCGTTCTTGAATTATCTGCCCTTGAATTTAAGAAAAAATGTCCATTTTCTCAAAAATGTCCATTTTCTCCTGTGTGCAACTCCTATAGTTTCAACCAGAACTTAATCAAACTAGCCACAATGAATCTCTATGGTGTCTTGTTGTGCAAACAAAAACTTTTGATAACTTTTCATGTTTGAATTAACTGCCCTTGAATCGAAAAAATGGCCAATTTTACTAACAAGCCCCTCTCGGGCGTATATGCGCCGCTTTGCGAAGCTCTTGTTTCGTCTTTTGTTTTTTCAAGCATTTTCATAAGGAATGCAATTCTATGTCTTGTTTGAGAAAGGCTTAACAAAAAAAAAGCAAAGAGAGAAATGAAGACAATGTGGATAACCTTTTCACAATATTTTGATGTAACAAGTAACAACAATTATCTACTTACAGTAATGTCAGCCTGCCGTTCCAGTGGATGATCTATAAACCTCAGTTTGACAGCCCCGGCGCTGACGATACTGTCAGGAAGTATGATCGAGTCCCTGACGTAGATTCTGTATTCAGCGTACATCCACCTACAGGGATACTACCTCCGAATGAAATCATGGAGTTTAAAGTGACTTATGCTCCCCCTGTGGTGAGTATGGTAAACAGTAGCCACAGTTTGACATCCCCAGCGCCAACAACACTGTCAGGAAGTATGATCAGGTCCCTGATGTTGAATTGGGTATTCTGAATTTAAAGTTACTTATGATCCCTCTGTTTTAAGTACAGTAGAACTTGATCTTGATATACCGCCAGATTAATGAAAATGATGGCTTTATGCTTACAAAATGGATGTACGAGAAGTAAGAATTTTGTCAGCTAAAGATTAGAAAACAAGAACAAATGCCCCAGAAAAGGCCAATGTTAAGTTTTCTTGTTAAGTTTTAAACCTACAGATGTATGGACAGACACAGAAAGGTAAAACAATAATTGCCCCTGATCTTTCTATACAGGGTCATAAAAAATAGATGAAAAGAACTGGTTTGCAAGGACATCTAAACTAGGACTTGTTCAGGAAATTTCTAAATAAAATGCTGATTGTTAGTTTTCATAATATGAATTTTATGTTGTGACGTTATTCCCTACTGTTTATCTTCACACATATGAGCCAGGATCTGGAAAAATGTCCCTTATAGCATTTGAGAACAACATGGTTCCAGGTCAGCCTGCGTATACACGCAGCCTGACCGGGAACCATATTGTTCTCCAATAGCCATCTCATGGTCTGTAGCAACCATTTAACAGTAACATGGATGCTGGCTAGACTGCATCTAGGCAGAGATTGATCTTGAACATGGCTGTCTCAAATGCTATAAGGGACGTTTTTCCAGATCCTGGCTCATATGATTTATTCTCCAGGTTGACAAGTTCCACAGTGTATTACACCTGTTATTAAACATGGTGCCTTCCTCCCTGGATAACAGTAGCAAGGGAAGTTCTGCCCAGACCGGAGATAAAGATGGATCAAGAACAAAGGAGGATGGACAGAAAGATGGAGATGAAGATGACCTGTCAGAGATTATTGTTCCTCATGGTGAATGTAGGTATCCATTGACTTACAACTGTGCATTCAACTGTAAAATGACTTAGTTCTTCTGTCAGTAGTAGATTTCATTAATTCTTTTTGGCTGAAAATTTTCAAGGGTTTATTGTCATAGAGTCAGGATGTATATGTGACCTGTCATGCCAAAAGGGACCTTAAAGGAAGTGTGAAAAATATCGACCCTAGTCTGTCTGCGCAGTTCACGCAGCCAGACTAGGGCCAACACTTTTCACTTTTATGTAATTTTCTAAATCCAGAAAGTTGTCCCTATCTTACTATATGTTCATTTTTTGCATACAGGATCAGGTTGACCTGTGATAGGTCTGACAAGTTTGTCAAAATTTGGATTTTTGAAGTTTGGATAAGGTCCATTTCTGCGTGATGGGTTACATATACAAGTATACAATAGCTGTCAGAGGACAGCAAAGTGGGACTTTCTTCTTCTTTTTACCATGGTGCTTACATACATGTCATTTGCAAAGACAACATGTTTAAGGTTCTAATTTAAGGATGTCTTTTCAATTATTCTGCTCTTCAACTGCATTCATCTTTTGATACAAATATTCAGTCAGGACCAGTTCAAATTTGGTAGTATCTGGCAGCAACAAGACAGTTTGCCAGTCAAAAAATTTTTGTTAAAATGCTGATTAGCAGGAAGTTCTTCTTAAGACTTTTGTTTTGTTAATCGTTTACTATTATGGACTTTAAAACTAGGTCTTGTTTGGAAAATGATTAAATTGGTTTTGTCAAATATTAAGTCTGTTTGAGATTGCTATAGATGTTATGATAGAAATCTTTATTTGCCTTCAAATGTTTGTAGGAAGTTTCATTAAGTTTTGTCTCTCATCCATTCTCTGTGCATAAATCCATGCAAAAAAACCCAAACAATAACAATGAATATATTTGAGCCAGGATCTGGAAAAACGTCCCTTAAGGCTTTTGAGCCCAACATAGATCCAGATCAGCCTGTGCATACGCATATCCATATTGTTCTCAAATTGCTTCTTTGTGACCTGTAGTAACTTATAGAGAGCAGCATGGATGCATATTGGACTCCATTTGACAACAGACTGATCTTGAAACTCAATTTTTAAGAATGCTTTAAGGGACGTTTTTCCAGATCCTGGCTCATTTATATTGCAGTGCCCCCGTTCAGTGATGTTACAGCACTGGAGATCGAGGTGAAGGGAGAAAGTGTTCCATTAAGTGTTGTCCTGCATCCATATTCCATGCATATACCAGGCAAAAATCTGGTCGGAACAACCCTCAAGAAGATGGTTACGGTAAGTTTTCATTAAATTCTTATCATAATCTTTTGCACTGCTGAATGATAGACAAGCTTGTATTAGATAATGATATTGACAGATGAACAGTTTGGCATGCTGTCTTTCTTGTGCATAGTTCTCTTAAAACGTTTCTTAAGTGTTTATGTTTGAGCACATTATTAAACTTATCTTGCTGTCCATTTATTGTTAGATAGATGCTCAAAGTGTGTTTTAAACAGAATCACAAGGGGTGGTTATTTTATTGGAGGAGTGTTATCCTCATTAATCTTAATACTAGCAATCAAAAAAAGCAATGATCAATCGCAAGCATTCTACCCTGTTTTGCAATTTCATAATGTTTAAATCTGTGATTATTAGATATACAATGATCTCAGCTTTTTGTATAACCATTTCAGATGGCAAATCACAGCCATTCTACCATCACATTTCAATGGGAACCGTATACAGAGGAATATATTCTGGAGGTGGAACCACCATTTGGGGAGTTAGGTTAGTATAAACACAAAAAATCTGTTTTCTTCCCAGCTCTGATGTATCACTCAAGCAAATTGACATAGAAATACATCTTTAACTACTGCACATTGACGCCTTTTTACACCCCACAATTTAATGGCTTTGGAAAAAACTTTGTGGAAAATGGAAGAAATTGCTTGTGACAAGCAAGTTTTTCATTTTCCACAATATTTTCCACACAGAAACACTTAA
This sequence comes from Fragum sueziense, assembly GCA_963680895.1. NCBI lineage: Eukaryota > Metazoa > Mollusca > Bivalvia > Cardiida > Cardiidae > Fragum > Fragum sueziense. The sequence goes on from OY804606.1 coordinate 843,740, forward strand.
AATATATAAATTTTCATATACTTGAAATTGTAGTCTGTAAAGTCTTTGACTTTGGACCCATCCAAAATGTGTTGTTATGGGTTAGCCATTTCTGTGTTGATGTAAAAGCTAGGGGAGGTTTCAAATTACCCATTTCCTAAAAGGCAAAAGTTTAGACTGTTTTAATTTTAAAGCTGCAGACAAGGAAAAGGTGATTGATAAAGATAGGAGTTGCTGCAGATGACAAAATGTATATTCTTAAAAATGGGATTCACATATAAAATAGGGCAAACATATTAATCTAGAGGCTAAAGGAAATAATTCTGATTTGCAGCATTTTCTCCTTTGCCACTATTTTTCCCAAGCCTTTTCTATAAGGGATGTCAGAACCATTTCGTGTTTGGGAAAGGTTAAATGGGCTCATAAAGATTAAACTTGTTTAAACTGGTGAGGACTGGTTGTGGTTTTAGGTGATTGCATTAATTAGATTATTTTAAAATGAAATGTTCCCTGTTTCCTCTGTTTTAGACCCCGGTATGGCTATGGACATGGAGTTGTGTATCACAGGCCCCGCCCCTGGTAAAATAGACCACACCCTCTACTGTCATGTGATGAACCTAGAAGAACCGCTACACATGCAGGTTGTTGCAGAATTTAAGGTAATTATGTATAACAGGCCCCGCCCCAGGTAAAATAGACCACACCCTCTACTGTCATGTGATGAACCTAGAAGAACCACTACACATGCAGGTTGTTGCAGAATTTAAGGTAATTATGTATAACAGGCCCCGCCCCAGGTAAAATAGACCACACCCTCTACTGTCATGTGATGAACCTAGAAGAACCACTACACATGCAGGTTTGTTGCAGAATTTAAGGTAATTATGTATAACAGGCCCCGCCCCAGGTAAAATAGACCACACCCTCTACTGTCATGTGATGAACCTAGAAGAACCACTACACATGCAGGTTGTCGCAGAATTTAAGGTAATTATGTATAACAGGCCCCGCCCCAGGTAAAATAGGCCACACCCTCTACTGTCATGTGATGAACCTAGAAGAACCACTACACATGCAGGTTGTTGCAGAATTTAAGGTAATTATGTATAACAGGCCCCGCCCCCGGTAAAATAGACCACACCCTCTACTGTCATGTGATGAACCTAGAAGAACCACTACACATGCAGGTTGTCGCAGAATTTAAGGTAATTATGTATAACAGGCCCCACCCCGGTAAAATAGACCACACCCTCTACTGTCATGTGATGAATCTAGAAGAACCACTACACATGCAGGTTTGTTGCAGAATTTAAGGTAATTATGTATAACAGGCCCCGCCCCTGGTAAAATAGACCACACCCTCTACTGTCATGTGATGAATCTAGAAGAACCACTACACATGCAGGTTGTTGCAGAATTTAAGGTAATTATGTATAACAGGCCCCACCCCTGGTAAAATAGACCACACCCTCTACTGTCATGTGATGAACCTAGAAGAACCACTACACATGCAGGTTGTTGCAGAATTTAAGGTAATTATGTATAACAGGCCCCGCCCCAGGTAAAATAGACCACACCCTCTACTGTCATGTGATGAATCTAGAAGAACCACTACACATGCAGGTTGTTGCAGAATTTAAGGTAATTATGTATAACAGGCCCCGCCCCAGGTAAAATAGACCACACCCTCTACTGTCATGTGATGAATCTAGAAGAACCACTACACATGCAGGTTGTTGCAGAATTTAAGGTAATTATGTATAACAGGCCCCGCCCCTGGTAAAATAGACCACACCCTCTACTGTCATGTGATGAATCTAGAAGAACCACTACACATGCAGGTTGTTGCAGAATTTAAGGTAATTATGTATAACAGGCCCCGCCCCTGGTAAAATAGACCACACCCTCTACTGTCATGTGATGAATCTAGAAGAACCACTACACATGCAGGTTGTTGCAGAATTTAAGGTAATTATGTATAACAGGCCCCGCCCCAGGTAAAATAGACCACACCCTCTACTGTCATGTGATGAACCTAGAAGAACCACTACACATGCAGGTTGTTGCAGAATTTAAGGTAATTATGTATAACAGGCCCTGCCCCAGGTGAAATAGACCACACCCTCTACTGTCATGTGATGAATCTAGAAGAACCACTACACATGCAGGTTGTTGCAGACTTTAAGGTAATTATGTATAACAGGCCCTGCCCCAGGTGAAATAGACCACACCCTCTACTGTCATGTGATGAATCTAGAAGAACCACTACACATGCAGGTTGTTGCAGAATTTAAGGTAATTATGTATAACAGGCCCCGCCCCTGGTAAAATAGACCACACCCTCTACTGTCATGTGATGAATCTAGAAGAACCACTACACATGCAGGTTGTTGCAGAATTTAAGGTAATTATGTATAACAGGCCCCGCCCCTGGTAAAATAGACCACACCCTCTACTGTCATGTGATGAATCTAGAAGAACCACTACACATGCAGGTTGTTGCAGAATTTAAGGTAATTATGTACAGTACAGCTCGCGCGTTTTTTGCCTATTTCCGCGCATCGCCGCGATTGAATTTCGGATGGTTTCGGGTGGAAAAACGCGGTGGCCGCGGCGAGCGTGTTTTACCACCCGAAATCGCGGGGATCGCCGCGATTTTTTCGCCGCGATTCGCCGCGATTTGCGCGGACAGGTAAGCCTTATTTTCTGGCTGATTTATCGTAATTATTGGGTTTTATATAATTATATATTAGGTTTTGATAAGATATGAATGCCTTTGCAGATTTGATTTTTGTTAATTTTGAATGGGTTTGTGGAGTCTCCTTCTACTTCAACAGAAAAAGTGACCCTTTTGCCTTCTTTTCAACGTATTCGAAGTTATTTTTCTTTTATCTTTGCTACACGGCCTCCATGCATATAGATTACAAAATAATTGCAGATACTTTGTGCAGTGATGATTGCACAAAATTAGTTTTTTTGGAAGCGCATGTAATTATAGAATAACACATACATACACAAGGCTTGAGAACAAATTGAGACAAAAGAAGAAATACTGATGATCAGCATTTCCCCTGCTACCGCAATATTTTCTATGCTACCTGTATATTGTAGACAATTTTATCAATATTTTCTGATCTGTTTTCTGCAGTGCTCAGCTTTGTTATTGGATCCCCGGATATTCTTCCCCTCGAAAGAGAGTGAAGGGCTATCGTAGAAATGATTTGAGAATATTTAAGATAAAAGAAGAACATACTGATTACTACCCTGGTCTTCTTGTGTCTCATTATCTAGTTCCTATTGTTGTAATATATCCTTCACAATCCTGTTTTCAGCAACATCCAACTTATCGTATGAGTAGATTTTTAATAGGACGTGCCAAATCGTAGCAATTTTGGAAATGGCGTAACTAAGAATGTAGCGTCATGCATAAAACATCGGTGTTTCTTTTAACATGCATGCAAGTTCCAACATGGTAAAAATAAACCTTAAATGCCAGTCGCAGGTTTACTGGTTTATTTTGTAAACTGAAAAGTAGTCAAATTATACGCATTACTTTGATATGTAATTCAAACAGAGAAACTCTTCGTATTTATGACCGGGAAGCCAACATGCATTTTACGATTTCACGTACATGTATCTGCAAAAAACAGAATATTATATAAACAGTTAATTGAATTAAATCAAGCATAACAAAGCATAAAACAATGTACAAAGAAGCGGAAATAACCTGTTCTATTTTATACGATAATATAAAATATAATAACCTATAACTATATATTTTAATTTACAAAAACGATGTGTTATTACCGGACTTCATAGAACTTTATAGAAAACGTTTGTATTTAATATAACATTCTGAAATAGTTCTGTAAATCAATTTAAAAACACACTCAGGATGAAATAATATAAACTTAACAAAAACGCATTTAATACTGAGTGCTGTAGGATAATATTGGCCGTATCTGGCATTTCCACCCGAACGCGGCGATCGCCGCGATTCCCCCCATCGCGGCGAATCGCGGTGATGCAAGAAAATTTCGAGTGGAAAAACGCTCTGGCCGCGATGGCAAATCGCCGCGATTTTCCACCCGAATTTTTTTTTTACCGCGGTGGGCGAGCGTTTTAGGCAAAAAACGCGCGAGCTGTACTGTATCACAGGCCCCGCCCTCGGTAAAATAGACCACACCCTCTACTGTCATGTGATGAACCTAGAAGAACCACTACACATGCAGGTTTGTTGCAGAATTTAAGGTAATTATGTATAACAGGCCCCGCCCAGGTAAAATAGACCACACCCTCTACTGTCATGTGATGAACCTAGAAGAACCACTACACATGCAGGTTTGTTGCAGAATTTAAGGTAATTATGTATAACAGGCCCCGCCCCAGGTAAAATAGACCACACCCTCTACTGTCATGTCATGTAATTTATACACTCCCATCTTTTTCATAAGTAAATCTATTCCAAGACAAATCTTTAGATTGATTCCAATTCAAGGATGATAAAAATTGCATAAAAGCTTACCAAAAGCAGATTGTCTGTACAGTATATCTGTCTGTACGATTTATCACAGAAAAGGGATCCAAGGAAAGAGAACTGCGGATAAGCATCACATTTATCAAGAAAATAGAATTTCGATCTCAAATTAGAGCAAACTTTTCTTGATGTCACAAATTCCTTTACTCAAATGTTTTATTCTTTCTCACTTAACAATTAGTCATTTAAAATTTGATAATTTGCTTTCATGACTTGAATATTTACTGTAAGAGATGGACTACATGTTTAATTCTCTGTTTCATTCTGTACAGGGTCCGGAGGTCTCTATAGATGAACCAGACTTGAACTTTGGACTTGTGCGTCTTGGACAGACAGTACAGAAGTATATCACCCTGAACAACATGGCACAGATCATCACAAAATGGTCCATCTACGATAAACCTGCCAACACTTCATCTTCTTCAGAGAGCTTGCTGGTAGGTATCTTATCCTCAATTAGATAATCATACCTATTAAAATTGTAAGAAATTGCAGATACTATTATAAACATCATTTGATAACAATACTTTGCAATATCATTGTGCTGATTATCAATGAATGGTTCATTTATAATAAACATGCAAATTAATACTGCATCATCAACAAAAGGATTTGTTGGTATGACATTGTTGACATTTCAAATTCAGAACTCATGCAATGTTCAGCCTTATCAATGTTAGACTGCGTATATGATGTGCTCTGAAGCAGACATAAATTTTGATTGTCATGATGATATTTAATTAAGATTTCTTCTATATTTCAATGAAAGAGATATTTAATGATAAAGGAATACTCTGAAATGTTGTCATGAAATCGTCAAACAAACAAAAGCTTTCTAAGGCCCGGTCACATTCTATTCCATGTCCATAATTCGTCCACTTTGCGTCCAAAATCATACTGCACAGATCCTCAGTTTTAGACGTGCTCTGGCCGTAATGTGGAAGCAGAAATGGTGTATTTGACCAGGTCCTAAAAGGCAAATTTTTTATCATAAAAATGATTTTGCTTGCAATGTCAATGTAATTGGTGTCAGTACAGCCTAGCTAATCTATAATTGAGCCGGGATCTAGAAAGAGGTCCCTTGAGGCTTTTGAGCCGAACATGGTTCCAGATCAGCCTGCATATACATGCAGTTTGATTAGGAACCATGCTGTTCTCGAATAACTTCTTCATGACCTGCAACAATCATAAAAGAGTAGCATGGGTCTCTGCCAGTCTCTATTTAGACACCGGCTGATCTTGAAATATAGATGCCTCAAATGCTGTAAGAGACCCTTTTCCAGGGGCCTGTTTCATCAAAACATTTAAGACATATTTTTGACTTACCGGTGTCTTAACCCTTCCCCAAACAACAAGATTTTAGGGTGATCCACTTCAAAAACTGCTACAAATGACAAAATGGATGTTATAAGAGATAGGACTAGAGTAAAATATGGCACAGAAAATATTGAGACAAAAGGAGAAACTGCTGTTTATCAGCAGTTTCTTCTTTTGTTTCAATGTTTTCCTAAGCCTTTCCTATTAAGGATGTCAACACCAGGTCTTGTTTGGGAAAGGGTTAAACATCACTTAAAACAACAACCGCATAACACAGGTTTTGATAGATTGGCAACAGGCATTTATTGCCCGAAATTTGTCGTAAGTCATCGGTAAGTCAAAAATATGTCTTAATTGTTTTTATGAAGCCGGCCCCTGATCTGCGCTCAATTATTTTCCAGTCGTCAGCAGAGTTCACATTTGAGCCCTCTGGTGGGGAATTGAAGCCTCTAGAGACGAAGGAGATTTGTGTGACTTTCCACCCTCTAGATCTGAAGAGTGTAAAGAGAGTCATCGAGGTTCAGGTGGAAGACGGACAAAATTGGTACAAACATTTTAAAGTACCTTTACCCATTACTTTATTATATGTTGAAAGATATTCAAACTTTTTTTAATAAAATGTGATATAAAGTTATGAAATACAGCTACAAAGAAAGTTTTTTTTTTTCTCTTGAAAAAAAAGCAGCTTTAAAAACATAGTGTAACAGAAGTATGAATGTTTCGGAAAGAGTTTCTTATGTATATTTTAATGTATCTATGTAAGGCTCAATAGAATATTTCATGTAAAAGTGTTTCTTTTTCAATCTTTGGATGGATTATTGTGTAGAGTAATAAATGTAATGCCAATGGTCTCCGATCAAAATCTTATCATTTACTATATGGATTATTAGTTCTACACACACAATCACCTATTTCTCCTCTCTGTTTCAGTAATATAGCATGTTATGGGGAAGTACAGTCTCCCCATGTATGTTTTCTACAATGTGAACTAACACTGCCTGAGGTCTATAAAGGTGTACCTACACTTACTGTGGCTAAACTCTTCAACCAGACACTCCTGCCTACTGTGTACGAATTTGGACAGGTAAAGAATTCACTATTATTAATAGGAACTTTCTTACCCTTTGTCATTATACCCCCCACCTACGAAGTAGAGGGGGGTATATTGGTTTCACCATGTCTGTCTGTCTGTCCATCCGTCCGTCCGTCCGTAGACTTTTTCGTTTCCGTGCTCTAACTCATGAACCGGTTGACCTAGGATCATGAAACTTTACACAGTTGTTGCCCATGACCCAAGGAGGTGCCCTATTGTTTTTGGGTCACGAAGGTCAAAGGTCAAGGTCACAATCGGACTTTGTTTAAAATCCGTTTCCGTGCTCTAAGTCATGAATCGGTTGACCTAGGATCATGAAACTTTACACAGTTGTTGCCCATGACCCAAGGAGGTGCCCTATTGTTTTGGGGTCATGAAGGTCAAAGGTCAAGGTCACAATCGGACTTTGTTTAAAATCCGTTTCTGTGCTCTAAGTCATGAACCGGTTGACCTAGGATCATGAAACTTTACACAGTTGTTGCCCATGGCCCAAGGAGGTGCCCTATTGTTTTTGATCAATGAAGGTCAAAGGTCAAGGTCACAATCAGACTTTGTTTAAAATCCGTTTCCGTGCTCTAAGTCATGAACCGGTTGACCTAGGATCATGAAACTTTACACAGTTGTTGCCCATGACCCAAGGAGGTGCCCTATTGTTTTTGATCAACGAAGGTAAAAGGTCAAGGTCACAATCGGACTTTGTTTAAAATCCGTTTCCGTGCTCTAAGTCATGATACGGTTGACCTAGGATCATGAAACTTTACACAGTTGTTGCCCATGACCCAAGGAGGTGCCCTATTGTTTTTGATCAACGAAGGTCAAAGGTCAAGGTCAAAATCGGACTTTGTTTATAATCCGTTTCCGTGCTCTAAGTCATGAACCGGTTGACCTAGGATCATGAAACTATACACAGTTGTTGCCCATGACCCAAGGAGGTGCCTTTTTGTTTTTGGGTCACGAAGGTCAAAGGTCAAGGTCACAATCGGACTTTGCTTAAAATCCGTTTCCGTGCTCTAAGTCAAGAACCGGTTGACCTAGGATCATGAAATTTTACACAGTTGTTGCCCATGACCCAAGGAGGTGCCCTATTGTTTTTGGGTCACGAAGGTCAAAGGTCAAGGTCACAATCGGACTTTGTTTAAAATCCGTTTCCGTGCTCTAAGTCAAGAACCGGTTGACCTAGGATCATGAAACTTTACACAGTTGTTGCCCATGACCCAAGGAGGTGCCCTATTGTTTTTGGGTCACGAAAGTCAAAGGTCAAGGTCACAATCGGACTTTGTTTAAAATCCGTTTCCGTGCTCTTAAGTCATGAACCGGTTGACCTAGGATCATGAAACTTTACACAGTTGTTGCCCATGACCCAAGGAGGTGCTCTTTAGTTTTTGGGTCACGAAGATCAAAGGTCAAGGTCACAATCGGACTTTGTTTAAAATCCGTTTCCGTGCTCCAACTAAAGAACCTTTTGACCTATAGCACTTTTTTCAGTGACAAGGCGCTAGTGGGGGGTATTTGTCCGCTTTGCGACAGTTCTAGTTCTGACTGAAATATCTCTTTCTAAATTTCCTAGAAATCAAGCGGCTTGACGATGAAAATTTACATGAACATTAATAAGATATTGTGTTCCAAGACATTTCTTGGCTCTACAAAGTATCTAAGGAAGATAATTTGACTCAGGATGTGTTGCTTAACCCATTCCCAAACGGCAAAATCATAAATTGGTTCAATTTCAACGATATTGCAGACAACAATTTCAATTGATTGAAGTTTAACATTTTGGGATAGAATACCTTAAGAAATTGCTTATCACATAGCTTCATCTCCACAATGTTTTCTTAAGCCTTTATCTTATTAGGCGTCAAAAAATGTCATTATGTGCGAATGGGTTAAAGAAAGCGTGCAGGTTGTTTATTAGTCCATGATGTTCTAGTGAGACTTGTCATCATTCATAAATGGTACTAGAAGCCACATTTTTAATATGAAATTCCTAGTCAAGATTTCAATATACTGATACCTTGCTGACACTTTATTTATGTTTACAGCCATTTGGTACAGACAGTGAAGACTGTAGTATTGAACTGGAGTCTAAATTAGGAGAGCTTGCACCCAGACAGGAGAAACATATCAAGATTAGCTTTACTGCTCTTAGAGAGGTGGGTAGTGAATTACTTTGTTTTATTATGCTCCTGAAGGGAGAGCATACAGTCGCCTTTTTGTCTGTCCGTCCTGTCTGTCTGTCATTCTGTCTGTCCATCCGGAGCTATTTCTCCATAAACCTTGAGCCAAATCAAATGAAACTTACCATGTGAACTCCCAATGACATAATGCCGATGTTCTTTTCCCAGGTTTTGGATTTGAGGCCTTGTCACGGGAAAAGGGGACTTAAAGTAAAATACAGTTTTTCTCTTTATTCTCCTAGTCTTGTGGTCAGAATTTGATGAAATTTCATATTTGGGTAGCATGTCAGATGCCCTTGAAAATAAGCCATTTAAAATTCTCTTATAAAAAGTATGTCATGAAAAAAGGGGGCTTAACATTTGTTAGCTTTATGTAAGCTCTCCATGGCATATATTTATTGTGACAATGCCTTAATCTGGGAGCATTGTCCGTCCCTCACGGCCCTTGTTTTACATTTTTTTGGTCTTTCTTGGAAGAAAACATTGTGGGAAATGAAGAAATTGCTTGTCACAAGCAATAAGCAATTTCCTACAATGTTTTTCCAAAGCTGTTGTCTAAAAGTGTCAAGATACAGGAATGGGTTAATACAACTTTACTGCTACATACATTTATTGATAAAAAAAATCAAATATTCATTCAGTTTTGACTGTTTTTTTCCATCAACAATTTCCACCACTAAGTGTGTGTGTTGGGGGGGATGTTTCAGGGGGTATACTGGAATGAATCAACATGTCTGTCTGTCCATCTGTCTGTGTACAAAATAATTCACCAAAGCATATCTTCTAAACCAAATGTGCTAGCTACTTCAATTTTGGTACACTTATAGATTTCATTGAAGGGAAGTGTCATGTACAAGAACCATTACTTTACCATGCCCACTTGTAGAGTTATTGTCCTTTGTTGTTTTTACCCTTCCACTTTTGTCCAGAACATACCTTCTAAACCTTAAGTGCTGGCAACTTCAAACTTGGTACACTTAAAGATCTCATTGTGGGGAAGTGTCATGTACAAGAACCGTTACTCTGCCACACCCACATTTAGAGTTATTGCCGGGCTTTGTTGTTTTTATCCCCCGCCGAAAAAAATTTTCGGGGGGGATATTGTTTTTGCCATGTCCGTCCGTCCGTCCGTCCGTCCGACATTCGTTTCCGCGCTATTTCTAGGAAACTAAAGACCGGATTTCGATGAAACTTGGCACACAGCTTCACTACAAAGAGGACATGCGCATATCGTCGGGGTTACCCGGTTCGACCATTGAATTCAGAGTTACTGCCCCTGACTGTTTAAGCCATATACATACAGAGTGATATTCGTTTCCGCGCTATTTCTTGGAAACTATAGACCGGATTTCGATGAAACTTGGCACACAGCTTAACTACAAAGAGGACATGCGCATATCGTCGGGGTTACCCGGTTCCACCGCCGAATTTAGAGTTACTGCCCCTGACTGTTTAAGCCATATACATACAGAGTGATATTCGTTTCCGCGCTATTTCTTGAAAACTGTAGACCGGATTTCGATGAAACTTGGCACACAGCTTCACTACAAAGTGGACATGCGCATATCGTCGGGGTTACCCGGTTCGACCGCCGAATTTAGAGTTACTGCCCCTGACTATTTTAGCCATATACATACAGTGATATTCGTTTCCGCGCTATTTCTTGGAAACCATAGACCGGATTTTGATGAAACTTGGCACACAGCTTCACTACAATGAGGACATGCGCATTTCGTCGGGGTTACCCGGTTCGACCGCCGAATTTAGAGTTACTGCCCCTGACTGTTTTAGCCATGTACATACAGTGATATTCGTTTCCGCGCTATTTCTTGGAAACCATAGACCGGATTTCGATGAAACTTGGCACACAGCTTTACTACAATGAGGACATGCGCATATCGTCCGGGTTACCTGGTTCGACCGTCGAATTCAGAGTTACTGCCCCTGACTGTTTAAGCCATATACATACAGTGATATTCGTTTCCGCAGTATTTCTTGAAAACTATACACCGGATTTCGATGAAACTTGGCACACAGCTTCACTACAAAGTGGACATGCGCATATCGTCGGGGTTACCCGGTTCCACCGCCGAATTTAGAGTTACTGCCCCTGACTGTTTTAGCCGTATACATACAGAGTGATATTCGTTTCCGTGCTATTTCTTGAAAACTATAAACCGGATTTCAATGAAACCTGGCACACAGCTTTACTACAATGAGGACATGCGCATATCGTCGGGGTTACCCGGTTCGACCGTCGAATTCAGAGTTACTGCCCCTGACTGTTTAAGCCATATACATACAGAGTGATATTCGTTTCCGCGCTATTTCTTGAAAACTGTAGACCGGATTTCAATGAAACTTGGCACACAGCTTCACTACAAAGTGGACATGCGCATATCCTCGGGGTTACCCGGTTCGACCGCCGAATTTAGAGTTACTGCCCCTGACTGTTTTAGCCATATACATACAGAGTGATATTCGTTTCCGCGCTATTTCTTGAAAACTATAGACTGGATTTCAATGAAACTTTGCTCACAGCTTCACTACAAAGTGGACATGCGCATATCGTCGGGGTTACCCGGTTCCACCGCCGAATTTAGAGTTACTGCCCCTGACTGTTTTAGCCGTATACATACAGAGTGATATTCGTTTCCGTGCTATTTCTTGAAAACTATAAACCGGATTTCAATGAAACCTGGCACACAGCTTCACTACAAAGTGGACATGCGCATATCCTCGGGGTTACCCGGTTCGACCGCCGAATTTAGAGTTACTGCCCCTGACTGTTTTAGCCATATACATACAGAGTGATATTCGTTTCCGCGCTATTTCTTGAAAACTATAGACTGGATTTCAATGAAACTTTGCTCACAGCTTCACTACAATGAGGACATGCGCATATCGTCGGGGTTACCGGGTTCAACCGTCGAATTCAGAGTTACTGCCCCTGACTGTTTAAGCCATATACATACAGAGTGATATTCGTTTCCGCGCTATTTCTTGAAAACTGTAGACCGGATTTCAATGAAACTTGGCACACAGCTTCACTACAAAGTGGATATGCGCATATCCTCGGGGTTACCCGGTTCGACCGCCGAATTTAGAGTTACTGCCCCTGACTGTTTTAGCCATATACATACAGAGTGATATTCGTTTCCGCGCTATTTCTTGAAAACTATAGACTGGATTTCAATGAAACTTTGCTCACAGCTTCACTACAATGAGGACATGCGCATTTCGTCGGGGTTACCGGGTTCGACCGCCGAATTTAGAGTTACTGCCCCTGACTGTTTTAGCCATACACATACAGAGTGATATTCGTTCTGTTGAAGCCATATACATACAGAGTGATATCCGTTCTGTTGAAGCCATATACATACAGAGTTATATTCGTTTCCGCGCTACTTTATTGACAATGAAAATATGTTCGGCGGGGGATATCAATTCAACGAATTTGCTTGTTAATCTTGCATTTTTGTCCGGACCATATCTGCTAAACCTTAAGTGCCAGCAACTTCAAACATGATACACTAAGTCTTGTTGCCCTTTGTACTGTAGTGAAAACTTGTGCGGGGATATCAAGTCACATTCTGTGACAGTTCTAGTTTAATACTATTTACAAAATTGAGGGATTGTAGCAAATATTGTCAACTGTAAAACTATATATCTAAAACAAATTCAATAGATGTAACCTGCTACATATCCAGTATCTAGAAATATCACACTATTTGAATAAGCTTTATGTGTATTTGCAGGGTGAGTTCAGTGAAGTAAGAATCCCATGTAAAGTAGAAGGACTTGACAAACCATTGATCCTGGCTCTGTTCTGTAACTCTAAAGGTCTGGCTGTCACATACTCTGTGTCTAATAATGGTAGAGATCTTCTGTAAGTACTAATGATATATCTCTTCACCATTTTCAAAATATTATCTGTTTTTTTTTACAAATCCTACAAAGAACGCTGCGATGATTTGTGAGGGAAACATATGCAATGCTTAAACCCATCATCTGCAATGACTTTGTATTTTGATTAGAATTGCATAATACAATAATGTCAGGAAAGAAAAGACTACTTGAAAATAGTTGTGAAAATAAAAAATTAAAATGAGGCAATGCTTGTACATTTTGGGCATTTTTTAAAGCATTACTCTGTCTAATCAATCCAGATGTGAAACATTTATAGAAGCTTTCGTCTGGATTTACTTATCATTTTTGAAAATCAAAGTAGAAGTATTGAAGTTAGCCATGTTATTTCAGAGAGCTACCAGAAACAAGACTTGACTTGACAGAAGTAGCGCTAGGTTCCACGCCTAAACTGTACATCCACATTTGTAATGAGACCGCTATTGAGGCAGCTTTGTTATAACAAATTGTCATATATTTTGTTACAGAGGTCTACCAGAAACAAGACTTGACTTTGGTACTGATGTAGGGCTAGGTTCCACACCTAAACTGTACGTCCACATTCGTAATGAGACCGCAATCATGGCTCCTTATACATTAAGTATGGAAAACTTTTACTCCAAACCACCCTCCCCACCTGGCGTCAAGAGGGATTCAGATATGCTTAGAACTGTTAGGTGAGATTTTTACTTATTCTAGTCGTGTTATTGTTTTGCTTAGAGTCAAAGGGTAGAAAGCTTTGTTAATGAGTGTAAAGTCCAATCAGCATATTATGGCACATGTTTACAAAGTTTACCTATGTAAACAAGGGTAAAGAGATCTTAATTTCAATACTATTTTGCTTGTGTTGGTTTGAATCTTGTTGGTTGAGAGACACCTGTAAGATTCCAACCAACACCTGATATATTATAGTAGTTTGGAGTTCGCAATTGTGTTGTTTACATACATAAATTTTGTAAACTGTGTTAACATATGCCATAATATCATGCTCTGACTGTAATTGTCTAAGAAATTTAATTTCTGACCATTTTAGGACATGCAGGTAGCATAGGTAAAGATCAAACTGAAAATGTGTGCAATCTAATCTCTATCTATGATGGTTTCCAAAGTCAGAATAATCTGCGGTTCGATTCTTATATACAAATTATTAATAATTTTTCTTCAATTAAAAATTGCTAGGTGAAGTATGACCTAATTTTTACAATGAGAATGCACATGTACCTTGATCAAGTTAGATTTTGTTATTCTTTATTTTATTATTCAGTACCAGAAGAACTATGCTGGGTAAAACTCCCAATCTGGCTGATCCACTCAGTAAAACACCTGGAAAGGCTGTGGCTGGTGAGTAGGGTGATTTTGTATGTCATGTAGTTGCTATGTAGTAGTTGCTGAAACAAATATGTGAGGATGGAAATATCTCCTAGATGTCAAATCTTTTAACTCTCACCCAAAAAGTAGGAATTCAGATCATACTATTTTGAAGTTGCTGCAGATTTGGGAAAAAAATCATAAAGATATGAGTTATGTCTGATATAGCAAAGAAAATATTGAGACAAATACTATAGAGAAAATGCTGGATATCAGCATTTAAAGAGAAAATATCAAAAAAAAGGTATTTGAAATGCTTGTGTTATTCATCGTAAAACATTTTGTACAAAATCTATATTTATTAAGAAAAAAGAAAATTTTTTAAAAAATCAGACCATACTATTTTGAAGTTGCTGGCGCATGTTGCAGATATGGATAAGAAATAATAAAGATATGAGTTATGTCAGATATAGCAAACAAAATATTGAGACAAATAGAGAAAATGCTGGATATCAGCATATATAGAGAAAATATTAAAAAAGGTATTTAAATGCTTGTGTTACTCATCGTAATACATTTTGTACAAAATCTATATTTATTATAAAAAAAAAAACAGGAAAAAAAAACTGTTTAGTACCGTCATTGTTTATAATGGAAAGGTCAAATAATAATTAAAGGTCATATTAGCATGGGAATTTTTGCATGAGCCATCGAATTAGAAATATCACAGAGAGTATGTACATTGTATACGTGAGAGTTATAGAATAAAGTTGTATTAAACATTGCTCTATTTTATTGAATCCTTTTGGTACGAAACAAAAACCACACACAAAGTTTAGCATAAACCCATGATGTCAATCAGGTGTTAACTAAATATGACTTATCTTTTTCCATACAGATCTGTGTGCAGCCATGTTAAGCCAGGGTAAAGGCTCATCCTTCATGCCTATACCATCAGCCGGGACTCTGTCACCATTTGGTGAGGAAGTTATAGAGGTGACAGGTTACTCTGATATGTGGGGACAATATGAGGACAATGTTATATGTAAGGTATGTAATGATTAATGTTCTTGCATTTCCATTTTGTGAAAGATTTGAAGGATGATGTTTCTACAGGTTGATCTGCATAAGATATATCACCAAAGCAACTGATACTTCTTCATTGAAACTTTGATCACAATGGCTAGACAGTTTAAATAGACAAAGACCGGTAATTCTAATGTCCAGTTTTGCAGAGCTATATTCCCATGACATCTTTGTATTTTTATGCCCCCGTATCGAGAGATCGGGGGCATATTGTTTTACTCGTGTCCGTCCGTCTGTCTGTCTGTCCGTCCGTCTGTCCGTCCGTCTGTCCGAAAACTTAACCTTTGCCTTTTCTCCAAAAGTATTGGACATACAAAGCTCAAATTTGGTATGCAACTTCCTTTCAATGATATCTATTTGTTTCATGCAATTTGACCTTCCTTAAGGTCATCCTTTAACCCTTATCAACCCTTTACTCTACAAAAACTTAACCTTTTACTCCGAAAACTTAACCTTTGCCTTTTCTCCAAAAGTATTTGACATACAAAGCTTAAATTTGGTATGCAACTTCCTTTCAATATTATCTATCTGTTCCATGTAATTTGACCTTCCTCAAGGTCATCCCTTAACCGTTAATAACCCTTTACTCCACAAAAATCTAACATTTCAGAAAAATGGCCATTTCGGGGGCATTTGTGTTTCACAAACACATCTTGTTTTGTTACTAGTGCTATCAAGAAATAGAAACTTTTGCGCATCATCTTACATCTCATTCTACTATTACAGTTATATTTAGTAAATTGTATAACATGTTTCATGTAGTAGATCTAGAGGAGACCAAGATTCCGAATGACTTGTTCCATAACTCTGACAATCATTCAGACAATATTTTTCCCTTTATATATTGTGGTTTTGATCCTATCAAGCACTTGATAGTCAAGGTCACTTCTCTCAGACAGCAGACTACAAAAAAACTAATGTCAAAAGAACAAAATGACGATGTTATGGCAATGAAAATATTGAGACAAAAGAAGAATATGCTGATTATCACCATTTTCTTCTTTTGTCTCAATTTTTTCTCAGGCCTTTCTATTTAGAGATGTCAAAACCTGGTCTTGTTTTGGAAGAAGTTAATACCGTTTTATTTAGTAAGTTCTACTACATATTCAGGTTGGGGATTTAGAAGATACCAAGATTCCTGTAACAATGACTGTGATTGGCTGTCCTCTTGTATTCCAAATGACCTCTGGACTCCCCGACCTTAAACCCATTGTTAGATTCGGCACCCATGTGGCTGGCACAGCTACCTGCTCTAGGAGTATGAGGGTGAAAAACAACAGTCCCTATGGTAAATAATGAACTTTATGTAGTCATTTTGCTGTTTCTTTATAATTATCAATTAACCCTTTCCCAAACAAGAAAATTTTAGGGTGGTCCAATTTCAAAGCTGCTGCAGATGACAAAATGGTTGTGGATAAACTCAGGATTTGTGTATTTTATAGCATAGAAAATATTGAGACAAAAGGAGAAACTGCTGGTTATCAGCAGTTTCTTCTTTTGTCTCAATGTTTTCCCAAGCCTTTTCTACTAGGGACATCAAAACCAGGTCTTGTTTGGGAAAGGGTTAAATGTATTAACAAATTACCAGACGGCAATATTTTAGACTTTTCTAAATTCAAAGATGTTGTAGACAACAGTTTCAAATGAATTAAAAAAGCTACAGTGTTTTGTGTTTCTGGGAAGAGCACATTATGACAGGCAATTTCTTCATTTTCCACAATTTTTTCTCCAACTTCTCTCTTGAGTGGCATCAAACATCGCCAATGGGTAAGAATGGGTTAAAAAATACACAAAAGAAAAGCAAAATTAATTGTGCAAAAAAGGGTAACATTTTTTACAAATTCTTAATAATTGTGACGGTGCATATATTAAGTAATTTCACCTTTTTCTTCAGATATCCGTGTAGACTGGCAGGTGTCCAACGTTATAGACGAGGACCCCAAGCTGATAGACTTGGTGACCTGTTTTGGTACTCCGTTCCCACTCCTGGATCAAGATGGTCATGAGATAGTGCCCCCCGCTGAAGGTAATGTTTGTGATTTATCATTCTTAAACCAATTACTTATAATTAAGACTGGCCCAAATCCAAAGATGTTGAAAACAACATTTTCAAGTGACTTAAATTTTACATTTTGTGGTCTCTCTGGGTAGAAAACATAGTGGGAAATGAAGAAATTGCTTGTTACAAGCAATTTCTTCATTTTCCATGATGTTTTCCAAAGCCTTCATCTTGTAGAGTGTCAAAAGGCGTCTCTGTATGGGAATGGGTTAAGGATACTGCTGCTTCTCAGTTTTGGGCCCATACAGAAGGCCATGGACCTATATAACTGGGCCAAAACAAACTCATCTGATTAGTAACATGATGAAATGCACACCTTCGTGTTGCTTTACAAACATAAATTGGATACAGCATCTCACAAACAAGCCTCTATGTTGATGTCTCCTTCCTTAGAAAGCTTAAAGAAAATATTGAGAGAAAAGAAGTAAATGCTGGTGATAGATTACTACTTTTCCATCTATGCTTTCTTACTCAATGTTTTATGTCAAGTTTGTTTTAGTATATGCAGCTGCTTTTCAATAATGCCAAGTGATGATAGTTTAGTTGGTAACATCTGAATCCAAATGTTTTGGGTTTGAATCTGGGCTTGGTAACTATCTGTTCTGGCATTTGACATTTGTCATTTGTGACTGTCTCTCTCCAATGGATGTGAATCATCTATGCAAGAGCAGCTGTTGGCTCCCTTGGATATTGTGGTAGTACTGGTGAGGAGAATGCCAGGAAGTCATGGTTAAGTATCTAGCCACTGCTTTGGTTTATCGGAGTTTTACGTCGTTTTCAACTGCTATGGTCATATCGCGGCGGCTGGAGCACCTAACCATGGATTCCTGTTGTTTCTCATACCAGTACTATCACAACACCCTAACTGAGCCTCCAGCTGCTCCCCCACATAGGTTCACAATATCAAACCATTGATGAGTGACATTATTGTCAGAAAGGGTATTTGCCGCGGCCAGGTATCAAACCCGGGACCTCTCGAGAGCCAAATTCGCTACCAACTGCGCCATGGTCGTGGCTCTAGCCACTGCAAAATGACCATAGTAGTTGAAAGTGGTGTAAAACTTCATGGAGTTTATCATCTTTGCACATGTCAAACATTATATTTTGGAAGGAGGTGCCTCTTTAATCTTCTATTTCAAATAGATTTATTATTATTTTCTTTTTCTTAATTAACATCACAAATGTGTACTACAACTATTACTTTGATATTCTTAACAGTAGATAGATTTGCTGGATTTGCTGGTGAGTTTTTTTTGTTGTAAGATTAATATAAACAGAGTTTAGTATTGTTGCATGCCATGTATTCTTATGTATTGTTAAGTTTTACTGTTTCAAAAGCTGACAAGTTCCAGGCAGAAAAGTTTGACACAATCAATCTAATGATATCATTATAAATTTACAGGCCCGTAGGAAGCAATTTCATATTGGGGGGGGGGGGGCTAAAGCCCTTGTCCTGATTATTGGGGGGGCTAATTTTGATTTTCCCAAAATTTTCAGTATAAAACTTAGCCCCCCCCCTCCCACCCCTGTTCCTACGGGCCTGAATTTGTGACCCGTCACACTAGTAGGAACCTTCTAAGAAGTCAGAAAACTATTGACCCTATTTAGTCTGCAAAGTCTCCAAAGTTCAAAGTATAATATGTAATCATAAATCATAGAATCATGTTAAACAAGTATCTGGTGTTGTATGCAACACATAAAGTCCCCTACCGGCTTCACATTGACTCAATATGGTAATCAATAATAGATTAAGATGAACAAGTCATCAAAATAATTGTCAAACATATGAAATGTTATGCCCAACTGGAGGTGATTAATACTGCTGCATCACCACCCTGACTAACATGGCTTATAAATTTTTTTACATTTTAAAGGGGGAATAACACTTAACATCTTACAAATTTTCAGAGAACTTCGTGCAAAAAATAAATATATATTATGAAAATATGGCCTTTAAATTGCATCTATGCCAAATCTTAGCTTTCTATCTTGTGTATGGGCTAGGATGTTGACGGATTTAAAACCCCATATGTTTTATTATTATAATTTTTATCCCCCCGACAAAAAATCATGGGGTTTTAAATCCGTCGACATCTAAGCCAATACACAAGGTAGAAAGCTAAGATTTGGCATATATGCAATTTTAAGACCATATTTTAATAATATATATTTATTTTTTTGTACGAAGTTCTCGGAAAATTTGCAAGATGTTAAGTGTTATTCCCCCTTTAAAACAGGTTTCATCAAGTTAGCTTGCTTAGTTATTAAGTTATTGCAGGATCCATTTTTTGCCATATTTTCACTATTTCCGTTACCATAGCAACCACACTTTTTGTCAAAGAACAAAGATAAAATGATGTGCATAATCTACACATTGACATCTAGTCATATACCAAGTCTCATCAAATTAGCTTGCTTACTTATTAACTTATCGCAGGATCCAATATTTTTTGCCATATTTTCACTATTTCCGTAACCATAGCAACAACAATTTTAGTCTAAAAACAAAAATAAAATGATGTGCATAATCTACACATTGCCATATAGTCATATACCAAGTCTCATCAAACTAGCTTGCTTAGTTATTATATTATCGCAGGATCCCATTTTTTGCCATATTTTCACTATTTCCGTATCCATAGCAACCTCAATTTAAGTCGAAAAACAAAAATAAAATGATGTGCATAATCTACACATTGCCATCTAGTCATATACCAACTTTCATCAAAAACGCTTGCTTAGTTATTAAGTTATCGCAGGATCCCATTTTTGGCCATATTTTCACTATTTCCGTTACCATAGCAACCACACTTTTTGTCAAAGAACAAAGATAAAATGATGTGCATAATCTACACATTGACATCTAGTCATATACCAAGTCTCATCAAATTAGCTTGCTTACTTATTAGCTTATCGCAGGATCCAATATTTTTTGCCATATTTTCACTATTTCCGTAACCATAGCAACAACAATTTTAGTCTAAAAATGAAAATAAAATGATGTGCATAATCTACACATTGCCATATAGTCATATACCAAGTCTCATCAAACTAGCTTGCTTAGTTATTATATTATCGCAGGATCCCATTTTTGGCCATATTTTCACTATTTCCGTAACCATAGCAACCTCAATTTAAGTCAAAAAACAAAAATAAAATGATGTGCATAATCTACACATTGCCATCTAGTCATATACCAACTTTCATCAAAAACGCTTGCTTAGTTATTAAGTTATCGCAGGATCCCATTTTTGGCCATATTTTCACTATTTCCGTAACCATAGCAACCTCAATTTAAGTCGAAAAACAAAAATAAAATGATGTGCATAATCTACACATTGCCATCTAGTCATATACCAACTTTCATCAAAAACGCTTGCTTAGTTATTAAGTTATCGCGGGATCAAGATTTGAGCGGACAGATGGACAGACGGACGGATGGACAGACGGACGGACAGACGGACGGACAGACGGAGGGCAAACCTATAGTCCCCTCCGGTGTGAACACCGGTAGGGGACTAAAAAAAGACTGGGTTTGTGTATAATATAACACAGAAAATGTCGAGGCTAAAGGAGAAAATGCTGATTATCTGCATTTTCTTTTTTGCCTCAATATTTTCCAAAGCCTTTTCAACTAGGGACGTCAAAAGCAGGTCTTGTTTTGGAAAGGGTTAATAGATTTACATATTCATTTACCCTTTTCCAAACAACAAGATTTTTGGCTAGATCTACTCCAAATTGAAAAGACTTACAAATCTAAGTGTTAAGTTATGTGGAATCAGTATATTTTAGCATTGGAACGGAAACTGCTGGCAATAAGCATTTTCATCCTTTCTTTCAATGCTTTTCAAAGCTGCCTTGATTAGGAATGCCAAAACCAGGGCTTGTTTTTGAAAAGACAGAAATGCTTGTATTTCTTTTTCCATTTGTCATTGTGAATAGAGCATTTTGTTTTGCACTAATTCAGAACCAGAGGAAGTCATCCCAACACCAGGTATCATTGTACAATTTGTGTATCCCACTTTCTCATGTTACTAGGTTTTCCATTCTTGGTAAATGGGGTGTTTCTGAACTTTTTTAAAGCAACATTATTTACTTATTAAGCCTTTCTTACAACCCTTAGTGCTTCCATAAAAATCATGCATTTTCAGAGATTTTTAAAAACTCAGAAGACAAACGTTTATAAGGATGCTCAAAAGGTTGTAAGTGAGGCTTTTTGCTTGTTCCTGGCATTCTACAAAGATGCAGAATGGTCGTAGCCAGGAATTTTCTGGTCAATTCTTTACTATGTCTATTCTGCGTTGTGCTTGCGTCCACCAAAGAAGTTCTTTGAATGAGTGTGCTATGCACAACTAGGCCTTCATTTTAGACGCAGACTGCTCCCAGGAGTACATACTACCGGTTGTAAGAGAGACCCTTCTTACATTACCTTGAAATTATCCCCCCTAGTTGTCAATTACCCATAATTGCATGTACTGATAACACTTTTTATCTAAACCCTTTTCCAAAGTACAGAAGTTTGGACTGATCCAATGTGAAAGCTACTGGAGTCGATAATATGCATGGTGATAAAGAAAGAAATATTATGGAATGTAGGTCAGACTGATCCAATAAAAAAGCTGCTGCAGGTGACAAAATGAACATCAATACACACAGAATTTGTGGACAATTTAGCCCAGAAAAGATCGAGGCAAAAAGAGAAAATGCTGATTGTCAGCATTTTCTCTTTTGCCTCGATGGTTTCCCAAGCATATTCTCTTAGAGGAGTCAAAACCAGTTCTTGTTTGGGAAAGGTTTTATATTTCAGATACACATTTAATCTGCAGATTTATTTATATACAGGGACTGAAAGCTCAGTACTACATAAGCTAGTTGGATCAATGTTATAACCTTCCCATGTAATGGCCTATCCATAGATCTAGCTGTATTTGTCATTATCTAGATCCTATACATAATTAGAAATAAAAAAAAACCCATAAAGATTAGGACGCTATATTACGATTCATGTCATATATCAGGTTATTATCAATTCTTTCTTGAGCAAATTAAGGGTGAATGTGAGCACTTGTTTTGTTTTAGCATGGTGAGAGAGCACATAAGAAAAGCAAAGTGTGTCTGTATAGTGAAAGCAGAAAAATATGATGTTAAAGAAAATGTAGTAATTATCAGTACATGTACATGAAAATGGGTTTTTATATACTGTTTCTAATGTAAGCTTTGTAGGTAATAAACATAAGAAAGACAGGCTTTGTTGGGTAGATTAAGAAAAGTTATTTTCATTTACATGTTTAAAGATTTTCAACATATATTTTCTATGAACTGTGTTTAGATTAATGTAATAAATATTTTTTAGGACAAAATTATTGTCATATTGTACATAGAATTACATGTAATAACCTTATGTTAATTTATTCATATACCATATGACTCTCTCAAGTTACAACTTTTTACATGTGTATAATTAACTATTTACTATGATTGATTACAGCACCAAAACTGATTGTCCGTGAACCAACAGATTTTATCCCCAACTCCATCGACTCCTCCCAAGTAACAAGCAGAGAGACAACAGATGCAGGCATGGATCAGAGTACTGGGTCTGCAGCAGAGGCTGATCTTGTGTCTAAACGTCCTAAAGTTGTGTCCCTGTTTTATAATCAACATGAAGGACAAATAGCCAGCTCTCCATACAGCATTAAACCTAGACAGATGGTAAGTTTATCCTTTCCCAAATGACTAAAGGACTGAGAGAAAGGAAGGAATTGCTGATTATCAGCAATTCCTTCTTTTCACTAAATATTTTCCCAAAATCTTTCTACCAGGGACATCAAAATAAGCTCTTGTAAGGGAAAGTGTGATTCACCAATGCTATTGCTTCATTCATTCATGTTTCATGGACCATCTTCAATATTGATAAATTAATTTGCCATAATGTCAATGTAAAAATGTTCATTTCAATGTGATAAAAGCCAGAGGTCATGCCTTTGTCAGAATCAGTTTTACACCTCATGTTGATAAAGGTAGGATATTTGTACAATATAGCACAGAAAATATTGAGACAAAATGAAAAATGTTAGTTATCAGCATTTTCTGTTTTTGCCTTCATGTTTTGCCAAGCTTTTTCTGTAAGGTCCATCAAAACAAGGGCTTGTTTAACCCTTTCCTAAACAAGACCTGGTTTTGACGTCCCTAATAGAAAAGACCTTTTTTACATTGAAACAAAAGAAGAAACTGCTGATAACCAGCAGTTTCTCCTTTTGTCTCAATATTTTCTATGCCATATTTTACACAAATTATATCTTTAATAACTTCCATTTTGTCATTTGTGGCAGTTTTTGAAATAGATCACCGTAAAATTTTGCCGTTTAGGAAAGGGTACTGTCCTCGGCCCTCTCCTATTCCTTGTTTATATAAACGACCTACCGGACAGAGTCAGGTCTACCGCACGCCTCTTTGCTGATGACTGCTTGCTATACAGGATTATCAACACAGTAACCGATGCAAAGGCACTCCAGGAAGATTTAGACAGCTTACAAGAATGGGAGAGGGATTGGTTGATGCAATTTAATCCGGACAAGTGTGAGACGATTCGCATAACAAACAAACGCAAATTTATACAACACACATACTCCATCCATAACCAAGACTTACAGGAAACATCCCATGCCAAATACCTAGGAGTAACTATCGACAAAAACCTAACATGGAACAAACACATCGACAACATAACCAAGAAGGCAAATGCAACCACATCCTTTCTTCGGAGAAACCTGTCACACTGTCCTACTGACATCAAGGCTACAACTTACAAGACTCTAGTAAGACCACAGCTCGAGTACGCTAGCACTATCTGGGACCCGCACACCAAGAACAACACTAGCAAACTAGAAAAAGTTCAACGCAGGGCAGCCCGATTTTGCAAAAACGACTACAGACAGACCAGCAGCGTAACATCCATGCTAAATGATCTAAACTGGGAACCACTAGACACTCGTCGCCAAAATGCCAAGACTGTAATGATGTACAGGATTGTAAACAGCCTCGTCGACATCAACTACACCAACATCCTAATTCCAGCAGGCGTTCACACCAGAGGTCATACAAGCCACTTTCTTGTACCCTTCACTAGCGTCAACGCCTATAGATTCTCATTTTTTCCATCCGGAATACGCCTCTGGAACAGCCTACCTGAGACTGTCATCGCATCCCCGTCCCTCGAGGTATTCAAGACCAGGATGGGCATGGCGAGCTGGTAACTCTGGAGCAAGATGTTTTTAGCCTGATTTTAAACTTTTGTTGTTCTCGTCACGCATGTACATAGTTCACCGTTGTGCGACAATGCTCCAGAGGAGCCCAGCACAGTATTTGGAAGAAGAAGAAGAAGAAGAAGGGTTAATAAAGGGTTCTTTAACATATTCCTACACAATGATGCTTTTTCACACCCACAAGGTTAAGGCTTAGGAAAACATTGTGGAAAAATAAAAAAAAGCTTGTAACTAGCAATTTACCACAATGTTTTGTATCAAGCATGATCAAAAATGTCAAATGGCATTCACTTGAAATTGTTGTCTGCAACATCTTTGAATTTTTGACAGGTTCAAAATTTTAGCTTTGTCTAAATTCAAAGAGGATGCAAACTACAATTTGTAGTGAACAAAATAATACATTGGGGTATTTGCAGGTAGGAGAGTTTGTGGGAAATGAACAAAGTGCTTGTCACAAACATTGTATTCATTTTCCTCAATGTTTTCTGAATTTATTGGGTGTCAAAAAGCGTCCATGAGTTGTAATGGATTAAGATATCTTTCTGCTTGCAGGTGATACCAGCTAAAGGTCACGCCAATGTCACGGTCAGTTTTACCCCACATCAGACAGAGGAAGTCACAGAAGATACAGATTGTAATGGGTTTATATACGGCTACCTTAACCTTTCTGACAAGGTCAAAGGTCAGGACAAGGTCATGAGGTCAATTGGATATGAGACGGCTAAACTACGTCTGGATATGACCGCTCACCTGAAACCAGCATTGTGAGTATATGTTCTTAACCCTTTCTCAAACGACAAAATTTGAAAGCTGCTTCAGATGACAATATGGATGTTGATACAGATAAAGATAGGATATCTGTATCATGTAGCACTGAAATTAATGAGTCAAAACGAGAGAATGTTAATCAAAAAGAAGTATTGCTTTTGGAAGTAACTAGTAAAATTACTCTAAAATATGAATTTCTACACAATTCTGTCTTTGATCTAAGGTTATTAAGAATATCAGTTCTGCAAATTGGCAATACTGGAATCCTTGTTGTTGGTCTATGCTAATTGATGATTACTATTACATTACATTGTTTTCCATTAGCAATAAAAATTTTTACATATTGACTCATTTAGATGCAAGAAAAACAACCTAATTACTATACTAGGTCACACTACCTCTTATGAAATGAGTGTACTGATTAAAAAAAAAAGTGCAAGAGCTGTGTCAGAGATTTACAATTTATAAACTAGAACAGAATTGGAAAGAAATGCTTTTTTTGTAATATAAAGCAGATAGATGCCTTACTGAAATAGCAAAATATTAAATAAAACTGATTGAAGTTGCAGAAGATTTAACATAACAAATGTCAAACAACCTGTCCAAATTGGAAAGTGTTGGAATGGACGGCGTCAGCTTCACTGATAAGAGATTCTGATTCAATCCTGCAGCAGAGCCTGATAATGAATGGTCACATTAATATTAAAAGTAAAAGAGGTAAAGGAGTAACTTCTAGTTGTTAGAACTTTGTACTTTTCTCTCAATGATTTCAAAGCTTTTTTCTATAGGTACATTATAACCAGGCATAGTTTTTTTTGAGATTCTAGACACAAAGTTTGTATAAATTTCAGACTGACAATAGAGTGTGCAGAAGAAGAAGGCATGAAGTACAGATCAGCCATGAGTAGCTTGTTGAAGGACAATGGACAGGTACATATGAGTGCAGATCTCAAAATGGGTCCCTTATAACATTTGAGGTTGTCATATTTCAAGACAAGCCAGTGTTTAACCCTTTCCCAAACTGTCAAAATTTTAGGGTGGTCCAGTCCTAAAGCTGCTAGAGACGACAAAATGGATGATGTTTAGATGGGATTTATATACAATATAGCTCAGAAAATATTGAGGCAAAATGAGAAAATGCTGATTATCAGCATTTTCTTCTTTTGCCTCTATGTTTTCCTAAGCCTATTCTGTAAGGAACATCAAAACCAGGTCTTGTTTGTGAAAGGGTTAAATGGAGACTGGTAGAGAACCATACTGTTCTTTTATGACTGCAACAGGTCATAAAGAAGCTTATGGAGTATAACATGGTTCCTGATCAGACTGTGTATATGCGGGCTGATCTGGAACCATGTTGGGCTCAAAAGCCTTAAGGGACTTTTTTCCAGATCCCTGTTCATACATGTTTATTCATACATTCATGAGTATAAACATTGTAGCTATATGCTTGGTTGTTTTTGCTGAAGTACATCAAGTTTATTTCAATGCTTTCCCAAACAGCAAAATTCTGGGTGTTCCAATTCAAAACCTGATGAATATGACAAAATTTATGTTGGTAAATGTAGAATTTGTATGATATACCAGAGAAAATATTGAGGCAAAAGAAGAAATTGCTGATTATAAGCAATTTTTTCTTTTGCCTGAATTGCTACCAATTTATTTCTCCTAAATGCATGGTAAATGGAGACCTATCACAGACCCAACTGTTTATTATCATTTGGTTGACAGTATGTTTAATGGTAATCATTCACTATTACATGACCTTTTCAGGAAATCTTTTCTGAATACCCATAAGAGGCATGTATTTGCCCCAATAAAAAGTCACTTGTGTCTTTTATAGATACATTTGTACACATGGGTATATATATTTTATCTCTTCCATAAAAAATGTCAACATGGTCCATGCGCGGATCCAGAGGGGGGATAAGGGGTCATCATCTTCGCTAGCCAAGGTTGAACCCACCTACGTTTGTATTCACCCTTGGCGGATTTAGTCCGATTTTCTTGAAATCGCGAAGCGCCGCCTAGCGGTTGTTCTGCTGGTTGTTTACGTCCATTATTGATGACATCATTAACGCGCATTGTCTTTCGCGTCATACGTCATGCGGATTATGTAAAAGTTAGCTGCTTTTTTGGTCGAATTGTCAAAAGTATAATAATTCGTCGATTAAAGTTAGGGAATTCCTATCTATTGCAGTGAAATTCTTAGGAAAAATCGCCCATCTTGGCGTTTTTGAGTTGCAAGTGCAATGCTTTTTCCCGCCCATTGTCATGATTTGGGTATTCATAACAAATGTAACAGTCGACAATCTGATTGGTTCCAGTGAGACCTTGCTGGAACCAATGAAAACGCTTTCCAGGAGACCAAGAAAATTGGACTTAATACGCCAAGGGTGAATACAGAAACGACGTTATGTCGTAGATGTCACCCTTGGCTTGCGAAGATGGGGGGTCATGACCCCCCCCCCCCCCTGGAATTTGGCGAAAAAGGGGTTTATCAAAAAGATTACTGGTTATGTCCCAAATAAGCTGCGTCTTTTGTCCCTGTGTGCCACGACAAACCGTTGTTATATCTAGTCCTTCATGGTATGACATGTATCTGCATGCGGATCAAGACGAGGGGGGGGAGGGTCAGGCCTCCTGAAACTTGGCGAAAAAGGGGGTTAAAGATCAGATGACACCCCCCCCCCCCTGGAAAAAATACCTGGATCCGCACTTGTGGTCTTTTAGAGCTGCATTGCTCATTGTTAAAGGTGTTTCTACATATTTTGAAGTCCTTGCAATAATTCATTATCTTTGTCCATTTCAGCTGAAAGCAGAGAGCCTGTCTGTTAACCAGGTCATGTTATCCAACTTGACCTTGACCCCGCTGTCCTTCAGACTGGTTACTAAGCAACCATTTATCCTGGTTGACCTTGAACCCTCCAGTAACAAGGAGGGAAATACACGAGCACAGTCTACAGAGATGCACACTCTCAAACCTAGACATAATCTTGTGGTAAGTAAAATTTGTTTACATGTACAGTGGGGGGATTCAGAGGGGGTTCGGGGGCTTCAAACAATCCCCCTCAACCAACCCCCCCATAGACTGAATATTACATTTTCATGCAGAAACTCATCCAAAATTGTGAAATAGTAGGAAAACAATTCCCCCTATTAATTATTATACGCCCGAAGGGTCGTATTATGTTATGGCCCCGCTCGTCTGTCTGTCCGTCCGTCCGTCTGTCTGTCCGTCCGTCCGTCCGTCCGTCCGTTAGCAATTTCTTGTGTGCGCAACTCCTCCTACAGTTTTGATCGGAATTTGATCAAACTTGCCACAATGAATCTGCATGGTGTCTAGTTGTGCATCCCGCTTACGGAATTTAATTAACTCTTTTCGTTCTTGAATTATCTGCCCTTGAATTAAAAAAATGCCCATTTTCTTGTGTGCGCAACTCCTCCTACAGTTTTGATCAGAATTTGATCAAACTTGCAACAATGAATCTCCATGGTGTCTAGTTGTGCACACCGCTTACGGAATTTAGATAACTGTTTTCGTTCTTGAATTATCTGCCCTTGAATTTAAGAAAAAATGCCCATTTTCTCAAAAATGTCCATTTTCTCCTGTGTGCAACTCCTATAGTTTCAACCAGAATTTAATCAAACTAGCCACAATGAATCTCTATGGTGTCTTGTTGTGCAAACAAAAGCTTTTGATAACTTTTCATGTTTGAATTAACTGCCCTTGAATCGAAAAAATGGCCAATTTTACTGACAAGCCCCTCTCAGGCGTATATGCGCCGCTTTGCGAAGCTCTTGTTATTTGTATGTTGTACCCCTTCACAGAAATTGTGGATCGGCCATTGATATGATAGAATTTCTTTTGAAGTTTTTACACATTTGTTTATATTTGAAAGTTTGAATCAAATTACTTTTTAGTCTTCATGGTTAACTCTGAATTTCTGAGCTTTTGTAAGAATGAACATTACTTTGATGACATACAAAATAAGAATGTGTTTAATTTGACATATTGTTCTTTTCTTGCAGTTGCAATATTGGTTTGCATTTGAATTTTCAAAACAGAAAGTTTTGATTACATGTACCATCAGTGATCACTGCATGTACAACAACGAAAACTTCATCAACAAAAAATGTCGTCTTTCGATCAGTGAAGATTTTGTTAACTTGTTTATGTTTGACCTGTAGGTTAAGGTAGCGTTCCAGACGACAGCTAGTTTATTATCGGAGATATCTCATGAATACATGGATGGTGACCAGGATGTACCGGAGAGAGGGAGAAAGATAGAAATCATGGATAACCTGGTCATGGAGTTTAACAATGGATCTGCACAGGTGCGGTGTACTTTAACTTGTTTATGAATATTAACTAATTTTAACCCTTTCCCAAATGGCAAAATATTTGGGTGATCCACTTCAAAAACAGCAAGAAATGACGAAATGGAAGCTTTTAAAGATAGAATTTGTGTAAAATATGGGATAGAAAATATTGAGACAAAAGGAGAAACTGCTGGTATCAGCAGTTTCTTCTTTTGTTTCAATGTTTTCCTAAGCCATTTCTACCGGGGACGTCAAAACCAGGTCTTGTTTGGGAAAGTGTTAAAGAACTTACCAGATCAGATAACTTTGGATCTACAGTACCAGAAATGACAGCAATTTTTACCACAATTAACATTCATCCTTTTCCACTCAGAAGAAATTTAAACTGTACCAATATGAAAGCAGTTAAAAAAGTCAAAAAGTATATTTTGAAAGATAGGATTTGTGTATAATATTGTAAATATTGAGGCAAAAAGGAAAATGCTGGTTACCAGCATTTTCCTCTTTTGCCTTTATGTTTTCCGAAACATTTTCTTTAAATTCAAATTTCTTTTCTGTCAAAATCAGGTCTTAATGATGTTTTGGAAAGGGTTAAAGGTTGCAGTTGTGTAAGTACTTTGTATTTTTATCCAGAAGCATGCAACTTGACAAAGTTACTGCCAGTAAAGTGTTTAACTTTAAAACCTGATTTTGTTTGTACCTGATAGTCACAATTTAGTAGCTAATATGTGATAATGATGTTTCTCTGTGTAATTCCAGACTGTACCACTTCATGCCATCCTAACTGTGCCCCAGTTTGAGTTATCCAAGGATTCCCTGGACTTTGGTACATGCCTGGTTGGTCAAACCAGAGAGTTACAGATGATGATAACAAACACAACATTGTCTCACTCCAGTTGGTCTGTACTACAAGGTGAGTCTTATTTTCTGCTTTTCCCTCAGTGAAATGACATGACATGTGACCAGAGTTGGAATGCAAATGACTTATTCCCATATGGTTGTTGATAAAGATAGTATTTCTGGACAAAATAGCAAAGAAAATATTGAGACAAAAGGAGAAAATGCTGATCATCAGCATTTTCTTCTTTTGCCTCAATGTTTTCCAGAGTTTTGATATGATCTTTGCTGTGTATGAAAGCATTACAGCATGCCTGATGGGTCAAACCAGAGAGTTACAGATGATGATAACAAACACAACTTTGTCTCACTTCAGTTGGTCTGTACTACAAGGTGGGTCTTATTATCAATATTTACTTGTTATCCCTCATTGTTTTGATGTTTTCTGAATAAATGATGCAAAACCAGAATGTTGCAATGCCTTTGAATTTTGACCAACCTGAAATTGTATCATTTTGAAAATAAAAGAGTTAAAGTGATTAGGTCGTGTTCGATTGTCTGTCCGTCTGTCATTCCAAAAACTTAACATGAAATTCAACATTAGCATTTTTGGGGACAATAGTGTTTCATGAAACACATCTTGTTTTTTTTAAGTGATCACCCAAATATAGCAAATCACTTTAAACTGCTTAACTGTTTCTCAAACAAGACCTTGTCTTGACAACCCTAAGAGAAAAAAAGCTTTGGAAAATAGTGATGCACAAGAAGAAAATGCTGATGATCAGCATTTCCTCCATTTGTCTCAATATTTTCTGTGCTAAATTGTACAGAAATCCTGTCTTTATCAGCATTCACTTTGTCGTCTGCAGCAGCTTTCCAGCTGAATATAGATATTAATATATATACTTTGTTGTTTGGAAAATACTGTCATGCATCATGTATATAAATCACCTGTATATTTACAGAGTCCCGGTCAGACAGCTGTGCGATGGATACATTCAGAGTGGAACCATCAGAGGGTCATCTAGAGGCCCATATTACACACATTAGTAACAGTAAAACTTTACTTAAAGTCTTCTTTACTGCCAAGTAAGTTATCTGTTTGTACACAGGGAAATAATTAAGGTTGTATAGTTAACCCTTTCCCAAACGACAAAATTTTAGGGTGATCCACTTCAAAAACTGACACAAATGTCAAAAAATATGGTATTACAGATAGGATTTGTGTAAAATATGGCACAGAAAATATTGAGACAAAAGGAGAAACTGCTGGTTATCAGCAGTTTCTTCTTTTGTTTCAATGTTTTCCCAAGCCTTTTCTATTAGGGACGTCAAAACCAGGTCTTGTTTGAGAAAGGGTTAAATTATCCAATCAGGGTCATTTATAGGCCCATATTACACACATTAGTAACAGTAAAACATTACTTAAAGTCTTCTTTACTGCCACTAAGTCTGAGTTGTTTACAATACTTGTTATTCAAAATAAAATGCATTTGAAATTGGAAAACCCATTATCACACAATCAACTTTTCATTGTAAACTTGATTTTGAGAAAGTAATGAAAATTGCTTTCTTTACTTTCATTATTTTGAAAAAAAAGGGTTACAGTACGGCTCCTGTGTTTTTTGCGTAATTTCATGCATCACCACAATTCGATTTGGGTATGACACAACGACTGTGGTCAGCATGTTTTTCCACCCAAACGCATGGAATCACCGCAATTTTCCACTCGACTACTACGAATCATGACAAGTTTAGGCTATACCTGCCATTTCCACTCTAATGTGGTGATCATCAAGATCATGGCAATTTTCCACCCACCACTGCGATTGCGGTGATGCGAGATGAGAGTGGAAAAACATGTTGGACGCATTGGGCAATCATGCGGTGGGCTAGTGTACAGGGCAAAAGCACACAAGCTGTACTGTACTTATCGCAAAAACAATTCTTTGTACTTATACAATAATCCTCAACCACTTTATGAATTTTATAAAATACCAGTAAAAGAAGGCATCACTATAAGCGGACATCATGTCTTTTTGGATCATATTTTCTTCTTTCCCAAAAAATGATTTCCAACTTCTGAGACAAAAAAGCCATTATTGAACTGTATTTATTCATCACTTCTTCCTATCTGTATCTTTGTAAATAGCTAGGGTTTCCCTGTTTTTCAGACATGCTGAAGACTACAATGCTGTTTTTACGTTCCATGGAATTCTTGGAGAATCTCCTCGCCGACTCTACGTCAGAGGTCAAGGGTCATATGATGGAAAACATGAAGCTGTTTTGAATATTTAGACTTTGTTTTGAATTAAGTTTTTTATAGCGTACGTGAATTGACCTGGCAG
This sequence comes from Fragum sueziense, assembly GCA_963680895.1. Classification (NCBI taxonomy): domain Eukaryota; kingdom Metazoa; phylum Mollusca; class Bivalvia; order Cardiida; family Cardiidae; genus Fragum; species Fragum sueziense. Next base: position 876,737 of record OY804606.1, read on the forward strand.
AGCACTTCATTCGAATAGCATGGGCTGCTCTGCCAGGTCATTTATCGCGAGGTATAACAGTCATAAAACATTTAGAAAAATTATTAAGTGAATTTGGAAAGAGTATTGAACCTGGGGCCTGCATTATCAACGATCTTTTTATCTCCTTTTTGTGTAAATAGTGTAAGAGAACATCTGATTGCACGATAAATCAGATTGGGCCTATCAGGTTTGTTGTTACACGTAATTACACAAATAAAAGTTGTCCAAAATTCAAAGATGACTATTTCATGTTAATAAAATTCTACCTTTTCAGTCTTTTCCAAGGAGTAAAAAAGCATTGTGGGAAATAAAGAAATTGCTTGTCACAAGCAATTTCTTTATTTTCCATCGTGTTTTTTCAAAGCCGTTATCTTGTATGGACACCAAAAAGAGTCACTGCCTGGTAATAATCAACTGGGATACTTTGCATATCGCCTCTTTTCTTCAAAATCCAGGTTCAATACTACTCTCACACAGTTGCACGGGTATTGAAGAAGCTTACAGAGAACAGCATGGATTTTGATCAGACTGTGTGTATGTACAGGCCTGGATGATCTGGGGTCTGTTTCATCAAAACATTTAAGAGGTATTTTTGACTTAGCGATGACTTACGACAAGTTTCAGGCAAGAAACGCATATCGCCAATCTATCACGACCTACGTTATGCGGTTGTTGTTTTAAGCGATATTTAAGACACCGGTAAGTCAAAAATACGTCTTAAATGTTTTGATGAAACAGGCCCCTGGATCCATGTTGGTCTGAAATGCAATAAATGCTCATGTTCCAGATCCTGGCACATTTGTATATACCAGTAATTAGATGAATAATCAAATTTGTTTTTCATACAGTAGCTAACATTCAAAGTAAAAAGTTTTATCAATTTACCAGTTCCCAAACAAGACCCTGTTTTGACGTCCCATATAGGTGAGGCTTTGGAAAATTTTGAGGCAAAAGAAGATAATGCTGATAGTCAGCATGTATACAGTTTTTGTCTCCATGTTTTCTTTGCTGTATTGAACACAAATCCTTATTTTTAACATCAGTTTTGTCGTCTGCAGAATCTTTCAAATTGGACCATCACAATACTTTTTGGTTTGGAAAAGGGTTAATATAATTGTTCTACCTTCACATTACATGTATATATTTTGCCTTTATGGTACATCTTACATCTGTGATATAGTTTGATTGTGAAATTGTATTTATCAATATGTCCGTCCAATTGTTAGAATTATTTTTGTTGCTTTTTAACAAAATATTATATTTTAGAATTTAGATATGGTTGTTTCAGAGTTCAAATAAAAGATGAAAAGAATAGTCCTGTTTTGTTTTTCACTATCATGTATTGCAACAATTAAGTGATACGTTGGATGTGCCCATCAAATGATTAACAGATTAATCAATTGATTCAATCTGTCCAAAACTGTCCAAACACAAAACTAAAATCTTGATTTGCCTTTTTGAGTTTTGATACTTTGAAAGCCTTCTTTCAAACCTTTCTCAAACAAGACTTGGTTTTGACGTCCTTATTAGAAAATGCATTGGCAAGTATTGAAACCAAAGTCTTGAAGAAGAAAATGTTGATGATCAACATATTCCCCTTTTGTCTCAATATTTTCCAAGGTATGTTGAACACAGCCCTCTATTTATCAACATCAAACTTGTCCTTTGCAACAATTCTCTAACTGGGGCAGTCTAATATTGCATATCGAGAGATCGGGGCAAATTGTTTTACTCATGTCCGTCCGTCTGTCTGTCTGTCCGAAAACTTAACATTTGCCTTTTCTCCAAAAGTATTTGACATATAAAGCTCACATTTTGTATGCAACTTCCTTTCAATGATAGGGTAAGGAGGGGCAAAACGCCCCCCTTAAGGAAAGAGCGCTGTAGCACAAAACAAACGAAGTATAATGTAAATGTTTCAACGTGAAATTAAACTTTGCCCTTTGTCCCAAATGTCTATACACAAAACAGCTTTGTCATTTGATATAAAAAATAACTGTCGTCAAAACAATTTTTCTCGAAATTTGGCCTTTTTGCCCCACCCTCGGGGCAAAATGCCTTTGGGGGTGGGGCATGAAGCCCACCACTGGGCCTTATGCCCCATATGAAAAAATAAAAAAAAATATTTTGAAAATATCTGGGGGAAAATAGGAATATAATTAGTTTGTAAATAATATACTAGGAAAAATATATTTTGGATGGGTTTTAACATATTTTCAACATTTTTTATCAAGCGTAAAGGCTAGATTGTGGCATAATTTACTTGTCTATAAAAGTTGTTACGTGTTACTGTCCTTTGTCTACAGCATCTTCATATCAGTCAAATTAAAACATACTGATGTTATGTTCTTTATAAGGCCCCTTTAAAGTAGATTAAATGGTCTTATTGTCTCATTTTAACACAAAATCGACGTTTCATGGGCGTTTTGCCCCACATGGATCCATCAGGTGACATAAAAGTTTGATATATTCGCGAAAAGTCGGTCTTTTTTGCCAGTTTTTCTTTTGTAGACAACGAAATGTAAATGGATTTTGTCATATGTACCAACCTTAGTCATTCTTTGAGTTTAAAGGAAAATTTTAGTACTTCTGAATACCCACTTATCCATACAAGAGGCAAAACGCCCACTATTTAGCCCTTGGAAGGGGCAAAACGCCCAGTCTGGGCGTTTTGCCCCGAAGCAGCATAGGCGTTTTGCCCCAAAGGAGGTGGGTGATTTAATTTGGCCAGAGAAAAAAATGTGTTGACATTTTTTTCTTTTTATCTTTTTGTGTAGGCGACCAATTGGACATATAAATATAAAATGCATTTTGGTTGATTGAATACTCGGACTGAAATAAGATACACAAGAAAACCCATTACCCAAATATTAGATCAAACATATACAAAATAAACAATTTAATTTGCATACTGATAATTGAATGACATTTAGATGTAAAAATTTCATGGGCATCTTTCTAAAAGAATACTTCAAGTGTAAAATCAAGACAAATATCAATTGACATAATGAGTGACGAAATAATAGGCGTGGGCGTTTGACCCCACCTGGGCGTTTTGCCCCTCCTTACCCTATCTATTTGTTCCATGCTATTTGACCTTCCTCAGGGTCATCTGTTAACCCTTATCAACCCTTTACTCAGAAACTTACTGTGGGAGTCAATAAGAGTCACTTTGTGGTAATGGGTTAACTTGCAGGGCCAAAAGAAAATAAGCCATGACCCACTAAAATATATACTACTCAAAACTTATAAGTACACCGACTATATCATAAAGCATATCTTTGGACGGGCATAATATATCTTAACCAAATTTGACACAATTTCACTTTAACCATATTACTATCAAATATGGAATTTTCATAAACTTCACAAGAACTTGAATTGAACAAGAAGCAGCTAACGGAGACCACCGTTGGTAGCAAAAGTCACAAAGTCAAAATTTTGTGTGTTCCTTGTTCGCTCACACAATAGCATGGTATCAGGAACGCATAAACATTTTGTAATTCCTGAAATATGCTGTAGGGATATCTTCTCAATATTTTAGCAGTCGATGTAAGAATCTCTACGCTTGCTAAGCATGTGCCAGATCATCATCATACTGGACAGTAAATGATTAGTCTGTAAAACACTGTTTCACCATCAGCAAATTTAATGCATCCTTTGCAACTGAACATTGATATGTTAATTGCGAGGTCATGTTTTATGCGTCTTGTACATCTTGCCATGATGAATTGAGCCATTATCGGATAGTTCGGACGCTGAATGGTCTCCCTTTAACGCATAATGTATCCCTTTCTGTGACAGCCACTGGACACTTCAGCTCACGTAGGCGAGACAAAACAATATTACGGTCCTAATTCCGGTTGGAATTCCTATCACGTGGTTGTCTTGGTAGGTTGACAGCACTTCCGGTTTGTCTGTACTCGGCCACAAGTTGAGTGATAGCAGTTGCATGTACATTTATGATACGGGTTGCAATTCTCTAGAAAAATGGCACGAATGTAACAAAAATGTTGATGTTTAACAGTTATGAACGATATTTTGAATTAAATTTGTATATAACGACTGGAAATGTGGGTATGAGAATATTACCTACGCTTTAATTGCACCACCTTGTCAAAAACCCATTGTTATTGGTTGTTGTTGTAAAAATTTCCGACGCATTTTATGTTTTTATGTTTGGCACGTCAATCCATAAAACAATGAATTTTAAATTAAGCACATGGGATTCGTGTATGAAACGCAGGGGGTATATTTAAATTTTCTTTAATCGACCGGAAGTTACCATTTTGCACAATAATTTTGCAAAATGAAAATGATATCCGTCAAGTCATAAAGTTAGGGAATTAAAAACAATATCGACTTTTGATATTCCTTTATCGGGGAAAATTTTGCGCATAATAGAAAACGGAGTACTTATAAGTTTGGTTAAGTGTATTTCTCCGCAGTCTTGTGGCAAATGAAAACTACCGGAAATGCAAATACATGTTCTTTTGCGTGGAACTACAATATCTTTGTTTCGATTTAGGCCTTAATTACTTCTTTTCAAATATGTATGCATCAAATTGAACAAAGTAATACGTATAGATCTCGATAAATGAATCTCTAGTGGCATCTCTAGCTGATAGGTAGAGATTTGCTCCTCTGCAAGGCCATTTATCGGGTACTATACAAGTTTTTCCGGAACATCAATATAATTATACGATAAACTTGGAAATTAAGCTAAATATCGTCGTTTTTCATCAAAAACTCCGTAACTGCAGCTTAAAACAAGCTGCAGTTAGGAGGTTTTGTTGAAAAGCATCGATATAGGCAACTTTCTGAAGTCTAGTCATGCGAAACCCGCATATAATTATCCATTTATAGGTCTATCTTTGATTCTGGGATTCTAAAATTTCGTACGATCTATTTAAACATTATGTTTTGCATAATTTATGGTGAAATATCTAGACAGCTCAGATTTTCTGCGTTTTCAAGTAAATAAAACTAGACACCAAGCCTGGTCATATGTACACCAGTCATGTCTAAAGTTGGTCTTCCCTACGACAAGTTTCCCGACAAGCTCGGATCGGACGATATCTCTGGCAAGGTAAGACCTCCAAAATGTGTTGTACCTCCTTAATCCTTTTCTGAACTACACATGTTTAGACATTCTTAATCCGAAAGCCATAAAAGAATAAAATATATACCACAGATGTAAAAAATATCAATTGGAAGCATAAAAAACATTAAGGTATGACTTCGGTCTTTCATCATTGCACATCTTATAGGGGAAGACTTTAGAGTTTTCATGTAACAGTGTCCACAAAGAATCTGGATTAAAAACGGTTGTCTGTGTTAAATCATTTTTTCTTATGTCTCATTTTGCCTCAATATCTTCTACACTATAGTGTACACTAATCCTGTATTTATTGACACCGATTTTGTTGTCTGCTGTAGTTTTTAATTTGGACGCCTTTAATAGAACTAAACTGTTCGTGTTTTGGGAAAGGATAAATTTGAGTCAATAAAATATCGTGGTACCAATATCGTCTATTGCAAATTCAGAAAATATAGTTTGTGCAAAAGATACAGCAATTATTGCATTATGTACAGATAATTAATCAAAATGCATACACTTAATTTTGGCAAAGTGTGAGGTTATCAAAAACGTCCTGTGATTCACGGAATATATGATTCAAACATCTCTATCTAGAGCAGTTTTCAAATTAGAAGAAAAATGTGTCACTTCCGAAAGGCTTTAAATAACTCATTGCCACAGTCATGTGTAATGTTTGATATTTTCAATGGATTTTGAAAAAAACACAGTGGGAATGAAGAACTAGCTCATGACGAGCCATTTCTACATTTTCAAAAATGTTTTACACCTAGATAGGCAATCTCCTTCGCAGTTATCAGTATTTCCCCTGAATTGAGGTGGAATGTCTTAACGCATTGTCGCTGCGTGGAGTTTGCTAGGTAGGCCTAGCTAGACCAAACATGTAAAATGTCGCTCACTTGAAATTTTCGTCTGCAACATTTTTTTTTAATCTAGACCAGTCTAAAATGTTGACGTCTGGTAATGGTTTCATGTGACAGTGAATCACCACACTATCTATAAGGCCGATACTGGCCGATACTGACGACTATTTTACTATCATCTGCAGCTACTTTCAAAGGTTTTCTTAAAGTCGTTCGTGGGTTAGGCCTATGCGAGAAATACGCAATACCAGATAAAGCACCATAGGCCTATTGTATTTACATGTTGATTCATAATAATTGCAATACACTACACATACGATCCTCCGAATTATTTTGATAACAATGTTCTCTTATTTTACTATCAAAGATGATAACATCGCCTTTTCGGAACAAAAATCAATCGTAGTTAAAGGGGGACGAGCTAGGCTGTCGAAAATGTAAATGGCACAATAATTACAAACCAGAAATAACGTATGAAATTACCAACCTGAAGGGGTAGATCATTTATGTCCATTGTTAGCACTCCACGAGCTTTATTAAGTATTAAAATCCAAGTCAATTAATAACATGCTGGTCGTCCTTGTTTTTGTTTTGTAACGGCTACATATGCCCAACCTTCAAAAATCAATTACGTCAGAGATACGTCGTCTGTGCTCAGCGAGATTTAAAACACACCGTACAACCGGCTGCGTAGAAAGTCAGTGAAGACAGATTCGGCATCTGATGTCATGTGCATGGTATGTCAAATGAATTTACTTTTATAAATAAACGAAAGGATCTTTGGTATTCTATAGTTGATAAATACGCGTATAAATGTTCAGTGCTTGTACAAAATAAACCTTTTCACGTATTCCTCGCAAATAAGGTCACAGTCATCGACACAGCCGGTTGTACGGTGTGTTAATATCGCGGAGGTGTGTCTCGTTGACCGTGACCTTGTCTTGTTTTGAAGTAAAAATAGAATGTGTAAACACGCTTGTAAAGGATTGATCTATAGCAAAGGAAAGGTGTTTTTTCGCCGAGATTGAGGTTTTTGTGCATTGTTTTTCCATGCACAGAATGACTGGTATGAGTTCCAGAACAGTTCGGAAGCATAAAAACATAGAATGAGCCCCTTTAAGGCTACTTTAATTGTTGGGTCTTTCAATAAATCATGGAGAATAAAGTATCAAAATGAAAATTTATGAAAAATGCATGTTTGTTGACTATTTATGTCAAAGTAACATGATTACAGCTCATGAATATTATTGAGAGTTTGAGGCAGTCCACAACGAAAAATGATTTCGGGTCTAGCTAGGCCGCCAACCTGTGTTCCTTTTAGAATGAGATCCGTCTGTTCCCACGACGTTTCTGTATACAGGCAATAGGGAAAAAATGATAGGCAGTTCTAAATTTAATCCGATTTTTCTCTGATGAAATTCGATCTTTGATGTGTTGATGTCGCTCATTTATAAATAGGCCTAAATGAGCGACATCAACATATCAAAGGGCGAATTTCATCAGAGAAAACTCGGATTATTCTAAATTATGCAGCATATGCCTACCATCCATTAGCCCTAGGACTTGATATTATCTAAGTAGCATTGTTACAACCTGAATTGTAATAAAACCGGAATTGTAATAAAAAACCGGTTGTCTTCCAAATGTAACAAAAATCTTGCATCCCAACCGGTTTTGTAATAATTTTATTACAATTCCGGTTTTATTACAATTCAGGTTGTAACATAGCATGTCTGTCGTTTGCCTATTTATTACCTGTGTTTTACTTTACACAAATTCTTGTCTCATCAACATATATATGTTTTGTTGTCTGCAGCTGCTCTCAAACTGAATACCATAGGTCTATAAGAAATAATTGATTTCACTTTGACGGCCATTATATAGCATATTTGCTTATAGCTCGGCCCACGAGTTTGCAGGAATGATCCGACCTACTTTAAATTCTAAAACATCCATTTATACACTCGAAAAAAATTAATTTTAGTATGGCATGAATCCTTTTCTCTATCACCTTTGACCCAACTCTTGAGATCACCCTAACTCCGGAGCCCGTCTCAGAGGCGTTTCAGAGTATAATAGGCTACCCATCTTTTAAAATGGCCCAGAAATTGACGAAATGATTCAAAGTCATTGATTTTTGCGTTTAACTTGAAAAAATAATATAATCAGTGACAAATGAATAAATCATGTTCAATTTCAGTTAAAAGTGTCCAATCACAGGTCACCTTGATCGTAATTATTCATCCGGATCTTCCATTTACTTTTGTCAGAAATTGAGGCAAACACATAAATTTACTTCCCTTAGACCTGAAAATGTTGTTGTTTGAAAATTAGCCTATTTCCACTAAGACCTCCCCACCCACACAACAGCCACCGGAAGTCGTTCTTAGAGGCAAAAGGAGAAATTATTAAACGGGGAACGGTTGACTGTAAATCCAATAAGATAACCATCTTACCGGCTAAACAATGAATTGCTATGCAGCATAACTGTTGTGCGAATGTTTCTGAATGCATGTCTGTAGAGAGACGGTCGCTTCAAATCGTGTGATGACAACACCAAAACCGGTTCAACAACCTCATCCCGTAGGTTATTTATAAATTGTCCTTTCTCCAACCGACTCATCCCTGTTCACTGCCTTTATTCATGATCTGCGCTTGCAAGCGTTAATCTTGTGGCAATCGGAAAAAAGTGAAGATTCATTTTACTTCCGTCATTTATCTTCCGATTCTTGCATTGATAAACGATGCAGTTTAAAACCATTTCGATTCCCTATAGATCTAATACAATGTTAATTTCCCATAAGGTGGAAGGTCATCCAGATTGGCTCCTATATAACTCTATGTAAAATGCCCTATTTCACCACATTTTTACACCTGTTCCAAAATCAAAATGAGTAAACAATGCCTAAAATGGCACAGATCCATCCTTGTCCTGAAAAAAAATCCGCAAATGGACCCACCTCGTGTGATTCTTTTTTTTTTCACAATTTTCACTCTGAAAACATAAGCTACATACCGTGTATTTTTCCGTGCCAAAATAGAAACATCAGAAATGGGGGTCACCGTGTATCCCTGCATCCGAACACACAAAAAAGTCATGAAAAGAAAGGTGGATTCCGGCTCAGAAATGAGAAAACATGTCACTCAAAAGCATCCTATGAAAACCTTAGCTCAAAATAATTCATGCAGAGAGCAAGGCATCATCAGAAAAGGGGCCATTTAAAAAAAACTATTTTAACGCCCCCTGGCTCGGAAGGACTTCTCCGATTGACCTCACTCCATAAACCCATTGTTTGCCACCGGAAGTGTTCAGCGAGTACGGTCGAAAACGATAATGGAAAGAGGTTATTTACTAAGAACTATACCGGAGTGACACCTACGGGGTATCGACCTCTGATAGACCATTTCCGGGTGAAAATATTTGGCCGTTTTTTTTTTTTTTTTTTTTTTTTATTTATTTATTCATTTATTTTAATTATGAACATTTATATTCTTTCTATCATATGACTATTCTTGGACGTATCGAAAGAATTAATGTTAGATCATCAAACGATATTTTCGAATCAGCATGGACTTGCTAAAAAAGTAAAATCTTGGGTTTCCCGTTTGAGTCTATTTTTAGTATCGATTTGGAAAAACCCAAATTTTACTAAATCTGAAACCGATCTGACAGACTAAAGGTGTTGTTAAAAATGCAGCCTGACTCTGGACTTGGAATAAGACATCAAGGAGAAAGATATCTTGACGTTAGTTTACGCGAACCAGACAGAGAGGTATCATTTTTACTCTGAGTCTGTATCGGTGTAGATTTTACAATGCCCCTTCTTTGGTTTGGGTGACTTTTGGTAAACAAATCATACTTCTTCAAACTTATAAAGAGAAACAAAAATGGAGGAGGTAAAGCAGTAACCAACTCCCTTACTATAAACGGAACGGACTCCGAAAATCAAGAAAAACAAACTGAAGCCTTTGCTAACTATTATGAGGACTTAGCGGTACAAAAACAACATGAAAATTTCAACAACAACTTCCTCTCATCTCATGACCAGAGATGTAAGCTGATAGAGAAACTAGCAGACCTCAAAAATGAACAAATAGAAGAATTCAAAGAGACTGAAGTGCTAGCAGCTGTTGATAGTCTCAATATGAACAAGGCAGAGGATGAATATGGTATCTCCGCCGAACACATTAAGTATGCAAAAACAGTAATAATCCAACCACTTACAGACCTCTTCAACGAAATTTTACGAGAAGGAGATATACCAGCATCGTTCAAAACAGGATACATCACTCCAGTGCATAAAAAAGGAAAATCTGAAAAAAACGTAGAGAACTATAGAGGTATAACAGTCGCATCCATATTTGGTAAAATCTTCGAAAAACTACTGCTCCAAAGACTTCTTGATATGAATAAAGAACAATCAAAACTACAGTTTGGGTTCACAAAAAATACATCCCCAGTTACAGCAGCCCTGATAGTGTCAGAAGCAGAAATTGATGCCAAATCAATGCAAGCACCTCTATACATGGCAACCCTAGACACACAGAAAGCTTTCGATGTCGTAAATCACGAAATCCTTCTGGGCAAACTGTACCATACAGGGGCAAACCTTAGTGTCTGGAAACTCGTCAAGGGCATGTATGAAGGCCTAACTGCAAGAGTTAAATGGAAAGGAATATACAGTGATCCATTTAAGATACATCAAGGGGTCCGCCAAGGGGGCATCTTATCGACTCATCTGTATAAGCTCTATATCAACGACTTACTGAAAGAATTAGAAACTAATATGAGGGGAAAATTCATCGGGACAACATACACAGGCTGTCCTACTTGTGCAGACGACATATGTTTACTATCTGAGAATACAATCGAATTTGGAGACATGTTGAATGTCGTAAACAACTATGCAAATAATCACAGGTATCTAATCCACCCGGAAAAAAGTGTCGCTGTTCAAAAAAGTAAACCAACTCAAAATACAGAGAACTGGAAATTAGGAGAAGAAAAAATATCCATTGAAAATACAACAACACACCTTGGAATAATTCGATCAAAGAATAAAGAAAATGAACTAAATATAACCAATAGGATCAACACAGCGAGAAGAACATTATACTCCTTATTGAATGTTGGATGTCATGGTGTAAACGGTCTAAATCCGCCTATCTCTACAAAGATATACCAAGTCTATGTAATCCCTAGGATGATAACCTATCTCGAAGTTATGCAACTGACAAAAGCAAATATTAACGAACTTGAAATATTCCATAGAAGAACCCTTCGACGCTTCCAATCTTTGCCTCAATGTACAAGTAACGCAGCCGTCTACCTTTTACTGGGGGTTCTACCAATTGAAGGTGAAATCGATAAAAGAATCTTGAGCCTTTTCCATTCTCTTACTACTGGTACAAATGAGAGTACGTATTCATAATATATTCAGAAGACAAAAAGATCCTGAAATCAAACATCAGAAAAGCTTCTACTGCAGAGCAATACAGACCTTAGAAAAGTACAACCTCCCAAACTTCTATGAATCAGATGTCAAACCGCCCACCAAAGCTGAGTGGAAGAGGGCAACTAGAAAAGCTGTAAACCAAATATGGACTGATAAATTAAATAAAGAACTGGAAGGAAAAAGCAGCATGAAATTATGCAACAAGGACCAACTAGAGATAGGAAAAACTCACCCGGTATGGGATACTATTGAAAATTGTTCTACAGACGTAAAAAGAGGAAACATAAAGGCAAGGATGCTCACTGGAACATACTTACTTTATGGAAGACAAAATACAGAAGATGAGGTGCCAAACTGCCCAATGTGCCACATAGAGAAAGAAAACGTGGTTCATATTCTCACCAGATGCCCGTTCCTAAGTGACATAAGATCAAAAATAATCCCTGAGATTAAGTCAATACTCTCAAACCAGCTGGGACAGTCATTCTGGAGTGAGAACATAAGAAGTAGAGAAGATCTGGCAAAACTGATACTTGATAGCTCTTTTTATATAACAAAACATGTACGTCAAAAAAACCAAACTCTGCACAAGCAGATAGAATACACCACTAGGAAGCTGTGTTTCGATATACATGTCAAAAGAGCAAAATACATTAAGGATTACAATAAAGAAAATTGAGAATACCGTAAATACAACACAAATTAATATCTTTCCTTTCTCTTTTTTTTTTTTCTTTTTATCCATTTTTATTCATTTTAAAACCATCTCCACTTCTCATTTTTGACTGCATTTTAAGATGTCACAAGATACTCTGTTTTACACTATGTACATTTTTAAGTAATTTTGAAGGTAGCCTTATATACAAACTAACTCGGTGTTAATACGATAGACCTCGGTCTAAGTTATGAACATTGTTATTATTCAGTAATTCACAAATACACATCATCTATATCAATCCGTAATCTGTAGCTGATGCATGTTTTTACTTCCTCTATATCAGTATGTTCTTAATATATTAAGTACCTCAAAGCACATAGGGTCAACTCTAGTAGGTATAGTTTTCGATTAACACTGCAGATTGTGTACATAAGATATAATTCTATACTCTCAGCCGAGATCATGAAAAGGCTCTTTAACAAGTGTGGAAGAACCAAAAAGACTAAGAAACATATGTTCCCAATCTATATATATATATATATTATATATTGTTTTTTTTATAATTTTTATTGTTTTCTTAGTAATAATACAACTCTTAAACCAAAACCTTCTTATGTAAATGGTTTTATTGTTGTATATAGTTTATACTTAGTATGTTGCATGTAGTTATTTTATTTAATAGATACCAATAAACTATATCAGAAGATACTAACGTGTCGAACGATAGTGCCTCGGAAGAACGGGGGAAAATACTCAGGAACGAACAAACCTATTGGTTGATTTCACAATATTTATGTGAAGTTATTGCGTTGCTTTAACTTGTTTAGTTGTAATACAGTAACACATTGTATGAAGTCAATAATAGTCTATGCATGATTGTTGTTTCATTGTAGGTTAAAGCATATCATTCTTTTGACATCTGTAATAGAAATGTACAGTAGAACTTGTTTTTTGAAAACATTGAGAGAAAGGAAGTAATTCCTGATATATTTAGCAATCAATATCTTAACTTCTTTGGTTACCAGACAGCCGGGCTTGTTGCTGCCAGATGCTGCTAGCCCTGACCAAATATGCACTAGTCCTGACCAAGCATTTTTATCAGAAAGATAATATGGAAAAGCTGTAAACAACAATACTCCTTTTATAAGCTGAAAAGCCAATCTTGAATCAGAAATGTATGAAAATTTAAAAGGGCCCATGTTCTTGTTGTGTCACATATCCTGTGTTTTCATTATGGTTATTACAACTGAAATTTGAAATGAGGCTGACCAGTTGGTCTTGCATTTTGGGGATCCAACTAGCCCTGACCAAGAATCAGGCAGGTAATGTCTGTCGGGCACAGGTTAATGTTTAGCTGCGATATCGTAGCCACAAACTTGATGTTGGGTATTGGTTTGTGGCTACGAGTCCACCCTATTCCTTCTTGTGGAGCAAGCCAAAAGAGTGGAAAACACATTTTCTTGCATACATTTTTGAATACTAACATCTAATCAGATGTGAATCCCATAAAAAGATATTCCATGGCACAAATTCAGTTAAAAAGAATCAACAAGAATTTTTATCATTTTTTTCTTCCAACGTAAAAATCCAAGTCTCAGTAGAATTAAAAGGGTGGGTACTCCGCTTCAAAATTGATTTGAACTTTATTTGAAAGTGATTTCAACATAAAACTACGCTGGATTGACAGAAAAATAGTTAACCTGTTGTCAGGTAACATTCTTACTACATTCAAAAACTTTATTTTGAAGTTAGACTATGCTAAACTTGCTGGAATGAATCATTCCAGCACCTGCTCCATTGCAACGAATAGGACGGAATTGTAACCGAAACCCAGATCAAAATTCAAAAAGGTTTCGGTTACATTATTGCAACTAGTTAATGTTGATACCTGTTTTAGGTTCAGAACAACTGTGGTGGATATGTATTCAAGATTAGTGATCTAAACAGACTAGAACGATTCCTCATCATAGGTTCTGAAGGGGGAACTTACTATGCAAAGGAGAAGACCATACTGCGGGAAAATGTTCAGTGCTTGGATAGGTTAGTACATTTATCCGTTTCACATGTTTTGAGGAGAATTTTAATAATATTTGTCAGTATAGTGTTCTCCCCAGCCTAATAAGCTGTATCGGCCCCACTACAGCTTCATGTAAATCTATGTAATGCTACTACAGCTTCAAAAGTGCCCCACAGCTTAATATCTCTAAAATGGTAACCAAATAGAGACACTGAGAGGTATTTCATGTCAAAAACTAATAAATTATGCATTCTTATACAATAAAATGTGACAGTTCTCTATAAAAACCATAACGGGAAAAGAAGAAATTGCTCAAATTGAGCAATTTCTTCTTTTCCCATTATGTTTTTATTCACAATTGTGTTGCATGAACACAATTTTAATTTGCCCCTACGACTTCAAATTATTCTGTGGAGAACCCAGCAGTATTAGAAGGCACTGCATGCCTATGAGTTAATAGAACAGTCATAGAGTTGTAGGAATATAGTGTTAGCCTTAACTCATTTGAAACCAAATGACAAAAGTTTCAACTCTGTATTATTAGAAAATCAAAGCTTGTGTGCTCTTAAAGTGTTGTCCTTAACATATATAAAGCTCATGCATAAAATTTTGTATTCGCCAATGAAAATAATTTCAGAAAGATCAAAGAAAGATTTATAATGTAACTTATATGATATCATTATTTACCGAGTGATATTGGCAAGAATTATCTCAAATTCTCATCACAATTTCAAATCATGTTTAATTCAGGATAATTGCCACTGGTGATGGGAAGAAAGCGCTCCGGCTGATAGAGGATGTCAGCATCAATCGTCGTAACATCAAACAGAGCTCCCTGTTACGCGCCCTCGCTATCTGTGCGCGCTGTAATGACAAAGAGATCAAGAAAGGGGCGTACATGATTGTCCCTAAGGTGTGCAGAATCCCGACGTTCCTGTTTGAGTTTATAAAGTATTGTCTAGAAGAGAGTGACCCAGGTTAGACGATTAACAATATAACTTTGTTCCAAACTATACAGGGTTTTAATGGCCTTAACCTTTTCCCAAACAACAAAATATTGCGGTAGTCCCATTTGAAAGCTGCTGTAGACAACAAAATGAGTGTCAATGAAGATAAAACTTGTGCAAAATATAGCACAGAAAATATTGGATATTGAGGCAAAAAGAGAAAATACTAATAATCAGCATTTTCTTCTTTTACCTCAATTATTTTCCAAGCACTTCCCTAAGGTACATCAAAAATCTGTCTGATACAATTCAGGGTTTTGATGGCCTTGATAGAGGGAGCAAAGGAAAACAAAAAAAAAAAAGAAAGGAAGAGGAGAGGATGGCCAGAATCATCTGTCTTTGCCTCCTTATTTTCTTTGAATAAAGCTGCAGATGGATGAAATTTACCTTGCTCTGAAATTTTATTAGACAAAGAAATCATTTACAATGCATGACAATTATGTCCAAGATAAATTATTGAAGCTGCTGTGGCGTATTATCAA
The DNA here is from genome assembly GCA_963680895.1 of Fragum sueziense. Classification (NCBI taxonomy): domain Eukaryota; kingdom Metazoa; phylum Mollusca; class Bivalvia; order Cardiida; family Cardiidae; genus Fragum; species Fragum sueziense. The sequence continues at coordinate 892,339 of OY804606.1, forward strand.
CAATCAAATCTTACAATTCATTTAACCTTTTCTAAAGGATAAAAAATTCTGTAATCCAATACACCTTATACATATAGGCATGCAGAATATGATTCATGTTGTTCTCTAATAATCATATTCTTTATGAACTGTTGCAACTCTAAGACTACAATTATAGGTCCTGATTAGACTGCATTGAGGCACAAGCTAGTCTTGAGAAATGGTATATCTTGCACGCTTCATGGCTCGTCTATTTTAAGGTAAAGGTACGGGTAGTGCCTAGAAGAAGGCTATGAGTGAAATGACAGATATCACACATTTAACCCTTTCCCAAACAAGACCTGATTTTGACGTCCCCAATAGAAAAGGCTTGGGAAAACATTGAGACAAAAGAAGAAACTGCTGATAACCAACAGTTTCTCCTTTTGTCTCAATATTTTCTATGCCATATTATACACCAATTCTATCTTTAATACGGTTACCTTCCATTTTGTCATTTGTGGCAGTTTTTGAAGTGGATCACCCTTAAGATTCTTCGTTCGGGAAAGGGTTAATGGATTTGATTGATTTTTAGATCCACTAGCCTTTCAGGCCAGCAGGCTATTGTCATGGCGGTGTGTCTGTCATGCGTGCGTCTGTCTCAATATCTACCAATAGATGTCGCCACCTGTCGATTACCATCTATCTCTGGTGGGCATTCTGGGTTAACTACTTTCAAGATGTCAGCGCCCATAAAATGCATACACGTGGTACTTCCTCATGACTTCCTGTCACGCGGCATATTTGCTTCATATGCTTGCATAGAGTAAAATGAATAATCTAATTTGAATTAATTATTTTATTCGATAAAATTGAGACGAAAATTAAACTTTATTTTGCTGCAAATGTTGTTTTATTTCAATTTTCTGCTTGCTACTTTTTGGCGACAGGATTTTGGAGTTATGCGCACCGCGTAGTGATTTTTATCCAAAAATGGATAAAGTGATGCGTCAAATGAGTCAGTCCAAAAATAAAAAAAATAGACTGGAAATATTGTAGACTGGCTGCTTAGTCAATGGCGTCTGTCTGTGCGTCTGTCTGGTCGTCAACTTTTTCTTTAAAAATCTTCTCCTCAGAAACTACTTGATGGATTTCAATCAAACTTTACATGAATGATTCTTGGGTGACTCTCTATAAGATTTCTCCAAAGAATTCTAATTGAATTATAAAGTCTGGAGTTATCTGCACTTGAATGTTAAAAATTGCTGTTTTGGCTTTGTTTTCTCTCTAGCATCTACAAATATTGACCAATGAAGACAAAACTTGGACAGCATGTTGGTGACTATAAGATCTTACTAGAGTGTAATTTTCACTATGCTCTGAAATTTTGATCTTGAGTTATGTGCCCTTGAAATTTACAAAATTGCTGTTTTTCAACCTTATTTTTTACTCTAAAAACCATAAACATCAAGCAATCGACACAAAACTTTAAAGTAATCTTTCAGACAATAAGACCTTGCATAATTGTAATTTTTAGCCGGATTGGACAAGAAAATCTTGAGTAATCTGTCCCTAGATTTGACAAAATTACCATTTTCCATGTTGTTTTTACTCCAACAACGTCAAATATTGACCAATCAAGACAAAACTTGGACACAATGTTGCTGACCATAAGATCTCAGATATCTGATTGGACTGGAAAGTGTAGAATTATCTGCATTTGAATTTTACAAAATCACAGTATTTGTTTGACTGAAGGAGATCACTGTCAAAATACATGTTTATCAATAGCAAGGGGGGTAACTAATGTAAGCCCAAGATTTTTGCTTATTGAGTTATCTCCCTTGTTTTAAGTTTAATATGTGAATCAATTACAAAGTAACAACTTGTGTTGTATATTTAAAGAAATTCTGGCCTGTGGAGCGACTCAAGACCTTCAGGTCTTCTTCTAGTTGAAAAAATAGCTGATAAAAAGTTACTGAAGATCAACCAAAATTTGGTTGACCTTCAATAACTTTTTCATCAGTTAAATTTTCAAAAATCCACCACATCCAGATTATTCCTGGCATTTTCGCACTTTCTCTGCTTCAACCAAAATTAAAATTGGTCAAGTATTAACAAAAATATTGATGATTTTATGAAATTCTGAGTCCCGTGATTAACCACTGTGTTCATGGCTCATCCATTGTCAGGTAAAGGTTGGGGTCGTGCGCAGAAGAAGGCTATGAGTGAATGGTACAGGGGTTTTAAAGATAATCCACTCAAACTTGCACAACTCATCTCCAAGTTTAAAAACAGAGAGGGCTGGACACACAAAGATGTATTGAGAATGGCTCATACAAAGATTACAGATAGTGAAGAAGTTGGATTCATTTTGAGGTAATAAAAGTACTTGTAGAATTCTGCACGGATAAAGTACTTGTAGAATTTTCCTCAATAACGGATAAAGCCATTAAAGGTTACATTTTAAAATTATTCAATTGCACATGTTATTTTTATATTATCATATGCAGTGTTGTGCCTAGGCCGCGGCATTGCGGGATTCCCGCAAATTAATTCTCAATGTACCTTAAAATTCAAGCCATCGCAGGATTTCGGGCGCGCTCAGAATTTTATGATCTTTTATTTTCCGTAATAACTTACGAAGAAAACTCCTGAACGATCAGCATTTGTTGTTATGATGGTATAATTCACGCATTGTATAATCATTATGCGTACACCGTTACAGACAAAAGCTTGACTGCTACCGAAAATTTACCATTCAATTCAGCCGATTTTAATGTAAAATATTGTAAACCAGTCGCGCACCTGCAAAAACTTGACTGTGACCCAATATTTACTTGGTGGTTCAGTTGATTTTAAAATAAGATATCGAGAACCGGTCTTAGAATTGTTGCCGAAATAAATTGACTGACTGAAAAGCATTTGATAGCAGACGATGTGCTATCGAAAAACGGGTGTTAAAACGCCACGTCTTGTGCCATTTGCCGATGCAGACAGCCATATGAATCAATCGTCTTTCTTATAGACGAATAAAACGCACAAACTAAAATTTCCAGAAGAATCAGTTTGTATAATGTCCGTGGTTGCGCGAGTCCGATGTTGACATGCAATGCGATACTTGTTTAGAATCATTACTAGATCTAAAATAATTGTTATTTTTAGTTTGTCCCCCATAACTTTCCAATGTCCCCTTGAAATTTAGGTAGGGGGACACAGGTGTCCCCCAAAAATTCTGACCTAGGCACAACCCTGCATATGCCCTCTCAGATAAAAACTTGGCACATCTCATAAAAATTGTTTAAATTGCAAGGCAAGAATTGAAATTAAAAGATGACAGTTTTCAAATAGGAATTCTTAAATTGATTATTACTGTTTTGGAAAGGGTAATGTCATAAGACAGGCCTCTTGTTAATTTTAATATAACCTTTTCCAGACTATTTGTAATTAAAGTTGTTTCAGACGACAAAATGTGTTTCATTAATTGCATCAAATTTGTAAATTTTGCCTAGTAAAGATTGATGGGAAAGAGACAATGCTGGGTACAGGCATTTGTATTTCTCTGAATGTTTGTTTCTTTCCCAAAGAATGGTGGGTTTTAAGAAATTCAAGAAATAATGCTCTTGAAAAAAAAAAGAATATTATGCTGGTGACATATGTTACCCACCATGTCAAAAGGGACTCTCTTGGAAATGTGAAATCTGAAAAGTATCAACCATAGTCATTCTGTGTGGACTGCGCAGATGAACGTGGATTGAAACTATTCACTTTTTTTGTCATTTTCTGGTTTTATTATGCTCCCCGAAAAAATTTCGGGGGAGCATATAGTCGCCACGCTGTCCGTCCGTCCGTTTGTCCGTCCGTGTGTCCGTCCGTCCGTCCACAGCCATATCTCAGCAACCCTTGGACCAAATTCAATGAAACTTCACATGTGAACTCCCTGGGTCAATACCTAGAAACCTTTATCTCCGTTTGTAAATTTAAGGCTGCGTCATGGAAAAAGGGGCCTTAGTGTAAAAATTAGTTTTTCCCTTATTTCTCTTCATCTAATGGGCAGAATTTAATGAAATTTTGTGCTCATGTAATAAATAGGATGTTCTAGACCATATTCTATAAATGATGCCTGTACAAAAAAGCTGTCATGGGAAAAGGGGGCTTAATGTATGATAGTTCTTATTTTGTGACAAACACTTATTCGGGGAGCATAATCCGTCTGTGACGGCTCTTGTTTTGTTTTCCTTGTCTTGCCATAAGTTTATTTAATATAGCTTTTGGGTGACATCTGCTATTGGTCTGATTCTTTTCTCATACATTGGTTATAATGACTTCCAATAAGGTCCCTTCTAATGTGACGGGTCATATGTAAGAAAGATTATAATATTATTTTGTGCTTACTATTTAGATACATTGTCAAGGGTCTGGATCCAGCTAAAGAATTCTACATGCCAGAGACAAGGATGGATGAAGTCCCCGGATCATTACAGTCTGTTTACAACACCCTACAAGCGTATGACACCGCTCTCAAGTGTCACGAGGAAGACCAGCTGATCAGAATCATCAGGGAGTACAAGCTGACCTGGGAACAATGTCCGACACAGTTACTGAAAAGTAAAGAAGTATGGAAGGCGCTATTACCACATATGCCTATTGAAGCCACAGTAAAGAATCTTGGAAGAATGTCAGCAATTGGTCTGTTTTCAGAGAATAGTCCGGAGGAAGAATTGGTTAGTTGAAATTTCAAGCTTTTAGAATCTCTCTCACAAAGCTACATATTGGAGGGGGTGATGACTTTTGAACCAAGCACCATGAATACTGATGCTTTTGACGCCCAACAAGACAAAGGATTTGGAAAGCATTGTGGAAAATGAGGAAATTGCTTGTGACAAGCAACTTCTTCATTATCCACAATGATTTCTAAGCCAAAATGCAAAGACTTTCAAAATTTAAATAATTATTGTCTTCTGCATCAACTTTTAAATTGGAATAGTCCAAAATGTTGTGGTCTGGTAATGGGTTTAACCATGCCTCCCCATTGAAGCCACGGTGAAGAACCTTGACAGAATGTCAGCCATTGGTCTGTTTTCAGAGAATAGTCCGGAGGAAGAGCTGGTAAGTTGAAATTTCAAGCTTTTAGAATCTCTCTCACAAAGCTACATATTGGAGGGGGTGATGACTTTTGAACCAAGCACAATATACTGATGCTTTTGACGCCCAACAAGATAAAGGATTTGGAAAGCATTGTGGAAAATGAAGAAATTGCTTGTGACAAGCAATTTCTTCATTGTCCCCAATGATTTCTAACCCAAAATGCAAAGAATTTCAAAATTTCCTCAACTTGAAATTGTCATGTGCATCACCTTTCAAATTGTAATTGACATACAAAAGACACCTCTTTAGATGTAAAAACATTTTGAAACACTTTTAACCAGACATGCCTATTGAAGCCACAGTGAAGAACCTTGGCAGAATGTCGGCCATTGGTCTGTTTTCTGACAATAGTCAGGAGGAAGAATTGGTTAGTTGAAATTGATGTGGAAGAAATAATGTAAACAACAGATTGAACGATTGGATTACCCTCATGACTGTTCCAATTTGATAAAAAAAGACATCATGATTGATGAAGATAGAATTTGTGTTAAATTATAGTACAGAAAATATTTAGACAAAATGAGTTAATGCTGGTTATCATAATTTTCATCCTTTGTGTCAATGTTTTCCAAAGCCTTTTGACCAGGGATGTTAAACCTCTTCTAGAGGCCCACAGGGAAGACTGGGTTTATCCCAACTGTGCTGCCTCGTTAAATAAAGTCTTTATTATTATTATTATTATTATTATTATTATTATTATTATTATTATTATTATTATTATTATATAAACTAGGTCTTGTCTGGGAAAAGGTTAAGCTCTTTCTCAAATGCTTTTATCTTGCTATGCTATTATCTTACGCTGGTCCAAATTGAAAGGTGTTGCAGTGGACAAAATTGCCCCTACTATCAGAAAGACAGTTCAGAAGGATATCAATACAAAGCATTATTTTGTCTTAATTTTATTTTACAGGTCATCAAAAAGATCAACAATTTTATTTAACCCTTTGCCAAACGACAAAATTTTATGGTGATCCTCTTCAAAAACTGCTACAAATGACAAAATGGATGTTATCAAAGAGAGAATTTGTGTAAAATATGGCACAGAAAATAATGAGACAAAAGGAGAAACTGCTGGTTATCAGCAGTTTCTTCTTTTGTTTCAATGTTTTCCCAAGCCTTTTCTATTAGGGACGTCAAAACCAGGTCTTGTTTGGGAAAGGGTTAAGTTCATCAAAAAGATTAACTCCATCAATAAAATGTCAAGTATGCAGCCACAAGATGACGACAGCATGGAGACAGATTTTGTATTGTTGAGACCAGAAATAAACAATTAAAATTAGGATGGTCAAATTGAAAAGTGATACAGACGACACAATTGATACTGCTAAAGGTAGCATTTGTGTACAATATAGCAGAGAAAATATTGATTCAAAAGGAGAAAATGCTGATCATCAGCATTTTCTTCTTTTGACTCAATAATTTCTCAAGCCTTTTCTAATACGGATGTCAAAACCAGGCTTGTTCAGGAGATGGTTAATTGATCTTATTTTACACTACCTGCTATCTTCATTGTACCATTCACCATATTAATTACTTTTACAGGTCATCAAAAAGATCAATTCTATCAATAAAATGTCAAGTATGCAGCCCGAAGATGATGACAGTATGGAGGTAGATTTTGTATCGTTGAGACCAGAAATAAACACTGTGGAAACAGAAAAACCTGTGACAAAGAGGATTGGCACAAACTTTTATCATCCATTTAAACTGCTACTGGGAATGATCACATACAAAAGTGGTAGGTTATTATTCTGTCTGCTCATTTAATAGGTTATGCCCCTTATGGGTCCTTTTCATACTCCTTTCGAAACAAGATTTGATTTTGAACTACCTTATTATGATAGAAATGGCATGGGAAAGACAGAAGAAGAAAAGTTTAATCTTCTGGATGGAAATCAGACCGGGTTAAAGTTTTTTTTTTTTTCAAGTGATGATGCGACAGGACGGGAAGTGACACCGACACTAGGGCTGTGACATAAGCTCCCCGGACTTGAGGTTCCGGCTGGCTAAAAAGGGAGTTTATCAAGACCACAAATAAGAGAATAATTGAGGCCCTGGATACAGCATATGACATGGCACTTTGAGCATACATTCTTTGTAATGACTTCTTTACTTGTAATGTATACTTTCAGCAAATATTCATGTAGTTTGGGACTTACAAAACTTTTGAATCCATTTCAGGGCAAGGTGAAAAGGGAAAGTTAACTTGGACTCCCAATCAGAGAATTGTTGAGGCCCTGGACACAGCATTCTACAAGGCGTTTGAGCACGTAGAACCGACCAATAAGAAGTTTTACCTAGCTATAGATGTCAGTGGGTCAATGTCACAGCCAGTGTTAGGATCCAGGTAAATGATAAATCAATTAATCTTTTACAAGTTTGCTCTGTATTTCAAATTTCTATCTGGGAAATCTAGAAAAAAAACCTTGGCAGAAGAGAAGAAAATGCTGATAATCCGTGTACTGCAAGATAGTATAAGTGTGCTTTATACTACACCCGGCTACATCAGCATTTTCTCTCTTTCTTCCAATGTTTTCCATTTTTGAGCATTAAAATTTCCCTTATTTGTTAAAAGTGATTTTGTCTTCTTTCCCCCTTTTAATTTACACTAGTTAAAATGAATTTGTTTAATAAAGTGTTAGCTGACCAGTAAGAAGTTTTACCTCGCTATGGACGTGAGTGGGTCAATGTCACAGCCAGTGCTCGGATCCAGGTACTGAAATTTCAGAACATCTTTTGGTCAATAATAAACCATGTATCATGGATGAATTTAAATAGAATTAACCCATTACCACAAAATGACTCTTTTTGACTCCCTACAAGATAATGGCTTTGGAAAACATTGTTGAAAATGAAGAAATTATTACAAGCAATTTCTTCATTTCCCACAATCTTTTCTACCCATAAACAACAAAGTATAATAAATTCCATTCACTTGAAATTGTCGTCTGCAACATCTTTGAATTTGGACCAACCCAAAGTTTTTCCGTCTGGTAATGGGTTAATTCTGTAATCAAGACCATCAGACAGCATGCTAGCTTTTAGAGTACTTTCTATGAAAAGTTATTATATTGAATATGATAGGGACCATACCATTATGCAAATTTGCCAACATGTACATACACTCATACTTGATCAAAATTGTTTTCTGACTATGTTTCAGTGTGATAAACTGTGCTATGGCGGCAAAGGCCATGATTATGCTAAGCATTTCCCACATTTTTATGTGTTTTGACAACCCTCAAAAGAAATGCTGGGAAAGACACTGTGGAAACTAAAGAAATTGCTTGTAACAAGCAATTTCTTCATTTTTCACAATGTTTTCTATCCCAAAATGGAAAGGTTTTTTAGAATTTCACCATTTTGACATTGTTGTCAACAAGACCTTTCAAATTGGAACAGTCCAAAATTTTGTCATCTGGTAATGGGTTAAATGTTAGAACAGAACAAGATACAAAATATACATAGTATAACCCAATAATTGTTTTGTCACAATGTTTCAGTGTGATAAACTGTGCTACAGCTTCAGTGTCCATGATGATGTTAACTGTAAGAACAGAACAAGATACAAAATATACATAGTATAACCCAATAATTGTTTTGTCACAATGTTTCAGTGTGATAAACTGTGCTACAGCTTCAGCAGCCATGATGATGTTAACTGTTAGAACAGAACAAGATACAAAATATACATAGTATAACCCAATATTTGTTTTGTCACTATGTTTCAGTGTGATAAACTGTGCTACAGCTTCAGCAGCCATGATGATGTTAACTGTAAGAACAGAACAAGATACAAAATATACATATTATAACCCAATAATTGTTTTCTCACAATGTTTCAGTGTGATAAACTGTGCTACAGCTTCAGCAGCCATGATGATGTTAACTGTAAGAACAGAACAAGATACAAAATATACATATTATAACCCAATAATTGTTTTCTCACAATGTTTCAGTGTGATAAACTGTGCTACAGCTTCAGCAGCCATGATGATGTTAACTGTAAGAACAGAACAAGATACAAAATATACATATTATAACCCAATAATTGTTTTCTCACAATGTTTCAGTGTGATAAACTGTGCTACAGCTTCAGCAGCCATGATGATGTTAACTGTTAGAACAGAACAAGATACAAAATATACATAGTATTAACCCAATATTTGTTTTGTCACTATGTTTCAGTGTGATAAACTGTGCTACAGCTTCAGCGGCCATGATGATGTTCACTGTAAGAACAGAACAAGATACAAAATATACATAGTATTAACCCAATATTTGTTTTGTCACAATGTTTCAGTGTGATAAACTGTGCTACAGCTTCAGCGGCCATGATGATGTTAACTGTTAGAACAGAACAAGATACAAAATATACATAGTATAACCCAATATTTGTTTTGTCACAATGTTTCAGTGTGATAAACTGTGCTACAGCTTCAGTGTCCATGATGATGTTAACTGTAAGAACAGAACAAGATACAAAATATACATAGTATTAACCCAATAATTGTTTTGTCACTATGTTTCAGTGTGATAAACTGTGCTACAGCTTCAGCGGCCATGATGATGTTAACTGTCAGAACAGAACAAGATACAAAATATACATAGTATTAACCCAATATTTGTTTTGTCACAATGTTTCAGTGTGATAAATTGTGCTACAGCTTCAGCAGCCATGATGATGTTCACTGTAAGAACAGAACAAGATACAAAATATACATAGTATAACCCAATATTTGTTTTGTCACAATGTTTCAGTGTGATAAACTGTGCTACAGCAGCCATGATGATGTTAACTGTAAGAACAGAACAAGATACAAAATATACATAGTATAACCCAATATTTGTTTTGTCACAATGTTTCAGTGTGATAAACTGTGCTACAGATTCAACGGCCATGTTGATGTTAACTGTGAGAACAGAACAAGATACAAAATATACATATTATAACCCAATAATTGTTTTCTCACAATGTTTCAGTGTGATGAACTGTGCTACAGCTTCAGCGGCCATGATGATGTTAACTGTTAGAACAGAACAAGATACAAAATATACATATTATAACCCAATATTGTTTTCTCACAATGTTTCAGTGTGATAAACTGTGCTACAGCTTCAGCGGCCATGATGATGTTAACTGTGAGAACAGAACAAGATACAAAATATACATATTATAACCCAATATTGTTTTCTCACAATGTTTCAGTGTGATAAACTGTGCTACAGCTTCAGCGGCCATGATGATGTTAACTGTGAGAACAGAACAAGATACAAAATATACATAGTATAACCCAATAATTGTTTTGTCACAATGTTTCAGTGTGATAAACTGTGCTACAGCTTCAGTGTCCATGATGATGTTAACTGTAAGAACAGAACAAGATACAAAATATACATAGTATAACCCAATAATTGTTTTGTCACAATGTTTCAGTGTGATAAACTGTGCTACAGCTTCAGCAGCCATGATGATGTTAACTGTTAGAACAGAACAAGATACAAAATATACATAGTATAACCCAATATTTGTTTTGTCACTATGTTTCAGTGTGATAAACTGTGCTACAGCTTCAGCAGCCATGATGATGTTAACTGTAAGAACAGAACAAGATACAAAATATACATATTATAACCCAATAATTGTTTTCTCACAATGTTTCAGTGTGATAAACTGTGCTACAGCTTCAGCAGCCATGATGATGTTAACTGTAAGAACAGAACAAGATACAAAATATACATATTATAACCCAATAATTGTTTTCTCACAATGTTTCAGTGTGATAAACTGTGCTACAGCTTCAGCAGCCATGATGATGTTAACTGTAAGAACAGAACAAGATACAAAATATACATATTATAACCCAATAATTGTTTTCTCACAATGTTTCAGTGTGATAAACTGTGCTACAGCTTCAGCAGCCATGATGATGTTAACTGTTAGAACAGAACAAGATACAAAATATACATAGTATTAACCCAATATTTGTTTTGTCACTATGTTTCAGTGTGATAAACTGTGCTACAGCTTCAGCGGCCATGATGATGTTCACTGTAAGAACAGAACAAGATACAAAATATACATAGTATTAACCCAATATTTGTTTTGTCACAATGTTTCAGTGTGATAAACTGTGCTACAGCTTCAGCGGCCATGATGATGTTAACTGTTAGAACAGAACAAGATACAAAATATACATAGTATAACCCAATATTTGTTTTGTCACAATGTTTCAGTGTGATAAACTGTGCTACAGCTTCAGTGTCCATGATGATGTTAACTGTAAGAACAGAACAAGATACAAAATATACATAGTATTAACCCAATAATTGTTTTGTCACTATGTTTCAGTGTGATAAACTGTGCTACAGCTTCAGCGGCCATGATGATGTTAACTGTCAGAACAGAACAAGATACAAAATATACATAGTATTAACCCAATATTTGTTTTGTCACAATGTTTCAGTGTGATAAATTGTGCTACAGCTTCAGCAGCCATGATGATGTTCACTGTAAGAACAGAACAAGATACAAAATATACATAGTATAACCCAATATTTGTTTTGTCACAATGTTTCAGTGTGATAAACTGTGCTACAGCAGCCATGATGATGTTAACTGTAAGAACAGAACAAGATACAAAATATACATAGTATAACCCAATATTTGTTTTGTCACAATGTTTCAGTGTGATAAACTGTGCTACAGATTCAACGGCCATGTTGATGTTAACTGTGAGAACAGAACAAGATACAAAATATACATATTATAACCCAATAATTGTTTTCTCACAATGTTTCAGTGTGATGAACTGTGCTACAGCTTCAGCGGCCATGATGATGTTAACTGTTAGAACAGAACAAGATACAAAATATACATATTATAACCCAATATTGTTTTCTCACAATGTTTCAGTGTGATAAACTGTGCTACAGCTTCAGCGGCCATGATGATGTTAACTGTGAGAACAGAACAAGATACAAAATATACATATTATAACCCAATATTGTTTTCTCACAATGTTTCAGTGTGATAAACTGTGCTACAGCTTCAGCGGCCATGATGATGTTAACTGTGAGAACAGAACAAGATACAATAGTCAGAGGTAATGCTTGGTGTCATTTCATGTGTCAGTGTTTCACAAAATATCACTATTTTGTTCCGTTTTATTATGCCCCCTTTCGAAGAAAATGGGGGTATATTGTTTTGCAAGTGTCGGTCGGTCGGTCGGAAGGTCGGTCGGTCGGTCGGTCGGTCGGTCCGTATGTCGGTCGGTCTGTCCGTAGACCAAACCTTGTTCGGAGCATAACTCGAAAAGTATTAAAGGTAGAATCATGAAACTTCATAGGTGGATAGATCTCATTATGGAGAGGTGCAGTGCACAAGAACCGTAACTCTGCCGATCAAATTTTTTGAGTTATTGCCCTTTGTTGATTTTATAACTTGATTCTTGTCCGGAGCATAACTCAAAAAGTATGTAAGGTACAATCATGAAACTTTACAGGTGGATAGATCTCATTATGGAGAGGTGCAGTGCACAAGAACCGTAACTCTGCTGATCAAATTTTTTGAGTTATTGCCCTTTGTTGATTTTCAAACTTGATTTTTGTCCGGAGCATAACTCAAAAACTTTGTTAGGTAGAATCATGAAACTTTACAGGTGAATAGATCTCATTATGGAGAGGTGCAGTGCACAAGAACCATAACTCTGCCGATCAAATTTTTTGAGTTATTGCCCTTTGTTGATTTTCAAACTTGATTATTGTCCGGAGCATAACTCAAAAAGTATGTAAGGCAGAATCATGAAACTTAATAGGTAGATAGATCTCATTATGGAGAGGTGCAGTGCACAAGAAACGTAACTCTGCTGATCAAATTTTTTGAGTTATTGCCCTTTGTTGATTTTCAAACTTGATTATTGTCCGGAGCATAACTCAAAAAGTATGTAAGGTAGAATCATGAAACTTAATAGGTGGATAGATCTCATTATGGAGAGGTGCAGTGCACAAGAACCGTAACTCTGCCAATCAAATTTTTTGAGTTATTGCCCTTTGTTGAGTTTATAACTTGATTCTTGTCCGGAGCACAACTCAAAAAATATGTAAGGTAGAATCATGAAACTTTACAGGTGAATAGATTTTATTATGGAGAGGTGCAGTGTACAAGAACCGTAACTCTGCCAATCAAATTCTCGGAGTTATTGCCCTTTGTTGATTTTTACACTTAATTCTTAACCTCGCCTATATCTCATGTCCTTTTACACATACAGCCTTGATATATCACACATAGATACCTCCTATCAACATTGTTCACATTTAACCATGACCTTGGACCTTGTGACCTTGACCTGGGAGTTTGACCAATTTTGAAAAAATTAAATCCGGCAAATATCTCATGACCTTTTACAAATACAGCCTTGATATTTCACACATGGACACATCTTACCAAGACCTTTCATAATTGACCATGACCTTGGACTCTGTGACATTGACCTTGGAGTTTGACCTACTTTTGAAAAACTTTACCCTGACCGATATATCATGTCCTTTTACACATACAGCCTTGATATTTGACACATGGAAACCTCCGACCAAGACCTATCACATATAACTATGACCTTGGACCATGTGGCCTTGACCTTGGAGTTTGACCTACTTTTAAATAAATTAAACTGGGCCTATATCTTATGTGCTATTACACATACAGCCTTGGTATTTCATACATGGACACATCTTACCAAGACCTTTCACATTTGACCATGACCTTGGACCTTGTGACCTTGACCTTGGACTTTGACCTACTTTAAAAAAAAATTAATCTAGCCGATATTTCATGTCCTTTTACACATACAGCCTTTGTATTTCACACATGGACACCTACGACCAAGACCTTTCACATTTGACCATGACCTTGGACCTTGTGACCTTGACCTTGGTGTTTTACCTACTTTAATAATACATTAATCTGGCCTATATTTCATGTCATTTTACATTTACAGCCTTGATATTTCACACATGGTCACTTCCAACCAAGATATTTCACTTTTGACCATGACCTTGGACCTTGACCTTGGAGTTTGACCTACTTTAAAAAAAACTTAAACTAGGCCTATATCTCATGTCCTGTTACCTATACAGTCTCAATATTTTTACACATGGACACCCCCTACCAAGACCTTTCACATTTGACCATGACCTTGGCCTGTATGTCATTGACCTTTGATTTTTACATACTTTTAGAAATCTTTTAACATAGCCTTTATCTTATGTCCTATTACACCTACAGCCTTGATATTTCACACATAGACACCTCCTACCAAGACCTTTCACATTTGACCATGACTTTGAATATAGCAACCTTGACCTTGGAGTTTGACCTACTTTTAAAAAGACTGAAACCAGGCATGTATATCATGTCCTTTTACACCTACAGCCTTGATATTTCACACATGGACACCTCCAACCAAGACCTTTCACATTTGACCATGACCTTGACATTTGGCCTACTTGTAAAAACTTTAACCTGGCCTATGTTTCATTTTACTTTTAAATATACAGCTTTGACATTTCACACATAGACACCTCCTACCAAGACCTTTCATATGTGACCATGACCTTGGACCTTGTTAACTTGACCTTGGACTTTGACCTACATCAAATGTAGGCCCTTGAGGGGGCATATATGTTTTACAAACATCTCTTGTTTTGTTCAAGTTTTGCAGAGCTTCACTTTAAACAAATGTGACCCATCAAGCTAAAAGGGACCTTATCGGATGTGTGAAAAATATCAACCCTAGTCAGTCTGCGCAATTTTTATGTACTTTTCTGAATCTTGAATGTTTTCCATATCTTACTATAAATGTTTATTGTTCACATTAAAGGATATGGGTGACCTGTGCTGAGTCTGATCACTTTGTACAAAATTGGATTTTTAGCGAGCCGGGACTTTATGTCCGAGAGCTAATGTCACAGCCCTAGTGTCGCATCGCGTTTCCAAAAACTTTAACCTGGTTTATATGTCAGGCACTATTAGAGATACAGCCTTGATATTTCACACATGGATACTTCCTGCCAAGGCCTTTCATTTGGGACCATGTCCTTTGACCTAGTGACCTTGACCTTTGAGTGACCATGACTTACTTTTCAAAAACTTTAACCTGGTCTATATCTCATGCGCTATTGGAGATAAAGCCTTGATACTTCACACATGGATACCTCCTGCCATGACCTTGACCTTTGGACCATGACCTTTTACCTAGTGACCTTGACCTTTGACCTTGAACTCGTTTTTTTGTGACAAGCTCTCGCATAGGCCAGCTACATTGTCCGCGGACAACTCTTGTTGGACCCGGGACAAGGTCCCTTTTAGCGTGATAGGTCACAAATGAAAATTTCACTTTTCCTCTGATAATTCATTGAGAAATCTTCTGAGGAGTTGATATGAAATATCAACTATGTGATTAATTAGTGACTAATTGATAAGTGATAGGAAAACATTTGACTTAGGCCAGAACTCCTTTTAAAAAAAAGCTGGAAAGAAATATGATTGAAGGAAAAATAGATGAAATAAAGTTTAAAAAAAAGAAGAGTTATGATCAGCTGTATTTTCTTCTCACTGGCTTTAATAGTCCTGTTATGCAAAATGCAGATTTAGGGCTGGGAGCAACATTTAAGGATGAAAAAAATATACCGTAATTATTCTAATGAACGCCCACATTCTAATAAACGCCCATCCCCCAAATCTCTGCTAAAAATATGCATATTTGAAGCACGATTTCAGTGGGAAAGGGTGATTCTAATAAAGGCCCATCCCCCGATTCCGGATTAAAATGGTGTAAGTCATAATCAGAAATCACTTCCAAAAGCAACAAAAGATCTAGTATTTCCCATCCCCCAATCTGTTACAATGAAGAAATTTCTTCCAAAAATCGTATTTTACAGTCCTTGAAACAAAACCTTGCAAACTTTTACTTGATCAATTTGAGTCCATGAATTGACATTTGATTTGCATATTTTGACGAACAAAATTAGAATACCTCTAATAAACGCCCACCCCCAACTTTCCTATGGAACACTTTTCTAATAAACGCCCGGGAATAATTACGGTATACAAAATGTGGTAGTTAAAGTCATATATTTCTTCTTTTCCTCTCTAGGTTTCAGCCATGTTATGAGAGACATAGAGCTGGGCCCTGAAGACAATTTAAACACCGTGATGAAGAAAGTTGACTCTATAATGATGGGGGCCACAGACTGTGCGCTTCCCATGAAGGATGCAATGGAGCATAAAATACGAGATGTGGACGTGTTTGTCATCTACACAGATAATGAAACTTGGTATGAAGTTATTTGCATGCATTTCAATGAATCAATTCACATGAAAAATGGCTTTAACCCATTACCTAGGGATAAAAAATGGGAATGTTTGAATTGAAAGAAGTTGCAGATGACATTTTCAAGTTGAGGAAATTTTACATTTGGTTGTTTTTTAGGCTAGAAAACATTGTGGGAAATGAAGAAATTGCTTGTCACAAGCAATTTCTTCATTTTCCACATTGTTTTCCAAAGCCATTATCTTGTGGGGAGTCAAAAAGAGTCATTGTGTGGTAATGGGTTAAAGGGACCGATGCTAGGTATTCCAGGGATCAGAACAACATGGGGAAAGTCACGAGTTTGCATTGTTGTGTGGTGCATTGCCATATCTAGGGTCAAAAAAGGGGATTTTTTCACTACCATAAATGTCCAATTTCCCATAAAATTCACTATAGCTAGAAAATGGGGGTAGGTAAAGTTAGATACAGACTTGATTCAGAAGTGCTAAATGAATTTTTCACATTGCTTTCCAAATCCTCATTGTGCGGGAATGGGTAAATACATAGCTTCTGTTAATCAGAAAAATAAACAAATTTTGTTTCTTGGTTGTAGAGAAGATTTTTTTGCATATTCCACACTATGAAAATTAACTGAAAGAAATATTGTACAAGAAAATATTGCAATTATTTTGATTTACAGGTTTGGTAATGTTCATCCCACAGAGGCTCTCAAACAGTATAGACAATGGTCGGACCGCAAAGATGCAAAACTCATTGTCTGTGGCATGTGCTCAACGGAATTCACAATCGCAGACAGAGACGACAAAAATATGTTGGACATTGTGGGATTTGATTCAGGAGCTCCACGTGTGATTTCAATGTTTGCGTCGGGACAAATGGACAAAGGTGAAAAGTGAAGGGCTGTGCTTAACCCTTTCCCAAACAAGACCTGGTTTTGACGTCCCTAATAGACATGTTTTGGGAAAACATTAAGACAAAAGAAGAAACTGCTGATAACCAGCAATTTCTCCTTTTGTCTCAATATTTTCTGTGCCATATTTTACACAAAATCTATCTTTAATAACATCCATTTTGTCATTTGTGGCAGTTTTTGAAGTGGATCACCCTAAAATTTTGCTCTTTTGGAAAGGTTTAATATATTCTGTGTTTCATTTACATGTAAAGTGTTAAACATTTGTTATTGTATTGTTAACTTGTTCCCAAAGTTTAACTGTGACTCTTTTTGACAAACCCACTGGTCATGAGTTTAAAAAACCTTGCAGAAAAAGAAGAAAATGGTGACATCCAGCTTTTTCTTCTTTTCCTTGAATGTTGGGTCTAATCAGATGTCGTACTTGTGCAAGAAATACCAGTAACACAATGGTTATATCCATATGATTTGAAAATTGTTGATTGTAATCAACAAGGAAAAAGAAATCAAATCAACAAAAGAGGAATACACCTCATTACACATATGAACATGTATATAAAATAACAGTTGTTACAGGAAAAAAATTGTTATGATTAACCCTGCCCTATTCAAAAAATATTGTTATACTACAAATTGAAAAGTACTGCAGACTACAATATGGATGTGGATAAAGAAAGAATTTATGTTTATTGTGGCATAGAAAGCATTAACACAAAAGAAGAAACTGCTGATTATCAGCATTTTCTTCAACTGCTGATTATCAGCATTTTCTTCTTTTGTCTTAATGTTTTTTCCAGAGCCTATTTTACCAGGGAAATCAAAACCAGGTCTAATGTTTTGGACAAGTTTACCCTTTCCCAATCAAGACCTGGGGCCCGTTTTACTAACAAACTTACGAACATTTTTAAAACAACAACACGTTTTACTAACATATATTTTTGCAAAAACCTTGTAACAACACATCTGATTGAACGAGAAATGATAACAGTAATTATTCGGTCAATCAGATTTGTTGTTGTTTTAAAAATGTTCGTAAGTTTGTTAGTAAAACGGGCTCCTGATAAACAGCAGTTCCTCCTTTTGTCTCAATATTTTCTTAGCTATTTTCTACATAAATTTTATCTTTAACAACATCAATATTGTCATCTGCAGCAGCTTTTGAATAGGACCACCCCAAAACTTTGTCGTTTGGGAAAGGGTTAAGTATGCCTAATTCATGTCAGGTTTTGAAGATTGTTATGATGATTGTACAGGAATAAACGAGCGAGGATCTGGAAAAATGTCCCTTATAGCATTTGAGACAGCCACATTTCACGATGAACCTGCGCCAAAGTGCAGCCAGACGGGGATTCATACTGCTGTCTAACAGTGGCTACAGGTCACAAACACGTCAATCGAGACCAATATGGTTCAAGATCAGACTGCGTGTATACGCAGGCTGATCTTGAACCATGTTGGGCTCAAAATCCTTACGGGACGTTTTTCCAGATCCCAGCTCAAATGTATTTTTTTTAAACATCAAATAAAAGAGTAATACCTGTGTTCTGTCCTTTATATATTTTTAATCTAACCATTTCCCAAATGGCAATATTTTGAAGTTTTGTAATTCAAAAGTTGCAGCAGACCACAAAATAGATGTTGATAAAGATTGCACTTGTGTGCAATTATAACATTCATGATATTGAGGCAAAGGGAGAAAAATGCTGATTATCAGCATTTTCTTCATTTGCATCAATATTTTCCCCAAGACTTTTCTATAAAGAACATAACAAGGACTTGGTTGGGAAAGGTTAATAGACATCATATTGATTTGATCTTCTCAAAGAGCAGAAGTTTTGCCAATAAGAAAAAGGGATGAAGTTTTTATTCAAAACAAAATTTCAAATAAAACTACAAAAATAGAAATAAGACTTGCAAGCGGGACTCCTTGCAAGCCATATTGGGGCTGTGTGCAAATAGTTTTGTTTAACCCTTTCCCAAACAACAAAATTTTAGGGTGGTCCACTTCAAAAACTGCCATAAATGACAAAACGGATGTTATTAAAGATAGGATTTGTGTAAAATATGGCACAGAAAATATTGAGACAAAAGGAGAAACTGCTGGTTATCAGCAGTTTCTTCTTTTGTCTAAATGTTTTCCCAAGCCAATTCTATTAGGGACGTCAAAACCAGGTCTTGTTTGGGAAAGGGTTAAGGGGGAATGCTCCAGTTTTTCGGAACACTCGGACTTTACTGTAGTAATTTAAATGTTTCGTACCAATATGTTTCACTACCAGATTTTCAATAATATAACACATCATTACAATTTACCATTTTCGACGGTTAAAGTGTATTTATGATGCGAAACTGATTTTCTCAAGATGGAAATCGATTATTTAGAGCAAGACAGTCGTAAGTGTGTATGCAGTTACCACTGTTTTGCGTCATTTAATTCATGTGCAGCTAATAAAAATTGCCGTAATTCACTAATAAGTGCGCTGGTATACATTTTCTTTTTGAATTATTACCAGGACATGTTGCTTAGTACAATGAGGGAGTTTTATCAAATTCTATTATGTAGAAAAATATGCAAATTTTGACATAAAACACTCCAGCTTCGTTGATCTAACCGAACACGTGAGCATGCTGTTTTATACATTTACGCATTTATAATAGCACATATTTTGGGTTTTCTGTTCGTAATAAATGTAAGACGTTACTTTAAATCCGTTTTCGGGACTAAACGATGAACATACAGCTTTTTATTAGCATTTTAGTGACCTTGGACAGGTGCAAGAAATTGTGCATTTTTTCGATGTAGGGTTATGTGATACGAATGCCAATAAAATTTAAACAAGTTCGCTGACCACCCATTTTTATTTTATTTTTCAATTGGTAATTACATGTAATTTCAACATACAAAATATGAATAAATTCTATTATTGGGAAAAAATTTAGGAAACTGGAGCATTCCCCCTTAATAAAATGGAGAAAAAAAGCAATGACTTTTAGCTTTGTTTCTGTAACCCAGGAATTCCGAGTTAATCCTTTCCCAAACCAGTCTTGGTTTTGATGTCTCAAATCAAAGAGGCTTTGAAAAGCATTTGGAGAAAAGAGAAGAAATACTGTTAACCATCATTTACTCCTTTTCTATCAATTCTTTTCCTGCTGTGAATTTTATATATAGTTATCAACATACTGTTTGTCCTTCTTAAAATGGAACAGTCAAGGTTTTTGTAGATAATGAAACGGTTAATAACTTGACACACACAACATTATGAATTGATAGACTGCTTTCATTTCGATTTAATTCTTTCCAAAACAGAATTTTTTTATGGTGGTCCTATTTAAAAGCTGCTGCAAACAAATTTGATGTTGCTGAAGATAAGATTTGTGGACAAATAAGCACAGAAGATGCTGAGGTAAAAGTAAGAAGAAAATGCTTATCGTCAGCTTTTTCTTCTTTTGCCTCAATATTTTCCCAAAACAATTTTACTAGGGATATGAAAACTAGATCTTGTTTAGGAAAAGGTTAAAGACCATGTGTGGTATTTTTGGTCTACTTCTCACAACATGTGTTAACCCTTTCCCAAACGACAAAATTTTAGGGTGATCCACTTCAAAAACTGTGATAAATGACAAAATGGATGTTATTAAAGATAGGATTTGTGTATAATATGACACTTAAAATATTGAGACAAAAGGAGAAACTGCTGGTTATCAGCAGTTTCTTCTTTTGTTTCAATGTTTTCCCAAGCTATTTCTATTAAGCATGTCAAAACCAGGTCTTGTTTGGGAGAGGGTTAATCTTGGTTACGAAACCTTTTGATAATGCGTTACATTTTCAAAAATGCTGACGACTCACTTTTTCACAATCTAGATCACAAAAGTTATCCAAGCTTGAACAGTCGTCATAACAGAAATTACAGCATTTTGTGCTACTTTTAACCCTTTGCCCAGACAGACAAATTTTAGACTGATCTTACTTCAAGGATGCTATGGACAACAATTTCAAGTGATTAAAATTGTATATTTTTTGTCTTCTTGGGTTAAAAACATTGTGGGAAATGAAGAAATTGCCCGTCAAAAGCAATTTCTACACTTTGATCTGCTATTTTTTCCAATGCTACAGGAGAAGAAATTGCTGAAAGAGAACAACATCGATCTTGATTAGACTGTAGGTCCATCTGGATCAATGTTGGTTTCAAACAAAATATATATCTTTTCATTGTAAGAGATATGGAGAGGCATTTACTTCATCTTTAATCAATTTTTAGCTCCACTGGCCTTTCAGGCCAGCGGGCTATTGTCATGGCGCTGTGTCCGTCGTGCGTGCGTCCGTGCGTGCGTCCGTCCGTCCGTCCGTCCGGTCGTCAACTTTTTTCTTTAAAAATCTTCTTCTCAGAAACTACTGGATGGATTTCAACCAAACTTCACAGAAATGATCCTTGTGTGGCCTTCTATCAGATTCCTTCAAAGAACTGTGATTGAAATAGAAAGTCAGGAGTTATCTGCCCTTGAATGTTAATTTTCACTCTAAAAACTTTCAATATAGACCAATTGACACAAAACTTTTGAAAAATGTTAATGACTGTTAGATCTTGCATGTGTGTAAATTTCAGCTTGATCGGAATTTTACTTCCTGAGTTATATGCTCATTTATGGGACAATATTAACAAGCTTATGAGTACTATGAGTAAAGTGTGAAATGGGTGGAAGGGTTTTAGGTTCTTGGAGGGTAGGTTAGTGGTGTCATTGGAAAGACCCCCATTGGAAAGGCAGAGAGTGACTGTACAGGTTGTGACCTATAAAAAGCTTAGGGGACATGTAGTGCAGGCTTTTTTTGTTGTGTTCTTTGTAGTTTTGTGTGAATATTAAGCAAATTTGATAGAAGTTGAAACAGCTATAGATGAAAAAACACACACACACTTTGGACAATGCACACAGTCATCTTTGTGAAAAGTTTTGTTTGTTTATTGAAAAAGTTTATGGATGATTAGGCTGCAATATTGTAAGTTGTCTTTTGATAGATTATATACTTTTCTTTTTTTGCATGCACAGTTTGGTTTCTGCACAGATTGACTTTCAACTCGGCCCAAAAGAAGACCTAGTTTTGAGGTCCCCCCCCCCCCCCCCTTAGAAAACACTTTGAAATTTCAGACAAAAGAAGAAATTGCAGATAACCTGCATTTTCTCCCTTTATCTCAATGTGTTATATTCTATATTGTACACCGTACTTACCAACCTTTTCCCAAACAAGACCTGGTTTTGATGTCCCTGATATATAAATGGTGTGGGGAAACATTGAGACCAGCAGTTTCTGTTTCTGCTGATGACCAGCAGTTTCACCTTTTGCCTCAATATTTTCTATGCTATATTTAACACAAATCCAGTCTTTTTCAACATCCATTTAGATGTCTACATTTAACCCTTTCCCAAACGACAAAAATTTAGGGTGATCCACTTCAAAAATTGCCACAAATGACAAAAACAATGTTTTTAAAGATAGGATTTGTACAATATAACACAGAAAACATTGAGACAAAAGGAGAAACTGCTGGTTATCAGCAGTTTCTTCTTTTGTTTAAATGTTTTCCCAAGCCTTTTCTATTAGGGCCTTGTTTGGGAAAGGGTTAATTAAAGCTTTTGAAGTTGATCACCCTATTACTTTGCCGTTTGGGAAAGAGTTAAGCCTCAGAAAATATTAAATTGGTACACAATTTGAAAGCTACTGCAGGAGAAAAATACTGGTTTATACAGATAGAATTACTTTATGAAAGAGCAAAGAAAAAATTGAGACCAAAAGATAAATTTGAGGGCTTGGGGTAGTGCAAAACTATTGTAGCTATATTTTTTTAACAATTTTACTGGAGAGGGAAAAAACTTATAACTTTGAAGTTTCTTAAAGTTAAAGAGGTGAAATACTTTTTGATTTCTAATTTTCACATTATTTTGTCTTTATTTATGGGTGGAAAACATTGTTACCTGTACGAAAAAAAAGAGGCGGATTCCGCTTGGAAAATAGGCGTAAATGAGGCGTAAATGAGGCGTAAATGGCAATTTACGCTTGTAACAGAGGCGGATTTATACTTTACGCCTTAGTCACTGTGTATAGTAGTGACGGAAATTGTCAGATATTATAAGTATAGTTGGTTACTATATGTACTTTGATTCAGTACTCTGATGACTTTGATTATTATAATTAGTTGCAATGCAGAGTTCTCTCCCTTGTCTTAAAATGGAAACTAGAATAAAAAGCCAAAACCCAACACCGTCTTATTTCCATGTTCTCGCCCTATAAAATATCTTACATGGTGTCAGAACTTAACAGAAAGATAGTCAAAGAAGCAGACAACTACTCTAGAAGATGGAAGGTCTGCATGGAAGCATCCCTGCGATGGATTGGGAGTCAAACGACTTGGCAGGTGCGTGGAAGAAATTTGCTACCCATATGGACTTTATGTTTAAAGGGCCCCTCAAAGAGAAGGAGGAAGAAGAAAAATGCGCATACTTGATGATTTGGGTAGGGGAGCGTGGCAGAGAGGTGTATGGCACATGGAACTTGACAGCTGACGAGAAGAAGTCTTTGGAACACTTAACCAACAGGTTTGAGAACTATGTTAAGCCCAAGACCAATAGTCTCTACAATAGATACATACTTGAATTGAGAGTTCAACGTGAGACAGAAACCATAGACAGTTTTATCACGAGTTTACGGTTGCTAGCTAAGGATTGTGACTATGGAGACCAAGAATCGCTATTGATTAGAGATAGAATTGTATTTGGGTTACTCGATGACAAAATAAGAGAGAAACTCCTAAGCGAAGGATCAACACTGACTCTAGATAAAACAATAGACATAGCAAGGTCGTATGAACTATCACAAAAGCAGATGAGAAAAATGACGACAAAGACAAAAGGTGAGGACGTAAACACAGTTAGACCCTTAAACCCTAAACCAGTAAAGTCGAAGCAGAAAAAAGGACAGAAAGGGAAAAAAGATAACGTTTGTAAAAGGTGCGGTCACACGCATGAAGTGAAAAAATGTCCGGCTTGGGGAAAAACATGTAACGTTTGTAAAAAGAAAAACCATTTTGGTCGAATGTGTCTGTCGAAGGTCAACATAAATGAAGTTGAAGAAGACTATGATTTTAACGCACTGTACGTTGGGATGTTGAAAACAAATTCGAAGACACTGAAACATCAGAAACATGACCGTTTTTCTGAAACGTTATACATACGAGAAACGGCAGTCAACTTCCAATTAGATACGGGTGCTAGATGTAACGTGTTGTCCAGAGATGATTATGATAGAATCAAGGCCAGAAAGAAGATGGAAAAAGCTGATGTCGCACTCAGGTCATTTTCGGGTCACCGTATTGTCCCGGAGGGAATGGTGCATTTAAACCTAAAGTGTAAAGGTCAGTGTTATGATACAGTGTTTTACGTAGTCTCTTGTAAATGTCAGTCAGTGCTAAGTGGCGAAACCGCAGAAAAAATAGGGCTTATTAAGAGAGTGAATGAAATAAAAAGTGAATTCCAAGATGTATTTGAAGGCCTAGGTTGTTTACCAGGAGAACATTCACTGAAAATAGATCCGTCAGTACCACCAGTGGTGCACCCACCTAGAAAGGTTCCGATTACATTGAAAACCAAAGTAAAGGATGAGCTTGATAGAATGGAGAAACTTGGCGTAATCGTGCGACAGAGAGATCCGACGCCATGGGTGAACAGTATGGTTACTGTACATAAGAACAATGGTCAAATTCGTTTGTGTATCGATCCGAAAGATTTGAATCGAGCTATACAAAGAGAGCACTTTCCAATGAAAACAATTGAAGAGGTTGTGTCAGAGATGCCAAATGCGAAGGTTTTTTCAAAATTAGATGCAACTTCTGGTTTTTGGCAATTAAAACTTGATCATGAAAGTTCACTATTGACCACTTTTAACACTCCGTACGGGAGGTATAGGTTTTGTCGTGCTCCATTTGGGATTCGTAGTATCCCAGAAATCTTCCAAAGAACTATGACTGAGATGATTGAGGGTATTGAAGGTTGTGAAGTTATAGTAGATGATATTTTGGTATGGGGTACTGATATGAATGAGCATGATATTAGACTGAAACAGGTCTTAGACCGAGCAAAAGCTTTCAATTTAAAGCTAAGTGAGTCTAAATGTGAATTTAGAAAGGAAGAAGTGGAGTATTGTGGCCATAAATTGACAAAAGATGGGTTAAAGGTCGATCCGTCTAAGGTACAGGCTGTTTTAGATATGACTGAGCCAAGAAACAAAAAAGAATTGCAGACATTTTTAGGTTTTGTCACTTATCTGCAAAAGTTTATGCCTAATATGTCACAAACCAGTGATCCATTGAGAGTGTTACTCAGGAAAGATGTAAGTTGGCATTGGGAAAAGGAGCAGAAAAATGCTTTTGAAAAATTAAAAGAGTTGGCCACTAATACACCAGTTCTTCAGTATTATGATCCCAAAAAAGATCTTGTTTTGAATGTAGACTCAAGTTCAGTGGCTATGGGAGCTGTTCTATTACAGGAAAATCAGCCAGTTGCCTATGCTTCTAGATCATTGACTGATACTCAGAAAAAGTATAGTCAATTAGAAAAAGAAACATTAGCAATCATATTTGGCTGTGAGAAATTTCATAATTATCTCTATGGCAGAAGTTTTACAGTAGAGTCAGATCACAAGCCATTAGAACAGATCTTTAAGAAAAGTGTAATTGAAGCACCCCCCAGAATTCAACGTTTTGCCATGTCACTGCAAAAGTATGATTTTCAGGTTATTCATAAGCCAGGCAAATCTATGTACATTTCTGATGCTTTGTCAAGATTGTGTCAAGAAAAGTATTGTGAAAGTGTCTTGCCAGAATTAGAGATAAATGAGGTTTGCTTCAATTCACACTTGCCCATGTCTCCTAAGAAATATCAGGAATTGCAAAAAGAGACATTACAGGATGAGAAATTGTGTCTTTTGAAAACATTGTGTGAAAATGGTTGGCCAAATACTAAAAATAGGGTACCATTAGAGATAAGACCATATTGGCAGTTTAGACATGATATTACATGTATAGACAATATTTTGTTTAAAGGATACAAAGTTATTATACCTTGTAGTAAAAGAGAAGAAATGTTGAAATTGATACATGAGTCTCATTTGGGTATAGTTAAATGCAAGGCTCGTGCAAGGGAATTTATGTACTGGCCAGGTATGATTTCACAAATACAGGAAAAGGTTGAAAAATGTGAAATTTGTGCATTAAATAACAAGAAGGCAAACCCTAAGGAACCCATGATTCCTAGCTCTTTACCAAACAGACCATCTTCAAAGATTGGGGCTGATCTGTTTGAGTTAAAGGGAACACATTATTTGCTTACAGTAGATTACTACTCAAAATGGCCAGAGGTAGAAAAGCTGGATGGCTTAGAAACCAAATATGTTATAGCTTATTTGAAGAAGCAGTTTTCTAGATTTGGTTATGTTGATGAGATTGTGACAGATAATGGCCCACAGTTTTCCAGTCTAGAATTTAAAAGGTTTGTTGAGGATTACAACTTGGTGCACTCTACAAGTAGTCCACACTTTAGTCAGTCCAATGGTCAAACTGAAAGATTTGTGCAGACAGTTAAAAATTTGCTTAAAAAGAGTAAAGACCCTTATAAGGCTTTACTTGATTACAGAAATACTCCATTGGAAGATATCATGTTGTCACCTGCACAGTTACACATAGGACGTAGGCTTAAGTCTAGTTTACCTACAAGTGCGGAGTTGTTGAAACCTCAACAAATCGAAAGTAAGTCTGTAATAGATAAGTTGTCGTCACGTCAACAGAAACAAAAGTTTTATTATGATCAAAAGGCTAGTAACAAGTTGCCAGGATTAAGTCAGGGTCAAAAGGTCATGATTGAGCATAATAAACAGATGGTTCCAGGTGAAATCATTAAAGCTCATGATAAACCAAGGTCATATTATTTACAGACAAATGAAGGTCGAACTTTGAGGAGAAATAGGGTTCATATTAAACCCACAAAAGCAAAATTCACCCCTTATCCACAAGTGTGTGATAATGTGAGTGGTGAGGTAACAAGTAAAAAAGGAAACATTGTAGGAAAAGGTGAAGAGTTATCCACTGAAAAACAGCAAAGTCAAAATACAAGTCTGAGTAAGTCTGAGTCTGTTAGTACAAAAGCTTCGGATCAGTCTAGTTATGTACAACCGCAAAATGTGCAAACAAGGTCAGGTCGATTAGTCAAGGTCCCTGATAAATACAAAGATTTTGACTTGAAGTTGAATTCAGTGAATCACTCTGAGGTTTTTGTGTAAAGAATTTAAAGAGATAACAGGTTGTTTAGGTTGTTTAGTTTAATTTCATTAGACAGATAGTCTTGATTAGTAGTTGTTTATGAATATGTCAAGTCATATATGTAATGATAATATAGGTTTTTGGTTGTAAACAATTTTAGAAAGCTTTGAAAACATTTAAGAAATGCATACAGAATTGCAGTTTACTAAAATAGTCTAAGATTATAAAGTTTGAAAAGATATTTACTAAGAGTATATTTTCTAAAGTTAGGAAACTAAAAAGTATTCAGTAGTTTGATGTAAAAGGATTTTATCATCTTGACAATATACTTTTAGAATCAAAATACTGAATTCATTAAAGAAAGAGGGATGTCAGATATTATAAGTATAGTTGGTTACTATATGTACTTTGATTCAGTACTCTGATGACTTTGATTATTATAATTAGTTGCAATGCAGAGTTCTCTCCCTTGTCTTAAAATGGAAACTAGAATAAAAAGCCAAAACCCAACACCGTCTTATTTCCATGTTCTCGCCCTATAAAATATCTTACAGAAATTAAAGGCGTAAAATGAAATGGAGGCGAAATTTTATCACAACAGGCGTAATTTAAAACTTTAATTTTTGAGCAGGCGTAATTTTTGGACTTAGCCATTTTAACAAGGCGGAATAGCTGTTTCTTAAAGAGGAAAATAACTTAAACTTTGCAGGGAGGCGGATTTTTTGGACTTAGCAATTTTATAATGAAGCGATTCCAATATACTAGCCATTTTCATTTTTGCACTGCTTAAGATAAAGGCAAAGAAAAGGCTTTTGTTAAGAAGGTCAAACTCCAAATTCAAGGTCACAAGGTCAAGTTCCAAGATTGATGGTCTTGGTAGGAGGTGTGCAAGAGTAAATATCAAGACTCCATCTGTAATAGTGATTAGAATATAGGCCAAGTTAAAGTTCTTGTAAAGTATATGCCTTATAGAGGTAAAGGTCCTAATGCCAAAGGTCATGATCCCAAATGAAAGGTCTTAACAAGTTCTATCCTTATGTGAAATATCAAAGCTCTATATCTTACAGTGTATGAGATGTAGGCCAGGTTAAACAGTAGGTCAAACTTCAAGGTCAAGGTCACAAGGTCTTAATTCCTGAATGAAAGTAAATGTCGGGTAGTATCTATGTGTGAAATATCAAGGCTCTATCTAAACAAGAAGTGTTTGTAACACATAATATGCCCCCTCAAGGGCCTACCTTTAATGTAGGTCAAAGTTGAGGTCAAGGTCACAAGGTCCAAGGTCATGATCAAATGTAAAAGGTCTTGGTAGGAGGTGTCCATGTGTGAAATATCAAGTCTGTATGTGTAAAAGCACATATATAGGCCAGGTTAAAGTTCTTAAATGCAGGTCAAACACCAAGGTCATGGTCAAATGCAAAAGGTCTTGGTAGGAGGTGTCCATGTAAGAGATATCAAGGCTGTACATGTAAAAGGACATGTGATAGATGCCACATTAAAGTTTTTAAAAAGTAGGTCAAAGTCCAAGGTTAAGGTCACAAGGTCCAAGGTCATGGTCAAATGTGAACAGTCTTGGTAGGAGGTGTCCATGTGTGCAATATCAAGAATGTATGTGTAAAAGGACATGAGATAGAGGCTGGGTTAAAGTTTTAAAAAAGTAGGTCAAATGCCAAGGTCAAGGTCACAAGGTCATGGTCAAATGTGAAAGGTGTTGGTGGGAGGTGTCTATGTGAGAAATATTAAGGCTGTATGTGTAAAAGAGCATGATATATCGGCCAGGTTAAAAAATAAAAGTAGGTCAAACTTCAAGGTCAAGGTCACAAGGTCCAAGGTCATGATTCCAAATTAAAGGTCTTGGCAGGAGGTATCCATGTGTGAAATATCAAGGCTCTATCAATAATAATACATGAGATATAGGCCAAATTAAAGTTTTTTAAAAGTAGGTCAAACCCCAAGGTCAAGGTCACTAGGCCAAAGGTCATGGTCCCAAATAAAAGGTATAGGCAGGAAGTATCCATGTGTGAAATATTATGGCTGTATCTCAAATAGTGCCTGAGATATATAGTTCACAAGATACAGAATTAACTTTGTGAAAATTAGGCCTCCCAGTCTATTTTCTCCCAGTCTATGACCATTTCTTACTTCCTGTTTAGAAAATTGGAGGGAATTTTGCTTCTCTGACTTTTTGCAAAGTTAATGTTTGAGATATGAATTCAAACATTGGTATTGATGAATCCAGGACATTAAGGGGCTGACTAAATGGTAGGACCAAGTGAGGCAACATTGGTGAGTCTTCTTTTGACTAACTTAAACAAATTCAAATGTTCATTTTTACCATTCCCCACCCACATATCTTATGTAGTAAATATCTAGACTAGGAGGCGTAATTATGAGGCGGATTCCGCCTGTAATTTCTTAAAAATTCCAAGCGTAATCCGCCTCATAATTCTATCTAGTTACGCCTCCTAGCAATTACGCCTGTAAAAAAATCCGCTTCATTTGCATATTCCGTCTCTAAAAATTCCGGTTAATTAACATTTTACGCCTCTAAATTACGCTTGGTTTACGCTTGGTTTCCGTCTCATTCTTATATTTCTTTAAACAAGCTTACTAGCGGAAAATGAGACGGATTCCGTCTCATAATTACGTCTCATTTACGCCTCTGTTACGGGCGTAATTTTTCGTACAGGTTTCCACAGCCATTTTTTTTTTGGGGGGGGGGGGGGGGGAGTCAAAAAGAATCATAGTGTAGTAATGGGTTATTGTATGGGAAATCAAGTATATACAGATCCAAATCCCATTATTAGAACACATGATGTATTCCATCCTAAAGATTCAGAAAATACTGTATAAAAATTTGAATTTCCTCGAAATGCTGGTTATCATCATTTTTTTCTTTTGTCTCAATGTTTTAAGTACATCAAAAGCTGGTCTTGTATGGGAAAGAGTATTACTGCTAGCCTATTTCACAGCACCTGGTTGCTTCTTATACATGAAAGCAAATTTATTGAAAGTTGAGTTTTAATAGCCTTGCATGATAGTGTAACAAATAAGCTGTTTTTATTGACTCCATCACAAAAGGCTTGGGAAAATACAGTAATTTATCCTTTTGTCTCAATATTTTCTGTGCCTTGTTGTATTCAAATCAAATTTTTCATCTAGTTTGTCGTCTGCAGAAGCTTTCAAATTAGACAGGTCCAAAAAAATGCCTGTCCGTAAACTTTTTCTTTAAAAATCTTCTTCTCAGAAACTACTGGATGGATTTCAACCAAACTTCACAGGAATGATCCTTGGGTGACCCTCTCTCAGATTCCTACAATTAGTTTGGATTGAACTAGAATAACTTGAGTTATCTGCCCTTAAATGTCAAAAAAAGCTGGTTTTGACTTTATTTTTACTCTAGAATCTACAAATATTAACCAATCAAGACAAAACTTGGACAGAATATATATAAGCATGATGTCCTGCCTGGGTTCAATTTTCAGCTTGATCGGAATTTTACATCATGAGTTATGTGCCCTTGAATTTGACAAAATTTCCATTTTCGACTTTGTTTTCACTCTAACAACCACAATTGTTAACCAATCAAGATGATATTTGGACAGAATCTTGTTGACAACAAGATCTTGCTTTTGTGTAATTTTCAGGATGATTGCATTACTACAATGTGAGTTATGTGCCCTAGAAATTGACAAAATTTCAGTTTTCAACACTTTTTTCACTTTTGTGGCCACATATATAGATTAATACTGACAAAATTTGGACAGACCATAAGATCTTGCTCGAGTTTAATATTCAGCTTGATTATTGTGGTGTTCAAGACATAAATTATCAAGTCAAAATCATATTTTTAGATCAGAATGTCTTTATTTTCATGACCACTATGATAAATACACAATCGCAACTTCTTGAACTAATTATCATAAAGAAAAACAACTCTTACTGAACTTTAAATTGCTCATATCAAAAGTTACTTCCCTTAGTCTACCACAATTATCAACTCACATATTGAATTATGTGCCCTTGAATTTGGCATAATGACAGTTTTCAACTTTATCATCACTCTAAAAATCCCCAAAATATTAGTCAATCATTTACCTTCTTTTTGCTTTGACCACATAATTGCTTCTCTTTACTTTGTTTCTGCTCTAAGAATCACAAGAATTTTAAAATATATCAGTTTAAGCATTTAGATAAATTTGTCAAATTTTTAGCTCCACTGGCCTTTCAGGCCAGCGGGCTATTGTCATGGCGGTGTGTCCGTCGTGCGTCAGTGCGTGCGTGCGTCCGTGCGTGCGTGCGTCCGTAAACTTTTTCTTTAAAAATCTTCTCCTCAGAAACTACTGGATGGATTTCAACCAAACTTCACAGGAATGATCCTTGGGTGACCCTTTCTCAGATTCCTTCAAAGAATTTTGATCGAACCAGAATAACCGGAGTTATCTGCCCTTTAATGTCAAAAATAGCTGGTTTTGACTTTATTTTTGCTAAAAAATCTACAAATATCAACCAATCAAGACAAAACTTAGACAGAATATATATAAGCATGATATCCTGCCTGGGTGTAATTTTCAGTTTGATCTGAATTTTACATCTTGAGTTATGTGCCCTTGAAATTGACAAAATTGCTATTTTCGGCTCTATTTTGACATGTTTTCACTCTAGCAACTACAAATATTGACAAATCTCAACAAAACTTTGACAAAATGTTGGTGACTATAAGATCTTGCCTTGTTGTAATTTTCAGCCTGATCTCAATTTTACATCATGAGTTATGTGCCCCTGAAATTGACAAAATTACCATTTTCGGCTCAATTTTTACTTTGTTTTCACTCTAGCAACTACAAATACTTATTAATCAAGACAAAACTTGTACAGAATATTGGTGACCATAAGATCTTGCCTTGGTATAATTTTCAGCTTGATATGAATTTTATATCATGAGTTATAAGCCCTTGAAATTGACAAAATTGCCATTTTCGGCTCTATTTTGACTTTGATTTCACTCTAGCATCTACAAATATGGACTAATCAAGACAAAACTAGAACAGAATGTTGGTGACGATAAGATATTGCCTTTGTGTAATTTTCAGCTTGAACCTTAAGAAATTCAGGCCTGTGGAGCGACTCAAGACCTTCAGGTCTTTCTAGTTTTAATGGAGATCTAAAAATTTGCTGTTTGAGAAATACTTATGGAAAATGGGACTTGATATTGCATTGTAACATGGTGAAAAACATTGAAGGTCTTATATGATAAAGTACAAAGCAAGAGAATGTCTATCCCTTCAGTCTTTACCAAGCAAGACCTGTTTTGACATAGCTTTCACAAAGTTTAGGGAAAACATTGTGGCAAAAGAAGAAAATGCTGATAACCAGCATTTTCTCCTTTTGCCTCAATATTTTATTGTACACAAATCCATCTTCATCAAACATCTATCGTGTTGTAAGCAGCAGCTTTGAAACTGGGACATTTCAATTTTTTGTCGTTTGGAAAAAGGAGAAGTCATTACTTGGCAAATTGATGCACTTTATGTGCAGATTTTTATTACCAGAAAATTGGTGATTTGCACATAAAGTTTTCCTTTGAAGATTCATAAATGGCAAACATTTTGGAATGTGTAAAAAAATTCAAAAGCTTCTCCAGAAACCAAATAGGATGTTGATGAAGACAATATTTGTGTAACTGATAGCACAGAAAATATTGAGGCAAAAGGAGAAAATGGTAGTTATCAGCATATATAATTCCTACCATTTTAGTAAGCGTTTGGAGACATCAAAATCACATCTTTTTGAGGACAGGGATAACCCTTTCACAATCAAAGGCTGGTGTCAACATGAAAAACTTGAAGAGAAAATAAGAAAATATAACATTTATTTTCTCTCTTTCCCTCAATATTTTCTGTTATATGTAAGAATTCATCTTTCCTAAAATTCAAATTTACCTCTGTAGTACCTTCAATACCAGGCTTTCATTTTGTTTTGTGTTGTAATGTCCAAATTCAAAGATGTTGCAGACATCAATTTCAAGTGAATAAAATGTTTACATTTTTCTATCTTTCTGGGTGGAAAACATAGTGGGAAATAAAGACATTTTTCCTTGTCACACTCTATTTCTTCATTTTCAACTATATTTTCCAAAGCTTTTATCTTCATGGGGCATCAAAAATTGTCAATATCTTGCAATGGGTAAAAAATTAAAAGAAGTCTTTTTCTGAAACACAGTTGTCAACCTTTCTGTAAAAGCAACCTGCTCTCCATGTATCTTTCTCTCGAGGATAAATGTTGGAAAGGCTCCAGTCTAAATTTCAGGGCTACAGATAAGTGGGGGTGAAGACATTCTAACTTTGTTATTTCAATTCCAAATCCTATGTTGTGGGTACTCATTTGAATCATCTCAACGAGACGATACAAATGAGTACCCACAACATAGCGTTTTATGAACAATTACAGAATTATTGCAGTTTGAAAATTCATCACCCCCTCTTATCTGGAGCTATTAGTCTTGGCAGACCCTCTCTGCCAGCTGCCTCCATGAAATCTTAGGCCATCCCGTTCTGCGTGCGCCTAGGACCTGCGCATGTTCAGAGCTGTTTTGATTGCCCCTTTTGACCTCTCAACATGTCCATACCACCAAAGTTTCCTTTCTCTTATGATGAGTTCCAGGTCTTCACAGCCAATAATGTGTTATCAAAGCAGCTGGAGCATCTAACAATTGATTCTCTTCCTTTCTTTAATCAAATCCTTTCCAAACCTCCAAGTTCTCTTCCGAATAGATTTCCTTTTATCTGATTTACAGGGTGAAATTTTGGAAATCATTGGGAGCAGATAAAGAAATGCATACAATATCTTCTCTGTATTAATTCTCTGCTATAAACACAAATTGTCTGCAGTTTATCCGATTTACTTTGGGCTAAGACAACTCATTTAGGAATGGTTATTCCTATGAGCACTAATAGCTTATCAACTTTTTCATACACATTCTGGATTCAAATAGGATAAATACATGGGTTTGTTGAAAGACTTATGGTCATTTTGAAAGGACAAAACCATTGGTATATGAAAAGATTTGAAAGGACAAAGCTATGTGTATATTATATTGGAAAATTGGAAAGGACAAACCAAGGGTATATTGAAGGATTTGAAAGGATAAAACCTATCTATCTATACATACTGCCTAACTCCCCTTTCGGGTATTACTGGCAGGTATATACCATGGGTATATTGACAGATCTTAACCCTTTCCCAAAAGACTACCAAGAAAATATTGAGACAAAAGGGAGAAACTGCTGGTTAATCAGCAGTTTCTTCTTTTGTTTCAATGTTTTCCCAAGCCTTATCTATAAGGGACGTCAAAACCAGGTCTTGTGTGTGATAGGGTTAAAGGACAACATGGGTGTATTGAAAGGACAAAAATGGTGGTTAGACTGACAGGAGATAACCATGGGAATATCAAAAGATTTGAAAGGGCAAACCCATTGGTATATATTGCAAGGACAAAACATGGGTATATTGAAAGGGCACCATGGCTTTTAGTAAGATTTGAAAGAACAATAACATGGGTATAATTAAAGATTAGAGAAACGGTTTTGTAGATTTCGCACCTTTATTTATAATATAGAATAAACTTCACAATCACCATACAATGTGGATATAACAGGAATAAAATTTATGTCCAGGCTTAAAACATTGAAGAAATAGTTTACCCTTTCCCAAATAAGATCTGGTTTTGACATCCCTAATAGAATGCTTGGGAAAACATTGAGACAAAAGAAGAAAATGCTGATAATCAGCATTTTCTCCTTTTGTCTTAATATTTTCAATGCTATAATATTCACAAATTCTATCCTTAATACCATTCCTTTTAGTTGTCTGCAGCAGCTATTAAATTGGATGATTCTTAAATTTTGCTGTTTGGGAGAGGATTTAACATTGAAGAAATAGTTATTGTCTACTGCAAATGGTAAGAGTAAAACAGTTATATCTGTATGTACAACGTTCATGTACTACCAATAGTGTTGCAATGACCTCTGGATAACCTAGACGTCTGCAAATACATTGTGGTTCAGCATACAATTATAGCTTTAAACATATCGTAGCTGAGTAGCAATTACTCAATTTTACCATTTCCTGATGTGAAAGTAGAAACAAATAGAAAGGGTAAAAAAATTCATTCATTTAAGTTTTGAATATTCTAAATTGTGATATCAAGCATGATAAAAGAAGATCTCCTTACATGCAACACTTTATTGGCAAGATAACAATTCCAGCAGCTTTTAATGTGAAAACTATGGAATTGTGTAATCACAGACTCAAATTGATTTTGTGACATTTTGAACTCTGACCATAGCATGATAATAGATCTTAGAACATTCTGAACAAGAATTGTCCGCGGACAATAAAGCTTGCCCTAACGAGAGCTTGTCACAAAGAAAAGTCATTTCCTAAGTCAAGGTAAAAAGGTCATGGCCCAAAATAATTTTTTTTAAAAGTAGGTCAAACTCCAAGGTCAAGGCCACAAGGTCCAAGGTCATGGTCAAATGTGAACTGTGTTGGAAGGAAGTGTCCATGTGTGAAATATCAAGGCTGTAGGTGTAAAAGGACATGAGATATAGGCCAGGTTAAAAAACTTTAAAAGTAGGTCAAACTCCAAGGTCAAAGTCACAAGGTCCAAGGTCATGGTCAAATGTGAACGGTGTTGGAAGGAGGTGTCCATATGTGAAATATCAAGACTGCAGGTGTAAAAAAACATGAGATATAGGCCAGGTTAAAGTTTTTTGAAAGTAGGTCAAACTCCAAGGTCACAAGGTCCATGGTCATGGTCAAATGTGAATGGTGTTGGCAGGAGGTGTCCATATGTGAAATATCAAGGCTGTATGTGTAGAAGGACATGAGATATAGGCCAGGTTAAAGTTTTTCAAAAGTAGGTCAAACTCCAAGGTCAAGGTAACAAGGTCCAAGGTCATGGTCAAATGTGAACTGTGTTGGAAGGAGGTGTCCATATGTGAAATATCAAGACTGTAGGTATAAAAAGACATGAGATATAGGCCTGGTTAAAGTTTTTTAAAAGTAGGTCAAACTCCAAGGTCAAGGTAACAAGGTCCAAGGTCATGGTCAAATGTGAATGGTGTTGGTAGGTGTCCATATGTGAAATATCAAGGCTGTAGGTGTAAAAGGACACGAGATATAGGCCAGGTTAAGGTTTTTTAAAAGTAGGTCAAACTCCAAGGTCAAGGTCACAAGGTCCAAGGTCATGGTCAAATGTGAATGGTGTTGGAAGGAGGTGTCCATATGTGAAATATCAAGACTGTAGGTGTAAAAAGACATGAGATATAGGCCAGATTAAAGTTTTTTAAAAGTAGGTCAAACTCCAAGGTCAAGGTCACAAGGTCCAAGGTCACGGTCAAATGTGAATAGTGTTGGAAGGAGGTGTCCATATGTGAAATATTAAGACTGTAGGTGTAAAAAGACATGAGATATAGGCCAGGTTAAAGTTTTATAAAAGTAGGTCAAACTCCAAGGTCAAGGTCATGAGGTTCAAGGTCATGGTCAAATGTGAATGGTGTTGGTAGGAGGTGTCCATATGTGAAATATCAAGGCTGTATGTGCAATAGGGCATAAGATACAGACCAGGTTAGAGTTTTTTTAGGCCAGGTTAAAGTTTTTTAAAAGTAGGTCAAACTCCAAGGTCAAGGTCACAAGGTCAAAGGTCATGGTCTCAAATGAAAGGTCTTGGTGAGAGGTCATGTGAAATATGAAGGCTGTAGGTGTAATAGGGCATTAGATATAGGCCAGGTTAAAGTTTTTTTAAAACGGTCAAAAAGTGGGTCAAACTCCAAGGTCAAGGTCACAAGGTCAAAGGTCATGGCCTCAAATCAAAGGCCTTAGTTAGAGGTACCCACAGGTGAAATATGAAGGCTGTATCTCTAACAGGGCATGAGATATGGGCCAGGTTAAAGTTTTTGCGGACGCTGACGCCGACGCTGACACCGACGCCGACATCCGGGGGTATGACAATAGCTCTTCCGAGACAATCGTCCCGGGCGAGCTAAAAAGGCCTTACTGTAAACCATAATTCAATAGTATTAGTCATACTACTAATACATACTGCAGTGACTGAAAAAAATCTGGTTAATATGTAATAATTTACTAGAAAACATTGAGATTCATTTTGTATTATGTATAAACAAATCTCTAATAAATTGATACCAGTATTGCACATTCCATTCATTATTCAAACCTTCTCATACTGTTAACTTAATAACCCTGTTGTGACCACAGATTTTGCAAGCAATATAGACTAAGATCAGCCTGCACATATGTGCAGTCTGATCTTACTCTATATTGCTTGCTTACCACTGGATCATTGTGGCAAAAAATGGAGACAAACCAATTGAAATGTTTCCTAAATTGGCAAATTTTTGACAGAAATTAAGTTCAGCAGGACATGGGTTAAGTATTACTCTTTTAACAAACAAGAGGACCATGATGGTCCTATATCGCTCACCTGAACCAAAATGATATGAGCAACACTTTTGTTCAATTCAATAAACATTTATGACTATAAGACTGAAAACTAACTTATAGTCAATAACTTTGTGAAAATCAAACTCATCTGAGATCTTATGATGCCAAACATTGTGTCCAGGTTTTTTCTTGATTGATAAATAATCACAGATTCTAGAGTATAAACAAGGTCGAAAACAGCCAAAGACGGTAATTTTTTCAAATTCAAGGGCACACAATTCTCGACTTTCTGATCACATCAGACTGAAAATCTACCTCATCCAAGATATTATGGTCTCCAACATAGTGTCCAAGATTTGTCTTGATTGGTCAATAATTGAAGATTCAAGATCGAAAAACAGCCAGAAACGGCTATTTTGTTAAATTCAAGGGCACATAACTCTCAACTTTCTGATCGGATCAGACTGAAAATCAAACTCATCAGACATATTATGGTCCCAAACATTGTGTCCAAGTTTTGTCTTGATAAATTGATAATTGTAGATTCTAGAGTGTAAACAAGGTCGAAAACAGCCGAAAATGATAATTTTATCAAATTCAAGGGCACATAACTCTCGTCTTTCTGGTCAGATCACACTAAAAATCAAACTCATCCGAAATCTTATTCTCTCAAACATTGTGTCAAAGATTTGTCTTGATTGGACAATAATTGAAAATTCTAGAGTGTAAACAAGGTCGAAAACAGTCAAAAACGACAATTTTGTCAAATTCAAGGGCACATAACTCTCGACTTTCTTGTCTTATCAGATTGAAAATTCTAGTCATCTGAGATCTTATGATCTCTAACATTGTGTCCAAGTTTTGTCTTGATTGATTGATAAATGTAGATTCTAGAGTGTAAACAATGTCGAAAACAGCCGAAAATGACAATTTTATCAAATTCAAGGGCACGTAACTCTTGTCTTTATTGTCAGATCACACTGAAAATCGAACTCATCCGAAATCTTATGGTCTCAAACATTGTGTCCAAGATTTGTCTTGATTGATCAATAATTGTAGATTCTAGAGTGTAAAAAAGGTCGAAAACAGTCAAAAACGACAATTTTGTCAAATTCAAGGGCACATAACTCTCTTCTTTCTGGTCAGATCACACTGAAAATCAAACTCATCCAAGATCTTATGGTCTCAAACATTTTGTCCAAGATTTGTCTTGATTGGTCAATAATTGAAAATTCTAGAGTGTAAACAAGGTCGAAAACAGTCAAAAACGACAATTTTGTCAAATTCAAGGGCACATAAGTCTCTACTTTCTTGTCTTATCAGATTGAAAATTCAACTCATCCGAGATCTTATGATCTCCAACATTGTGTCCAAGTTTTATCTTGATAGATTAATAAATGTAGATTCTAGAGTATAAACAATGTCGAAAACAGCCGAAAATGACAATTTTATCAAATTCAAGGGCACATAACTCTAGTCTTTTTTGTCAGATCACACTGAAAATCAAACTCATCCAAGATCTTATGGTCTAAAACATTGTGTCCAAGATTTGTCTTGATTGGTCAATAATTGTAGATTCTAGAGTGTAAACAAGGTCGAAAACAGTCAAAAACGACAATTTTGTCAAATTCAAGGGCACATAACTCTCGACTTTCTCGTCTAATCAGACTGAAAATTAAACTCATCCGAGATCTTATGGTCTCCAACATTGTGTTCAAGATTTGTCTTGATTGGTCAATAATTGTAGATTCTAGAGTGTAAACAAGGTCGAAAACGGTCGAAAACGGCAATTTTGACAAATTCAAGGGCACATAACTTTTGACTTTTTCGCCTGATCTGACTGAAAATCGAACTCATGCAAGATCCTATAGTCTCCAATATTATATCCAAGTTTTGTATTGATTGGGCAATAATTGTAGATGCTAGAGTGTAAACAAAGTTAAAAACAGCATTTTTCGTCATTCAGGGGCAGATAACTCCACACTTTCTGGTACGATCTGGCCCATAATCAAACTCATCCGAGAACTTATGACCATACTTGTTTTGACAAAGTTTGGTCAAGATTGACTAATATTTGTGGATGCTAGAGTGTAAACACCAAATTGTGGACAGACGGACAGATGGACAGACGGACAGACGGACAGACGGACGGACGACGGACAAAAAGCGATCACAATAGCTCACCTCGAGCACTTCGTGCTCAGGTGAGCTAATAAAATATGTACTGACAAAACAGATTAACACGTTCCTAAACAAGACCTAGTTTTGCCATGTCTAATAGAATAAGTTTTGGAAAAGAATGAGACAAAAGAAGAAAATGCTGATAACCAGAATTTTCTCCTCATGTGTCAATACTTTCTGTGTTATATTTTGTATGCATATCCAATCCTTACCAACATTCAATCTGTTCTCTACAGCAGCTATCAAATTGTATCATGCCAACATTTTGTCGTCTGGGAAGGTATTTAAAATATCATAATACAAGAAATTTGGACAAAATACAAACAATGCAAATGCGAACAAAATTTATCAAAAGTAAGCAATACCCTCAAAACAATTATAACGACAGAATAAATTAATGCATTAGTAATTCATACCCTTATCAAAAGCAGTCTTGTATAGAATTGTTGACTTTGAACTTCTAAGTAATTTGATTCATTCCACAAACAAAGTTTTAGCCTAATTACAAGAAAGACAGAAGAGGATGACGAAATGAAAATTTGACTGTTTTAATGTTTAGGAAAAATTGAGAGGAAAAAAATAAAAGCTGATTTCAACATTGTCTCCTTTCCTTCAATCATTTAAAAAAATGTACATGTATTTCCAAAAGATTCTTTAACACAAATTAAGACATAATTACCCCTTTTGTCAAAAGACAAGATAATGGCTTAAGGAAACATTGGGGCAAATAAAGAAATTGCTTGTGACAAGCAATTTCTTCATTTCCCACAATGTTTTCTACCCAGCTATAGCCCAAAATGGAAAATTCCATTCAACTAAAACCATCATTTGCAACATCTTTGAAATTAGATTAGTCCTAAAATTTTGATGTTCTGTTATGTGTGAAAACCAGTCATAATTTGGGAAACAATTTACAAAATTTTGATATCAGTAACAGTAGCAGGGATGTCACTTTTGGTCCCAGTCTTATAGAGTAATCTCCCATGCTTTACGAGGCCAGCTGGATATGTTCCTCTTCCTCAGGGGTCGCAGGTCGCTTGTACTCCTCGCGTGTCACGACGTAGAACACAAACCCGGCCAGTAGGAGGATAGACACGCCCAGACAGTTGATTAGAACACCCTCCCCAGGCAGATTAGCGTAGTCTCTGAAATCAGAGTGAAATATATAGTTAACCATTTCCCAAAAAGCAAAATTTTTGGGCATGTCCAAATTGAAAGCAGTTGCATGCAGCAATATGGGTGCTGATTAAGGCAGGAATCTTGAGCAATATAGCACAGGAAAAGTTGAGGCAAAAGAAGAAATTGCTGATTATCAGTAATTTCTTCTTTTGCCTCAATGTTTTCTCAAACTCTTCCTCAGGGGTTGCAGGTCGCTTGTACTCCTCGCGTGTCACAACATAGAACACAAACCCGGCCAGTAGGAGGATAGACACGCCCAGACAGTTGATTAGAACACCCTCCCCAGGGAGGTTAGCGTAGTCACTGAAAAAAATTTGAAATGGTTGGTTAACTCTTTCCAAACAGTTGCATGCAGCAAGCTGATAAAGATAGGAATCTTGAGCAATAAAGCACAGAAGAAATTGAGACAAAAGGAGAAATTGCATATAACCAGCAATTTCTTCTTTTACCTCAATGTTTTCTCAAACTCTTCCTCAGGGGTCGCAGGTCGCTTGTACTCCTCGCGTGTCACAACATAGAACACAAACCTGGCCAGCAGGAGGATAGACACGCCCAGACAGTTGATTAACCCTTTCCCAAACAAGACCTGGTTTTGACGTCCCTAATGGAAGAGCACTTGGGAAAACATTAAGACAAAAGAAGAAACTGCTGATAACCAGCAGTTTCTCCTTTTGTCTAAATATTTTCAGTACTGAAATATACACAAATCCCATGTTTATCCACAACCATTTTGTCATTTGCAGCAACTTTCAAATTTGACCACCCTAAAATTTTGTCGTTTGGGAAAGGGTTAACACACCCTCCCCAGGCAGATTAGCGTAATCACTGGAATCAGAGTGAAATGGTTCGTTGATTGATTTTTGACTAATTTGATTGGGTGAGATTTAACCCATTATAAGATGGCAAAATTTTGGTCTGTTCAAAATTGAAAGGATGACAATTTCAAGTTGATGAAATTTTAACCCTTTTCCAAACAACACAATTTTAGGGTGATCCACTTCAAAAAGTGCCACAAATGACAAAATGGAAGTTATTAAAGATACAACTTGTGTAAAATATGGCATAGAAAATACTGAGACAAAAGGAGAAACTGCTGGTTATCAGTAGTTTCTTCTTTTGTCTCAATGTTTTCCCAAGTCTTTTCGATTTGGGACGTCAAAACCAGGTCTTGTTTGGGAAAGGGTTAAAAACCTTTCCTTTTTGGGTTAGAAACATTGTGGATAATGAAAAAAATGCTTGTTGTAAGCAATTTCTTCATTTTCCACAATGTTTTCCCCAGTATCTTTCTGTGCGGGAGTCAAAAGGCATCACTATGCAGTAAAGGGTTAACCCCTTCCTTGCTGACTAATACTACATGACATGTGTACATATCACTATGATTATTTCATACATGTATTTACAATTTTAATATACAGTGATCACCTGAATGTATAAGTATCCTGACAGAACACCTACAAAGTTAGTGTTTATTTGTTATGTCCTTGTGATCCTAGGACACTTAGTGTAGAAGATTGTATTTAAAGGGACATTTCATTCCAATT
The DNA here is from genome assembly GCA_963680895.1 of Fragum sueziense. Lineage (NCBI taxonomy): Eukaryota > Metazoa > Mollusca > Bivalvia > Cardiida > Cardiidae > Fragum > Fragum sueziense. The sequence goes on from OY804606.1 coordinate 935,351, forward strand.
TCAATTTTTTAAAGTATGTCTTGATGCCAAGATTGGTTATTCTAATGAGTATAAATACTATTGGTTTTTTGAAGATGTTGCCAATAAGTGAGAAACACGCTTTTAAAGTTGAGACATAATCGATAAATTGCATATAAATCCGAACTGTTGTCCACAACAATTTGTTCAATTTTAACAGAAAAATATAAATTTCTCGTAAACGGCGCAATATTTTGGCTCGAAATTTTCAGAATTTTCATAAGGAAAAATGGACTTTCAGATAAAAATAAAGTAAAATTTATGACAAAAAATTCTGAAATGTCACTTTAAGATCCATTGATGATTACCTTGATATCAGCAAGTGCTCTACAAAAAGCACTCCCAAATACAGCCAGGACCAAGAAAATTCACCCATGTCATTATTAGGTAGAAAGTATGTAAGTTTTAGAATAGAAAACATTAAGAGAAAAGAAGAAATTACTTATAATCATTTATTTCTTCTTTTCTCTGAAAGTTTTCCAAAACTATTTCAACTAGGGACATCAAAACCAGCTCATATTTTTTTAATTGTTGCGATACTTACAGTGCTTTTCCACTCATCAGGAACAGAGCCTTCTCTGTAATGCCCGTCAGTGCGGCACACACAGCACTTCCAAATATGGCCAGACCCCAGAAAATATGATGGGGCATGTACTTGGTCCTCGCACCAAAACCAAGCTTCGGGAACAGGAAAGCCAAGAAACCGCACACCCACTGAAACAATATTTGAGAATAGAATTATACATAACAAAGTAATACATTTTATTTAATTTTTGACCTGATTGATCGTAAGACATTATTTGTAGATTAAGAGAGGGTAAAAACAAAGTTGAAAATAGCAATTCTGTCAAAATCAAGGGCTCATAACTCAGAACTTGGGATTCCAATCATGCGAACAATTTCAGGCATGCAATATCTTATGGTCAGTAAGATCTTAACCCATTACCACACAGTGACTCCTTTTGACTCCCCACAATATAATGGCTTTGGAAAACATTGTGGAAAATGAAGAAATTGCTTGTGACAAGCAATTTCTTCATTTCCCATAATGTTTTCTACCCAAAAAGCTTTAAAATTTCGCAATTTCGCCACATTGAAATGTCGTCTGCAACTTCTTTCAAATTGGACTACCCCAAAATTTTGTCGTTTGGTAAAGGGTTTAAGGTTTGCGTCGATTGGTTAATACTTCCAGTTGTTTTATAAGTGAAAATAAAGTCGAAAATGGAAATTTTGTCATTTTCATGGGCACATAACTCAAAATGTAAAATTCAGATCAAGTTGAAAATTCCATCCAGGCGAGATATTATAACCAACAACTTTCTGTACAAGTTTTGTCTTGATTGCTCAATAATTGTAGTTGCTGAGAGTGAAAACATGGCAAAAACAGCTGTTTTTGACATTTGAGGGCAGATAACTCAAGACCCTCTTCTTCAATCAGAACTCTTTGAAAGAATGTGGGAAAGGGTTACCAAAGAATTATTCCTGTGAAGTTTGGTTTAAATCCATACAATAATTTTTGAGATGAATGTTTTTAAAGAAAAGTTAATGGAAGCACAGACAGATGCACGCATGCATGATGGACACAATGCCATGACAATAGCATCCTGGCATGACAGCCAGTGGAGCTAAAAATGACTCGAGAAGTCATTCAAACAAAAGAATAACAAGGTGTCAAACTGTCACAAGATACGCCCGTAACACTGCTTTATGTCGACAGGGGGAGGAGGTTGGTAAAAGTTTCATGGTCCTAGCTATTATACTTTTCGAGATATGCCCTGGACAAAAATGAAGTATGAAAAATAACAAAGGGCAATAACTAAACAAGAGGGCCATGATGGCCCTGCATCGTTCACCTGAGAGGGCTTTGCGACATAGTTACAGTACAGGAAACAAAATTTAAAAGCTCTGATGATTCTGGTAATGTACCATGATAAAGAACTGGTGGAAAAAGACTGTCACAGATGAATCACATTTTCTTGACGTTGAATTAGTGAATCAATATCATCGTTCCGACTTTGATAGCAAAAACATTGTTATCTATGTACATTCTCAGAATCCACATTAAGGATTTTCTGTGAGAAACCATTGGCTCTGTCTCTGGAGTTTCCGTATAGTGTAAACACTGGGTGAAACCACCAGACAAGTACAGTGATTTTGTGTAATCATGCTGTCAATATAATCAATCGTCTGTGTAATCTTTCATAGTGCAAAAGTGTTGAAATGGATGTAAACTCAGTGTATCATGCTATAATCAATTATTATAATCGTGTAATCATTTCTCAAAAAAATATGAAGTAGAAATAGTGTCTCTAAATTGTGTTTTATTCATTATGCTGGATTTAAATTCTCTATGCTGGATTTAAAAGTGGTTTTCTAGAGTAAGAGTATCTATGGTAATAAGATTCTAAACAGCTGTGAGAAAATATTTGTCTTATTTCTTACAAACATGCTTTATTTGTATTTTATTTGGAGCAAACAATTCTGTGCTGACATGCTAATCATATCAATTATTCTAATAAGACCTTATATCTAATTAATGACTTGACTCTCAGATAAATGTGATACACTAGGACTATAAACCCAGTCATAAAATCAGAGATACTATCCAGATGTTTACTTTCACACCAACTCTCGGGACACTGAACTGTCTTTTACACTTTACTCACTATTACCATTAGACCAGTTTCATAATATCAGGTCACTAATGAATTATTCATGAGGAGGCAAAAGGAGTCCTACTATCATGCGTCCAATAGTAATATCTATGTACATTCTCAGAATCCACAATAAGAATTTTCAAAACGATATAGTAAATATTTTCGTTCCTAGAGCAAAAACAAGATTCGACCTAGTGACCTAGTTTTAGACCTCTCATGACCCACTTTTCACATCACCAAGATATCATCAAGATAAACATTCTGAACAATTATGACAATGATAAAGTAAAGTAAATATTTTGGTTCTTAACACAAAAACAAAATTTGACCAAGTGACCTAGTTTTCAACCTCGAATGACCTGCCATTCATATCACCAAGATATCATCAAGATAAACATTCTGAATTTTCACAATGATTGAGTAAATATTTTGGTTCTTAGAGAAAAAACAAGATTTGACCTAGTGACCTAATTTCTAACCTCACATGACCCACTTTTAAAATGACCTAGATTTTGTCAAGATAAACATTCTAAACAATTTTCACAATGTTTAAGTATATATTTCTGTTCTTAAAACAAAACCAAGATTTGACCCAATGACCTAGTTTTTTACCTTACTTGACCCACACTTTGTACATAACCTATATATCAAGATAAGTATTTAGGATAGTTTTGACAAAGTTTTGGGGGCAAAATTGGCATCTCTAGAGCAAAAGGAAGGATTCTGTAATATTTGACCTTTTGACCTAGTTTTTGACCTTGCATGACCCACTTTTCACATCACCAAGATATCATCAAGATAAAAACTTAGGACAATTTTGACAAAGTTTGGACCAAAATTGGCACTTCCAGAGCAAAGGGAGGATTCTACAAGATTTGGCCTCGTGACCTAGTTTATGACCTGGCATGATCCACTTCTTGACATGACCTAGATATCATCAAGATAAACATTGAGGACAATTTTGAGAAAGTTTAGGCCAAAACTGGCATGTCCAGAACAAAATGAAGGATTTCAAAAGATTTGACCTTGTGACTTAGTTTTTGACTTTGTATGACCCACTTTTGATCATTTCATAGATATAATCAAGATAAACATTGAGGACAATTTTGACAAAGTTTGGACAAGAATTGGCACTTCAAGAGCAAAAGAAAGGATTTTGAAAGATTTGATCTCTTGACCTAGTTAATGACCTAGCATGACCCACTTTTTGACTTGACCTTGTTATCATCAAAATAAACATTCATGACAATTTCTACAAAGTTTGGACCAAAATTGGCACTTCCAGTGTAAAAAGATGGATTTTACAATATTTGACCTAGTGACCTAGTTTTTGACCTGGCTTGACCTATTTTTTATCATGACCTAAATATCATCAAGACAAATATTCTGATCAATTTTCACAACAATTGAGCAACAAATATGGCCCCTAGAGCAGAAAGAAGATTTGACCTAGTGACCTACTTTTTGGCCCCATTATGGCCCTGATTCAAATTCTTTGAAGTATTTTGAAAAAGCATGATCCATAGATCATATGTGTGAAATATGATTGAATTCTGCCTAGTACTTTAGGAGAAGATTTTTTTGCGAAAAGTTGACGGATGGACAGATAGACAGATAGACAGTTAGACAGACGCCGGACAACAGACCGATCACAATACCTCACCTCGAGCACTTTGTGCTCAGGTGAGCTAAAAAATAGGCCAGGTAGAATTATGGTTCTTTTGCACTGCACTCCCCTTTGATGAGATCTATACCCCCATGAAGTTTCATGATCCTAGCTATTATACTTTTAGAGATATACTCCGGACAAGATTCAAGTATGAAAAACAACAAAGGGCAATAACTCAAAAAATATATACTCCGTAATGATGAGAAGAATATAACTGCAAAGTTTAAAGTCAATCGGACTTAAGGTGACAGAGTTATGCTCCGGACAAAGAAATGGACGCCGCCGGACGCCCGGACGCCACGGGTGATCCCATAATACGTCCCGTCTTCGACGGGCGTATAAAAAGTTGGTTTTCAGCATTTTTTCCTTTTGTCTTAAAGATTTCCGAGTTTTGTCTATTAGTGAAAACAAAAGAAAGTCTTGGGAAAGGGTTATATACCTGTAGTCCAAACAATAAAACAGTAGTCAGGCCAATCCAGCTGTGTAGACTGTACAGGTTAGGTATGGGGACAACTTTTCCATCAAGAACCCGCAGGTTGTGGGTACTGCTACAGACCTCATGATGAATGCCCATTAAAATGGAATTGTTCACAATTATTGAGCATGGAAAATATTGAGGCAAAAGGAGAAAATGCTGGTTATCAGCATTTTCTTCTTTTGCCTCAATGTTTTCACACAAGCTTTGTTTCATAGAAACATATAAACCAGATCTTGTTTTGGAAAGGGTTCTAATAGAGTACCTGTAGTCCAAACAATACAACAGTAGTCAGGCCAATCCAGCTGTGTAGACTGTACAGGTTAGGTATGGGGACAACTTTTCCATCCAGGACCCGCAGGTTGTGGGTACTGCTACAGACTTCACGATGAATGAACATTAAAATGGAATTGTTCACAATTGAGCATGGAAAATATTGAGGCAAAAGGAGAAAATGCTGGTTATCAGCATTTTCTTCTTTTGCCTCAATGTTTTCACAAGCTTTGTTTCATAGAAACATATAAACCAGATCTTCGTCGGTGTAAAAGCAAAACCTCATATGTCAGTTTTTGCGATTTTCAAAGTACAAACTTGTGTGCCCAGTAACAGACAATTCTTGCAAGTTTTGAGATATTTTTACTGATCAGTATTGATGACAAATCATTTGTGAACAATATGACCAAATTTCAAGTAAAACATTTCAGTTTGGTAAAAGTTATTACACTTTTTTTCCTCCCTTTCGAAATTTTCCAAAATCGAGATATGAGGTTTTGCATTTACAACGACGTCTTGTTTTGGAAAGGGTTCTAATAGAGTACCTGTAGTCCAAACAATACAACAGTAGTCAGGCCAATCCAGCTGTGTAGACTGTACAGGTTAGGTATAGGGACAACTTTTCCATCAAGAACCCACAGGTTGTGGGTACTGCTACAGACCTCATGATGAATGCCCATTAAAACGGAATTGTTCACAATTGAGCATGGAAAATATTGAGGCAAAAGGAGAAAATGCTGGTTATCAGCATTTTCTTCTTTTGCCTCAATGTTTTCACAAGCTTTGTTTCATAGAAACATATAAACCAGATCTTGTTTTGGAAAGGGTTCTAATAGAGTACCTGTAGTCCAAACAATACAACAGTAGTCAGGCCAATCCAGCTGTGTAGACTGTACAGGTTAGGTATGGGGACAACTTTTCCATCCAGGACCCGCAAGTTGTGGGAGTCGAACACTGCCTTCAAGCCGACCGCCGCAAATATCAGAGCACCGAGGTGGATCGACGCATGAATTACCTTGATGTAGATTTTCTTCATATTGCGAAACACCCTGTATGATAGTATGGCTGAAATGATAGGGGGAATGATAAAATCAATTTTTTGGCCCCATTGCTTCCAAACTGTTTCCATAAATGTTCGGATTTCAATCTTGAGAACCAGTAAAATCAGAAGGGTCATATCAGGAGAATATAGTGGTAAGGACCTAGAATTAACCCATTACCACATGTTGACACTTTTTGACTCCCTACAAGAAAAAGGCACTGGAATACACTGTAAGAAATGAAGAAATTACTTGTGACAAGCAATTTCTTCATTTCCCACAATGTTTTCTACCCAAAAGGGTAAAAAATGTTAAATTTCATTCACTTTAAACTGTCTTCTGCATGTTACGAAACACCCTGTATGATAATATGGCTGAAATGAAAATGTGAAAAAATAAACCTTTTCTCACAAAATTCTAGGCTTGTCCAAGCTGAAAGAAGTTGCAGACAACACTTTCTGTGTGATTAAAGTTTAAAATCTGATGACCTTTGTGGTAAAAAAACATTTTGGGAAATGAAGAAATTGCTTGTCACAAGCAATTTCTTCATTTTCCACAATGCTTTCCAAAGTCTATATTGTGAGGCATCAAAAGGCATCATTGTGTGGGAATGGGTTGATATATAAATCCTTTCCCAAAAAACACAATTTCAGACTGCTTCATTTACAAAGTAGAAATGTTGTGTGCTATGGCAGTAGGAAAGTACATTTTTGTATTTTCAAAATGCTTAAACACTAAGCAGAAATCAAAGGTGTCACAATTTGGGAAAGTTTTTTTTAACCCATTACCCGCAGAGGACAAAATCAAAGATGTTGTAGACAACAATTTGAAGTTAATGAAATTTTACTTTTTTTGCCTTTTAGCATGGAAAACATTATTTGAAATGAAGAAATTGCTTGTCACAAGCAATTTGTCATTTGCCATAATGTTTTCAAAAGCCTTAATAGTTCTATTGTACGGTGTCAAAAAGTGTCAATGTGTGATAAAGGTTAATTTCTAGACCTACACTACATTGTATCAATCTCAAGTTGCTCATAAATTATCCATTACAGCCAAATTGCAATGGTTATACATTTTAAGGTAGTATACCCGTAATATTGCCATTTTGAATTTCATACAAAATCAGCATTTTTTGAGCGGCGTGACCGTCATTATGTATCCGAACATATTCGGGCTAGGTTGTAAACATTCGGCCGTGGAAGCTCCATCACCCAATGTTTTCGATGTTGCCCGTATAATTCCAACAATGCCTGAATCTCATTAGGGATAATCTACCTTAAGCCTAAAAGATCAAAGAAAGCATTATTCAGCACTTTCCTTGAAAACATGGCAATTACAGCTCTCATACTTAATCTACAATTCACATGTTTTTGAATGCCATTGACAAAATATTTTTTAGCCTCAAATTGCTTCCCAAGCATTCTCTATTAGGGATTTCAAAAACAAAGACATATCTGGAAAAGTGTTAAATATGTTATTCTCAAAGATCAAAAGAAAGTCAATCAGCATTTTCAATCCAAAACATGGTATTTACAGTTTTACATAATCTCTAGTAACAAAGGTTTGAAAATAATTTACAAAATGTCATCTGTACTATATTGTTTGACAAAACAACACCATTTTTAACCTTGTTCTTTTACAGATCTAGCAAAACTTGTTTTTTCTCCATCCAAATTAGCGATGCCTTTTGACACATGTATCTTATTGGGAAGGTTAACCCATTACCAGACAGGTCCAAATTCAAAGATGTTGCAGATGACAGATTCAACTGAATGAAATTATATATTTTGTGGTCTTGATGGGAAAAAACTTTGTGGAAAATAAAGGAATTGCTAGTCACAAGCAATTTCTTCATTTTCCACAATGTTTTCCAAAGCCTTTATCTTGTAGAACATCAAAAAGCATCATTTAGGAGGAATAAGTTACAGAAAACATTGGGGCAAAAAAGAAAATGCTGATACCAGTAGTCAGCATTTTCTCCTTTTCTCTGAATATTTTCTAAGCTATCACACACACACACACACACATCCTGTATCACATCCATATTGTGGTCTGCAGAAGCTTTTAGCCCTTTCCCAAATAACATAATTGTAGGATGTTCCACAAAGGTTGGATTTTAATTCTGGAAACAGGTAAAATTCAGCAGGACCATATCAATTAAGAGAATAATTTGATTGGGGTTTAACGCCATTTTCAACTGCTATAGTCATATTGTGGCAGCTGAAGCACCTAACTATGGATTCCTGTCATTTTCCATACTAGTACTAATACAACATCCTAACCATTGGTGGGTGGCAATTTTGTCAGAAAGGATATTTGCTGGCAAGGGGTCGAACCCAGGAACTCACAAGTGAGAGGCAGATGCGCTACCTACTGCACTATGGCTGCAATAAAGCAATTAAGGGTGACCAAAAGAACAAACACAATGTTTTTAAATGGTAAGAACCTCACATTATAGCCTATTACCATTACTAAGCAAACTTTTCTTATTACAGGTTACATGCACTTGGAATTAATTTGTTTTTACTGCATATAAATGAAGAGATTCATTAAACATTATTATTTATGAACATTAATGTGATGTAATAATCATTCTCAATTAAGAAGGATTTACAGCAAAACAACTCAGTATTGTCCATTTACATAAAAATAAATGTTAATGAAGAATTCATAGTCTAAATAGGTTAACATGAAAGACACAAGTGTGTCGAAATTCAGAATTTATGATAATTTCATTAGTACTAGGAAGCCTTTCAAAAACATTTCTTACTTTTGATCTGAAAATGGGACAGCTTTCAAAGAGCACATTCCAAGGTTAACCCTTTCCCAAACAAGACCGGGTTTTGACGCCCCTTTTGAGAATGAGTTTATTGGGGTTTTACGCCGTTTTCAACTTCTAAGGTCATATCGTGGCGGCTGGAGCACCTAACTGTGGGTTCCTGGCATTTCTCGCACCAGTACAACCACAATATCCAAACCGAGACTCCAGCTGCTCTCTCACATAGATGATTCACACCCATTGGTGAGAGACAAATGACTTTTGTCAAATGTCAGAATGGATACTGGCCGAGCCAGGGTTCCAACTCAAGACCCCTGGTTTTACAAACGTAACTGACTGAGCTATCCGGGCTCGGCTTCCCTTTTGAGAAAACATTTAGGCAAAAGAAGAAACTGCTGATAACCAGCAGTTTCTCCTTTTACCTCAATATTTTCTCTGCTAAATTGTACATAAATCTCATCCTTTTGAACATCCATTTTGTCATATAAAGCAGCTTTCAAAGTGGAACAGTCATTTTTTTGTTGTTGTTGTTTGGGAAAGGGTTAATACAGTTGAAAGAATATTCAGTCACTGTACAAGGAATGAAATGAGTACAAAATTTCTACCCAGGTACCTGTCTGACAATTACCCGTAGGTACCCGGGTACCAGCACAAATAGATAAGTCATGCATGAATTTAGATGGTTCATTCAGATTGTAGTAATAGTAGTCGAAAACCTTGTAAAACCCCAATAAACCATATCAGATTGTAGTACATGAGCAATCCACAATTAGGCTGATCTAGATTCATGGTCTTCTCAAATGCAGTAAGAATCCTTTTCAAAGATCCCTGTTTATAGAGCAACATATTATAGGGGGTGAAAGCATTCTTAATTTGTTATTTCAAATCCAAACTCTATGTTGTGGCCTTGTGGGTACAGATAGGAGACTAGGCTCCACAACTAGCACCTTCACGGTGCTCTGTGTTATCAGTCCCACATATCAGTCGGTTTCAGTCAAATGGAGTCTAGTCCAGGGACTAGGTACTAATTTGAATCATCTCAACAAGATGATTTCAATTAGAATCCAAAACACAGAGTTTGATGAGCAATAAATGAAATATTGCATTTTGAAAAGCCTTCACTCCCTCTGATCTGTAGCTCTGGGTTTTGATCTGACAGTGCTAATGCACAGGCTGATCTAGATCCATGGTCTTCTCAAATGCCATAATGGACCCTTTTTTATAGATCATCCCCACTCAAATATAACATTACTCTTACCATTAGCATACAAAAAGATCAGTCCAATCACCATAAACACCGGATGATAGTTAAACTCCTTCCCCGGGTCCTCCGTCCACGCGAATCCTCCGAGATAATGTCCCATCCATACTGCGACCAAGATCACCGCCGTCAGACCGAGCCCCTCGATGATCAGGATCAGAATAGAGAAGTAACACATGTTGGTCGACGCCGACGCACCGTCTTTCTGAGAGTTATAGCCCTCCATTTGATCATATCTGGAATGACATTGAACATTATGTCACTTTTCAACAAAAACCTCGTATCTGCAGCTTGTTTTAAGCTGCAGATACAAGGTTTTTGTTAAAAAGCAGCAATTAACAGTTTACAAAACATGACATTCAACAACAATTTTTATAATGCATCAGAGCTTCAGATAAGGTGGGTGATGGCTTTTCAAAATGCAATATTTCACTTATTTTAACCCATTACCAGGCAACAAAATTTTGGACTGTTACAATTTGAAAGGTGTTGCAGACGACAATTTCAAGTTGATAAAATTTCAAAAATCTTTCCACAATGTTTTTCTTCATTTTCCACAATGTTTTCCCAAGTCTTTCCCTTTGAAGGAGTCAAAAGGCGTCACTGTGCAGTAATGGGTTAATTAATATAACAGTATTCATCAAATTATCCTATGTTTTGATACTCATTGAAATTGTCTCAACATGACAGTTCAAATGAGTACCCACAACATAGGGTTTGAAATTGAAATAAAGAAGTTAAAATGTCCCCACCCCTTTCCCTTATCTGTAGCTCAGATGCATCTGGAGAGAGAGCATTTCAGATCACTGAGGATCTGGATCAGATTGTACATCAAAGTAATTTGTGTTCATGTTGTTCTTGAATACCTTAACCCTTTCCCAAATGGCAAATTTTCAAAATTTCCATTTCAAAAGGGGCTGAGGACGACAAATGAACCTTGTTTAAGATAGAATTTGTGTACAATATAGCAAGGAAAATATTGAGACAAAAGGAGAAACTGCTGGTTATCAGCAGTTTCTTCTTTTGTCTCAATATTTCCCAAGCCATTTCTATTAGAGAAGTCAAAACCATGTCTTGTTTGGGAAAGGGTTAATTAAAGGCCTTTATTTCAGATATTGATTTATAATTATACATGATCTTAAAACAAATTATTAATCATTAATCACAAATATGCTAATTGATTAATTAATGATAAAAATATTGAATTGTTAATCAATTAATAATTAATTAAATTACTGATCATGATTAGACTATGTGGGAAAACAAAAATTAAAACTGATCTACTTTGAATATCAACTCATTACTGATCAGCATTTATTTGGCATTTTCTAGTTTGAAAACCACTGTAGATGCCAAACGATAGACGGAAAATATTAATTTTTTCTCTGATGTTTCATCTTAGGGACATCAAAACAAGGAATTGTTCAGGAAAGGGTCAATTTCGGAAGACAGCTTTTCTAGATAAAGGAATTATTAGATAATGTGTTTAAATCCTGGTTGACTAAGGACAGGACATGACAAGAAAGATTCACAAAATAATTATAAAATTGTAAACATGGACATCTTTTTCTCGTAAAAGCTGTTTAACCCTTTCCAAAACGACAAATTTTCAAACTTTCCATTTCAAAAGCTGCTGCAGACGACATATGGACCTTGTTTACGATAGAATTTGTGTACAATTTAGCACAGAAAATATTGAGGCAAAAGGAGAAACTGCTGGTCATCAGCAGTTTCTTCTTTTGTCTTAATGTTTTCCACTGCCTTTTCTATTAGAGACGTCAAAACCCGTTCTTGTTTGGGAAAGGGTTAACCATTTGTAATACCAAGCCCTTGATCCTTTTTTTATGTCCTTGGTAGAAATGCTCGAGACAACATTGAGGCAAAACATAAAATGCTGTCACCATCATTTTCTCCATTTGCCTCAAAATCATTTATAAATTCTATTTTGATCAATATCCATTTTGTTGTCTGCATTGCCTTAGGATAACCCTAAAATTCTGATGTTTGGGTACAGGTTGACGCAAAAGGAACTACATAAAGCTACAAATATTTACCAAAAAATAGCTACAAATATTTACCAAAAAATGCTTATTTTCTTAAAATTAATATACTCCTCAGCTTTCTTTATAAAAGTGAAGGTTTAACCCTTTTTACAAATTGTTCTAAAAGAAGTTGAAACTTACAGATCAAAACTAAATGCCACAGATACGAGGATTTACAATGATAGGACTGGTGAACAATGTAACAGTTTAAAACACAGACAATATTGAGGTTAAGGAGAAATTGCTAATTAGTGACTGATATCGCCATTTCTTCTTTTGCCCAATGGATTTTTTTTTTCTATTAGAGACGTCAAAACTAGGGCTAATTATTTGTAAAAGAGGTTAATATAACGTATCAAAATACAAAGCAATCTGGCACTGACTTTAAGATAACAAGAATTTGAAGGAGTATTTCACCATTTCCCAAACAAGACCTGGAGGCCCGTATTATCAAAGATCTTACAACCAACTAGTCCAAGTTCACAGTGTAGGAGCGGAAGTGTGTGAACACTTGTCTTTGAGTGATAACTTGTGTGTCTGTACATCGAGGAAATGCAACTTGGTAAACATCAGCGGTTGACATTGGTAAGATTTTATGTTTTTTTTCTGGATAAACACAACAGTTTTGTCAGATCATTGTACCAATCTCTTTATTTTTTATTCCCTGTAATATTTTTAGAGCGATCGGAGATATTAGTTCTAGATTTAATTCATTTTAGGCCCGATTCACTTGGGCATGAACTAAAACGGGTGATTTAGCTGTTACGAATCACAGTTTTTATTCGAATAGATGCATACTGTAGGGTATTTCGCGACAAAATTTTCATTCACAGCTCGTACATATGTGTTTGTTGAGATTTATATAATCATTTGGTTAGGAAACCGTCTAAAACTTCCATTTTTTGCCGTTTAAAAAAATATCTTTTTTGTACAATCGTTTGTCAAGTCCTGTACAATAGCCTGACAAGAAATATTTACTTTTGTACAACGGCTTGAATTGCATATGTGACATATTGATTGCAATAAATGCGTCTTTACCTCTTTTTGCATTATATTCGACTGATATTTTCATGATATTATGCTCGCCCGTAAAAGATACAGAGAAAACATGTCGGTAAAATAAGAAATTTTTGCATGATGGAAAATCACGTGACATAATTTTATAAAATCTTCCATTACTAACCTAATATTTGATTTACACCGACGAAATACTATACTAAAGTATAATTGAAGTCTCAATCTTTGTCAATCTGTTATTTAAAATCCGGCTTTAACCGATATCAACATTTGACAGGGACCAATTACAGTTGGCGCCACATCGTATGGCACGTGTTTATGTTTTGTTTAACGTTCAATTACATTTGAACAAAATATAAACATAGTGCCATACGATGTGGCGCCAACTGTAATAGTCATCATCCATGACCCTGGGAAATCCAAAATTGATTATTTTTACTGTAACCAAACAGATCTCCTGTCTGGATCTCCTGTTATATATAATTTTACAAAACACAATTGTAAACACACAATTTTGCACTGAAATGTGATTTCAACGAGGCATACCTAACGGTTTTTGAAAGTGCGTAGCATGGCGAATGGCACAATCAAATGCGCGTACTGTACACTTTATCCCACCAAATCCGTTGAGTATACACGCGGTATAGTCACGTGACATTTTCCATGGACAGCAAGCTGAGTTAATAGTGTCTTTTGGTGGAAGGTCACTGAGATGGGCTCCTATATACTCTATGTAAAATGCCCTTTATCAACACATTTTTACACCTTTTCCAAAATAAGAATGAGCAAAACTATGCCTGAAATGGCACAGATCCATCCTTGTACTGCAAAACTATCTGCAAATAGACCCATCTCATGTGATTCATTTTTTTTCACAATTTTCACTCAAACATATAATTATACCGTGCACCCAAACACACAAAATAGTCCTGAAAAGAAAGATGGATTCTGGCTCAGAAATGAGAAAACATGTCACTCAAAAGCATCCAATGAAAACCTTAGCTCAAAATCATTCATGCAGAGAGTAAGGCACCATCAGAAAAGGGGCCAATTTTTTTTAAAGAACTATTTTAGCACCCCATGGCCCGGAAGGACTTCTCCGAGTGACCTTACTCCTTTTGTGGTGAAATATGACAACGACCTATGAATGATAAAAAAAAAATAGCGAGTCTAAATTGGCGAGGAAAAGAGGGATTTCGATTTATAGAAATATGTGTTTCGAACCTACTATCCTTAAATAAATCGACGTAATACTATCTGTAGACAGCTACTGTACTGTCACGGCCACTGCGGACAGCAAATGTGTCATTATTCGCCATCTTTCAGTAAGAATTATGCTTCTCTGCCAATTTACATATATTGGAATATACAGTAACCTTTCGTCACGGCACATGGTTCGATGTAGAATAGGGCACAATTATATTTTAGTAAACAGTGACATAATTTCGGACAAACAATATTATTTCGAAGGTGTTGTTACAAAATCTCGTAACTACGGCTTGATTCTAGCCGTAGTCAAGAGTTTTCAAAAAGGCACCGACGGTTTATCAAAACATAACGTTTGGCAAACCAAGTCTACACGTTTAGCACAAAATTCGTTGCTATTATATAAACTCATTCATCAATCTAAAATGAATTTTGAAATATAGGTAAAGAAAGAAGCCTATCCTGTGGAACATTGGATAACAAATTAAAGAAGATAACCCGAAATTTCGTGTTTGTGTTGATATTGAATTTGTAATCCGTGTGAAATATAGGCAAGTGACATTACAAACTGCATGTAAGCGATTGTACAATGAATTCATAAGGGAATTGTCGTTAGCCAAACGATTGTACATAAAAACTGTCAAAATGCGGACACTTAAATCGGGAATTTTATTGGATTGGACATCATTTCGGCTGAATCATGTTCTTAGTGAAAAAATACATACATAAAGGCATTTAATTTTGGGAATAAACAATACGATGAATGTTAAAAAAGCGATAAAAATGACAATTTTATGTGGTGAAAATCATGCTCCAATTTTCCCATCTAAATGATCAAGGCATTTTGTATGGTTTAAACAGCTCAGACCGGGCGCATATTAGGACGATGCCTTTCATGTTTATTCAAGATTACGACATTACAACAAAATAAAAGATATATGTCGAAATAATTATCAATCATAAACTTTTTCTTACCTATGTCAACCGCTGATGTTTACCAAGTTGCATTTCCTCGATGTACAAACACACAAGCTATCACTCAAAGACAAGCTTTCACACACTTCCGCTCCTACACTGTGAAGTTGGACATACAATCATTTGTCAAACAATCATTGATAATACTGGCCCAAGCTTTTGACATTCCTAATAGATTTTTTTAGGTTACGGAAAATCTCAAGGCAAAAGAAAAAGCTGACTACCAGCATGCTCTTTTTTTCCTTCAATATTTCTGTAATCTAATGTTCCAAATTAAATAAAGAAATAATATTTTGAGAAGAGGTTGAATCTAGATAAAAACCACTGAGATAAGAATGACAAATAAAAGCTTTCACTAGCATTCAGACGACAAAATAGATATAATTTATAAAGAAAGAATTATATGGTATTAGACAGTGGTAACAATTAAAATTGACTAACAGCAAATTGAGCAGCAACAAATTTTAATCAAAATCATCAAGCAAACTTTCTGTAGAAATACCAAAAAAACTTTTTATCTCTTACTCACAATGAAAACCCAGAATTCAGTAATTTATCAATATCTTGCTTCTTCCCTTCCCGCACAGTAAATCAGAGTGAGCTTCTGGTGCTAATAAGAACATAAACTTTATGCAAATGCTCTACTTCCATTTTGATTGGATCATATCTAGGTTTAAGGTTTTCCCAAACAATAACAGTTTGAACAGTTTCAATTTGAAAGCTGCTACAGATGACAAAACAGATGTTGATAAAGATAAAAATTTGTGTACAATATAGCACACAGAGAAAACTTCAAGGCAAAACAAGACAATGCTGGTTATCAGCATTTTCTCTGCTAGCTCAAAGCTTTCAAAAACCTTTTTTCCTTCAAGTAGCAAATCAAAATCAGGCCATGTTTAGGAAAAGGTGTGATCATTTATTATTTGGAACAAGAAAAACATGGTTCAGCAAAAACATTTTTATATAACTTGATGAATCCTTTCACAAACAAGACCTGCTTTTTGACATCTCTAATAGTAAAAGACAGGGAAAAGATTGAAGCAAGAGAAGAAAATTTTGATAATCAGCATTTTCTCCTTTTGCCTACATATTTTCTATGCTATATTGTGCACGAATACAATCACATTTTGCCCTGGGCAGCAGTTATCAAATTGGAACAGTCTAAATTTTTGCTGTTTGGGAAAGGGTTAAAATTATGTGTATATACATTTACCAGTACATTAATTTTATTGTCAACATTTTTGAAAGAACATCTGCACCTATAGTCAATTACCTTTTCCCAAACAAGACCTGACAGAAAGGGCTTTGGAAAACATTGAGGCAACATGAGTGATTGATAGCCTCATAGATTAACCATTTTCCTGAGTAAAAATTGTAGGATGGTCCAAAATGAATGTAAATGATGTTGCAGATGACAAACTGTATACCCAGGGACTGAAATCCAAAATATCACATTATTTTAACTAATGAGTGAGTTCTTGTCCCAAAGGATTTTTCTTTAGTTAAAATTGGAGTAATCCATACCTTTAATTGTCACATCAGTTTTCCATGTCACATCATTGGACATAGTTTGATTGAAAAAGATCAATTCACAATCCTGATGTACTTCATATGCAAAATATAACAAGCAATTTCTTCATTTTGCTCAATGATTTCCATAATCTGAATGAATCCAGATAACATAATTTCATAATGTTACATCTGAAGATCGCGCATTAGGGGTCATCTTCTGTGACCTGGGAATTTCCATGTTTTCTATTTTTACACCAACTAATCAAAACGCTCGTTGCAAACGCAGGTCTGTTGTCCATGACAACAACACCAAAATGGCTGCTGTCGAAAGACACGCGCGTGACACCGAGCAAATAGCAAAGTCCGTTAGTTATGAGAGCAAAGATATGGCATTTATTAATGAAGTGGATAGGTTTCGGTATATTTTTGGCACTGTACTAAGTGGCAGTTTTGTGCGATCATTGTGCTAACCCGAAGTAGAGCGGTGTGTAATTTTGAACATAAATAAACTATGTATTGACAATTGGTATAGTTTTGTAATAGTAGTCAGATTAGCTCAGTTGGTAGAGCTGCCGCCTTGAAAACCGTAGGTCAGAGGATCGAACATCGCGCCGACTTCATCTTTTTGTCCCCCTATTTTTTTATCGTCTTTATTACATTTTTTCCATACAAAATTATTCTAGAAATTGCAAAAACGAAATAAAAATACAATTACCAATTATGTTTTTATATCCGTGATTTCTAGAAACTGTTAGTTTGAAAAATATAAAATACTTAGTAGGAAAAAATATGAAGCCTAGATGGAAGTCGATCCCTGGTCATCAGGTTCATGGGTCAGATGCTCTACCGACTGAGCTAATTGGGAATCTATTTGACACTGATTCAAATTGCCAATATATAGTTTATCGTAGATGGGTAGTCAAAACCTCGTAACTACAGCTTGAAAAAGCTGGAGTTACGAGGTTTTGACTCCCCACCGACGTGGTACGTTTATAGGTTAACATCGCTTTGTTTCGGATTGGCGTGTATCGTGTTGAACTGTTGCTGCCATGCAGAAAACTATCTGCTTCATAAATGCCATGTTTTTGCTCTCAAAATTAACGGACTTTGGTCTTTGTCTTTGTAGTGAAATCACCACACTGGAGGCGTCCATGGCTACTAGTTATCGTTAGAAACGGAAGTCTAGTGTGCACGGTAGTGCGCATGCCCGTGCGCATGCGAAAAATCTTTCAACTTTTCCAAAGTAAAATCTGATTGGTCCAAAGAAAGGTCACAGAAGATGACCCTCAACGGGTCGTCGTTAGATCCTACTGAAAGATAGGATCTATATTTCAATTAGATTGTGATTTCCAAAACCTATATCAAGAAGTAGGTCAAATAGCGTCATTATAACAGTAACCACGGTGTATAATCATGTGACTTAGAATTTCCGATAATCTTCAATAGCTTTGTCAATACTTAACCAATTTGAATTTGGTTTGAAGCAGAGAATGTGGAAAAATGTCAGGAATAACATGGTTGTGGTAGATTTTTTAAAAATCAACTGATAAAAAAGTTATTGATGATAAACCAAAATTTTGGTTTATCTTCAATAACCTTTTTATCAATAGATTTTTCAAAAATCATGCACATCCATCTAATGCGTGACGTCTGTCCACATTCTCTGCTTCAAACCGAATAAAGTTTGATCACTGACCTAAGAAAACTTAAACGCGATTTCAATTCCAACATTTTCGTCTTCAAATTAGACGCCATTGTTTAGTTTTAATTAAACAACACGATCACTATCAGTTTTACTGTAATATTAACCCTTTCCCCAACAAGACCTGGTATTGACGTCCCTAATAGAAGTTGTTTTGGAAAACATTGAGACAAAAGAAGAAACTGCTGATAAACAGCCTCAATATTTTCTTTCCTATAGTATACACAATTTTCATATCAATTAACATCTGTTTTGTCGTCTGTAGCTCAGTTTTTGAATTGGACCAGTTTAAATTTTTGCCATTTGGGAAATGGTTAAGACTAGATAAGTCAATAAGTGATGATCTTTACCCTTTTCCAAACAAGAGCTTGTTTTTACTTCCCTACTAGAAAAGGTATGGGAAAATATCAAGGTAAAAGAAGAAAATGCTGAAGATCCCCATTTTCTTCTTTTGCCTCTATAATTCCTTTACTATGATGTACCTAAATTCAATCTTTTCATTCATATTTCGTTCACTTATCCACAACAGCTTTTAAATTGGAGAAGTCTAAAATTAAGTTGTACGGTAAATCTTTAAAGAAATATCGCAAGATATCAATGTTTTATAAATTGACCTTACCATAATTATGTTAACTAATACCCATTATCAGATGAGAAAAATTTAGACTTGTCAGAATTCAAAGATGTTGCAGACGACAATTTCAAGTTGATAACATTTCAAGAAACAATGTGGATAATGCATTTTCAGCATTATTTATCAGCATTTTCTCCTTTGCCTCAATGTTTTCTGTGCTATATTTTTGCAAGAATCCAAACTTTTTCAACATCCGATTTGCTGTCTACAGCAGCTTTCAAATTGAAGCACCCTAAAATTTTGTAGTATTGCAATAAGGGTTAAAAGAATCTGCAACTCCTTTCAAACAATGCAGATCTAAAATGTTGCTTTATAGGAAAGGGTTAAATTATCATTCCATCACATTTCACAGCTGTTGAAAAAGGATCAATATTACATATTTCTCAATAACTTCAATTTGACAAGTTTATAAATGTTCTAACTTGTGACCTGTCATCCTAAAAGGGATCTTACAGGAAGTGTGAAAGGTATCGACCCTAGTCAGTCTGCGCAGTCCGCACAGTCTGACTAGGATCGAAACTTTTCACTCTGATATAATTTTCCAAATGTAGGTTTCCTCTATCATGCTTTATAAAACAAATCACTGGTGGTGAACTAAAACAATTTTCGCGACAACAAGGTATAGATATTTTGCGTTTAAATGTGAGTTTATAGATTTTTTTCCTAATGACTATGAACTTGTTCTAAAAACAGACCGGGTTTACCTTTTTGTATTGACAAACTGTCGTTGTTGTTATAAAATCTCGTAACTACGGCTTCGATAAAGCCGTAGTTACGATATTTTATAACAACATCGACGGAATACATTGATCACGAAAAAACGTTCCTCGCTTTGGCCGAGTACTACATCTGGTTGACCTCTGCTGGGTTTGATCCATTTCTAAAAATGTGGTTTTATGAGCTTCCCATAAGGTCCCTTTTAGCGTGACTGGTCATAATTCAACCAATTCCCATTTTAACCTATTCCCATTCCTAAACGGCAAAATTTCACTGTTGAAAATTAAAAAGTGAGACTGACAACACTATTTATCCAATAGTTAAAAAGAAAATCCTATCTCAAAGCATATATCGTATAGCACTTTATTTCTGCGGGGACTTTATTTCTGCTATTTCTGCGATCGTGGACGGCACCGCAGAAATAAAATCCGCAGAATATTAATCCTGAATGTAGAGGTTGTTGTTATTCTGTAATCTTGGTCAGTACAGTACATGGACAAGTTAAACTGTTACCACTCGATGGAAAGAACAATATCATAACAATGGAGTGCTTTCCGATTCAAAAATGGTGTAACTTAGGCTTAAACTTAGGTGTAGATAAGACATTTTAGATCATCAATAAACAATGATTTAACAAGTTTGACTGATTTGTAACAGTTTGACATGTCTTTCTTCCCACACCTATCTGTATACAGCATTGTTTCCCAATACGCCTTTTTAGATGTTGGTAAATTAGTGGGATTATCCCTTTACGGAGTGATTAGAATATTTGGTAAGCATCGTCTTTCAAATTATGTCTGATACTGACTTAAACTGATTTAATAGCGCAGAAATAAATCTTTGATTTTGCAAAATGAGAGACCGCAGAAATATGTTCCACAGAAATTTAACCCGCCTGATTTCTGGAAAAACCGCAGAATTTGGACCCCGCAGAAATAAAATGCTATACGGTAGAATATTGAAGAAAAGGGAGAAAATGCAGGTTATCAGCTTTTTCTTCTTCTCCTTTAATTTCTTTCAAAACGTTTACACCCTGATCATTCAGCATGATCAATTTGGGTTATTGAAGACTTCCAGCGCATTGTATATTTATGTCGCATAGAATCTACAATACAGACTCTATCTGATTTAGTGTTCGTTAACCTAGGGCATGGTTGTGTAATACTGTAGACATCACATAAACTAGCTGGCAGTCTCGTTTATGCGAAATAAATCAGCCAAATTTTAAAATATACTGCAATTTCATAGGTCCAAAAATATAGAGGTTGAATACTAATTATTGAGAGGCTAGTGGAGGATTTAACCCATTTTATTCCGTTTTTATTCACCTTTCAGTGTGTGGCTAAGCAAAGAGGTTATTCGACGAATTTACTTCTCGATACATTGGTTGATATAAGAGAAAAACGTGCGGCACGAGCATGAACACATTTCGAAATTGAAAGAAAGTGCAATTGTAAAATGTGTTGTTATAAAACCTCGTAACCGCAGCTTGATTAACACTGTAGTTATAATGTTTTGCAATAATGAAAGCTGTTTCTCCTTAGGCTTAAATGTAATGTACTGTTTATAGGCTCCACCCTGTCTCCCGAATCAGGGGTCTCGGTCGCCAAAATCTGGGGCCGTTATTGGGCCCCATTCCCAATGGCAAAAAGTATCTTTTTTTCCCAATTCTCTGGTGAAAATTCCCAATGAGGACCCAGAATGCCCTATGTTAAGACCTCATCTTCATTTACAAACATTTTGAAGACAGTTTTAGAGAAGATTCTTAAAACAAGAGTATGTACAAATGCATTTTACATGACTACAGTCTAATTTGCAGCTGAAACTGAGTGACAGTATGAATACAAACTTGTTTTAGTTTTTCCCAATTTAGGTGAAAACATCGCTATTTTTCCCAATTTCACTGGTCCCTGGCCCCAAACAAAAATTGGTAGCAAGACCCCTGCGAATAAAAACAGAATATACCAGTCCAATACCAGACGACAACATTTTGGACTGTTTCAATTTGAAAGTCCTTTTTAGTGCTATTTTGGTACAAATGCAAATACATTTTCTTAAACAATGCTTTATAACCAGAATAACTGAATTATAGGAGTCACACTGCTTCTTTGTGACTAAAATTACCCATATGTAAATGATCATTATTTATTTTCCAATTTTGGGAATTTCAATTTTGAAAATTGGAAAATTCTTACTTTGAAATTGGAAAAAAGGAGACCTTTTCCAAATTGGGAAGACACTCAATACCAGCCTCTGTTATAGAAGGAAGAAAAGCCCTGGGAAAACGTTAAATACAACAGCAAACAACAGCAAGATAAAAAGACAACGATTGTTCAAACTACAAGTTCCACAACAACACGATGCTAGTATTACAAACCCTCTGTTCATTGTTGTACTCTTCTAGGCGGGGCCTATATCCTAGATCTGACCCTGTGATAAAGTAAAATTATAATACTTAGCCATTTTCTCTAGTCCTTTTTGAAAGCTGTTGTTGACAACAAAATCCATGATGATCAAAATAATTTTTTGTACAACTTAGCAGAAAGACAAAAAGAATGAAATGCTGTCCATAAATATTTTAAATTCTATATAAAATTTTATTATAATGCACATACATGTATTTAATATTCAGGTAAAAACTTACATCTTGGTCTTTTGTACAAGCTTCTTACAAAGTTACAATTCTAAACATTTCACAGATTAATTTACAAGCTTTCAATTCCAAAGTCTTAATTTTTTGTGATGATGCTATATTCCTGCTGGATTACAAATATATCCAGACCAGTGGCCAAATTTGAAATTTATGATTATAAGGGGAAAGCATGATTGACAGATAAGAAAGAAATACTTATTTATATTTTAACCCATTACCAAACGGCCTTATTTTAGGCTGGTCCAAATTCAAAGATGTTGCAGACGACAATTTCAAGTGAATGAAATTCAAAAAAGCGTTGTCTTTTTGGGTAGAAAACATTGTGGGAAATGAATGTTTTCAAACGCCTTATCTTGTGGGGTGTCAACAGGAGTAACTGTGAGGTTATGGGATAAGCATTTCTCCTTGGGAACAATGTTTTCAATACTATATAGTAAAACTGTAAAAGCCAACTAGATCCATTTACAGCTCTAAAGGTTTTATTGGTTATTATTATGTATTCCACTTAGCATAATTATTTCTTTCATCTTCTATAATCTTAATAAATAGTACATAATTTTTTGTACATTCATAGCCTGTTTACCATTTCTGCAGTTCCAGCTTGCTTCTAAACAGATTTTATTAAGCTATACAGGGACAAAGACTAATAGGGGCCCAGTCGCCCATGGCCTTAAATTCTTGGGCTGGGCCTGACTGCACAGACTGACTGGGAATGGAACTTTGACAACTTTCACTCTAAAGTAATTTTCCGGATCTAAATTGATCTTCCTATCTTACAATATATTCATTTTCCAAGTGCAACATCTCATTACTCAGGGCTCGAATTTAAACTAGCATATTAGCAATTTACTAGTTAAAAATGAAAATTGCAAGTGATTTTTTCTGCACCAAAATTTTTTGTGCAAGTGAAATAAATCAATAGAAAATGAGATGTCAAGTGCTGCAAATGCACATTCCTTTGTGGTATAATAAATGTGATTTTGTAACTTTGTGAAAATATTATGACTGTTCATCATATTTGAAAGTGTTTTTTTGCAATTGAATTGATCTTGTTGCTAGTAGTGGTTTCAAAAGCCACTTGCAAAATATTGCAAGTCAGTTTTTTCTATGGGAAATTCTAAACCTATTACTGTCAACTAAGTCCAGTGAATAATCTAGAATTTGAAACCATGAGTCCTGGGGACGCATGGCTTTAAAAAGAATGCGTCCCAACTCAAAATTTAAGAGTCCCACCTTTTCATTTTCATTGAATTGTAGATCTACGCCAATTGATATTTATGTAGGCCTTTGTTGGGAAAAATGAATTAACATTGTTATGTTATTGTTATACTTTGTTTTCATTGTGGTTTTGTTGGACTATGTTTGAACACTGACCAAAACACAGTGCAGAGGTTCACTTTATCTTCTTGATCTTGACACTGCAGGGCGTGTTTATAAAAAAAAGAGATTGGGGAGAGAACTCAGAACCCAGCCTTAACCCTTTCCCAAACGGCAAAATTTTAGGGTGATCCACTTCAAAAACTTCCACAAATGACAAAATGGAAGTTATTAAAGATAGAATTTGTGTAAAACATGTCATAGAAAATATTGAGACAAAAGGAGAAACTGCTGGTTATCAGCAGTTTCTTCTTTTGTTTCAATGTTTTCCCAAGCCTTATCTATTAGGGACGTCAAAAGCAGGTCTTGTTTGGGAAAGGGTTAATATAGGAAAACTTCGTATGACATTTGTTCAAATTGGAAAAAGTTCTGAAACAAATTCATGAACGTTGATATAACCAAACACCAAAAAGTTGAAAAAACATTTTGGACATTCCGTCTATATATATCTTACAAGTTTAGATGTCTCTAACACAATGCCGGAGTCAGCCTGAAGCTAAGGTAAATGGACAGAATTTGTAATGGGTTGACATTGAGATGTCACATTAGTAGTTTTACTGTCAACGACAATTTCATTTTGGGCTTGGTCTGAAGTCGCCACTGTCCGTGGCATATTGGCAACCCCCTATTCTCTATCGGCTTCAATCTGTTTACCAATTTCAGACGGAAGAATTTGATCGCCGATGCAAGAACACGGTTTTACTTCACAAATGAACAAACTCTCTCAAAGGATGGGTTGCAATAAGGGGTCAAAAAATAGATTTTCTTTAAATTTTGTGGATTGATAGGGTTACATAATATCTTTAATTTGTATAAGTAAAAAATCTGGTTTCGGCTTATTTTCCGAGATATGGGTAAATAAAGTGGGTGGGGTAAGATGGACTGAAACACAGTAGGGGTTATAATTCTAAGTCGCTTATCTTTCTTATTTCTAGCCCAAGATGTATGAAAATCTGTATGCATGTCTTGTGATATATATGTGTTAAATATTTATGGGCTTATATTTGTTATTCCATGTATATCCTTTCCGTAATATTCATTCTTCGTTCTTTCGCAAAATTTCGCTATTTCTAACGACCAACTTTACCAAACTATCTCCACACGTTTTGTTTGAAACACGATTTTTATGAAACTTTACAGATGTATTTAACAATCAAGAGAACATGCCACTTAAACAGTTAGAGCATTGGAGGCAGACCCTTAGATTTAGTTGTATTGATTTAGCTTTCTAACAGACTGACATTTTCTGAACAATGTTTTTTCAATTTTTTTCTACAGACGTTCCTTTCAACGCATTTATTTTACATCGATTGGGAAGCAAGTTTCAACTTATAAATTTTAATCCCTCTCGATTGAGCTTCCTGGAAATCTACCAGTACTCGCGCCAAATGTGTGGGCCAATGAGAAGCCTTGAACAATCCCCTCTACCGGGGATTGGAACTTGATACCTCTTAGTCGCAAGGCCGACGCTCTACCCCTTGACTACAGACACCGCCTAGAATGCCCTCATATTGTCAACCAAATTTGGCACTGAAAATAATGAGTTGTGTTCTGCGTGTGATCCACAATATGGCTCCTAGTGTAACAGGTGGTGAAACCACTCGACCAGGATTCAAACCCTTGGTTTCAAGAATACCGTTCCTGCACACTTAACACTGAGTTACACGTATCATAGCCACCAGATACCTGTACCCGGCTACAATAGCAGATAGGACTAGAATCACTGAGACTGAGAGGCCAACACTGGCAACAGACTGAAGTCTGCCAGGCACTGAGATGACAATGTCCTGACATACAGTCGTATGAACAGTAGCGGGTCACTAGTGAGATTTCTCGTGACTGTGGCGAACGTGTATTACATACTTGGTTTTTTCTTTCGTTTCTTGTTAAATTAGTATATATTCTTCCCTTAGACGCAGAAATCAACATTTGAACTGCAGAATCTCGGAATTAAACAGCAATTTACTATGGGAGGTAATTGGAACAATAACGGGTCAGTGTGACGTATATCGGGTCACGTGATATTTCCTTGTTGGGGGCCATCTCAAACACTCTGTGTTCTGTCAAAACCTCCAGGAATACACCCAAGATGTCACCTTGCAACAAATTCGTGATTTCCCATGGTTTCACGAAGGTTTGAAGGTGATCAAGACTTCTAGGGCTATGGAAAATTTGAGCTGGAAGTGGATTTTCAAAATTTTAATTTACCATGAGCACGAATATTTCACTTGACAGACTATGTACAAATATTTGAGGACAAAAGAGAAGATGACAGCTCATTTGATTAGTAGCATTTGCTTCTCTTTTTTCAAAGTAGGTATATTACTTTGCAGAAATTACAGAAATTTGAGCATGCCTCCAAATGAGATGTGGTTTGTTGGGTCAATGCTTTCCAAACAAGACTGTTATGAGGTCCCTGAAAAGCACTGAGAGAAAAAAAAAGAAAATGGTGATAGCATTTTTATTTCCCCTCAGGCTCTCAGTTATTTTCTGCCCTGGCAAAACGGAACACCTAAAAGTTTGTCGATTTGGAAATAAAGGGTTATAAACATTTCTGGGGACAGTCTAATTCGCTCTGTTGGTAAGACGATGGCTCAACCACCCGTAGGGTTTTGGGTAGTATTCCGGCAGCGGCAATATTTTTCTGATGAAGTTTGACCTCTCTTCCGAATAGATTTTACTTTTTCCATGACATAAATCAGTCTTTTTCATTCATTCTCGTGTCTACAAGTATTAGACACACTCTAAAGTTAAGGACGCTCCTCTACTCTACTGTAGATTTACTAAGAGGAGTATTCTTATGCAGGACATATTAGAGCTCGTCCTTTTGAAAAGACCATTTATTCGTGAAATTAGATCTACATTGTATATAATAAAACAACAAGAGTTCTATGCTTTCTAAATATCCTTATTTAACAGTCACAGCATATGTTGTGGGCACTCATTGGAATCGTCTGAAGACAATTCCAATGTGTACAAACTACATATAGGACTATAGGTTTATAAACAGAAGTGAAATTTTGAATTTTGGAAATCCCAAACCGCTTTTCTATAGCGTAGTGTGAATATCAATAAAAACAAGAAATGGACATTATGACATTTCAGACCCATGTAGATCCAGATAAGCCTGAGCATAGAGTAAGACACTGTCTGTTCAGGAACAAAGTGTCGAAGTGGCGCTCTGGTATTAGCTAATAAAGTTAATTAAAAAAGCTTATATAGGGTATAGATTCGATCTTGCTCGAAATGTATGCATGCACAGAATTATCTAGAACTATATTGGTCTGAAATGATGAGATATATATAAAGGAAACTGTTTGAGGAATAACAACAGAATGGAATAAGCTTCAAACAAATGAATAAGTATCCTTTCCCAAACAGCAGAATTTTAGTCAGGCACATATTGAAAAACGTTGTAGAACATAAAAATAAGTTACGATACTTTGCATATGGATAGAAGTACCATTTTAAACATATGTCATACAGCGAAATTTTAGACTGTTGCAATTTGAAAGAAGTTGCAGAAGGCAATTTCAAGTTGATGAAGTCTTCAGATTTTACGTTTTCTGGATAAGAAGAATTATGGAAATGAATGAATTAATTGCCACCAACATTAATTCTTTCTTTCCTCAATGTTTGTCCAAATTGCATCTTGAGAGGTGTCAAAATTCATCTGTGCTGCTGGTTTAGTTAACAGTTACACTAAACCGGGTGAAATCTTCAAAAGCAGCATTATCATCTCTCTAAATGTTTTCTTGAATTGTAAAATATTTTGGTTATTGACATCAAAACCCAGGACTGTATTTTTTCGCAATGGCTTTCGCTGACTCCTGAGCAGGACTCTACCCTTTACATGTTGGACCCCATCTTCGCAAGCCAAGGGTGACATCTACGACGTAACGTGGGTTCATCTGCACTAGTTTTCAAATTGGACCAGTCTAAAATTTCGGTTTGGGAATGGGTTAACCCACTTCTCCTATAAATAAAAAGTACAGAGAAAGAAAAAAAGGAAGAGCAAAATAAATAAAAAAAGTAAGTATATAGCATTTTCTCCTATGCCCCCAATTCTCTTTTCTATATTTTTTTTTCAAAATGCATTGATTCGGTCGGCACAATCCCTTCAGCCAATCAAAAACGTCGTCAGTCGACCTGCATTCATTCGGTGGAGGTGAAAGCTTCGGTTTTTTTCCTTAAAGCATTACCAACTTTCAGCATTAATATCTCGACGACTACGCCAAATTATTAAATATGCGTTGGTAGTTAGAAAGTTTAAATCACATTCTTTAGAGAAAGAGTTTTGTTTGTGAATTTTAGCGATAGATTTTGGAAATATTCTGCCTCAAAAATGGTATCCCATAACGATAAAGACCGAGGTTGTACCCTCGATGAAAATATGAAAGTGAGGCTATGACGTCATGCCGACTGATTCTATAGGCCTAATTAGATCCTATTTTATTTCATCGTCTGCATAAACTGGCCTACAATTCTGTTGTTTGGGAAAGGATTGAATTAACCATGCTGTAATTTGCTATATTCTTACATAGGCCATTTCAATTGAGAAAAACATGGATAGAAAATCAGAAATCGCTTTTTCTCATTTTCCCTCTAGATGATGTTTTGAATAAGTTATTCTCTAGATTACCGTACAGGGATAAAGACTGGCAATTTTAACTTAGGGGCCCAGAATAGCAAAATTCAATACTTAACATTAAGGGTATAGGCATTTTCTCTAAAAATTCAGGGGCCCAGCCCAAAATCTATGGGCCATGGGCGACTGGGCCCCTGCTAATCTTTATCCCTGACCGTACATGTATAATTTCATTTTTGAGTAGATTCTTTGCTGTTTCTAGATATTTTAGCCTCAAAGGATCTTTATTTTGGACCATTCTTCCTTTTTTTTTATTCCGGGAATGGGTTAAACAAATAATATTTACGTTTGTGCTATGATAAATTATCAACTCGACTAGTTTGAGAAAACCCCTGATTTGGTTTCAGACTGATCCGTTATTGTTCATACAACACTGTGGTAATAACGTCCGATTTAAAGGCAATTGTAAATACATGAAACAAAAAAATTTAGTCTAAGAGCAAGAAAACAAGCTGATCTTTCTGATAAAAGCGAAAAAATTGCCAAAAAATTCGACCAAATTCAAGTTTTACGTCATTTTGCACGAAAATGGTATCAAGAATGCCGCCGTTTTATTCTAGGTCAAGCAGATGACGAAACAAGCGTTTCTTCGAAAAGGGCCTCTTTGTTTACATTTCTTCTTCAAAACGTTTGTATACGCGGACAAGATATTGAGGTACATGACTGCAAATTTGCATTTAAAAATATGAATAAACTCCGGAGAAATCATATCGAAATCCCGTAAGTGACCCGCTATTGTTCATGACCCGCTACTGTTCATACGACTGTACCGAGATGTGCAAATCCTTCAAAAACTTGAAATTTATCGAAATAAAATACTTTACCCCGGAAATTACGACGCTATGTGGATTTAAACAGCTTTTTTTACGTTGTAAAACCGAAATCAAGCGTTCTGCCAATAACCCGCTGCCAACAAGCGTTCTGCCAATAAAGATCTGTACAAAACCGATTTATCTCCCTTGCATGACGATTTTTTGGGGGGCCAAGAAATATCAAAATAAATGAAATAGTTCGTCCATAGTCGTTAAAATTAACATCGAGACGAACAAATTGATATTCTAAACTGCATGGCTAAAAAATTTAGACGTGATAACACTGAATAAGGCAGAAATCGGCATTCGCTTGTTTCGCACCAGGATAGTTTTGCACCTTTTGTTAACCCGCTCTCCAAGGGTACGCTGTGAACATTTATTTAATTATATCAGCATTGTTGCACCATTTCCATGTCATATCTGACTTATTACATTAAAATATCTTGTTTCGTTTGACCAATTAGCATCTAGAAAAGCTTTTAAAAAGAAATGAAAAGCTCTTGCAAATAACATTGTAAACAAACCATTTTGAACTAAGTAAATAATAAATTTTATAGGGCCACTTTTCAACAGATATTGTGAACAGATCTACTTCTCAAATTGAAGATCTGACCAAAATAAAGTCACAGGGCTGAAATGATAAGAACCATGAAGTAACCATGTGTTGGGCTCACCCCCCTGTTATTTGTGATTTACTTGACCAATTATCAATTAGACCCCCTCCAACAACCTTTCAGGCTCTGATTCTGAGCATCACAAAAGTGAAATCACAACCAGAGGTTAATGCGGTTAATGCTGGACTCAATAAATAACCATAGTAACTATACATGGGGCTCAATCTCTGGAATATTTTATGCTTGGCCATTTATGATGAGAAAGGAAAGTTATGTGTTGTTTTTTTTTCTCAAGAAATACCACTTAGAACTGGCCAGTGGGCCTCACACAAGGGATTGTGACACCATGGTTTTATGTACAATGGTTAGTTCTGGACTCATAGAAGAAAATTATAGTAACCATACATGGGGGCTAAACCTCTGGAATATTTTTATACTTTACCATTTATGGTGAAAATGGACATTTCTCTGATATTTTCAAGAAATAACTCCTCTGGGCCTCACAAAAGGGATTGTGACACCATGGTTTTATGTACAATGGTTAGTTCTGGACTCATAGAAGAAAATTATAGTAACCATACATGGGGCTAAACCTCTGGAATATTTTTATACTTTACCATTTATGGTGAAAATGCACATTTCTCTGATATTTTCAAGAAATACCCCATCTGGGCCTCACACAAGGGATTGTGACACCATGGTTTTATGCACAATGGTTAGTGCTGGACTCATAGAAGAAAATTATAGTAACCATACATGGGGCTCAACCTCTGAAATATTTTTATACTTCACCATTTATGGTGAAAATGGACATTTCTCTGATATTTTCAAGAAATAACTCCTCTGGGCCTCACAAAAGGGATTGTGACACCATGGTTTTATGTACAATGGTTAGTTCTGGACTCATAGAAGAAAATTATAGTAACCATACATGGGGCTCAACCTCTGGAATATTTTATACTTTACCATTTATGGTGAAAATGGACATTTCTCTGATATTTTCAAGAAATACCCCCTCTGGGCCTCACAAAAGGGATTGTGACACCATGGTTTTATGTACAATGGTTAGTTCTGGACTCAAAGAAGAAAACTTTAATAACCATACCTGTGGCTCAACCTCTAGAATATTTTCATACTTTACCATTTATGGTGAAAATGGACATCTCTCTGATATTTTCAAGAAATACCCCCTCTGGGCCTCACACAAGGGATTGTGACACCATGGTTTTATGTACAATGGTTAGTTCTGGACTCATAGAAGAAAATTATAGTAACCATACATGGGGCTCAACCTCTGGAATATTTTATACTTTACCATTTATGGTGAAAATGGACATTTCTCTGATATTTTCAAGAAATACCCCCTCTGGGCCTCACAAAAGGGATTGTGACACCATGGTTTTATGTACAATGGTTAGTTCTGGACTCAAAGAAGAAAACTTTAATAACCATACCTGTGGCTCAACCTCTAGAATATTTTCATACTTAACCATTTATGGTGAAAATGGACATTTCTCTGATATTTTCAAGAAATACCCCCTCTGGGCCTCACAAAAGGGATTGTGACACCATAGTTTTATGTACAATGGTTAGTTCTGGACTCATAGAAGAAAAATATAATAACCATACATAGGGCTCAACCTCTGGAATATTTTTATACTTTACTATTTATGGTGAAAATGGACATCTCTCTGATATTTTCAAGAAATACCCCCTCTGGGCCTCACAAAAGGGATTGTGACACCATGGTTTTATGTACAATGGTTAGTTCTGGACTCAAAGAAGAAAACTTTAATAACCATACCTGTGGCTCAACCTCTAGAATATTTTCATACTTTACCATTTATGGTGAAAATGGACATTTCTCTGATATTTTCAAGAAATACCCCCTCTGGGCCTCACAAAAGGGATTGTGACACCATAGTTTTATGTACAATGGTTAGTTCTGGACTCATAGAAGAAAAATATAATAACCATACATAGGGCTCAACCTCTGGAATATTTTTATACTTTACTATTTATGGTGAAAATGGACATCTCTCTGATATTTTCAAGAAATACCCCCTCTGGGCCTCACAAAAGGGATTGTGACACCATGGTTTTATGAACAATGGTTAGTTCTAGACTCATAGAAGAAAAATATAATAACCATACATAGGGCTCAACCTCTAGAATATTTTTATACTTTACTATTTATGTTGAAAATGGACATCTCTCTGATATTTTCAAGAAAATTCCCCCCTCTGGGCCTCACACAAGGGATTGTGACACCATAGTTTTGTGTACAATTGTAAGTTCTGGACTCATAGAAGAAAATTATAATAACCACACATGGGGCTCAACCTCTTGAATATTTTTATACTTCACTATTTATGTTGAAAATGGACATTTCTCCTATATTTTCAAGAAATACCCCCTCTGGGCAGAGAGAGACCCACAAAGAGATCCAAAGAGACACACAGAGATTCACAGAATTACACAGAGATACACAGAGAGATCTACAGATACACAAAGAGAGACCCAGAGACACACAGAGATCCACAGAGACACACAGGGAGATCCACAGAGACCAAGAAATACATGCAGAGAGATCAACAGAGACCCTCACAGACACATAGAGACCCTCACAGACACATAGAGACCCATGGGGACACACAGAGAGACTTAAATATACCCATAAGACAGAGAGATCCACAGAGACCCACAAAGAGATCCACAGAGAGACACACAGAGAGATCCACAAAGAGACAACAGAGACAACATAGCGAGGATCTAAGTTGATGGAATAGCAAAAGTTCTTTGAAAGGGTCAACTTTTACCCTAAATATCAAGAACAAAAAATTCAGGAGGTTGAGTCCCACTTTTAGTTATTTTCATAATGCTCCATGATATGATACATAAATAATGGTATATAAGCAATGGTGTCACAATTCCTGGGGAGAGGCCCAGTGGGGGTCTAATTTGATGAAATAGAAAAATTCTTTTAAATGGTCAATTTTTACCCTAAATGTTGCAAAAAGATTTTTTTCAGGAGGTTGAGCCCCATTTTTAACCATATTTATAATGCTCCATGATATGATACATAATGAAAGGCATACTTGTAAGCATTATGTTGTCACAATCCCATGGGAGAGGCCCAGTGGGTGTCTAATTTAATGAAATAGCAAAAAAATCTTTAAGTTGGTCAAGTTTCACCCTAAATGTCACCGAATAAATTTTTTCAGGAGGTTGAGCCCCACTTTTAGTTATATTTGTAATGATCCATGATGTGATACATAATAAATGGTATATAAGCAATGGTGTCAAAATCCCTAGGAAGAGGCCTAGCTGGGGTCTAAGTTGATGAAATGGAAATAAATTGCTTGAAATGGTCAACTTTCAACCTAAATATCCAATAGGATTTTTTTCAGGAGGTTGAGCCCCACTTTTAGTTATATTCATATCATTCTATGATATGATACGTAATAAATGGTATATAGCCAAGCGTGTCAAAATCCCCAGGGAGAGGCCCAGCAGGGGTCTAAGTTGGTGCAATAGGAATAAATTGCTTGAAATGGTCAACCTTCATCCTAAAATTCCAATAGAAAATTTTTCAAGAGGTTGAGCCCCACTTTAAGTTATATTCATGACTTTCTATGATAGGTTAGGTTATTAATGGTATATAAGCAGTGGTGTCACAATCCCCGGCGAGAGGCCCAGCAGGGGTCAAAGTTCATGCAATAGCAATAAATTGCTTGAAATGGTCAACCTTCATCCCAAAATTCCAATAGAAATTTTTTTAGGAGGTTGAGCCCCACTTTTAGTTATATTCATATCATTCTATGATATGATAGGTTAATAATGATGTATAAGCTGTGGTGTCACAATCCCTGGGGAGAGGCCCAGCAGGGGTCTAAGTTGATGAAATAGCAAAAAATTCTTTGAAAATGTCAACTTTCACCCTAAAATTCAAATAGAAAATTTTTCAGGAGGTTGAGCCCCACATTTAGTTCTATTCATAACATTCTATGATATGATAGTTTGTTAATGGTATATAAGCGGTGGTGTCACAATCCCCGGGGAGAGGCCCAGCAGGTTTCTAAGTTGATGAAATAGCAAAAAATTCTTTGAAAATGTCAACTTTCACCCTAAAATTCCAATAGAAAATTTTTCAGGAGGTTGAGCCCCACATTTAGTTATATTCATAACATTCTGTGATATGATAGTTTGTTAATGGTATATAAGCGGTGGTGTCACAATCCCCGGGGAGAGGCCCAGCAGGTGTCTAAGTTGATGAAATAGCAAAAAATTCTTTGAAAATGTCAACTTTCACCCTAAAATTCCAATAGAAAATTTTTCAGGAGGTTGAGCCCCACATTTAGTTATATTCATAACATTCTATGATAAGCTAGGTTATTAATGGTATATAAGCAGTGGTGTCACAATCCCCGGGTAGAGGCCCAGTAGGGGTCAAAGTTCATGCAATAGCAAAGAATTCTTTGAAAATGTCAACTTTCACCCTAAAATTCCAATAGAAAATTTTTCAGGAGGTTGAGCCCCACTTTTAGTTATATTCATAACATTCTAGGATATGATAGGTTATTATTGGTATATAAGCTGTGGTGTCACAATCCCCGGTGAGAGGCCCAGCAGGGGTCAAAGTTGATGATATAGCAAAAAAAAAATCTTTGAAAATGTCAACTTTCACCCTAAAATTCCAATAGAAAATTTTTCAGGAGGTTGAGCCCCACTTTTAGTTATATTCATAACGTTCTATGATATGTCAGGTTATAAATGGTATATAAGCAGTGGTGTCACAATCCCCGGGGAGAGGCCCAGCAGGGGTCAAAGTTCATGCAATAGCAAAAAATTGCTTGAAATGGTCAGCCTTCATCCTAAAATTCCAATAGAAAATTTTTCAGAAGGTTGAGCCCCATTTTTAGTTATATTCATAACATTCTATGATAAGTTAGGTTGATAATGATATATAAGCAGTGGTGTCACAATCCCCGGGGAGAGGCCCAGCAGGGGTCAAAGTTCATGCAATAGCAAAAAATTCTCTGAAAATGTCAACTTTCACCCTAAAATTCCAATAGAAATTTTTTTCAGGAGGTTGAGCCCCACTTTTAGTTATATTCATAACTTTCTATGATAAGTCAGGTTATTAATGGTATATAAGCAGTGGTGTCACAATCCCCGGGGAGAGGCCCAGCAGGGGTCAAAGTTCATGCAATAGCAAAGAATTCTTTGAAAATGTCAACTTTCACCCTAAAATTCCAATAGAAAATTTTTTCAGGAGGTTGAGCCCCACTTTTAGTTATATTCATAACTTTCTATGATAAGTCAGGTTATTAACAGTATATAAGCAGTGGTGTCAGATTCCCCGGGGAGAGGCCCAGCAGGGGTCAAAGTTCATGAAATAGCAATAAATTGCTTCAAATGGTCAACCTTCGTCCTAAAATTCCAATAGAAAATTTTTCAGGAGGTTGAGCCCCACTTTTAGTTATATTCATAACTTTCTATGATATGTCAGGTTATTAATGGTATATAAGCAGTGGTGTCACAATCCCCGGGTAGAGGCCCAGCAGGGGTCAAAGTTCATGCAATAGCAAAGAATTCTTTGAAAATGTCAACTTTCACCCTAAAATTCCAATAGAAAATTTTTCAGGAGGTTAAGCCCCACTTTTAGTTATATTCATAACATTCTATGATATGATAGTTTATTAATGGTAAATAAGCAGTGGTGTCACAATCCCCGGGGAGAGGCCCAGCAGGGGTCAAAGTTCATGCAATAGCAAAAAATTCTCTGAAAATGTCAACTTTCACCCTAAAATTCCAATAGAAAATTTTTCAGGAGGTTGAGCCCCACTTTTAGTTATATTCATAACTTTCTATGATAAGTCAGGTTATTAATGGTATATAAGCAGTGGTGTCACAATCCCCGGGTAGAGGCCCAGCAGGGGTCAAAGTTCATGCAATAGCAAAGAATTCTTTGAAAATGTCAACTTTCACCCTAAAATTCCAATAGAAAATTTTTCAGGAGGTTGAGCCCCACTTTTAGTTATATTCATAACATTCTATGATATGATAGTTTATTAATGGTAAATAAGCAGTGGTGTCACAATCCCCGGGGAGAGGCCCAGCAGGGGTCAAAGTTCATGCAATAGCAATAAATTGCTTGAAATGGTCAACTTTCACCCTAAAATTCCAATAGAAAATTTTTCAGGAGGTTGAGCCCCACTTTTAGTCAGATTCATAACATTCTATGATAAGTTAGGTTATTAATGGTATATAAGCAGTGGTGTCACAATCCCCGGGGAGAGGCCCAGCAGGGGTCAAAGTTCATGCAATAGCAATAAATTGCTTGAAATGGTCAACTTTCACCCTAAAATTCCAATAGAAATTTTTTGAGGAGGTTGAGCCCCACTTTTAGTTATATTCATAACATTCTATGATAAGTTAGGTTATTAATGGTGTATAAGCAGTGGTGTCACAATCCCCGGGGAGAGGCCCAGTGGGGGTCAAAGTTCATGCAATAGCAAAAAATTCTCTGAAAATGTCAACTTTCACCCTAAAATTCCAATAGAAAATTTTTCAGAAGGTTGAGCCCCACTTTAAGTTATATTCATAACATTCTATAATATGATAGTTTATTTATGGTGTATAAGCAGTGGTGTCACAATCCCCGGGGAGAGGCCCAGTGGGGGTCAAAGTTCATGCAATAGCAAAAAATTCTCTGAAAATGTCAACTTTCACCCTAAAATTCCAATAGAAATTTTTTCAGAAGGTTGAGCCCCATTTTTAGTTACATTCATACCATTCTATGATTAGTTAGGTTATTAATGATATATAAGCAGTGGTGTCACAATCCCCGGGTAGAGGCCCAGCAGGGGTCAAAGTTCATGCAATAGCAAAGAATTCTTTGAAAATGTCAACTTTCACCCTAAAATTCCAATAGAAAATTTTTCAGGAGGTTGAGCCCCACTTTTAGTTATATTCATAACATTCTATGATATGATAGTTTATTAATGATATATAAGCAGTGGTGTCACAATCCCCGGGGAGAGGCCCAGCAGGGGTCAAAGTTCATGCAATAGCAATAAATTGCTTCAAATGGTCAACCTTCGTCCTAAAATTCCAATAGAAAATTTTTCAGGAGGTTGAGCCCCACTTTTAGTTATATTCATAACTTTCTATGATATGTCAGGTTAATCATGGTATATAAGCAGTGGTGTCACAATCCTCGGGGAGAGGCCCAGCAGGGGTCAAAGTTCATGCAATAGCAAAAAATTGCTTGAAATGGTCAGCCTTCATCCTAAAATTCCAATAGAAAATTTTTCAGAAGGTTGAGCCCCACTTTTAGTTATATTCATAACTTTCTATGATAAGTCAGGTTATTAATGGTATATAAGCAGTGGTGTCACAATCCCCGGGTAGAGGCCCAGCAGGGGTCAAAGTTCATGCAATAGCAAAGAATTCTCTGAAAATGTCAACTTTCACCCTAAAATTCCAATAGAAATTTTTTTCAGGAGGTTGAGCCCCACTTTTAGTTATATTCATAACTTTCTATGATAAGTCAGGTTATTAATGATATATAAGCAGTGGTGTCACAATCCCCGGGGAGAGGCCCAGCAGGGGTCAAATTTCATGCAATAGCAATAAATTGCTTCAAATGGTCAACCTTCGTCCTAAAATTCCAATTTAGAAAATTTTTCAGGAGGTTGAGCCCCACTTTTAGTTATATTCATAACATTCTATGATAAGTTAGGTTATTAATGGTATATAAGCAGTGGTAACACAATCCCGGGGGAGAGGCCCAGCAGGGGTCAAAGTTCATGCAATAGCAAAAAATTGCTTGAAATGGTCAGCCTTCATCCTAAAATTCCAATAGAAAATTTTTCAGGAGGTTGAGCCCCACTTTTAGTTACATTCATAACTTTCTATGATAATTTAGGTTATTAATGGTATATAAGCTGTTGTGTCACAATCCCTAGGGAGAGGCCCACCAGGGGTCTAAGTTGATGAAATAGCAAAAAATTCTTTGAAAATGTCAACTTTCACCCTAAATTTCCAATAGAAAATTTTTTAGGAGGTTGAGCCCCACTTTTAGTTACATTCATAACTTTCTATGCTAAGTCAGGTTATTAATGGTATATAAGCAGTGGTGTCACAATCCTTTGGGAGAGGCCCAGCAGGGGTCTAAGTTGATGAAATAGCAAAAATAATCTTTGAAAATGTCAACTCTCACGCTAAATATCCAATAGCGTTTTTTTTTTCAGGAGGTTGAGCCCCACTTTTAGTTATATTCATAACATTCTATGATATCCGTAATTAATGGTATAAAAGCAATGGTGTCACAATCCCTGAGGAGAGGCCCAGCATGGGTTTTAGTTGGTGAAATAGCTAAATATGAGTAAGTTGGTCCTCTATGTCCACAAGGATTTTTTAAGGAGGT
The DNA here is from genome assembly GCA_963680895.1 of Fragum sueziense. Lineage (NCBI taxonomy): Eukaryota > Metazoa > Mollusca > Bivalvia > Cardiida > Cardiidae > Fragum > Fragum sueziense. Next base: position 973,866 of record OY804606.1, read on the forward strand.
TCCTCTGCCAGGTCAAATCTCGTCGTCTTTACGAGATTTTAAACAACAGACTGTTTATCAAAACATAATGAAAACATAACGGTAAACCTAGTCTATTTTTAGCACAAAATTTTTTTGCATTACTACATGTACTGTAGTTCTTCACTTTTTGGAGGTAACTAACATATAAATAGTACAATATGACGGTGTCATTTACGTCTAATTTAAAGAAAATTGCAGACAACACAGGCCCATAGGAAGCAATTTCATTTTGAGGAGGGGGCTAAAGTAGTAAAGACCCTATCTAATCCTGAATATTGGGGGGGGGGGGGGGGCTAATTAGGATTTTTCCAAAATTTTAAGTGTAAAATTAAGAAAATTTGGTATTTTGGCCAAGTTTTGAGGGGGCTTAGCCACCCTAGCCAACCCCCCCTGTTCCTATGGGCCTGCAACAATGTATATTCACTAAAATTTGCGGTAAAGAGGTTGTTCCGATCGTCAAATAACGGACTCATCTCATAAATAGCCATATAAAAGTCGCGAAACTTTCTGGGTACGAATCGCCGAAGTTCGTGCAGGATTATCGTTCTTGACCTTATCGGCAGCGGAACGTTATTGGCAGCGGGTTATTGGCAGAACGCTTGATTTTATCCGTTGTAAAATTTTGTTGATTAATTATTCAATCTGAGTTATATAGAGGCTGTGTCGGGAGAAGAAAGCGTCTGGATGACAAACGGTGTTGAGATGAAATTCCTCGATCAACTTGTCCCTTAAAGCTGTAAAAAATAAAAGGCTTTTACACGACGAATTCGGGCAAAAATTGATAATTAGAAGGCGGATATACAACAAAAACCAAACCAAGATGACATATGAACTAAATTCTGGAACAGAAATACCGAAAATTGGACGTAAACATGTTTTTTTTCAAACGGTGTCGAATTATAGTTATGTCCAAGATCATTAGTCCTACCTAATGATGATTTTTTTTCACCCATTTCAGAGGCGGATCCAGGATTTCTGCTAGGAGGGTTTGAATATTCTAGGGGGGATTTGTTTTCCTATTATTTTACAATTGTGACTGAATTTCTGCATGAAAATGAAATAATCTGGCTACAGAAGGGGGGGGGGTCGTTTGAACCCCCCCCCCCCCAACCCACTCTGGATTAGCCACTGCGTTTTAATCCTTTTCGAATGACAATAATTTATAACTCACAATATAAATTAATATAGAAGTGTTACAAACAGCAGAGCAAGGACTGAAATACAGTCGTATGAACAGTAGCGGGTCACTAGTTAGTGAGTTTTCTAGTGACTGTGGCGAACTAATCCGAGTCTTCTCTGATGTAAATACGCTCTTTGATATTTTGATTTTTCGCTATGTACATCAGAGAGCGTTGCTCTTTGAAAAAATCAAGAAGTTCTCCACAAATTGTGGCGCATCGTTCACCGTCCGATCTTAAACGCAATCGTTAAAACCCCTGATGATTTCGATCAATGAACCATTTATTGTCATACATGTTGAAAAATTTACGGCCAAAAAGTATTTCTAAAAGGTTTATAGGCAATGTTTTGCAACAACCCTCACCTGAGCAGCCTTTGTTTACCTTGACCTTCCATTCAAAACCAAAGGTTATACTCTTCCAGCAGGCCGATTTGAAATGAAATTTTTGGTCAGGTATGACAAAAAATTATTTATTGATCTATACCCTACAGTGTTTTACTGAGTGATTCGATATGATACACAAAATCAAAGCTTCACTACTTGTAACGTTACCGAACTTTCCGCTGTTTTCAAAGAGCGACGCTCTCTGATGTAAACAGCGTTTTTTTTCCTTCTTTAACTAGTGCCGTTAAACGGAAGCAATCCCAATTGCTACCGGTATCCTCCCAATTCAATCATCGGCATTCTCCCAAAGTGACGATCGGCCCATTCCCAATCTCCAAATCTACTGTTTCCAACGATCCTGTGTGTGGTTCCCAATTGCGAGTACCTTAAATTTGCGTAGACATGCCTTTTGAAATCGCTGGGCCTTTAAATCTCGCCGTAAATCATAGTGCAGAAAGTAAACAAACGATATAACGTCTTCAGGGGTAAAAACATTTAACTACCTACAATCTGATCACTAGTTATGAGGTTTTCGATTTTCCACAAAAGATAAACACTTTCAAAGGGACGCAACTCAAACTGTCGACTGGTTTACTTGTATTGCTATTAGACTCTATTGTCCCCCCACATTTTTTTTAAAATCCCCCACATTTTTAGTAGGTGGGGTCAGATCCCCAACTTGATTCAAATCCTAGAATACACTGATTGTCTTGATTGAGTGTAGGTACCATGGCTGAAAAATACAATGTACAGTTAAACTTTTCACATGACATGATTATGATTGTCTAGTTATGTATATTGCATGAACGGTAGAATTTTCATAATTTAACATAGAATTGATTTTTGATGCAATATGTAGCCCCTAAAAATAGATAAGATGAGTTTTAAAGATTCCCAATTCATCAAATAAGCGACTAAATTATTTCCCAATTTGGAGATTTCGCGACATGAAAAATTCCCAATTTGGAGATTTCGCGACGCAAAAAATTCCCAATTGAAGGGGTACAGGTACCTTTCCCAATTGGGTAAAAAAAAAACGCTGGTAAATAGCGAAAAATCAAAATATCAAAGAGCGTATTTACATCAGAGAAGACTCGGATTAGTGGCGAACAGTTACATATATTACATACTAGGTTTTTTCTTTCATTTCTAGTTAAATTAGTATATATTCTTCCCTTACTTAGAGACAGAAATCAACATTTGAACTGCAGAATGTCGGAATTTAACAGCAATTTACTAAGGGAGGTGATTGGAGCAATAACGGGTCAGTGTGACATATATCGGGTCACATGATGTTTCCTTGTTGGGGGCCATCTCAAACACTCTGTGTGGTGTCAAAACCTCCAGGAATACACCCAAGATGTCACCTTGCAACAAATTCATAGTTGCTCATAGTTTCGCGTAGGTTTGAAGGTGATCATGCCTTCCATAGGGAAAATTTGAGCTGGAAGTGGATTTTAAAATTTTTAATTTACCATGAACACGAATCTTTCACTTGACAGGCTACAAATGTTTGAGGACAAACAAGAAGATGACAGCTCATTTGACTAGTAGCATTAATTTTGCTTCTCTTTTCTCAAAGTTTTACCTTGCAGAAATTACAGGAAGTGTCAAGAATTTTAGCATGTACCCATATGAGATCGGGTTAATGTCAAGTCAATGCTTTCCAAAACAAGACTGCTTATATAATGAGGTCCATAAAAAGCACCGAGAGAGAAAAGAAGAAAATGATGATAGTCAGCATTTTCTCTCATTTATTTTCTGCCCCACTAAACGAAACACCTAAAAGTTTGTTGATTTGGAAATAAAGGGTTACAAACCATGGGCGGATTGTCCGGACCCCCCCTGGCATTGGCCGAAAATTGAAATTTGATTATATAAATTTAGTGTAACATTACATATTTACTACATTTTAAGCCATAACTTGGGCTTGGACCCCCCCTGGAAAAATTTTTGGGCTTGGACCCCCCTGGAAAAAAATCCTGGATCCGCCCTTGCAAACATTCCAAGTCTGATTCTCTCAGTTGGTAAGACACTGGCTCAACCACCTGTGAAGGATTTGGGGGAGTATTCCGTCGGCAGCAATATTTTTCTAGTGAAGTTTGACCTCTCATACAAATAAATTTTACTTTTTCCACTACATATATCAGTCTTTTTCATTCATTCATGTGTCTACAAGTATTAGATGCACTCTAATGGATCTAGTAAGAGGAGCGTCCTTATGCAAGACATATTAGAGCTCGTTCTTTTGAATAGACCATTTATTTGTGAAATCAAATAATATAACAAAAAAGTTCAAATGTTTCATAAATATACCCTTATTCAAAAGTCAGACCGTATGTTGTGTGCACTTGTTGGAATCGTCTGAAGACAATTTCAATGTGTACAATCTACATATGGGTAAATAAACTGGGTTTTGCCTACCTAATGATGATTTTTTTCACCCATTTCAGAGGCGGATCCAGGATTTCTGCCAGGAGGGTTTGAATATACATGTACTAGGGGGGATTTGTTTTCCTATTATTATACAATTGTGAAATTTTGCATTTTTGGAAATCCCAAACCGCTTATTTATAGCGTAGAGCCGTAGATGGTAGTGTGAATATACATAAAAAGAAGAAATTGACTTTATGACATTTTAGACCAGTGCAAATACAGATACTGGTAGGCCTGAGCATAGACACTGTCTGTACAGGAACAAAGTGTCAAAGTGGCAACTTTGCAAATCACCAATGACCTGGGGCCTGTTTTATCAAACCATTTAAGACATGTTTTTGACTTACCGGTGTCTTAAATATCGCTTCAAACAACAACCGCATAACGCGGGTTTTGAAAGATAGGCGATAGGCCTTTCTTGCCCGAAAATTGTTGTAAGTGATCGGTAAGTAAAAAATACGACTTAAATGTTTTGATGAAACAGGCCCCTGCATTGTTAGCCAGTGGAGCAAACAAAATGACTAACAAGTTTTCAAGTTGCCAGTGCGTCTGCTTGTCCATTCTTTTATCACAATACTTGTCTTTCTATTATTTCAGTTGGTACGTTTAAAATCCGTGGTGGGGAGCTGATCTACCGGACACTTGACACAGCTTTAGCTACTGGCTACAGATTGATCGGTATTAATCTATGACATACAGTTAACCTTTTCACAAACAAGACCGGGTTTTGACGTCCCTAATGGAAAAGGCTCTGGAAAACATTGAGACAAAAGGAGAAACTACTGATAACCAGCAGTTTCTCCTTTTGTCTCAATATTTTCTATGCCACATTTTACACAAACTCTATCTTTAATAACTTCCAATTTGCCATTTGTGGCAGTTTCTGAAGTGGACCACCCTAAGATTTTGCTGTTTGGGAAAGGGTTAACCTTTTCCCAAACAACAAATTTTTAGGGTTTTTCAATTGGAATTTTGCTGCAGATAACAAAATGTGCATTGATAAAGAGGGAATTGGTATATTAAATAGTTCAGAAATTATTGAGGCAAAAGGAGAAATTGCTGATTATCAGCCATTCCCACAAGGCACGGCAAAACCCAGTCTTGTTTGGCAATATAATAAAAATATGTAAAAAATCTCGCTGTAAAGAACTTGTCTCAGGTTTTGCCTGAATAGGGTTAAAGCTGCATTAAGACAGATTTGGACCTAAAACTTAAAAAGTCATCAAAAACAAACCAAATGAATCATTTTCAAAATTCATAATTATGAACTTATTAAATGTCAGACATTGAAGTGCCAACTCATTTCTTTGCAATTGATGCAAAATTATTGAAGCAAGGTCAAAAGTTAGCCAGAAGATGTAAGTTTGACATCTATATGAAAACATGTCATGATGACGTCGCTATCAATTTCCATTTCAAAGGGACACATACTTTAAACGGGACTACACACATTCGCAATGAGGGCCGCTTCAGCCTGAATGTGCTATTGTGTAGTGCACGGCATTATCTCTAGAAAAATAAAACAAAATGAAATGGACATGTGAACTACTGAACCATATAAAATCTATTCCTTTCATTCCAAAAACTATGTATAACTATGCTCAGACTTCTTTTATGTCATGATATTTAAATTATCTGGGAAGTTTCCCTTCAATAGAAATCAATACCAGCATGCACTATATTTTATATAAAAAGATAAAAATGGATTTTAGTTGTCCGCTAATGCTTATGAATTTTAACCATGGATTTCCCTTAGATTATTTAATTTCTGTCATAATTTTCGTACATTCTTTGTTTGAATTGCCTTCTTTTACTAATTCAAAGGTGACAAGCATAAAAATTTGTATTTAATTCCAAATTACTTTGTTTTAGCAATTTGACCATGTAATTTGTTGTAGCTTGAAGAATGGTTGTTTGACCTTGTCCCAAACAAGACCTGGTTTTGACGTCCCAAAGAGATTTGGCTCGGGAAAACATTGAGGCAAAAGAAGAAATTGCTGATAATCAGCAATTTTTCCTTTTGCCTCAATATTTTCTGTGCCATATCATACACAAATCCTATTTTCATCAATATCCATTTTGTTTTTCTGCAGCAGCTCTCAAAATGGACCACCTAAAATTTTATCGTTTGGGAAAGGATAAATCTTTTTATTGTCCTGTCCCGTGTAGATACAGCAGCGGTGTACAGAAATGAGTCAGACATTGGTGAGGCCCTGCAGCAGTTACTGCCAAAATATAAACTAAACAGGGAAGACATCTTTATAACCAGCAAATTAGGTATTTATTTTAACTCATTACCCATATGATAACACGTTTTGATGCCTCATAAGATGAAATCTTTAGAATTTATTGTTGTTAACCCATTCCAAACGACAAAATTTAGACTGCTCCAAATTCAAAGATGGTGCAGACGACAATTTCAAGTGAATGAAATTTTACATTTCTTGATCTTTTTACATAGAAAACATTGAGGGAAATGAAGAAATTGCTTGTCACAAGCAATTTCTTCATTTTCCATGATGTTTTCCATAGCCCTTTGCTTTAGGGGAGTCAAAAAGAGTCAATGTGTGGTAATGGGTTAATGTAGATTTTGCTTGTCACAAGCAATTGCAGTATTTCCACATTTTTTTCAACTAAAGAAACATTAATGTATTCATTCACTCAACATTCTTGTCTACAACTTCTTCGAATTTTTGCCATTTGGTAATGATTTAAGCTTAAAGTTTACTTATCATTAGCTTTCAAGATTATTTTAAGAAATGGGGAACCAAAATTCTGGCCATTTGTCTGTAAATATGGTGAGATGATGCTTTTTACCTCGACTTTTCGAAGAAAATGAGAGCTTATACTGTCACCCTGGCGTCGGCGTTGCAACAAAGGTTAAAGTTTTTTCAAACATCAATGACTTCCATACTATCAAAGCGATCAAAAGTTGAGCGCGCTGTCTGCGGACAGCTCTTGTTTCATGTGCAAGTGTCTTTTTCTATAATGCACTTACTTCTGCCAGTGATTTCAAACTTAATTAACCCATTTAAGTAAGACCATTACTCCACGTAGTCGTAAACCTATCATGTAGGAGAGCAGCTGGAGACTCAGAGAGGCTGTGTTGGAATGGGAAACAATAGGAATTCAAGGTCAGGTGCTCCAGTCTGTGCAATATGACATATTCTATTAACCCTTTATTGATTTCTTTATACCAGTCCAGCAGCTTTTTTGTGGAGCAGTCTTTTAAATCTTTTCATTTTGGGAAATGCTTAATCCATCTCCTCTTAATGATACCTTTTGATGCTCCACAAGATAATTGAGGCTTAGGAAAACATTGTGTAAAATTAAGAAATTGCTTTTGAAAAGCAATTTCTTCATGTGCCACAATATTTGCTACCCAAGAGACAAAAAAATGTAGAATAACTTTCACTTGAAATTGTTGTCTGCAACATTTTTGAATTTTTACTAGTCTAAAATTTTGCCGTCTGGTGAAGAGTTAATCTTGATTTTGGAATAAATTAAGACAAGTGGCTGTTTAAATTTTTAAGGTATTTAGGGCCTAATTAAAAACAACACTTTCTAGCCATACGAAATGCACCAAATTACACACACTTGTGAAAACACTTCATATAAGTTGAATCACCGTGGCGGATTTCAAAATTATGCTGTAAGAGGAAAATAATTTACAAATATTATTTTACTTTATATTCATATGCAAGGGAGGTAATTTTGAACATTTTTGTCTAATATTTTCCAAAATATGCATTAATTCAAAATTCTAATCCGTACAAAATGCTTATGTTTATATTTGGAATGGAAATGTAACACAGTTAAGAAATTGCTAGAACTTTTCAAATTTCGCCGCTGGCTCTTTGGTGCTATTTAGGCCCTTCTTACCTTAAAATGGTATTACACATTGCAGGTCCTAAAGATCAAGGATCTGGAAACTGTCGTCGTGCCTGTTTGGAGTCCATTAGAAACCTGCAGACTGATTACCTAGATTTATACCTCATACACTGGCCTGGTACACAGGGTAAAAAACCAGAGGACCAGTCTAATGTCAGAATGAGGCAGGAGAGCTGGAAAGATATGGAGGAACTTTATAGAGAAGGTAAAATAGCGTAAAGTGATATTTAACCCTTTCCCAAATGACAATATTAAAGGATAGGCCAATTTGAAAGCTATTTCAGACAACAAATTTCGTGTTTATAAAGATAGAATTTGTGAAAAATGTACTTTAGAAAATATTGAGGAAAATGGAGAAAATGCTGATCATCAGCATTTTCCTCTTTTGCCTCAATGTTTTCCAGGCCTTTTCTATTAGCGACGTCAAAACCAGGTCTTGTTTGGTAAAAGGTTAAGCTTTTCCCAAGTTTTTGGACAAAATGTTGAAACTGGTAATTATGACGGCTCATATTGACTTCTGTATCAAATTTCAAGCCAAATAGGTTTACCGGTATATAGATTTATAGATTTGTTTATCAACATTCCCTGATCTCATGCACGGTATAGTACAGAAAGTATTGAGACAAAAGAAGAGAATGCTGGTTATCAGCATTTTCTTCTTTTGTCTCTATGTTTTCCTAAGCCTTTTCTTAACCCTTTCCCAAACAAGACCTGGTTTTGACATCCTCAATAGAATAGGCTTTGGAAAACATTGAAACAAAAGAAGAAACTGCTGATAACCAGCAGTTTCTCCTTTTGTCTCAATATTTTCTGAGCTATATCATACACAAATCTTCTCTTTATCAACATCTATTTTGTCGCCTGCAGCAGCTTTTAAATTGGAGCACCTTAACATTTTGCCGTATGGGAAAGGGTTAAAGGAACATCATAACCAGGAAATAATTTCTGTGGTGTCCATGGGTGCCAGGTAGAGTGTCAGCTTTATGTCCAAGATGTTCCGAGTTAGATCCCCAGTAGCGGAGGAAGTTCTTGGACTTTTCATCAGCCCATCCATTCTGTGCGAGTACTGGTACAGTTTCCAGGAAGAGGAATCTGAAGGGATAATTCCAAATTGTAATAACTTGTTTCTGAATCGATGTAAAATATATATGTTTATACTAAATACTTCCTGATCATGTTTTTCAGGCAAACTAAAAGCCATTGGTGTATCCAACTATGAAGAGAGACATTTAGAGGATCTTCTCAATCACTGTACAGTAAAACCTGCAGTATTGCAGGTAGGATTGTATCTTAACCATTTCCCAAACAAGACCTGGTTTTGACATCCTTTACAGAAACGGCTTTGGAAAACATTTAGGCAAAAGAAGCAAATGCTGATAATCAGCATTTTTATGCTCCCCGAAAAAATTTCGGGGGAGCATATAGTCGCCATGCTGTCCGTCCGTCCGTCCGTCCGTCCGTCTGTCCGTCCGTCGGTCCGTGTGTCCGTCCATCCACAGCCAGATCTCAGCAACCCTTGGACCAAATTCAATGAAACTTCACATGTGAACTCCCTGGGATAATCCCTAGGGACCTTTTTCTCCGTTTCTTGATTTGAGGCTGCGTCATGGAAAAAGGGGCCTTAATGTAAAAATTAGTTTTTCTCTGATTTCTCTTTATCTAATAGGCAGAATTTAATGAAATTTTGTACTTATGTGACAAATGAGGTGTTCTAGACCATATTTTATAAATAATGTGTGTACAAAAAATCCGTCATGGAAAAAGGGGGCTTAATGTATGATAGTTTTTATTTTGTGACAAGCACTTATTCGGGGAGCATTATCCGTCTATGACGGCTCTTGTCTCCTTCTGCCTCAATATTTTCTGTGCTACATTGAACACTGATTCTATCTCTATCAACATCCTTGTTGTTGTCTGTAGCATCTTTTGAATTGGAGCAATCTAAATTTCTGCTGTTTGGGAAAGGGTTAACTTTTAGCTCCACTGGCCGAAGGCCAACGAGGCTTATGTCATGGCCCTGTGTCTGTCGTGCGTGCTTCCTTCGGTGTGCGTGTAAACTTTTTTTAGATATCTTCTTCTCCAAAACTACTGGACCAATTTAAACCATACTTCACAGTAATCTTCTTTGCATGAACCTCTTCCAAATTCCTATAAAAAAATTGGTTCAGAACTTAAATCTTAATTAAATAAAATTTTAGAAGAATCTTTGAAAAAAACTTCCTCTGCAAAACGGTATTTTTTTTTTTATTTTATTGTAATTTAGCTTGAATGCTTAATGTATAGTTCTCTGTTATTTTAGAAATAATTTTATTTCATTCTTTTTACAGACTGAGCATCACCCCCATCTAGTCAGAAGAAATCTCGTCAACTATTGTCGTAAACATGAGATCGTTTTCCAGGCATATTCTTCATTAGGGACCAGCACTGAAGATAATAAAGTAAGCTAACCCATTACCATACGGTAACATTTTAGACTGATCGAAATTCAAAGATGTTGCAGACAACAATTTCAAATGAATGACATTTTACATTTCTTTTTGGGTAAAAAACATTATGGGAAATGAAGGAATTGCTTGTCACAAGCATTTTCTTCTTCATGTTCCACAACGTTTTCCAAAATCTTGATTTTGTTGGGCGTCCAAAAGCATCAAAATGTGGTAATGGGTTAACAAATTGAGTATGGAGAGAGGATATGCTTACGCTTTGATTTTTACTGATATTTTCACCTATTTATACAAACCCATTACCACACAGTGACGCCTTTAGACACCCTACAAGATTATGGCTTTGGAAAATATTGTGGGAAATGAAGAAATTGCTTGTGACAAGCAATTTCTTCATTTCCCACAATGTTTTCCATCCAAAAAGACATGAAGATAAAAAAATCCATTCACTTGAAATTGTCGTCTGCATAATCTTTGAATTTGGACAAGTCTAAAATTTTGTTGTTTGGTAATGGGTTAAACCATACCTAACAACAAATTTTAGGATAGGCCACTAGTCCAATTTCAAAACTGCAGTTGTTGACAAAATGGATGTTGATAGACGGTTAAGACAAACATTGACAGATGCTTTTAGTAGTTGAAATGGTTATGACTTATGTTTAACCCTTTCCCAAACAAGACCTGGTTTCGACGTCCCTAATAGAAAAGGCTTGGGAAAACATTAAAACAAAAGAAGAAACTGCTGATAACCAGCAGTTTCTCCTTTTGTTTCAATATTTTCTATGCCATATTTTACACAAATTCTATCTTTCATAACATCTATTTTGTCATTTATGGCAGTTTTTGAAGTGGATCGCCCTAAATATTTGCCATTTGGGAAAGGGTTGAAATTGTTACATTGGTTGCATCAACTTGCATGATTTTTCAGCTCTTAACAGATCCTATAGTGGTAGAGATGGCTGAGACGTACAGAAAGACACCAGCACAGGTTTTACTAAAGTGGGCTCTGCAACAAAATTTAGGTAATTACCGTAATTATTCTAATAAACGCCCATATTCTAATAAACGCCCATCCCCCCGAATGTTGGCTGAAAATCTGCTTGTTTCAAGCACAATTTCAGCAAAAAAAGGGTGATTCTGATAAAAGCCCATCCCCCGATTCCGGATTAAAATAATGTAAGTCATAAACGAAGATAATTTCCAAAAGCATGAGAAAGAGGATGTCCAGCCCTCAAACTATTAACAGAACTTTCGCAATAAAGGATTTTCATTAAAAATTCGTATTTTGCAGGCCTTTTAACAAAACTTTGCCAAATTCGACTGGCTGAACTTCGAGTACATGAATCGACTCTTGATTTGCAAATTTTGACATACCAAATCAGAATACCTCTAATATACGCCCACCCCCTACTCTTCCATCGACCATGTTTCTAATAAACGCCCGGGGGTTTATTAGAATAATTACGGTAGCTCAATACAATAAAATGTGACCTGTCACGCTAAAAGGGACCTTATGTGAAGTCCATAAAACCAGATTTTAAGAAACGGACTAGACCCAGCAGAGGTCAGCCAGAATTTGGAAAATGAAAATATTGTAAGATAGAGAAAACATTCTAGATTCAGAAAGATACCTTAGAGTGAAAGTTTTGATCCTAGACAGTGTGCGCAGCTTGCCTCTGATTGCTGAAGCTAGTATATATATATACATACTGAGTAATATTTAGTTCCGCGCAATCCCTTGGAAACCATTGACTGGATTTCAATGTACAAATGTAACTCTGTGGAAAGCTTCACTACAGAGATGGGCATAACGTCGGGGTTACCTGGTTCGACAATTAAATTTAGAGTTATTGTCCCTGATTGGTGAAGCCAAATACATAGAGTAAACAAAATATTTACAGCATGGGATATCAATTCAATAAATTTGCTTGTTTACATACATTTAGTCCTCTGCAGCAGCTTTCAATTTGGACCACCCTAAAATTGTTCTGTTTGGGAAAGGCTTTTATGTATTATGTTGATTTTTATAATTACAGGTGTAATCCCCAAGTCCACCAATCCACAACACATCCGTGACAATTTTGACATTTTCTCCATGACACTTTCTGAAGCCTCTATGGACAAATTGAGTAATCTAGATACACAACATCACTATTGTTGGAATCCAGAATCTGTGTCATAGCATTGATGTGGTGAACAAAAAGAATGCAGACTAGTGAACGGAGAAAAAGAAAATAAGCGGGAGGTCGAATCGTGATGGAAGACGGCCTGCCGGGTTGGAACCAATGTGACTGGTTGGTGAGCCACCGGCTTGTTAACCCTTTCCCAAATAAGACCTGGTTTTGACGTCCCTAATAGAAAAGGCTTTGGAAAACATTGAGGCAAAAGAAGAAACTGCTGATAACCAGCAGTTTCTCCTTTTGCCTCAATATTTTCTTAGCTATATTGTACACAAATCCTTTTTTTTTCAATGTCCATTTTGTTGTCTGCAGTAACTTTCAAATTTGACCACAATTCTGTCATTTAGTAAAGGGTTAATCTAATGCTTAACCCTTTCCCACACATTGACGCTTTTGGACGCCCCACAAAATAAAGGCTTTGGAAAACATAGTGGAAAATAAAGAAATTGCTTGTGACAAGCAATTTCTTCATTTCCCACAATGCTTTCTATCCCAAAAGTCAAATTTGTTTTAAATATCTTCACATCGAAATTGTCGTCTGCAGCGTCTTTCAATTTGGACAATCTTAAAATTTTGCCGTTTGGGAATGGGACCCATGTAGACCCATATCTGCCAGATGCACGGCATCATGAATGGGGAATCGAGAGGTACTGCACATTCAAAAGAAAGTGTCTTATAAGTCAACACTGGCTGGCTTAATAGATGTGACACTATAATAAACAAGCCTTCATCTTTTCTTTTAATCATTGTGGATAAAGACTTCATGGCATGGTTTTGGAATTACACCAACAAAATACTATTGTAAGTCCAAAATTATGTCACGGTTTACTTGATAAAAACATTCCCTTTTATAGAATGTCTTGATTTGTTCATTTTTCAGCTATATTAAAGACTCGCCTCATGGCAATACAAAGAAATGAATCCATGTAGCTATTCATTTTAGTCCTGTAGGGTCAAACCTTTCCCAGATAGCAAAAATTATACTAATCAAATGAAAGCAACTGCAAACGACACAGTAGATGATGTCAAATGTGGAAAATAAGTGTTGCATCATAGAAAACAATGAGGGAGAAGAAATTGCCAATGGCAATGAATTTGTGCTTAAAGTAGACTGGGTTTACTGTTATGTTGTGACAAGCCATCGATGTTGTTATAAAATCTCGTAACTACTGCTTGAATCAAGCCGTAGTTGCGAGATTTCATACCAACACCTACGAAATACTATTGTTTGTCCGAAACAATGTCACAGCTGGATAAAATTGTTCCCTATTACCAGCAATTTGTTTTTTGTCGAGCCCGCTTGCGGTGAGCTCGACATAGTTGTCACAATGGCGGTTCGGTGTATGTGCGTTAGTGCGTGCGTGCGTTAGTGCGTGCGTTAGTGCGTGCGTCCGTCCGGATGGAGCTTGTCCGGGCCATAACTTCACCATGGATGGAGGGATTCAGAAATAACTTGGCACAAATGTCAAGCTCAGTAAGGCGGAGTGTCGCGTGCAAGAACCAGATTCCAAGCTCAAAGGTCAAGGTCAAACTTGGAGGTCAAATGTCAAAAATGAGAAGATTTTTGCTTGTCCGGGCCATAACTTCACCATGGATGGAGGGATTCAGAAATAACTTGGCACAAATGTCAAGCTCAGTAAGGCAGAGTGTCGCGTGCAAGAACCAGATTCCAAGCTCAAAGGTCAAGGTCAAACTTGGAGGTCAAATGTCAAAAATGAGATGATTTTTGCTTGTCCGGGCCATAACTTCACCATGGATGGAGGGATTCAGAAATAACTTGGCACAAATGTCAAGCTCAGTAAGGCAGAGTGTCGCGTGCAAGAACCAGATTCCAAGCTCAAAGGTCAAGGTCAAACTTGGAGGTCAAATGTCAAAAATGAGATGATTTTTGCTTGTCCGGGCCATAACTTCACCATGGATGGAGGGATTCAGAAATAACTTGGCACAAATGTCAAGCTCAGTAAGATGGAGTGTCGCGTGCAAGAACCAGATTCCAAGATGAAAGGTCAAGGTCAAACTTTGAGGTCAAATGTAAAAAATGAGTTGATTTTTGCTTGTCCGGGCCATTCCTTAACTTGGCACAAATGTCAAGCTCAGTAAGGCGGAGTGTCGCTAAGTATTTTCTGAATCTAGAATGTTTTCTCTACCTTACAATATTTTCGTTTTCCAAATACGACATCGGATGGACTTCTGCTTGGTCTGGTATATTTCTCGGAATTTGGTTTTATGGACTTAGCATAACGTCCCTTTTAGCATGACGGGTCACATATGTATACTCAAATTAATCCATTCTGGTATCTCGTTATAAATACATAGACATGTAATATTTTGTGAACAATAAACTGTCTCACCATGATCCCCATCATTCCAACTTATTTTGTCCCCACTTTTACAACGCCATTGTAATGACAGCTGTAGACATAGGTATGGTCTTCTTTCTTCAAAATGAGCGGGCTCGACATGTTGCCCTTCGGCATCTAGTTTATCTCAATATTTTTCGAAGCATAATTACTAGGGACATCAAAGCCAGGTCCTGTTTGGGAAAGGATCAACACAACAATGAGCTACTGTTCCATTATAATGGCTGGTAGTGGTGCACTCTAGCATTAACCCTTTCCCAAATGACGAACTTTTAGGGTGATCCACTTCAAGAACTGCCACAAATGACAAAATAGATGTTATAAGATATAGGATTTGTGTAAAATATGGCACAGAAAATATTGAGACAAAAGGAGAAACTGCTGGTTATCAGCAGTTTCTTCTTTTGTTTCAATGTTTTCCCAAGCCTTTTCTATCATGAACGTCAAAACCAGGTCTTGTTTGGGAAAGGGTTAAACATCACTTTTTCTAACGCCAGAGCAAACACCAATAGGCTGCGGCCCTATTGCAGTTGGTAGCGCATCAATTAGACTCTCACGAGGTCTCTGGTTTGATCTCTGGCTGTGGCAAACATCCTTAACCCATTACCAAACAACAAAATTTTAGACTGCTCCAAATTCAAAGATTTTGCAGACGGCAATTTCAAGTGAATGGATTTAAAACAACACTGGTCATTTTGGGTAGAAAACATTGCTGGAAATGAAGAAATTGCTTGTCACAAGCAATGTGACAAGCAATTTCTTCATTTTCTACAATGTTTTCCAAAGTCATTAAATTGTAGGGAGTCAAAATGAGTCACTGTGTGGTAATGGGTTAAGACAGTCTCTCTAATCCCTCACCAGTGGTTGAATTTTTTTAACCTATGTAGCCAAGCAGTTCAAGGTATATGTTGTGTTATTACTAGTGAGAGAAATGACAGGAATTTCAAATCCAAACCATATGTTACATGTACATGTACTTATTTGGTGGGCAATTAAATGAAATGTTTTATGTTGAAAAGCTGTCACCCCCTCTTCTCTTATGTTTAGGCCATGAGTTATGTGCCCTTGAAATTGACAAAATTGCCATTTTTAGCTCCACTGGCCGTCAGGCCAGCGGGCTATTGTCATGGCGGTGTGTCCGTCGTGCATGCGTCCGTCCGTAAACTTTTTAGCTCACCTGAGCACAAAGTGCTCAAGGTGAGGTATTGTGATCGGTCTGTTGTCCGTCGTCTGTCTGTCCATCTGTCTATCTGTCTATCTGTCCATCCGTCAACTTTTCACAAAAAAATCTTCTCCTCCTAAAGTACTGAGCAGAATTCAATCATATTTCACACACATGATCTATGGGTCATGCTTTTTCAAAATACTTCAAAGAATTTGAATCGGGGCCATAATGGGGTCAAAAAGTAGGTCAATAGGTCAAATCTTCTTTCTGCTATAGGGGCCATATTTATTGCTCAATTGTTGTGAAAATTGATCAAAATATTTGTTTTGATGATATTCAGGTATTGATAGAAAATAGGCCAAGCCAGGTCAAAAACTAGGTCACTAGGTCAAATATTGTAAAATCCATCTTTTTACACTGGAAGTACCAATTTTGGTCAAAACTTTGTAGAAATTGTCATGAATGTTTATTTTGGTGATATCAAGGTCAAGTAAAGAAGTGGGTCATGCTAGGTCATTAACTAGGTCAAGAGGTCAAATCTTACAAAATCCTTTCTTTTGCTCTGGAAGTGCCAATTCTTGTCCAAACTTTGTCCAAATTGACCTCAATGTTTATCTTGATTATATCTATGACATGATCAAAAGTGGGTCATACAAGGTCAAAAACTAGGTCACAAGGTCAAATCTTTTAAAATCCTTCATTTTGTTCTGGACATGCCAGTTTTGGCCCAAACTTTCGAAAAATTGTTCTGAAAGTTTATCTTGATGATATTTAGGTCATGTCAAGAAGTGGATCATGCCAGGTCATAAACTAGGTCATGATGCCAAATCTTGTAAAATCCTCCTTATTGCTCTGGAAGTGCCAATTTTGGTCCAAACTTTGTCAAAATTGTCCTAAATCTTTATCTTGATGATATCTTGGTCATGATCAAAGGTGGATCATGCAAGGTCAAAAACTAGGTCACAAGGTCAAATATTACATAATCCTTCCTCTTGCTCTAGAGATGCCATTTTTGCCCCAAAACTTTGTCAAAACTATCCTAAATACTTATCTTGATATCTGTACAAAGTGTGAGTCGTGTAAGGTCAAAAACTAGGTCATTGGGTCAAATCTTGGTTTTGCTTTCAGAACGGAAATATATACTTAAACATTGTGAAAATTATTCAGGATGTTTATCTTGATGAAATCTGGGTCATTTTGAAAGTGGGTCATGTGAGGTCAGAAACTAAGTCAATAGGTAAAAAAAGAACCAAAATATTTACTCAATCATTGTGAAAGTTCAGAATGTTTATCTTGATGATATCTTGGTGATATGTAAAGCAGGTCATTCGAGGTTAAAAACTAGGTCACTAGGTCAAATTTTATTTTTGCCCTAAAAACCAAAATATTTACTTTATTATTGCGAAAAATGTTCAGAATGTTTATCTTGATGATATTTTGGTGATGCGAAAAGTGGGTCATGCGAGGTCTAAAACTAGGTCACTAGGTCAAATCTTGTTTTTGCTCTGAGAAACAAAATTTTTACTTTATCGTTGTGAAAATTGTTCAGAATATTTATCTTGATGATATCTGGGTCATTTTAAAAGTGGGTCATGTGAGGTCAGAAACTATGTCAATAGGTCAAATCTTGTTTTCCTCTAAGAACCAAAATATTTACTCAATCATTGTGAAAGTTCAGAATGTTTATCTTGGTGATATCTTTGTGATATGAATAGCAGGTCATTCGAGGTCTAAAACTAGGTCACTAGGTCAAATTTTATTTTTGCCCTGAGAACCAAAATATATACTTTATCATTTTGAAAATTGTTCAGAATATTTATCTTGATGATATCTGGTCAATGTAAAAAGGGGACCATGTGAGGTCAAAAACTAGGTCATACGGTCAAGTCTTGTTTCTGCATTTAGAACCATAATGATATCTAAATCATTGTGAAAATTGTTCAGAAGGTTTATTTTGACAATACCTGGGACATCATGTATAAAGTAGGTCATGGGAGGTCAAAACCTACGTCAAATTTTGTTTTTGCTCTAAAATATCAAAATATTTATTCATCATTGTGAAAATAGTTTAGAATTGCTTATCTTGATGATAAATGGGTCATGTATAAAGTGGCTAATGTTAGGTCAAAAACTAGGTCAAAAGGTCAAATCTTGTTTTTGCTTTAAGAATCATAATATTTACTCATCATTGTGAAAATTTTTCAGAATGTTTATCTTGATGATATCTAGGTCATGTAAAAAGTGGGTCATGCGAGTTTGAAGTTTGCAAGATGTCTCAAAGTCCTCTCAGTAGGGTGGTCACACTTTTTTCCAAAAGTAATCCAGCCCCTACAAAATATATACCAGCTTACAAAGAATATTGAGAGAAACATAAAACTGGTTGAATTGTGAAAATCGGACATTGCGTTATGGAATAATGCTTATTCAGATTTTTACAAAGGGGAGATAATTCTGCCGAATTACGTTATTGTTTATTTTTCAAAGAACTTCAACAAATTATATATCATTTCAAGGTCTCAATGAGAGGAACTCAAAACTGCTTACGTTTTTAAAATCAGACATTTAATAAAATAGTTGCACCCCCTTTGAAATTTTACAAAGGATGAAATTATTCTACCAAACAATTTAGTTCTTCAATTTCTATCCAACAACAATTATATAAATATTTGTTACATTATTTCAACCCTTCCCCGAACAAGACATGATTTTCACGATCATATATGAAAAGGTTTTGGAAAACATTGAGACAAAAGAAGAACATGCCGATAACCAACATTTTCTCCCTTTGCGTAAATATTTTCTGCGCTTCGTTGTGGGCATATCATTTCCGTGTCATTGCCTCTGATAAAATCGATTATTAACATTATATCTCTGGTTCGTGAAGAAATAGGCTTTCAAAACATTGACCCAAAAGAGCACCATGCATTTGAACATGTCCATTTTGCAACTTCTAAATTCAATCTAATTTTTTGCTGCCTCACCCTTTCCCGAACAAGACCTGGTTAGACCTGGTTTTGACGTCCTGAACGTATTTTATTGAAGGTGAAAAGAATTAGGCGAAATAATCTTATTTCCTTTTACACTCATTCTATCGCCTGTCACAGCTTTCGAGTTGGATGACCATAGTTTTACTGCTTGGGAAAGGGTTAAATGGATGTTAAGGAAGCCCATGAGAAACGCCGATTTTGTAAATCACTTTGGACTGAGCAAGAAGTGCTCAAGATGAGCTATTGTGGTCACTCGCCGTCCGTCCGTCCGTCCGTCCATAATTCCTTGAAACACCTCCTACTCCTTAACCATTGGGCCGATTTTGACAAAACTTTACAGGATTGTACCTTGGATGACCATATTCAAAGAATGTCCGCGATTTTTTGATTCGTCAAAAAATATGGGCGTGGCAGGGCAAGGCTTATCGAAATTTGAGAAATCATGATATCATTCTTAACAAATCAACCATTCGGCCAATTTCAACCAAACTTTGCAAGAATGTTCTTTGGGTCACTGTCGTCAACATTTATGAATTTTAGAATGAATAGAGTTTAGACAGAAATTATCGATAAATCATGGGGAATTGAAAAAAACTTCCCATTGTTAAAGCCTTTGCGCTTGAATGCGCTAAGCTAAAAGGACAAGATGTTTTATTATTTGAATAGATAGGATGTTGAAGAACATATATAGGCTTTTCTAGGCTTTTCTGCCGCATAGTTCTTGCCATTTGAAGCCGAGTAAAATGACCTATTTTGAATACCTAATCATCGACTCATAATTCATCGGTTCAACGTATTAACATACACAGATGAATAGATCTATTTTCCCTCTTTAATTCGATATAAGAGTTATGAAAATCCGTTAAGAAATGGTAGTGCAAAAGCAGTTTTATCATACATACCCACGCGTCCTTCTAACGTAACGACCGAGTTCAAACAAAGAAACGCAGAGCTGACCCACTTTTTCAAATAGAGATTTAACACGAAAAGAAAGTGTATAAGGTAAAAGTATTTTATCATAATAACATATAACTATTTAGCTTTAAGTTTTTACACACTTTTTGGCAATTTAATGTGTTATTTACGCTGAAAATGCCGTTTGTAAATTACTCGTTTTTACATAGAATCAGATAGAGGCAGTATTTTTAAAACGAAACTGTGACCACACTACTCTCAGGTGAGCGATGCAGGGCCATCTTGGCCCTCTTGTTCTTTAAAAATCTTCTCAAAAACTACCAGATGGATTTCATCCAAACTTCACAGGAATGATCCTTGGGTGACCCTCTCTCAGATTCCTTCAAAGCATTTTGATTGAATTAGAATAACGAGTTATCTGCCCTTGAATGTAAAAAATAGCTGGTTTTGACTTTACTTTTACTCCAAAATCTACAAATATTCAACAATCAAGACAAAACTTTGACAGAATGATGGTGACTATAAGATCTTGTCTTGGTATTATTTTCAGCTTGGTCTGAATTTTACATCATGAGTTATGTGCCCTTGAAATTGACAAAATTGCCATTTTCAGCTCTATTTTGACTTTGTTTTCACTCTAGCAACTACAAATATTGATGAATCAAGACAAAACTAATACAGAATGTTGGTGACTCTAAGATCTTGCCTTGGTGTAATTTTCAGCTTGTTCTGAATTTAATATCATGAGTAATGTGCCCTTGAAATTGACAAAATTGCCATTTTCGGCTCTATTTTGACTGTTTTCACTCTAGCAACTACAAATATTGACCAAACACTGCAAAAAAGACAAAAATTGGACAGAATGTTGGTAACCATAAGATCATGCATTGGTATGATTTTCAGCTTGATCTGAATTTAATATCATGAGTAATAAGCCCTTGAAATTGACAAAATTGTCATTTTTGGCTCTATTTTGACTTTGTTTTCATTCTAGCAACTACAAATATTGACAAATCAAGACAAAAATAGGACAGAATGTTGGTGACTATAAGATCTTACCTTGGTATGATTGTCAGCTTGATCTGAATTTTACATTATGAGTTATGCTTGAAATTGACAAAATTGCCTTTTTCTGCTTTATTTTAACTTTTACAACCATTAGTATTAACTAATCAATACAGAACTTTCATAGAATCTTACTGACCATATATGATCTTACTTGCTTGTAATTTTCAGCTTGGTCAACTCATGCATTTGCTTGTTTGCGCAGCCTGAACCTTTGAAATTGCATTCAACAAGACAAACAATCAGGCCTGTGGAGCGCTTCCAGACCGCCAGGGCTGTCTAGTTAGCTTTATTTACACTCTTACAATCACAAGTGTTGACCAATCTGAATCAATACAGCACTTTCATAGAATCTTGGGCCGACTTCGATTGGCAATGGCTCGCGTCATCGTTCGGAACATCGCCCCAACCGAACACCATTAGTGCGAGCTATTGACGTCATTTCCGTAGCTATAGGGGATAATAGCTCCAATTGAACAGCAATGGCCCTAGCTATAGTTCGACCACCGGAAAAAGTGTGGTCCGGCCATCCGAGCCATTACATCATTCGGAACTATTCGGATAACAGCAGACCAATCAGTGTCGAGGTAATCAAACGTTTTGATTGGCTGACTCAGAACGGGGAGGAATTGAATAGACAGAACAGCGCTGGTTCCAAATGATGGTTCCCGATTGCGCGAGCCATAGTGCCAAACGAAGTCAGCCTTGCTGACCATAAGATCTAACATGCTTGTAATTTTCAGCTTGGTCATGCATTTGCTTGTTTGTGCAGCCTTAACTTTTGAAATTGCGTTCAACAAGACAAACAATCGGGCCTGTGGAGCAATTTTGAAATTGCATTCAACAAGACAATCAGGCCTGTTGAGCACTTCCAGACCACCAGGGCCGTCTAGTTTTAAAAGTAGGTCTATCTCCAAGGTCACTAGGTCAAAGTCCCAAATGAAAGGTCTTGGGTTTGAGTTTATTGGGGTTTTACGCCGTTTTCAACTACCAGGGTCATATCGCGGCAGCTGGAGCACCTAACCATGGATTCCTGTTGTTTCTCAAACCAGTACTACCACAACACCCTTACCAAGCCTCTTGCTGCTCACCCACTTAGGTTAATGATTTCAAACCCATTTGTGGGTGACAATTTTGTCAGAAAGGGTATTAGCCGCATCCGGGTATCGAACCCGGGACCTCTCGAATGAGGGTCAGATGCGCTACCAACTGCGCTAAGGCCGCGGCCCTGAAAGGTCTTGGTGTGAAATAGATATGTGTGAAATACCAAGGCTGTATCTCTAATAGTGCCTGAGATAAAGGCCAAAGTTTTTGAAGACACAAAGCCGACACTAGGGCTGTGACTTGAGCTCCCCTTACATTGTTTGTTAGCTCACCTGAGCACGAAGTGCTCGAGGTGAGCTATTGTGATCACTTTTTGTCCGTTGTCCGTCCGTCTGTCCGTCTGTCCATCTGTCCGTCTGTCCACAATTTGGTGTTTACACTCTAGCATCCACAAATATTAGTCAATCTTGACCAAACTTTGTCAAAACAAGTATGGTCATAAGTTCTCGGATGAGTTCGATTATGGGCCAGATCGGACCAGAAAGTGTGGAGTTATCTGCCCCTGAATGACGAAAAATGCTGTTTTTAACTTTGTTTACACTCTAGCATCTACAATTATTGCCCAATCAATACAAAACTTGGATATAATATTGGAGACTATAGGATCTTGCATAAGTTCGATTTTCAGTCAGATCAGGCGAAAAAGTCAAAAGTTATGTGCCCTTGAATTTGTCAAAATTGCCGTTTTCGACCGTTTTCGACCTTGTTTACACTCTAGAATCTACAATTATTGACCAATCAAGACAAATCTTGAACACAATGTTGGAGACCATAAGATCTCGGGTGAGTTTAATTTTCAGTCTGATTAGACGAGAAAGTCGAGAGTTATGTGCCCTTGAATTTGACAAAATTGTCGTTTTTGACTGTTTTCGACCTTGTTTACACTCTAGAATCTACAATTATTGACCAATCAAGACAAATCTTGGACACAATGTTTTAGACCATAAGATCTTGGATGAGTTTGATTTTCAGTGTGATCTGACAAAAAAGACTAGAGTTATGTGCCCTTGAATTTGATAAAATTGTCATTTTCGGCTGTTTTCGACATTGTTTATACTCTAGAATCTACATTTATTAATCAATCAAGACAAAACTTGGACACAATGTTGGAGATCATAAGATCTCGGATAAGTTGAATTTTCAATCTGATAAGACAAGAAAGTCGAGACTTATGTGCCCTTGAATTTGACAAAATTGTCGTTTTTGACTGTTTTCGACCTTGTTTACACTCTAGAATTTTCAATTATTGACCAATCAAGACAAATCTTGGACAAAATCTTTGAGACCATAAGATCTTGGATGAGTTTGATTTTCAGTGTGATCTGACCAGAAAGAAGAGAGTTACGTGCCCTTGAATTTGACAAAATTGTCGTTTTTGACTGTTTTCGACCTTTTTATACGCCCGAAGGGTCGTATTATGTTATGGCCCTGCTCATCTGTCTGTCCGTCTGTCCGTCCGTCTGTCTGTCTGTCCGTCTGTCCGTCCGTTCTCACGAAATGGGTCAAATGTGACCTTATTTTGGATAATCGGGGTCATCGGTGACTTTTGGGTTATATGTTGCTAGTCACATAAACCCATTTTCTGAATGGTATATTTAGGGTCTATGTGACTTTTAGAAGTCACCCAAATCAAAGTCACATATATTTCCCATAAAAAAATATCCGTCGTCCATCCCATGTCCGAGTGAAGTCCGTAGGTAGTTGTATGAGTTGTTTCCCTTGCACTAAATCACAACTATGGGAAGGTAAGCGATGTGAGCCGAACAAATCCAAATTCACTACGCATGCGCGTTCACGCTAGATACAGCATGGTTTTGACGCCATATTGGCCTGTTCATGTTCTATGTGGGATTTTAGAGATTTAACTCACACGGTAAGTCTGTTTTTAGCTTCTTACGTCGTTTTTCAATGTCCAAGTATTTGAGTCTGTAGTAACTACAGCGAAACGTAGACAGATGCTGTTGAAATGCAGGGCTTTTTCGCCTATTCCGAGTGGCCGATATTCGGCCCCTATCCCAATCAAAAACGACCCCATTTTTTCCCAATTCAGAAAAATATCCCAATCCAAAGTAATGATGTCAAGAGTAAAGAGGTTTAGATCTAGTCAGTATGCTTGATTATCAGCTGTGAATCCAATATTTATTGGCTAAGGCCTTCTATTCTATCAATTGGTAAACAGGTAAATCGCCGATCGTAAATTCGCGGCCGTGAATTGTCGATCAATTAGCACTGTATATTAAAAATTCCCAAAGGATTCTTGGGTAATTCAGTCGGATCTTGTTATCTATTTGATGTTTTATTGTTTTTACTGTTTTATGCTTTTGGGAAAAACAGAAACAGTTACAAAAAAACTTAATGTCATGGGTTTTCGCGATGTAAACAAAGAATTGATAGGAGAAAAAATAGAGTTGTATATGATCAAAGGTCCATATTTTTCATCTAAATATCCTTGAAAACTGATTTTAAATTTAAAATCATTTATATAGTTTCACACTAACTTTCAAGAATTAGATGACGAGGTGGGGGGGGTGTGTTTTAGTTCGGCTGATCATTGTTACTTTCAGTTTCATGAAATATTTCATCCTTTCCCAGACATAATTTTTTTGCAGTGGTCCATATCTAAAGCTGGCGCAGACAACAAAATAAATGTTACTAGATATAGAATTTGTGAATGTCAGGAAATAAAATCTTGTCTGTATTTATATTTAGGAAGTGGCTAGCCTAGGGGTACAGGCCCCGTACCTCTAGCCAGTCCAGTGAGAACTCGCTAGGGGTACGGGTCAAACGACTTCTGGTTTATTATAGGGGTTAACTTATCGTGTGTATTTACGATCAATATTGACCTCTTTCCAAACGGCAAATATATGTAATCTAACATAAAACTCTTTTTTCTATAGTGTTTAATGTTTATCATCATGTCTTCTTTTCTTATATTACGTTTTTTACAAGGCAGGGATTTTTTTGGCGAATTTGGGAAAGGGCCCTGGGGCCTTTTTAATTGGGAAATTTAGCCTTGTAAAAACCGAAATTGGGAAATTTCAAACATTAAACACTTACCTCATATAAGGTGTTAGATTGAGTGATACTCATTTATAAACAGAATGGATCAATATATTGATATAGATATTGAGAAGAGAGCTTTAGTTTGTTCTCAAATGACTTGTAAAAGCAATTTTACTGATGTTTTGATAATTTTGATATTTTTTCTAAATTGTGATTGGGAATTTTTTCTTCAGATTGGGAAAAAAGTAGGCTAAATTCCATTGGGAATGGGGCCGAATTTCGGCCCCTGAGACACCCCAAAAAAATCCCTGCAAGGTGCTAACGATTGGAGGTTTGATTAGTGACAGTTAGTCAATCCCTTGTTGTTTCCCAGATTTGCAAGAGAAAATGAGAGATTGCACAAAATGTGCAATTTCTTTCTTTCCCATCAGAAAACCATAAGTTTCTTTTTGGCTGCACAGTTTCAAATTGCCATTTGCAAATCCATTTAAATTTAAAAAAAATGCTGTCAATGGCAGTGGCTAAAGATTGTAGAATAATTTGTATGGGTTTGATATACACTTTTTTTTGCTTCCTAGCTATCAAGTAAAACAGTCACAGCTTCATCCATTCACTGACTCTGTTGTGAACAGATGGCAGGAAAGTGATGATGTTATTAAAAATCCATCTCCACACCAGTGTGATGATGTTACAGAAGATCCACCTCCACCTCAAAGTAAGTTTAAATAGAAATAATTTTCAAAGCTTTTTAGTTCACCTTATCATGAGTTATTTCCCTAGATCATCAACTTAAATTGTTTTCAATAGATTTGTTGTCTTCAAATTATTTCCCTAGATCATAAACATAAAGTCCCTTTAAAAATGTCCATCATTAGTCACATGTTTTGTCCACATGAAGTCACTTAAATTGTTTTCAATGAATCTGTTGTCTTCAAATTATTTCCCTAGATCATCAACATAAAGTCCCTTTAAAAATATCCATCATTAGTCACATGTTTTGTCCACATAAAGTCAATTAAATTGTTTTCAATTAATCTGTTGTCTTCAAATTATTTCCCTAGATCATCAACATAAAGTCCCTTTAAAAATGTCCATCATTAGTCACATGTTTTGTCCACATGAAGTCACTTAAATTGTTTTCAATGAATCTGTTGTCTTCAAACTGTTGCTCTAGATCATCAACATAAAGTCCCTTTAAAAATGTCCATCATAAGTCACATGTTTTGTCCACATGAAGTCACTGAAATTGTTTTCAAGTCCATCATTAGTAGTCATATACAGATCTGGTCAAATATGTTGAGCACAAGATGTCAATAAAAACCACCCATCACTTATCACATTTTTAGCTCCACTGGCTGAAGGCCAGCGGGCTTATGTCATGGCCCTGTGTCCGTCGTGCGTCCATGTGTGCGTGCATGCGTAAACAATTTTCAAACATCTTCTCTAAAACTACTGGACCAATTTTAATCAAACTTTACAGGAAGCTTCCTTGCGTGAATCTCTTTCAAATTCCTTCAAAAAAATAAATTCTGTGCTGAACTCAAATTTTTATTAATTAAAATAAATTTTCGAAAAATCTTTAAAAAAAAGTCTATTCCTCCAAAACTACTGGACCAATTTCAAGCAAACTTCACAGGAATCTTCCTTGCATGAATCTAAATTACTTAATAATTTCGAGTAGAACTCTAATTTTAATTAATTGAATTAAATTATTTTTTTGAAAATCTTTAAAAATTCTTCTTTTCCAAAACTACTGCACCAATTTCAACCAAATTTCACAGGAATCTTCCTTGCATGAATCTCTTCTAAATTCCTTCAAAAAATAAATTCCGTGTTGAATTTAAATTTTAATTGAATTATTTAAATTAAATTTACAAAAAATCTTTAAAGAATCTTCTTCTCCAAAATACTGGACCAATTTCAACCAAAATTCCTAGGATTCTTCCATGCATGAATTCTTTAAAAAAAAACCCAAATTCTGTGTAGAACTGAAATTTTGATTAAATTAATTAAATTAAATTTTCCAAAAAAATTTGAAAAATCTTCTTCTCCAAAACGCCTTATTGGATTTCATTTTAATATAGCGTGTATATAGTCTACCTACCAATTCTGAAAAAGTGGCTAGAAAACATTTTCGTAGGCATTTTTTGAACATGGAGTTTTGATGTATTATTTGCAAAGTATAAGGCTTGCCTGATTTGCTTAGACCGGTAGTCGCCTCCAGTCGGCCGTATTAAGGTCACAAAACAAGGTCAAAGGTCATTGGGTGCAAAATTCACATAAGCCCCCTTCAAATGCGTATAACTCTGTCAATTATATGTCTAAATGCACGGAAATGGTTTTAGATGAAAGCCCAATAAATTGTCTTGCATATAAAATATAGTTAATGATACTTTTCTCATTTGCACATTCATTAATATTTGGCAAAATGTAAAAAATGGCAAAAAATGTGCAAAATTTGAACGCAGTGTAAATGGAAATCATGCTGCATGTGAAAAATTATTGCGAATTCAATTACGCAAACATGTTCAAAAATGTCTATAAACCCTTAGCAAACATTTAAAATCAAGTTTGATGGTAAAAAGTCACCATTTCTATATGCAGGTACAGCTCGAAGTCAGCTGGGGTCAAGATTTGTAACAATCATTGCTTTTACACAGTGTACACGGCAGTTCAACAGTGTTGGTAGAACTTAAATGATATCATTTCTTTTGTCTGGATATTGACTCTAAATAGATCATATTAGTATATACCTGCAAAAATAACATTTAAAACAATGACTTTCACGGTGTAAATGTTAAAAAAGTGAGTAAGAGTTACCCCACCCACTCAAATAACCTAGGAATTTTGATACAATTTACTTTGGCGACCAAAACATTACAAGTAATGTAATGAATAAACATTTAACAATCTAGAACAATTTGTCTTTTGTATAAAAAAAGAAAAAAAAACTCACTTGTTCGGAAATGGTTGACATTGTTTCACGAAGAACACATAGGTCTAGACCTACTGCGCCTCCCCACCTATATAAATTCTGATGGGTTACTGTACACAAAAAAGCCTCAGATTGGAAAGACTGGATGTATCACTACAATCCAGAAGCTTATTCAATAAATAAAAAAGATGATTGGCATAGTAACTTGTTACGTTCAGGCCCGTAGGAACAGGAGGCTCGGAGGCTTTGCCCCCCCCCCCCCAAATGGCCAAAAATGCCGATTTTTCCTTAGTTTACGCGAAATTTTAGAGAAAATAAAATTTAGCTCCCCCTAAATATTCAGAAACAAGGGCTTCAGCCGTCCCAATATAAAATTGCTTCCTACGGGCCTGACATGTACATGCATGCAGAAGTAGCAAAAATGGCATGTTCTTTTTTATTGAAATTCGAAAATTTGGTCAAACCAAAAGATATTTTTTGTTTTCATAAGAACTGAAAAAGTAAGTCAATTTCATCGATGCGATATGCCATTAACTTGTACCTTCATATTTTTTGCTTAACTTCAGAGCGTGTTTATAGATTTAAAGAACAGAGTGGGATCAAACACCAAAATTCCAAAATATGCAGGAGAGATCTTCAATATTTTAGGCATGTTTCAGCTACGAGGGGCGTTCTTTAAATAATGAAAATACACTATCAGCTCAATGTTCAGAAAGTGTAATTATATATTTAATGTTTAATATGCAAGTAACCCGTATGTGAACTTTGTATCTGGAAAATCCTGACGTTTTCACCTGATTAAAAGTGTGGGGGGTCAATAATGTGACGTCATCACACTTTAAATAAAAGAAATTTAACGTTGGGGCATAGCATAATCAATCACAAGTTCCCTGCACGTTTCAAATCAATGTTTGGAATTAGCATAGTACATATCACAGAGGAATAAATGGTTAAAAAGCGTGTTAACACCTCCGTTCATATCACTGTATTTACCTAATTCCCTTGATCACAATGCCGAAGATTACAGTATTGCCACATACGAACACCTTATATGTAGTTTTGAAGTAAAAACATAACACCATCAGACAATAATGCCAAATAAACATTTTCTTTACGCAAATTCTAAATAAATACCATGATGCAAGTCTGTTTTAGCGAAAATAACGTGAAAAAACGTCAGACGTCATACCCATTGAGAATGTGACGTCATGCGTTTCCATAGTAACACACGGAACGTTCAGTCTGGATTTTCACAATGAAAGCTTAAAAGCAGATCTTTGTAAATATATAAGTATGTCTTAATTATGTTGCGTATGAAAAGACTGGCAGATATGTTTTCATTATTTACTAGTAATGAACGCCCCTCGTAAAAGCAGTAGAACAATGATATATTTTATGAAATCAGTTCTGTTAATGATGCATTAAAGCAACATCCGGTATTCAATTCTTTCTAGCATTGTGCTATCTTGAAACAGTAGAACCGGGCACAGGGGAGAAAAATATAGAAACTGATGGATTTTTCTCAATAAGTGTTTTTTAACAAAATTAATTTTGATTGCTTGGTCAAAATTTAGATTCAAAACAGCTTTAAAGAAGGTGGGCCCAGGACGATTCTTGTACTAGAAAGTCCCACAATTCAATGACCTAGTTTGATAAGATTCGAGTGGCTAGAACCTTTGTTCAATCATCCTTCCATAGGCCTACACATTTCACAAGTGAAAAAAAACTTTTAAGGGCAAGCCAGACAATCGTTCTTTTATGACCCAGGCACATCCGATATCTGTATCCACTATGAACCATTCTTTTAAAAGCAATATAGTCTGTTTCTACGGACAATTGACAGAAAGTACGTCCACAAGAACCATTGGAATTATTTCCAAAATGTGTTGAAGAGCAATTTTCTGTAGTTTATGGCGAGTCCTCTTCTTTTTGCTACCACCAAACACTGGCTAACTAGATGGGAAAATAGTATTGTATGAAGTTCGAAGAAGTCTAAGTGGAAAAACAAAAACGTTTTAATACAAATATGTGGTTCTGTCTGTGCGAGGCTCAAAACGTTTTGATCCCCCATTAACACACAATGGCAGAATCACGGTACAGATTGGAGACTAGGCTCCCCAACTAGCACCTTCACGGTGCTCTGTGTTATCAGTCCCACATCTCAGTCAATATCAGTCTATGTACATGTAGAACTTAGTGTGTAGCCTGGGTCTAGTCATCGGTATACAATGTGAAGAATATGATTCAAAGACATTGATATATGTAAAATTGTGGTACCTGTGAACAGGAATAGAGAAACAGCAAGACATTGTTATACTAGAATCCAGGCTAAGTTGCATGGCGCACAGCATTATCTCGAGAGAATACCCAGAATTAACTTTAAAGATTTTTGAGATTACGAAACAAAACTGCCATGCGATTCTAGACTTTTATCGTACTCCAACCCTTTCAAAAAAAAGAGGTCTCATCGAAAGCGCTGTCAAATCTGGCAGATGATTAAGGTATTCCACCCGTTATTAGATATCAAACACTTTGTGTAATTTTCCTCCATCTTCAGCATGTCCCGTTACAGTGCAAGTCAATACCTTGTCAATTACCGTTGCCACTGATGATGCCGAAGATGAATGATATATTTTGCATCTATTGACGTATGAAATATATCATAATAGTTATGCGACATAAATAGTTATCCAAGAATAACTGATATGATCAAGCCTTCATCTTTTTGACCTTCTGAAACAATACCTGTTGTTGAGTCTAGCAGTTAATGGAATAGAAGAGCACGCCCACTTCTTAAGTTCTTTCCCATGGGTGTATTCTCAAAAATATTTGTAATAACGTCTCTGATCCTACGAAAATACGTCCAGGTTTTTGTGACCTTAAACTTCACAAATGGATGTGTATGCTGAGAATCTCTTACATCAACGAATGTTAAGATTTCCAAGCAAATGGACTTCGCGTTGTGGTAATAATATAGGATTAAGGTATAATTTTTGTATGAAAGAACTCGATTTCTGCACAATTGAAATACAAAAGCCATTTTATTTTACTTTTATTTATTTCGGCATTCACAAATACTGACCAATCAAGTAAACAACAACACGATCCTGTTCGATTTTCTGAATTAAATCGCATGATCTGAGTTATGATGCAAAAAATGGCTGAGGTTTTTAACATACTAGTACGGATTCACTCTTTTCGTATGTTTTATGATAAGGCACAACAATACTCGTATACAAATGAAAGATACACATTTGATTACAACGAAAATTATAATTGAATGAAGAGTTTTTAGTTATGTCATAAATTAGTCAATGCCCAGAGGCTTGTCAGGTATATTGTCGTCAGCATACTAAAAAGCAACCCCAGGTTCATAGATTTTCCTTATCTATGTACAAAGAGTTCCTTTGTGCCAACTCCACAACCCATTAGTTGTTAATTAAAATGGTAAGGATTGTGCAGGATGGATTAGCTGGCGATCGTTGTGTCTTTATATTTTAATATTAACCAGTAACATAATGTAACGTTTTATTAAAGATAGGGTGATTTGCATAATTTAAAGAGTATTGGTAACAAAATCAGATAGAGCCAAAGACTGAATCTCCTGTTGTCTCTAATTGAAGCTTGTACATATCTAAGTATATACATGTATATATACCTTCATGGACACTTAAGATCTTCATATCGCATACCATAATCGCATATCACAACTGCAGTCAGATTTATGATTGTGATAAAAAAAAATCCATAGAATGGAATGATCCGTTCCTAATTACATTTTATGTACATGTTCGAATGTTCTCGTAAGGCTACCAGATGTAATCACCCAAATTGCAATAACGGAATTAAACGCCCGGTTTACAAAGCGAAACTACACCATTAATGAACAAAACATGTTGAAACATAAATACTTACCTTCAATGTCGTATGATCGTATATCTCATGATAAATGACCTGCTGGAGCATCCCAGCCTATTGTCTAGGGCTGCTCTGCCAGATCTATTATCGCGAGCTATAAGATAGTGAAATGACTACTTTCAGCTGCTGATTATGCTTAATTTCTGTTTTATTTTGAGTCTTTATTAATTTAATTGCACTTTTAATGACTATGTATTCGTCAAAAGAGGCAAAGATTTGACTAAGTGATGTTGATATAAGCTATATATAGTTCTAATGTTGTTTTATTAGAGCAATGTTTTTGCCCCTAAAATTATTATTATATTTTAGGAAAATGCATCGAAAGCTATAAAAATTCATGAAAATATTATTTTTATACAAGAATTTCCAATAAAACATCGTAAAATATCGTAGAATATCATTTATGTGAAGTTCGTATTGCTACACCAATGTTTATGTTTTTTGTATTTTTTTGGAAAATTTACCCTACCCACTTTTAGCTATGGCTACAGGGGTAAGCCAAAGACTAATTCTGTAAGCAAATATATTTCAGTAAACAACAGGTGTCTAGGCAATTTTTAACTATAATGTCATTCATCCAAACATACCGTTTGTATTTTTTAGGATTTTTTTTACTTTTCGAAAAAACTTATTTTTGTGATTTTTTGGCCATTTTTTGTTATATTTATCAAAAATTACAAAAACACAAATTCGTAAAGTTGCATATTGATGTTTTAAGTGACAGTACAAATCGTTAGCTTTATTTAGGTACCAAAATAATTGTTTTAACTTAATAAATGTGTAAGTTATGGGGTATTTTAGGGGGCATGTCTGAAAAATGTACCGAATGACCTTTGACCTAGTTTATTTCAACCAATATCGCCTGCTAGAGGCGACTACCGGGCAAGCCGTACGTACCATGCCTTGAAGATATCATTGGGCATGGTAGTCGCCCATGTTCAGAGAATGCCTACGAAAGTCACATTTTTTGACTTTGTAGGCAGACTAATATTCAAAGTACAGATCTCGATTAGATTCTTCAAAAAATTTCGATCGGATGAAAAATATGGCCGCTGTTGGCTAGATTTATTTTTCGCTACATGAAACATAGTGTGATTTTAAGAAAATTTTAAAAACATTTCTCCTCCATAACGACTTATTGGATTTCATTGTTGTGTAGCATGAATCTTCTTTGGATACACCTCTATTGTATTCCTTTGAGAATTTCATAGTCTAAAAGCCAGTGGAGCGATACAGGGCCATCATGGCCCTCTTGTTGATTGACTGGAAGTCCCATATTTTGGGAAAGTCGAGCAGAACTCAAGATTGTTAGTTCGCAGTCCACAATTTGTTAGTTTACACTCTAGCACCTTCATTCCTGAAGCAGTATTGAACAAACTTGGTCACAATGTTTGTGGCCATAATTTTTAGGATGAGTTAGAATTTTAGCCAGGTCGGGTTGGTAAGATCCAGAGTTATGCCCCGTTGAAATGCAATATATCATTTTGTTTACACTCTAACACCTTCATTTTGTAAATAACCTTGATCAAACTTGGTCACAATGTTTTGGATTAGTTTGAATTTGATCCTGATATGGTCTCTTAGTCTGGAGTTATGTCCCCTTGAAATTCAGAAAAATGAAGTATTTCACTTTGATAACACTGTGGCACCTTAATTTTTTTTAATCAATATTGATCATCAAACTTGGTCACAATGTTTGTGACTCTTTGTTTTAGATGATTTCAATTAAGAGTCAGATTGCGTCAAATTATTTTAAAAATACTTAAATTTATCAATCGAGGCCGCGGCCATAGCGCAGTTAGTAGCGCATCTGACCCTCATACGAGAGGTCCCGGGTTCGATACCCGGCCGCGGCTAATACCCTTTCTGACAAAATGTCACCCACCAATGGGTTTGGAATCGTTAACCTAAGTGGGCGAGCAGCTGGAGGCTCGGTAAGGGTGTTGTGGTAGTACTGGTTTGAGAAACAACAGGAATCCATGGATAGGTTCTCCAGCCGCCGCGATATGACCCTGGTAGTTGAAAACGGCGTAAAACCCCAATAAACTCAATTTATCAATCGAGGACAATGGATGACCATGGCCAAAGTACAGTCTAAAAGTCTCGATATTTGTCTAACAATGTCATGAAAAACCATCCACATTTTTTTAATATTGTCTTTTTATAGCTGATGTTCCAGCTGAGACAGACATTACTGTGTACACTGCAAGACCAGTTTACTCATCATGTGAAGAAAATATTGACGCCTTTTTGTCTCCGTTTGTTGCCAATGACATGCCTCCAAGTCCTATTACTGCCGCAGAGGGTGTCCATTATGATAATGAAAGCCCAGCAAACAGTGAAATACAGTGGGATCAAGTTGATGGCTCTGAAAGTCTTGTTTATGAACCAGTAGATGGAAACAATACTTCAGTAACTCTACAAGTCAAAAAAGAAAATAACACATGGAGACTTGGTGATGTTGACAGCGATGATTCGGTTGCTTTTGAAAGTGGAAATGAATCTGAACCATATGAAATTACTGTTTCACTGGAAGAATTCCTGACATGTGAAAGTGATGATTCTGTTGAAAAGTTTTCAACATCTGAAGATTCTGAAGACTGTCAAATGAAAAAAGATACTCTTGTTAAAGAAAATGAAATACTTAATAGATGTGAAGTGTCATGAAATTTATGTTTGCAAACATTTAAAGTGTTCAACATCTTCAAGTGGTCAAGCTTACAAGAAAAGACATGATCGCGTTTATAACAATTATCACTGTTCTGTGAAGAGATGTTTTTACACATACCAGTACACACGAAAGTCCACAGAAATGTGAAACAAGTAGCAGATGAATTGCAGAAGGTAAAACCTGACTTTGCAAGGCTACGCAAATTAGGTGACGATAAAAACAACCACAAAGTCATTGAGCAGAAAAGGGGAGAACTTATTGTATCCCAAAAATCGAGTGATGAAATTCTGGATATAAATAGGTATGGACCTTGCCACACTGTCGTGAATGGTGCATGTTGTCGGGAATAAAGAAACATTATAAGCGATGTACACAAGGAACTAAAAATGGAAAGAAAGATCTTCTGCTTCAGTCACAGATAACGGCTGGTCACATACAGGGAAAGCCTTCTAGAATGACGTTAGACAATTGATGGACGGGTTTAAAGGGACTTGTATAGGACTTCGGTTTACAAATAATGAGGCTTCAAATGGACAATTTTTAAGAGACATGTTTCAGACAATATAAGGGACTTGTTATGGACATTGATTGGGACTATTGATGGACGGGTTTAAAGGGACTTGTATAGGACTTCGGTTTACAAATAATGAGGCTTCAAATGGACAATCTTTAAGAGACATGTTTTAGACAATATAAGGGACTTGTTATGGACATTGATTGGGACTATTGATGGACGGGTTTAAAGGGACTTGTATAGGACTTCGGTTTACAAATAATGAGGCTTCAAATGGACAATTTTAAAAGACATGTTTCAGACAATATAAGGGACTTGTTATGGACATTGATTGGGACTATTGATGGACGGGTTTAAAGGGACTTGTATAGGACTTTGGTTTACAAATAATGAGGCTTCAAATGGACAATTTTTAAGAGACATGTTTCAGACAATATAAGGGACTTGTTATGGACATTGATTGGGACTATTGATGGACGGGTTTAAAGGGACTTGTATAGGACTTCGGTTTACAAATAATTAGGCTTCAAATGGACAATTTTTAAGAGACATGTTTCAGACAATATAAGGGACTTGTTATGGACATTGATTGGGACTATTGGTGGACGGGTTTAACCCTTTCCCAAACAGCAAAAAATAGGGTGGTCCAATTTGAAAGCTACTGCAGACATCACTATTAATGTTTATAAAGATAGGATTTGTGTATGAAATTGCTAAGAAAATATCGAGGCAAAAGGAGAAAATGCTGGTTATCAGCATTTTCTTCTTTTGTCTCAATGTTTTCCCAAGTCTATTCTAATAGGGACGTCAAAACCCGGCCTTGTTTGGGAAAGGGTTAAAGGGACTTGTATAGGACTTTGGTTTACAAATAATGAGGCTTCAAATGGACAATTTTTAAGAGACATGTTTCAGACAATATAAGGGACTTGTGATGGACATTGATTGGGACTATTGATGGACGGGTTTAAAGGGACTTGTATAGGACTTCGGTTTACAAATAATGAGGCTTCAAATGGACAATTTTTAAGAGACATGTTTCAGACAATATAAGAGACTTGTTATGGACATTGATTGGGACTATTGATGGACGGGTTTAAAGGGACTTGTATAGGACTTCCGTGTACAAATAATGAGGCTTCAAATGGACAATTTTTAAGAGACATGTTTCAGACAATATAAGGGACTTCTTATGGACATTTATTTGGACTATTGATGGACGGGTTTAAAGGGACTTGTATAGGACTTTGATTTACAAATAATGAGGCTTCAAATGGACAATTTTTAAGAGACATGTTTCAGACAATATAAGGGACTTGTTATGGACATTGATTGGGACTATTTTTGGACAATTTAAAGGGACTTGTATAGGAATTTTACAAATAATGAGGCTTTGACCATTTTAAAGAGACTTAATTAAAACAACAATGTAAGGGCCTTCTTTTGGACAAATAATGGTACTAATAATGTGGTGGTTTTAACGGGACTTTATAGAAGTTCATGAGGACAAAGAATGGGACCAATAAAGGATGATTTTTAAAGGGACTCTCATGGAAATTATTATTGGACAAATAATTACTGACCGCCACAGTCCTTTTGTTAGCTCGACTATTCTATGAATAGAGGAGCTATGCTATTTGCCCTGGCGTTGGCATTAGGGTTAGCGTTAGCTTCTCCAATATTTTCTTAGTCCTTTAAAATATTGCTTTGAAACTATCAACACTTGTTCACCAACATGACCTGAACCTGTATGCAAGAGCAAGTAACTGTCATGCATTTTTTCAGAATTATGGCCCCTTTTCGAATTTGGTTAAAGTTTGGGTACCACCTCAAACATTTCTAAGCCCTATGAGATGTTGCTTTGAAACCTTCAACACTTGTTGGCCAACATGACCTCAACCTATATACAATTCTTAAAGCAGGTAGCTCTGTCATGCATTTAGTTGGAATTATAGCCCGTTTTCGACGTAGAATTTTGGTTAAAGATTGCCTACCACCTCAAATATTTTCTCAGATTTATGAGATACTGTCTTGAAACTGATATCACCTATTAACAAACATAACCTTAACCTATATGCAAGAGCAGGTAACTCTGTCAAGCATTTTGTCAGAATTATGGCCCCTTTTCGGATAAGGATTGAAGTAGTAGAGCACGCTGTCTACTGACGGCTCTTGTGTTACTTTGTTTCTTATTTTTGCGATTAAGATTTTGTGAATTTCTTTTCTTTCATATTTTCCTTTAGTTATAGTAACTTATTGGACAGACGTTACAATGATTTTAACACTTTTTCAATTGCAACAGATAACATTGAAAACGTCCAAAAATAGCCATTATTGTTTGCCATGGCATTTACAATCACCACATTAACCTGTTCTGACTTTGTCCTGCACTGTGGTACTATTGTTACACAATAGTGTGGCTAGTCTCGTACATTTTTGTCCAAATGATAGCCACTTAAATACCACTTTGTAAGAACACAAGTACTAAGACACATAAACCTTGAGTCACATAAGGGTAAAAGACCCATAAACCTTAGTCTCTGAAGTACCATTTTGTGGGTCTGTCCGTCTGTCCGTCCGTTAGCAATTTCTTGTGTGCGCAACTCCTCCTACAGTTTTGATTGGAATTTGATCAAACTTGCCACAATGAATCTCCATGGTGTCTAGTTGTGCATCCCGCTTACGGAATTTAATTAACTCTTTTCGTTCTTGAATTATCTGCCCTTGAATTAAAAAAATGCCCATTTTCTTGTGTGCGCAACTCCTCCTATAGTTTTGATCAGAATTTGATCAAACTTGCCACAATGAATCTCCATGGTGTCTAGTTGTGCACACCGCTTACGGAATTTAGATAACTGTTTTCGTTCTTGAATTATCTGCCC
Organism: Fragum sueziense; assembly: GCA_963680895.1. Taxonomy (NCBI): domain Eukaryota; kingdom Metazoa; phylum Mollusca; class Bivalvia; order Cardiida; family Cardiidae; genus Fragum; species Fragum sueziense. Next base: position 1,011,918 of record OY804606.1, read on the forward strand.
TTGAATTTAAGAAAAAATGCCCATTTTCTCAAAAATGTCCATTTTCTCCTGTGTGCAACTCCTATAGTTTCAACCAGAATTTAATCAAACTAGCCACAATGAATCTCTATGTGTCTTGTTGTGCAAACAAAATTTTGATAACTTTTCATGTTTGAATTAACTGCCCTTGAATCGAAAAAATGGCCAATTTTACTGACAAGCCCCTCTCGGGCGTATATGCGCCGCTTTGCGAAGCTCTTGTTTACACTCTAGAATCTACAATTATTGACCAATCAAGACAAATCTTATACACAATGTTTGAGACCATAAGATTTTGGATGAGTTCGATTTTCAGTGTGATCTGACAATAAAGACAAGAGTTACGTGCCCTTGAATTTGATAAAATTGTCGTTTTCAGCTGTTTTCGACCTTGTTTACACTCTAGAATCTACATTTATCAATCAATCAAGACAAAACTTGGACACAATGTTAGAGATCATAAGATCTCAGATGACTAGAATTTTCAATCTGATAAGACAAGAAAGTCGAGACTTATGTGCCCTTGAATTTGACAAAATTGTCGTTTTTGACTGTTTTCGACCTTGTTTACACTCTAGAATTTTCAATTATTGTCCAATCAAGACAAATCTTGGACACAATGTTTGAGAGGATAAGATTTCGGATGAGTTTGATTTTTAGTGTGATCTGACCAGAAAGACGAGAGTTATGTGCCCTTGAATTTGATAAAATTATCATTTTCGGCTGTTTTCGACCTTGTTTACACTCTAGAATCTACAATTATCAATTAATCAAGACAAAACTTGGACACAATGTTTGGGACCATAATATGTCGGATGAGTTTGATTTTCAGTCTGATCCGATCAGAAAGGTGAGAGTTATGTGCCCTTGAATTTAACAAAATAGCAGTTTCTGGCTGTTTTTCGATCTTGAATCTTCAATTATTGACCAATCAAGACAAATCTTGGACACTATGTTGGAGACCATAATATCTTGGATGAGGTAGATTTTCAGTCTGATGTGATCAGAAAGTCGAGAATTGTGTGCCCTTGAATTTGAAAAAAATACCGTCTTTGGCTGTTTTCGACCTTGTTTATACTCTAGAATCTGTGATTATTTATCAATCAAGAAAAACCTGGACACAATGTTTGGCACCATAAGATCTCAGATGAGTTTGATTTTCACAAAGTTATAGACTATAAGTTAGTTTTCAGTCTTATAGTCATAAATGTTTATTGAATTGAACAAAAGTGTTGCTCATATCATTTTGGTTCAGGTGAGCGATATAGGACCATCATGGTCCTCTTGTATTGTTGTAAATGTAAATATTCTAGAGGCTCACAGGGAAGACTGGGTCAATCCAAACTGTGTTGCCTCTTTAAATAAAGTCTTTATTATTATACTCCTCACAAAAAGTTAAGCAACAAAAGTAATTCTCTCAATATTCTTTTTATACACGCGGAAATTTTTGCACAGATTTGTTATTCGGACAGCCATATCTATGCTTAAACACACTTAAAAGAATAATAAATGTTATCGTCTCCAAAAACAGCTATTTCGTGATTAGAACACACTCACCCCCAAAACATGCGTGCAAAATGTGTCGCATATACGGATTTCAAACTTGGCATTAGCTCCGTATATGCTTAAAACGCGTCAATTTGACAACTTTGTTGTCATCAACATTTGAATCATGCCAATACGTCACTTGACTCCAATTGAAGTGGCTCAAATTGTTGCAGTGCTACAGGGTGGGGCAATCAAGACTGCTGCTACCATTCACTTTAAGGGCCGCGGCCTTAGCGCAGTTGGTAGCGCATCTGACCCTCATGCGAGAGGTCCCGGGTTCGATACCCGGCCGCGGCTAATACCCTTTCTGACAAAATTGTCACTCACCAATGGGTTTGAAATCGTTAACCTAAGTGGGCGAGCAGCTGGAGGCTCGGTAAGGGTGTTGTGGTAGTACTGGTTTGAGAAACAACAGGAATCCATGGGTAGGTGCTCCAGCCACCGCGATATGACCCTGGTAGTTGAAAACGGCGTAAAACCCCAATAAACTCAAAACCCATTCACTTTAAATTTCATCGCAGTATTGATTGAAGAGCAATAACCCGATACAATCAAACTGGACAGATGTCAGAGAGACCACGTTCAGGTCGTCTAAGAGTAACAACACCTTGTGAAGACCGTTATGTTGCAACCTTAGTCCGTAGGAACTGGCTTACAACGGCCAGATCGCTACAAAATGACCTTCAGAGTGTGTCAGGAAACAGAGTTTCCACCCAAACCGCGAGGAACATGTTTCAGACAGAACGTCTAAGGTCCAGGATACCACTTCAGCGGATCCAACTTCCCCCAAAACACCGACGGCAAAGATTAATATTGGAACATCAACATCAAAACTGAGGGTCACTCGTTGGCGTCACAAACTCTTAACTGACTCGTCAAGATTTTGCCTTGATTCTAATGATGGCATGACACGTGTGTGGAGAAACGGTAATGAACGGTTTGCCGAGTGTAACATCGCTGAACACGACCAATATGAACGTGGGAGTTTGATGGTCTGGAGAGGTATCAGTGTTTGCCACAGAACAGAGCTGGTTGTCATCAGACGAGGTTCAATGACTGGTTAAGGTGCATTTACGAGATCATCACGCCTGTTATCATCCTTCTGGCACAGTAAACAGATCCAACTGTTATGTTAATGGATGGTAATGCCCGACCCTATCGTTCTGGAATTGTGACTGAAGTTCTGTGGACCAACAACATCAGACATATAGACTGGCCTGCTACGTCTCTAGACCTTAATTCGATAGAACATACATAGGACATTCTTTGAGGACGTGTCTATGGTCAGCACGTTCGCCAACAGACTCTGGATGAACTGCAACAGGTCTTGCAGACAGAATGGATGATCAATCCAAAACGGACATTAGACAGACAAATCTGCTTGATGCCAAGGTATGTTCGGGCGTGTGTTGAACATCATAGGGGTCATACCAGGTACTTGATGCTCGATCATGTCCTGAAGTGGCCAGAAAACAACTTTTTACACATTCTGAACCGCTGGCGAGTGACGTTTTGCACCATTGTTTCGTCGGCACGGTTTTCGAGGAACTGTAACTTTGTTATTGTTCGATGATTGTCCCAATCATTTAACGTAATTTGTATAATAAGACCCCAACTTTGTATTGTATAAAACATAGATCATTAGATGTGATAAAACACATTTGAGAAAGAAAGGCATCTTTGTTGCTTAACTTTTTGTGAGGAGTATATTATTATTATAAAGTCCGCTGAAACAATGGGATTTTGTACATTATAGAACAGAAAATATTGAGGTAAACAGGAGGAAATCCTGATTATCACCATTTTCTACTTTTGTCCCAATGTTTTCACAAGCCTTTTCTTTTGGGACTCAAAATCAGGTCTTGTTTCGGAAAGGGTTAATTGTTGCAAGTCACAACCTCATAGTTTGGAGAGGCAGACCTCATAATTATTAACCCTCTCCCAAACAAGACCTGGTTTTGACGTCCCTAATAGAACAGGCTTGGGAAAACATTGAAACAAAAGAAGAAACTGCTGATGACCAGCAGTTTCTCCTTTAGTCTCAATATTTTCTATGCCATGTTTTACACAAATCCTATCTTTAACTAGAACTGTCGCAAAGCAGACAAATACCCCCCCACTAGCGCGTTGTCACTGGAAAAGTGCTAAAGTTCAAAGTGGCATAACTCTGAAAGTACTGCCTGGATCAAAATGAAAATTGCAGGTGCACAACTTCATATGATAGGAAACAACCTGCTAAAATTTCAGCAAAATCGGTCAAAAACTGTGGGAGGAGAAGAGGACACAAAATTATGTCTACGGACGGACGGACAACCTGAATCGAGTATACCCCCATAACTTTGTTGTGGGGGTATAATAACATCCATTTTGTCATTTTAGGCAGTTTTTGAAGTGTCGTTTGGGAAAGGGTTAAATAGTCAATTAGCCCGTTACCAGACAGAAACCTTTAGCCTTATCCAAATTCCATTTTCTTGAAGGGGACAATTTTAAGTGGATGGAATTCCAAATTGTTGTTTCGATTAGAAAGCATCAATGAAAATGAAGAAATTGCTTGTCACAAGTAATTTCTTCATTTTCCACTGTTTTCAGGGGTTCTGAAATCTTTAAATTAGCTACTTGTCCGTATTTGTTTGTTTGACAAATGTCCGTTGTTCGTATGAACAATAAAGAGCAACATGTTGGCAAAATCTACTTGTCTGTGACCTCTTTGGGACAATCTGGGCAACTCGGACAATGGATTTCAGAACCCCTGGTTTTCCAAAGCTGTAAGTGGGGTTTTACGCCCTTTCCAACTGCTATGGTCATATTACAGCGGCTGGAGCACCTAACCATGACATCCTGAAATTTCTCTCACCAGTACTACCATATTATCTAAATTGAGCCTCCAGCTGCTCTCTCACATATACTCAGTACATTTAAAAACGCAGAGTTTTCAAAGCCTTAAATCAAGATGTTGTAAGAAATAAAAATAATTGTAATGGATCTCCCACAAGTTTTTAAACGTGAATAGAACAGATTAGAGTTGGTAATTTTGGATCATTTTACGACGCCATAGCCAAAGCGTTAAACACGTTTGCGCTGCGTAAATTTGATTCACGTGAAACTCGAATTAAGTTGCAACATGTTTATAAAGTTTATCTATAGGGACACTATAAAAACACGTTTCATCGAAATATTCTCAAATCTATCAGTGTGTCCCGTCTTATTGAAAATGTGAGAAACCAAGTTTTTGGAATGCATTTGCTAGGTTTTTCAAAATCGGACATTTCACTGCACGTAGGATGCCGTAAATTATTAATATCACGACTAACGACACGATGGCTCCGCCACATACTGTGGTTACACACTACTGGCATGTTATGTACCCTATAGAACATGCTTGGAATGACCCGAAGAGACGCGTGTATTTACGTACCCCACCACCCAAAACTTTGCAAAAACTTCGTATTCCTGTTTTTCAAGAGCGGAACAAAATATCACAAGAGGTTTCATTGCGAGAAAAGTCCTTTCTATGCGACGACGATGTAAGGTTTTAATTCAAGCTTTAGGTGGGCACACTTGTTATTAATTGATTTGACCTATCTGAATTAAAAATGATCAAATTTTATTCTGACGTGTATTTAAAGCATCTTCTACCTTGAGTTTATGGAATTAAATAACTCAACGAAAATAACCCCGCATTACGTAGCCTTTGCTTGCCATTTCCATCCTATAAGAGAACGAAGTATCTCTGCGGAATTAAATGTACTCAGTATAGATGATACACACCCAATCAAAAGCTGTGAGGAGTCAAAAAGTCAGTGTGTAGTAATGGGTTAAAGGGAAAGTTGAAATACCTTTGCAGTGCTAATTCACTCCACAATGGCATACTTTACAACATAATTGAACCCTTTCTGAAACAACAAAGTTCTAGGGTGGTCAATTTTCAAAGGTTTTACGGATGATAAAATCAATATTCTAAATGTCAGGTCATTTGACAAACATAGCATGTAAAGCATGGGGTGAAAAGAAATGCTGGTCACAAGCATTTTCTTCTTTTCCTTCAATACTTTCCGAAGCCTTTTCCACTGGAGACGCAAGAGTTCAGAAGTTTATAGTGTTTGAGAAAGGGCCAACATCCATGTAATGTTCCAGCCAATTTCTGTTTTTTCCACATTCCCCGTGAATATCAGCCAGAGTATGATTCCACTCAAAGATACAGGGGACATAACAAGATGTGTTTGTGAAGCACGTTTTCCCAATGACAGACAGACAGGAGTAAAACGATAACTACTTGTCTTTCGATACAGGGGCATAAACATCATGACAATTTAAAATGACAACATGATAATCATTCAGGGAAAAGAATGCTGGTCACCGCCGCCGTGTTACAATCAAAGTTTATTTAGAATTCACGTCCAATTATACCTCGGAAAATATTTAGGCAAAAAGAGAAAATGCTGTTTATATCAGGCTACGTTTTCTACTTTTGTCTGAATTTTTTTCCAAGTCTTTGTTATAAGAGACGTCAAATCCAGGCCTTGTTTAGGAATAGGCATGAAAGAACAACAAATTTATCTTTTAAAGATTTAATCATTCAAAACCATGTCAGCACTATAACACTTCTTCTCAACTACTCAGATTGGTTATCACTCACTGACAAATATAACACTTTGTTGCCATGGTTATCAAATATATAAATACATATACCCAAAATAACACTTCTATAAACCCTTATTATTCTGACACTTAAACAAAACTGGTTATTGCTGGTTACACTTGAAAATGTCTTGACTACAAGTTTACAACTTCAATTACCTGTAGTAAAAACATTTTTAACGTGACCAACATAATGCTTTTAGAAATGGATGCGACAAAATGATAAATCTGTGTCCGAAATTGTTAAATTCTTTCAGGAAAGACCTAACTTGTGTCAAACTTTCAGTTGCAGATCGACACTTTATAGCTTTTCCTGAAAGATTCTTTTCAATTTCTCTTTTATATAATGAAATCAGTAAGAGTTAGTCAGGGCAATAAGGGCAATCCACATTCTTTGTCCGATAGATTTTGCAAGGATAACACTTTATTTAAATATCACTGTCTATGGCCAGATTTTGTTTAATTTTGTTCCTCAGCAAACTGTTTGGCTTTAGCTTCTACTTCTTCCAAATTTCCTACCATATAGAAGGCTACCTCGGGAATATGGTCCATCTCACCTGCAAACATTGGTACAAATCATTTAAGGGGGAATGCTCCAGTTTCCTAAATTTTTTCCCAATAATAGAATTTATTTATATTTTGTATGCTGAAATTACATGTTATTACCAATTGAAATATAAAATAAAAATGGATGGTCAGCGATCTTGTTTGAATTTTATAGGCATTCGTATCACATACCCCTACATCGAAAAAATGCACAATTTCTTGCACCTGTCCAAAGTCACTAAAATGCCAATAAAATTCTGTATATTCATCGTTCAGCCCCGAAAACGGATTTAAAGTAACGTCTTACATTTGATATGAACAGAAAACCGAAAATATGTGCTATTGTAAACGCGTAAATGTATACAACAGCATGCTCACGTGTTCGGTTAGATCAACGAAGCTGGAGTGTTTTATGTTAAAATTTGCATATTTTTGGAAATATTTCAAGTTCTACATAATAGAATTTGATAAAACTCCCTCATTGTATTAAGCAACATGTCCTGGTAATAATTCAAAAAGAAAATGTATAGGTCAGCGCACTTATTAGCGAATTACAGCAACTTTTATCAGCTAAACGTGGATAAAATGACGCAAAACAGTGGTAACTGCATACTCACTTACGACTGTCTTGCTCTAAATAATCGATTTTCATCTTGAGGAAATCAGTTTCGCATAATAAATACGCTTTTACCGCCGAAAACTGGTAAATTGTAATGATGTGTTATTTTATTGAAAATACGGTAACGAAACATATTGGTACGAAACATTTAATTTCCTACAGTAATGACCGAGTGTTCCGAAAAACTGGAGCATTCCCCCTTAATTGATTGAATAGGGTGTGACAATTCCAAAACGACAAAGTTATAAGGTGCTCCAAATCCAAAGATGCTGCAGATGGCAAAATAGATGTTGATAAAGACAAAATTTGTGAATAATATGGCGCAAAAACCATTGAGGCAAAAGGGAAATATGTCGTGTCCTTTTTGCTGTTTTAATTTGTCAACATAATTCATGAAACAGACTTTGTTTCCCTACAAAAACTATGTTCAGAAACAAAAGTTTTATCACAAACGCATATTACTAGATGAAGTTACTGGTTAAAGGTTCGTGAATACTTTGGCTTATAAAAACTTAATGCAGTTAAATTTCATTACAAAAGTGTTTTGTTTCTACCAAAGAACATGGAGGCTTATCAATTAAATGCAGCATGTTCAAGAACTTGATGACATTTAGTTTCTACTCATAAACAATTGTCTAGGCAAGGAAAGTTATCATGTAAGTAATCTATACCTGCCAACACCCTCTTGAAGCCAGATATTGTTTCACTCAGAGGTACATATTTTCCGGGAGATCCGGTGAAAACTTCAGCCACCTGGAAGGGCTGTGACAAAAATCTCTGCATTTTACGGGCTCGTGCCACCGTCAATTTGTCTTCTTCTGACAATTCATCCATACCCAAAATAGCAATGATATCCTGCAGGGATTTGTAGTCCTGAAAACATATCAAACTTTGAAAGTCATTTCATGACCTTGTTTGTGTACATCTAGCAGTGAAATATCTATTATCTATTGAATATCTATTTAATAAAACATTTTTTATAAAAATTTAATATACTTGTCCCAATTATTGACGACTTGTAAACTGTCACAGTTTTGTGATGACATCAAATAATACAAAATCCAAACAAGGAAGGTTAAAGGTATGTGTAGAACAAGGAAATGATTACTGGCAACAAGTATTTCCCCTCTTTCATAATATTACCAATCTTTAAAGCTTTCTCATCTGTACAGCTTGAGCTTCTTCATAATGATCATCTCCCACCTCATTTGGATAAAGGAAGATCCAACACGATAAGGTTTTCATGAAATTAATTTAGCCCTTTTTTGAACAAGAGAGAAAATGAGGCTTAAAGCACAAATCCTTCAAAGTCTTCATTTGCATCTTTAATGCTTCTGCATCAGCTTTTAAATTTTAAGTCCAATTTTTTTGTTGTTTAGGACAGCGAAAGGGTTAATTCAAATTTGCCCCAAAACACCTACCTGTAAAACTTTCTGTACGGCACGAGCTACTTCATAATGTTCATCTCCCACCACATTGGGGTCCAGGATACGTGATGTAGAGTCGAGGGGATCCACGGCCGGGTAGATTCCCAATTCTGCAATACCACGAGACAATACAGTTGTGGCGTCCAAGTGAGCGAATGTTGTGGCGGGGGCTGGATCTGTCAGATCGTCAGCAGGCACGTAGATGGCCTGTACGGAGGTGATGGATCCCTTCCTGGTTGTGGTGATTCTTTCCTGCATACTACCCATGTCTGTGGCCAGGGTGGGCTGATAACCTACAGCTGACGGGATACGACCCAACAAAGCTGATACCTGTAACACAAATATATACTCAGTTCCAAAAGAAAGTGTGCACTTTTAAACTTTGAATATCTCGAAAAGTATACCATCTACCACAAGGAAATTTTGTACGACACATCTCAAGACTATTGACAAAGGATATATTGATGAAGAAATCACATAGCACGCACGAATTTTCGGCTTGATTGCGATTTTGCATTTTTAGTGTTTTACGTATGCCTCATGTGCTGGATGAGTTATCGATCAGAAATTACACTCGCTGCACTCCTTTTGGCATATCGTAGCATAAAATCACTTGTTCATTACATTTGTACATAGTGCAATAGCGTTAAACGAATTACAATTAACAGTGCTCCAGCTAAGCCCTTTTAGAAGGGCGCGGCGCCCTGCCTTGCCCTGCCGTCGAAGTGCGGTGCCCTGCCCTGTAAATTGACTCTAAATTTTGCCCTAACTTGCTCAATAAGCAATTATCTTGTATATTGTCGCCTTTCTAATTGATAATCAAAACTCGCTGTGATCACTGATGAATTAAGTGGGCAGTCTCGGGGGATAACTATTTACAACCTATAAAACAGAATAAGTGCAAGGCGTGGCTTATATCGACGAGGCGACCAATCAGAACGCGTGATTGACTGATTTATTATCGAGGGGCAGTTTTCCGATAATCTGTTGATGACAGCGCGTGCCATAAGACAATTTTTCAATTGTAAACAAACGCTGATTAGGGACTTAATCTTTACGAATTGATTGATTGAAGATTGAATGGACGATGATTAACTTTGTCACCTTTCACTGAGAAAATTTCAGATTAGTTGTAGGCTGCGATATGATATTCTACATTTTCGAAAATCGCTTAACACTGGCAGTTTCGTCCCATTTTGTTTTGCAGTTTACCTTAAATTCGTGGATCTTATTTCAAAACTGTAATTCACAGTCTTCGCGGGACCGAGTCTTCGCGAAAGCCCCGGAGAAGTTTAGAGTTGGATGGCCAAAATGTCCGACGAATTACTTCTATAAAATTCAGTTTTAAAATTCTAGTTAACCTACCGATTTCTAGTCCAATTATTTATCCATCACAAATTAAAACACATCTTAAGTAAAGTGTAACTGATCTCAGTCTTCCACTCCAGAATATGACCAAAAGCGTGTACCAGAAAATCAATAGTTTACATCCCTTAGCATAGCGCGTAACACTTTACTTGAAATGTAGTCAATTTGTTAATCCCTTTCCCCACAGAAATAAAATATGATTTTTTTTGTTAATGATAAAGGACAATTTGATTTTTGTTTTTTGTTATTCTCCTTTCCTCTGAATACCTGAATTGGAAAGTCTCCCTTTCAATTAAATACACTTCTGCATCCAAATAAACCCTTTACCAGATGATTTTTTTTTCAAAAAAAAGAAAAAAACAAGAGCTGTCACTGTAAGATGACAATGCCCCCGACACCGCTTTGATTTTAAATTATGGCCAATCTATGTTCAAGGTCAAGGTCATCCAGGGGTCAAGGTCACCAAAGTATGTGCCTACAGAAAGGTAATGTACCAAGGAATGTTGTGGTAAAGTATGAAGCGAATATGTTAAGTAATAAGGAAGTTATGGCCAATGTTAAAGTTTTTGGACGGAATGACGGACGGACAGACAGACGGACGGACAGACGGACGGACGGACGGACAAGTCAAATTTATGATGCCTCCCTATCGGGGGCATAAAAATAGAGAGAGAGATCCAAATTAGAATTCCAAATTCAAAGCAAGAGTATATCACAATATCCATGTTCAAAAATGAAGAACTATTAATGCATACTATTAATGCATTAGTGAAATATAAATTGAGACAAAGGAAGAAATTGAGCATTTCCTATACTTCCCCTCTTCCCCGTGCTCTCTTCACCCTTTCAACACTGAAGCAACAATTGTTGAATGGTCTAAATTGAAAGAAACGGCAGACAAAAATATTTAGTCCGGGAGGTAGATGAGGTTTAATTGCGGTAAAAGCACCATACAACTTTTAGACTGATTCTTGTAGCAAATTGGCTCAGGAGTTCGGAAATGCGCGTCTAACGCGCATCCGCCTAGATATAAGGGGAGAAAATTGAGGTTAAAGTTGTCTGCCCTTGGATTTTAAGTCAAAAATGGAAATCTTACTAGGCATTTCTTTTAAGGCATTGATTCATTACAAATGGTTTAAAATTGGTAAATATATGCACATATCTCCATACATATTTTCATGATGTTTAATGAATGTTTTTGTTCCACAAAAATCCCAGATGGCCGCCAGAATGTCTATTTTTAGTAACAAAAAGGTGTTTTTTTCAAAAAATAAGATTTTTTCTGGGATGCATATACGCTGATATGAATTTTTATGCATGTATTTAATAAATATAAACTAGGAAATTGTCTCAGGAGTTCGGAAATGCTTGTCTGACGCGCATCCGCCTAGATATAAGGGGGAAAAATTGAGGTCAAAGTTGTCTGCCCTTGGATTTTAAGCCAAAATGGAAATATAGCTAATCATTTCTTTTAAAGCATTGATTCATTATAAATGGTTTTAATTGGCAAATATATGCACAATTCATCTCTATACATATTTTAAAGATGTTTTGGAAAGTTTTTGATCCATAATAATCCAAGATGGCCGCCAGAATGACTATTTTTAGTAACAAAAGGGTATTTTTTGTAATAAGTTTTTTCTGGGACGCATGTATGTTGATATTAATTTCTATGCATGTATTTGATAAATATTAACCATTTGTAACTTAGCAATTAGGAAAAATAAGTTTTGGATAGTATTTGAAACGGATTTTTAAGCTTAAATTGCATTTTCATGTTCTGAGAATTTTGCGAAAAGCGTTTCGATGCATTCCTTTTAGGGCATTGATTCATTACAACTGGCATTTAATTGCGAAAATATGCACAATTCATCGCCATTCATATCGCAGTGATGTTTAATGAATGTTTCTGATCCAAAAAATCCAAGATGGTCGCCATAATATCTATTTTAGTAACAAAAAGGTCTTTTTGAAATAAGATTTTTTTTTCTTAGACACATACATATGCTTATATGAATTTTTATGAATGTATTTGATAAATATTGACTTATTGTAACACAGAAAAGTAAGGAAAATAAGCTTTTGATAGTAGGAAAATAAGTTTCGGACAGTGTTCTAAACAAAGTTTTAAGCTTAAATTGCATCTAATTTATATACATAATCCCGAGGATTTTGCCAAAAGTTTTTCTTAGCCATAAACAAACACATGCACAAACAGAGTTATTCTTTTCAATATACATGTGTATTATACATTGGTTATGCATTTCACATAAACACTTAGTACGGATGCTTATAACCAAGAATTATGTAAAGCCAACATGATTGCCAAGATGGCCATCGTTTTATGAATTCTGTTGTTTAAATGGGCTTACTCACGGGAAGTTTTCCTAATCATACAAACTCGCATTTTGTTGATGCAGGTCTGCATGTTACTGCTTCATTATCTGGCTGAATCACAATTAGAAACAACGAATTCGAGAAGCAATGAATCCGATAGAATTTTGTATTTGTTACACAGAACCTTGGTATTTTACCTTTTCCAGGATGTGGCCCTTATGAAGTTTTAAAATGTACACTGTATCCTATAACCTTTATAACATTATTTCTTTCTGTTTCCCAGGTACATACGACAACTGATATAATAATGTAAAAAATTGAAAGACATAAAAGGAGGCCAACATGTGAAGAAATAAGACCTTACATCTTGTCAAAAAATCATGACCGGGGAAGCGAAATCCTTTGATGAAAATACCTGATTAAAAGCATTAACGTGTGTGACACTATACAGTCCAAAGCTAGTTTCAGCCTGTAAACCGATTCCTATTTTCCTCTAAATCTCCTAAATTTTGGGTACAAGTCCTATATTTTTAAGTACCTCGTATACTCCTATGTTCAATTCTCCTATAGTTTGAAAATATTTCCTACATTTTTTGGTAAAATTATTGTCAGTGAATGATAAGATGCTATTTGCTTCTTTATTTTTCAGGTAAGAAAATTCCTTTAAAGCATTAACATACTGTTTAATGTTCTGTTGTTTTCGTCTGTTCATCAGCACTGATTTGGTTACCTACAAATTCATTGAATGGGACATATACCTTTAAGGTGCCAATGCAGATGATGAGGATCATGATATGCTGTTTAGTAGCCTACTTTCTGCATTGTGATGCTTTGGAACCGAAGGGGTTACTTTATTAGCTCACCGTAGCATAAAATGCTGAGGGTGAGGTATCCAGATCACTCGCAATCCGTCGTCCGCCTGTCTGTTCACAAGTAAAAAATATACTCTCCTCCCATACCATAAAGCCTAGATTTTTTAAATTTTGTCTGTAGAATCTCATTGTATGAAAGCCTTCTACCAAAATAATTCAAGTGATTGTTGTACAATGAAATTCAACCATATGTTGTGGGACCTGTATCAAATTTCATATAGACAAAGAAGGAAATCCTGTACAATCTACTACACTTGAATCGTTTGACCTAGGGCTTTGAAATTCGGTCTATGGAATTGTCTTATAGCACCCCTAAAGCACTTCAAATCATTAATATGTTATAATGAAGATTTGCCCTGTGTTGTCAGAGACAAAAAAATCTAGGCTTATTTTTACTCCGGCTTTTGAGGGCTTTCAAATTTGGAGTGCTGCATTGTCTGAAAGCCCTCTGCCAAAATGCTTTTGATTATTGTGCTACAGTTAAATTGGGTCCTATGTTGTTAAATATCATTTTCTAGATAGAGACGGAGGAGCAAATCCTCGACAATATTTCTTCTCCATATATGTTTGACCTACAGCTTTGAAATTTGGTTCGTATAATTGTCTTATGGTCTTCTATCAAAATACTTGAAAGTTTTGTGGTGCAATGAAGATTGGCCCTTTGTTGTGGGATGTTGTATTACATATGGAGGGCAAGAATGAAATCTTATACAATCTTCTGACAAATGTTTGCCTGAAATGAAAATTGGCTGGAAGTTGTTGTTCTGGGTACTCTCCATGCCGAGCTCTATTGATTAAACCATCAAATATGACCTCTGCAGTTTTCGGTACGCCAACAGCCTATTTGGTCGTCATAATCTAATTATAGCACACCATTTGAATTATCGAATCAAAATCATTCAGTTTTATCTTGCATGATCATTACGTATACATTACGTCGCTTCTATTTTTGGCTGAAGCCGGTAACATTTGAATTATCGAATCAAAATCTTTCAGTTTGATCTGGTTTGATTACGCATACATTACGTCGCTTCTATTTTTGGCAGAAGCTGGTAATTTGAAGCGTTAGCCAATCATTTCTTGTATCAGAAATTTCGATTGTTTATGAGTATATTGGCGACGATTGGATACCGAAATCCCGCCAAGGCCCCGAGATTAGACGTGAAACAACCCCGCGAGAACAGAGAGTATTCTATCGAAATGGAATGTAGGGAGAATACGCTCTGTTCGTAAGAGAGTATGTTCTGGGATGAGGCAGAAGGTATCTGATACATACAATCTCCTCTAAATCTTAGTGTTGTGCGATACATGGCCATCTCGACTTTCTTGTCTAGATTAAACACAAATACATTAACATACAGCAAACTAGACTGGGTAAGAACTGTTGGTATATCACAAAGCTGTCAGTGGAATTATGGCCATGGCTGTAATATTTCTTTGGCTTAATACAATATATACATGTTTATTGAGATTTAAAGCCAAAATGGGCCTCTCAGATCGCAGTCAAATTGATTCTAAGGACATTTAGATTGTCAAAATTTTCTTGGGGAGGACATTCATCCCCAAAAGTTCAGAGATGTTGTCTCTCATGTGTTCTCCCCACTTGTACATTTTGCGCTTGTTTGAATCAGCATTTTTAATGCTGCACCACTTTCAATAATAGCTTGAAAGCCCATATGAATGCCTGAGACAAAAATACTTTACTTAAACTCCTATATTTTAACTCAAAATGGGCTCAAAGCTCCAGTTTTTCTTGGAAAATATTCCTATTACAACTCCCTTGTTTAGAAGACTTGGTTGACAGCCTGTAGTCAGAGTTCTGCCGAGGACGCGCCATTGCGGGATCGGCGCGAAAAAATTAAAGATGGCCCCATGAAATCATGTTGAAGGGGCCGGCCGGCGCGTTAAAATACGAACCCTGCGCCGCTGGTACGAAACATTATTCGGGCGAATCGCCGGAAGTATTGTATTTTATTTCCATCCGGGGGCTTTCACGTTTTCTCTCTCGATCGTAACGGCGTTTCTCATTGGTCTTGATTTTACTTTAAATTGGGTTTCCCAATTATGAGCCAATCGATAGCGATTTTACTAAAGATCGAAGAAATGTTTTAATTTCGTTCTGCATCGGGTGTTTGCTAGTTTCACTTTTATAAATCGCGATGGCAGAGAAGAAAATCCATAAAATTAGATTTATTCTCAGTTATTTCGGTCAATCAGAAACGATAAAGGCACGGACTGGTACAGACTCTTACTAATCAACTGGGACCTTCAAAAACATCGGAAGAATTGGCGAGTGAACAATCAAAATCTTACTAGAGAGGATTCCAAAACAAATGCATTGAAATGGCATGCAGTCTTTTCGTGGTTGTCAAACGATTCCAGAAAGAACTTAATGAAATGATCTCTGTGTATTAATTTAAACACAAAACATGATTGATTTATCTTGAATTGACTCAAATTGATCTTCCTAGTCATACCATTGGTGGCCCCATGTTTGGGAAAAGTGGCCCCATATTTTTGGCTTGGATGGGCCAATGGCCCCATAGGATCAAAAGCTTGGCAGAACTCTGCTGTAGTTCCTCTAAGCATGTCTCAATTCTCAATTCCCAGACTTGTTTGATGATACCATGGGATATCACGTCAATTGTTACAGCAACTTCACTGCCATAAGCGGTTCTACAGGACAACCTGATACTGTAGATGAGTCGAAATCATACACAATTTGCTCTAATGAGCAAGGGAAAGCTGGTCCATAGAGTACATCTAGTATATTCCCTGCAACCTCTGTATTTTGTAACTGTCCTGCGAAATCTAAAGGCCAGTTCAAAAAGGAATATCCAGGGAAATGTGAAACTGAAGATGCAGCAAATGTCTTTATATATATGAATTATCTGTGATAAAAGTTGATAAAAACTGATAGCAAAAATCAGTGACATTGGCATGATAGCAAAAGAAGTTAAGTATCACCAAATCTGCAAGGAAACCTGCATCATGGCAAGGGTCTGGTTGAGGATGCCTACTAGTATCTAATGGACAAATCACCTTCAGTTGATTATCATACTGTTAATTTACTAAAGAATCTCATTCATGAATCACTAGTAGAGTGCAATGGATCTGAATTCTTGGCATCCCTGAACAATATTTACATCAGCTTCTTGGATGATGAAGCTAAAAAAATGCAGGTTAACAGTCTTGGAGTAAAAATCAGTAAGTGTTGCCCTGATTTACTACTTGAGAGGTTTAGACTAGTGAAGGATTTAGAGAAAGACCTCAAGGATCTGTCTGAACCTGTAACAGTGGAAGCCCTTGCCAAATGCCAAGCTGATCCCCCAGGAAATTTAATTAGATTCTTCATTGTGCTTTACACATGGTAAAAAGGTATCCTTAGAGTTTAAGATTGCTATAGCCTAACCACCCTACAGTTTTGTCATTTAGGAAAGGGTTAAATAATAGGGCTGCTTTAAAACTAAACCTCCTAAGTAGTAGGTTGTCTCAACAATTGAGCTGTGATCAAAATCAAAACTAGAAGGACTAGCTTTCTCTGGCACATCATAGCATTGTGTATGATTTCGACTCTTCTACAGTGTTAAATTGCCCTGTAGAATCCCTTATGACAGTGAAGTTACTGTAGCAACTGATGTGATATACCCTGGTATCATCAAACGAGTCTGGGAGAATAGTCGAAGCATTTTTGGAGGAACTACCTCTGGACAGTCTAACAGACACACATGTTTGTGTTTTTAACCAGGTATTTCCGCCAAATGGTTTCACTTCCCCAGGCCAGCTGTTTTAGCCAATGTATAAAGTACAATTCCTTGACATGTTGACCTTCTTTTTTGTCTTTAAATTTTGCAGCATTATATTAATTAGTTTGTGTACCTGGGAAACAGAAAGATATATTATAAAGGTTATAGGATACAGTGTATGACACTCATACATTTTAAAGCTTCACAAATGGCCACATCCTGGAAAAGGTAATATATTAAGTTTCTGTGTAACAAAAATAGCATTGCATCAGATTCATTGCTTTTCAAATTTGTAACATGTAATTTATGACTGTGATTCAGCCAGATATGAAGCAAGAACATGTAGACTTGAATCAACAAAATGCCATTTTGTATGATTAGGAAAACTTCCTATGAGTTAGCCCATTTCTAAAACAGAATTCATCATGTAATTCTAAATTAACCAAAATTGTGGCCATCTTGGCATCCATATTGGCTTTAGAATTGTTTCCGGGTGGTTATAGATATCCATTATAATTGATTATGCGAAATGCATATTCAATGTATAATACGCATGCATATTGAAAAGAATAATTCTGTTTGAAAATACCTTAATCTACGGATCGAAAGGCTTTTCGCAAAATTCTCAGGATTATGAAAATACAATTTGAGCTTAAAATTTGTTTAGAATACTATCCAAAACTTATTTCCCCTACTTGTCTGTGTTACAATAAGTCAATATTTATTAAATACATGTACATTCTTAAAGATTCATATTAGCATAATATAATTATTATATGCGTCCAGAAAAAAATCTTATTTAAAAAAAACAACACCTTTTTGTTACTATAAATAGACATTCTGGTGGCCATTTTGGATTTTTATGGATCAAAAACATTCATTAAACATCATTAAAATATGTATGGAGATGATATATGCATATATTTGCCAATTAAAAACCATTTGGAATGAATCAATGCCCAAAAAGGAATGCATCAAAACGCTTTTCGCAAAATTCTCAGGACATGAAAATGCAATTTAAGCTTAAAAATCCATTCAAATACTATCCAAAACGTATTTTTCCTAATCGCTAAGTTCCAATTGGTCAATATTTATTAAATACGTGCATAGAAATTGATATCAACATGCATGCGTCTCAGAAAAAAAAACTTATTACAAAAAAATACCCTTTTGTTACTAAAAATAGACATTCTGACGGCCATCTTGGATTATTATGGATCAAAAACTTTCACAAAACATCTTTAAAATATGTATGGGGATGAATTGTGCATATATTTGCCAATAAAAAAACCATTTGTAATGAATCAATGCTTTAAAAGAAATGTCTAGTAATATTTCTATTTTGGCTTAAAATCCAAGGGCAGACAACTTTGACCTCAATTTTCCCCCCTTATATCTAGGTGGATGCGCGTCAGACAAGTATTTCCGAACTCCTGAGACAATTTCCTAGTTTATATTTATTAAATACATGCATAAAAATTCATATCAGCGTATATGCATCCCAGAAAAAATCTTATTTATGAAAAAAACACCTTTTTGTTACTAAAATAGACATTCTGGCGGCCATCTTGGATTTTTGTGGAACAAAAACATTCATTTAACATCATGAAAATATGTATGGAGATGATATGTGCATAAATTTACCAATTTTAAACCATTTGTAATGAATCAATGCCTTAAAAGAAATGCCTAGTAAGATTTCCATTTTTGGCTTAAAATCCAAGGGCAGACAACTTTAACCTCAATTTTCTCCCCTTATATCTAGGCGGATGCGCGTCAGACGCGCATTTCCGAACTCCTGAGCCAATTTGCTACAAGAATCAGTCTAAAAGTTGTATGGTGCTTTTACCGCAATTAAACCTCACCTACCTCCTAGACTAATTACTTAATGTAAGAAATTTATCACAACCTGCCCTCCAGACTCTGAATTCTTTACAAACTCTGTAAAGAATTTGCAGCATGGACAGCAAAAAATCAAGACAGTTGAGAGTTTATTCAATATTGTATTTCAAGGGTATGGAAAGATTTTTTTAGCATTGTTGTAAGATTTTTTTTAAAATCAAAACAATGGTCTTTTGAATTAGGAATGCAGCCGTTATTCGGCCCTAAATGAACAGGCATAATTTTAATAGAAATACTAGAATACTTCTAGGTGCCACTTGTCTGATGAGACCCATGGAGGGGTTGAAAAAGTCTCCCTTTGTAAATACCAAAACCCTTTTAGAAACACACCAGAGCCCATAATCTTTAAGCCCTTTAAAGAAATAATTTTTTTAGGGAGAGATCCCCCAACACCCCCCCCCCCCCCCCTGGTGGCACTAAATGAACAGACGTAAAAGAATACTTATAGGTGCCACTTGTCTAATGAGAGATATGGAGGGGTTGCAATAATCTCCCTTTTTAAATACCAAAATCCTATTTTAAACCCACCAGAGCCCATCTTTAAGCCCCTAGAATTCAAAATTTTCTTGGGGGAGACCCCCCAAACCCCCCTGGTGGGAGGGGGATGCCCCCTCCCACTCCCTCCCCCTTCTCGTCGCGAAGCGACTCGAAGTGCCCTTTCAGGGCACTTAGCACCCTGCCCTTTTAAAAACCTAGCTGGAGCACTGATTAACGTTGGTGAGCAAGACCGAACCTGGGGAAAACAAAAACCTTCAGAAAATTTGAATATGTACGATATTTATTTTCTGATAGCAACTGGTCATTTGAATGGCATCTTAAAGGCAGACAAATTCGCTTTAGAACCTTATTGCACAGTTCGGCGGCAATTCACTAGACTACTAACGTAGCGATTACTAACGTTGACGTACACGTAACGTCTACAAGAAAGTTCAAGCTTTAACATGGAAATGGCTTGGAAGGCCTTGCAAAACCCTACAACGGCATATAAGCTTGTAACTCCATCCACAGGAAAAGCTGTAATGAGTGCAAATCTCAACGCCATCAACACCATAATGATCTGACTCTGTGTATGCAATATGAGCAATACTATCGACATCTGTTTTGATCCGAATTTTCTTTAAAGGGCGACGGTAACAGATGGTCTAATTGCAAAAAATGAAATTTTTTGAAAAAATATGCAAAACTTTTGTGTTGACCACCTCGGGATGGTTAATAATATGCGATTCAGACAGAGAATGAGCCGAAATTACAAGACAGATAGCTGAATTTAGGGAGAATCCAAACCTAAATTCAACCCCATCACTGATGGGGTTAGAATTATTTTTAAATTGTTGAGCATGCGCATACAGCGCGGACCATGATTCAAACGAGATTCATACTTGAATTTCAAAATGACGTCATCATGTATGCTGTGACGTCATTTAAGAAAGTCGCATGTCCTACTGTTTTGACCTTCTTTCGACATCACTTCATGAATTTGGTATCAAATTGCGAAAAAATGAGTCGTTGCTTCAATAGTTTGTCGTAATCATTTAATCAGGTCATATAAAGCTTAAAAAGTGTACATTTCGTTTGTATTTGACAATTTTTGGGTCCAAATCTGGGAAATAGTAGCTTATAGGCCTAATCTGAAGTATGATATCACCTTTACTCCCTAAATTGCCAATAACTTTGTAAAAATCAAGGTACAGGTAAAACGCAAAAGTGCACACTTTCTTTTGGAACTGAGTATAGCAATGTCAGGAGATAGAAATAAGTCAGTATATAGTCTCTTGCAAGTATTAGAAATATCTAGAAATATTAGAAAGGTAATAAATTGGTCATATTAAATTGCTTGACCTTTTTCCAAACAGCAAAATTTTAAGGGGGTGTCCAATTTAAAAGCTGCTTGCTGCAAACAATAAAATTGATGTCATAAAATTGATTCGAAAGACATCATTTGAGCAAAATATAGCAGAGAAAATATGAGACAAAAGGAAAAGATGCTGCTTATCAGCATTTTCTTCTTTTGCCTCAATGTTTTCAAAAGTATCTAGTTTTAGGGACATCAAAACTAGGCTTTGTTTGTTTAGGTTTAGACCTACCTCTGAACCAGCCTGTGTAAATCTGAAGATGTTATCAATAAACAACAACACATCTTGTCCTTCTTGATCACGGAAATATTCGGCGACAGTCAGACCAGTCAGGGCCACACGAGCACGGGCACCTGGAGGCTCGTTCATCTGTCCGTATACAAGTGCGACCTGGAGACGGAAAATACAAATAAATGAAAGATTTGAAAGTGCATGTCATTTAGTCAGATTTAAGTAAATTGTAAAATAAATGTCCTGTAGCAGTATTCAAGACATTTCTAAGCAAATTCAGTTTCTAACTATAAAATTATCGGCCCCAAGCATCATCTTATATCAAAGGTTTGTTTTATGAACTTTTACAATGCTATCAGCAATTTCTATGTCACACCTCAGCAAAGATCATTTAATCATCATATATGCTTTCCTGGATTACCACCAGTACTTAGTTGGGGCTCTGATACACCTTCCCAAGACACACCTGTATGAGCAAAACTTCAACAAGTTTCTTTCCAAATGAAGATTACCAGTCAAACCCCCATTTATATCATAATCCATGAATAGTATTATTTACCTTTGAGGTATCATCCTCCAGACTGATAACTTTAGATGTGATCATCTCATGGTACAAATCATTTCCTTCACGAGTTCTCTCACCGACACCAGCAAACACTGAGTAACCACCGTGAGCCTTGGCAATGTTGTTGATCAGTTCCATAATCAATACAGTCTTACCGACACCGGCACCACCAAACAAACCTTAAACACAGAGAATGGCCACAATTTATTTTAACTCATTCGCAAATGGAGAAATTTTTAGACCAGTCCATTTTCAAAATTTTACTCGATTTCACAAAAAAGGCAAAATTATAGACCAATCTTAGCGTTGAAAGTTACAGATGACATTTTAAAGTTGATGAAATAATGAAATTGTACACATTTCTGGGTACTTTCTGCTCGTTATAAGCAATTTCTTTATTTTTCACAATGTTTTCCAAAGCCTTCAATTTGTGGGCATCAAAAAATCCTTATTAAATATGGTTTCAGATTTAAGGCAAAAGCAAAACAAGATGTGTTTGTGAAACATGAATGCCCCTGAAGTGGCCATTTTCCAAAAATTTTAAGTTTTTGTGTAAAGGGCTGACAAGGGTCAACAGATGACCTCGAGGAAGATCATATTGCATAGAACAGAGAGCTATCATTGAAAGGAAGTTACATACCAAGTTTGAGCTTTGTATGTCAAATACTTTTGGATAAAAGGCACAATGTTTAAGTTTTGGGACAGACAGATGGTTTGGTTAATTGGGGTTTTACGCCGTTTTCAACTAAGGTCATATCGCAGAGGCTGGACCACCCAACAATGGATTCCTGGTATTTCTCTCACCGGTACTACCACAACACACTAACCCAGCCTCCAGCTGTTCCCTCACATAGGTTCACAATATCAAACCATTGATGGGTGACCTTTTTGTCAGACAGACAGATGGATGGACAGACGGACACAAGTAAAACAATATGACCCGATCTTTCAATACGGGGGCATAAAAGTCTTACAGGAGGAGATGTAGAAGCACTAGTTTATGACACTCACCAATTTTACCTCCCTTAGCATAAGGAGCTAGAAGATCTACCACTTTGATTCCAGTCTCAAGTACTTCTTGTTTCACACTCATTTCTACAAATTCCGGAGCTTCAGCATGGATTGGTGCAAATCTGAAGGAAACGTTTTCTAAATTTCAGAGGAACTGCTTTGTAATTTTGCCCATGTTTCTCAACTTTTGGAGAATAACCGCCATATTCTCATGGGGAATGAATTTTTCCCTAATTTACTTAACTTTTCATAGAACTAAATTTATTAGCATTAGGTTAAACTATCCTTTAAATATTAGTACATGTATAGCAATATATGGATTATGCATCAAAAGGAATTTAATGCCTTCCCAAACGGCAAAATTTTAGTGGTCCAATTTCACAGTTGCTGCAGAGGACAAAATGTAATATAAAATAAACATGATTTGTGAGCAATTTAGGTGAGAAAATTTTGAAGCAAACGAAGATCATTTCTTCTGCTTAAATGTTCTTAAACAGGGTTCGACACTAAGGGGAGTCCGCGAGTCCGAGACTCCCTAAAAATTGGTGGGACTCCCTGATTTTCAACTTAGGGAGCCCAGCTGACTCCTTAAAAATTCTGCCGAAGAATTATAAGCAAAATGATAAGTAAGCAGGTAGCTCTAGATAACAGGATCTAGTATCCTGAATTTATGTTTAGTATTCTATGCAGACAATCACATGAGAATGACATTGACTAGTTAACATGCATGCAACATAAAATATTTGCTTCTTTTTCGGACTCCTTTATTTTCCACTGGACTCCCGAAGTTCTCTTGATGGGAGTCCAGCCGACTCCTTGAATGGAAAAGTTAGTGCCTAACCCTGCTTAAAGCCATTTCTAATAGGTATGTCGAAACCAGGCCCCGGTTTCTCGAAGAAACTTAAGTGTAAACTCATGAGAACATGCTCAACTTCAAAGGGATACTCTCCAATGTTGAAGAGTATTCGATTGAAGTTCACATGGATTTCGTGCGATTTGAGCACGGTGCTCAGATTTGAGCCTGAGAACGTACTTAAGTTTTTTCGAGAAACCGAAGCCAGGTCTTGTCTGTGAAAGGGTTAAATATCAGGTCACTCACTTGGTAGTTTTGACTGGCCCTCTCTCATCAATGGGTTCACCAATGACGTTAATAATTCTTCCTAATGTGGCGGGTCCTACAGGTATAGAGATGGGTGAACCAATGTCTGTACATTCTTGTCCGCGGATCAAACCTTCTGTACCGTCCATAGCAATAGTTCTTACTGTGTTCTCACCTAAAATAGTACATCAAAGTGTTGAATATATATGACGATGTAAAGAGTCTGAGTATGACAAACTAAGCCAAATAAAAGTGAACCAGTTGCTGCTTTAAATTAAGGAAGTGTTAGTCCACCACTTATGAGATTCATGCCACTGTGGAATTTTTCATGCGATGTTAATATTGTTATGAATCCAAAACTTTTCTTGCAACATCAAAAACATTCCGGATTGGAATATTCCACTGCAGAATGCTTACATTTTTTACAATGTCTTACAAATAATTCTGGCATATGAATCTCAATAGGGCTGGACTACATTAACACATTACCAAACAACAAAATTTTAGCCTAGTCCAAACTCATGTGTTGCAGACGACAATTTCCATTGAACAAAATTTAACATTTTTGGTCTTTCTTGGTAGAAAACATTGTGGGAAATGAAGACATTGCTTGTCACAAGCAATTTCTTCATTTTCCACAATGTTTTCCAAAGCCTTTATTTTGTGGGGGGTCCAAAAGCGTCAATGTTTGGGAATGGGTTAACCGTTGAACCAATCATATTGTTATTTTATCATGACCATATTGTAAAATGCGCAAATTTGTTATTTAGAGTTGATCAAACTTCAAGCACTATTAAACAATACTCCATGTCACTTTCAATAAATCTTCAGACTACAAAAATGTTTGGATCAAGATGACACAGGGTGCCCACCCTTCATCTGGAATAAAATTCCCTGACTTTTCACTGACTTTTCCCTGACCAAAATTCATTTTTCCCTGACCTTTTTGCGCCCTAAACGGCCTAATTCTCCCCTAAAGCTGCCCGATCCATCGCCTATTTATCAAGATTTCTTACAATAACAATTCAAATGTGATTGTTGAACTTACATGTATTAGTAGAATCCTTGAAATGCTTAACTTTTTATACATGATGAAGAGAAAAGATAATTTGTCCAGTTTGAAATAGCTCAATACACTTTCGTTGACAACAATTGAAATGTAAATACTTATGGTTGACGTTATCACTAAAACTTTAAAGTGTACACCTCATAAGAGAAAATGAGAAATACTACTTCAGTCTTTGTCTTACTTAAACTGTTTCAAACAACTTTCTGTGAGCATTTTAAATATTAACTGACCAATGAAAATGGCCCTTACTTATCTAGATACTTTCAAAACAAAATTTCCTGCAGTGATAGCCTTTCACACTTATCTTCACTTATTTAAATATTATCCTGTTTACTAGTTATTTTCAGTCATTTTCTGGAAAATCCATTTCAAATGTTAAGCCTTTATTCAACATTAAAATGATAAAATGATTAGTGCAGAGTCATGTTTAATAGAACAACTGGTTTGTTAATTAAAACCTGAAAAATGCCATAGATATGATTATCTGTTTTACTATAATTTCATTTTCTTCTATTTGTTTTGTTTGAGCAAAAGAAAATTTCAAAATTCCCTGACTTTTCCCTGACTTTTTTAACTTTTCAGATTTCCCTGACCATTTTTCAAAATTCCCTGACTTTTCCCTGACCTTGAAGAAAATACAAACTTCACTGACTTTTCCCTGACCAGTGGGCACCCTGTGACAATTGAGACATGCAATCAGTATCTAAAACATATTAACACTTTCCCAAAAGACAAAATTTTGGACTGGTGCAATTTGAAAGCTGCCACAGATGAAAAATAAATGTTGATTATGATAAATATAGTATTTGTGTAAAATAATGCACAGAAAATATGGAGACAAAAGTAGAAACTGCTGGTTATCAGCAGTTTCTTCTTTTGTCTCAATGTTTTCCCAAGCATTTTCTCTTAGGGGCGTCAAAACCAGGTCTTGTTTGGGAAAGGGTTAAAGTTCATGAGATGACCATAATTTTCTTCAGTTCCCTCAGGGGTTGAAAAATCCACTCGCCAGCTCGCATTGGCGAGTAGAAAATGCCGTAGGACGAGTAGACTTGGGGACGAACTAGTCCGACGGGGCGAGTGCAAATTTAGGACTTGAATCACGCTGATTGAGGGGAAAAGATAAAGGATCGAAAAGAAAGTATTTATTTTATACTTCATATCGGAAACAATAATATTCGCTGTAAAATACGACCTTTCCCTGTTTATGTCGATCAATCCCGAAAGTGAAACTAAACAAGGAAACTAGAGTAAATCTGTGTTACTCATATGCGATGATTTGAGCGAGATCAAAGACGCCGCAAACACAGTCAATTGATGACGTAGTCATTCCAGTTTCAATATAATCATGTGATTTTTCCGCACCCAAATAAGGTTACGTTTTACTATGATTTGTTTACAAAAGTCGCGCGTGCCACAAAGCGCGGGAAAATTGGATGAAGAAATGAAAACAAAACGCTATCTACGTAGAAAATACACTGACGTTACAGTTGTCGCCACATCGTATGGCACAATGTTTATATTTTGTTCAAATGTAATTGAACCTTAAACATAACATAAACACGTGCCATACGATGTGGCGACAACTGTAGATGGTTTTAACACAGACGCATTGTCTCTTTCTGTTATGCCGCCTCGCGATTACACAAAGAAATTCTTTCACATTTACCGGGTAGTTGTACATATTAAAGTGGTGTGCTTACCCGACCATTTTGACAGCTAATCTATCTTTTGAATTAAATAAAAAGTAAGTGTTTACAGTAATGTTAATCGGCGATTGCAGGGTTCGACATTAACTTTTTTTATCACTAGACCAGTGGTCTAGTTGCTCATAATTTTTACTAGACCGCCAGTGAAGTCTACTAGACCAAAACAATAATAACCAAAAAACACATTATAATTGAAAACTATCTGTTGTTATTTACCAACTGTGCAAGACGAGTACAAAATAAAGAATGAATGCATGATTATTTTATAATAGATCTACATACTGTACATTGTGAAATAGACTGTGATTATTGAAACTCTACAGATGGACAAAATTGCATTGAAATTAAAGTGATGTAAGCAGTGGATGCACTTATTGTGAATCACAAGTCAGTATTTGTTTTGAAAATATGATTCTAGTATAGATAAAACGACCTCTTTCTTTTGGGTTTTTCATAATTTTACTTTGATTCATCTTTGTTTGGCCTCTTGTTATCTTCTGACTGCTGGTCACTATTTTGACGATTTGTTGTGAACCCGAATTTATAAAGGTTTGACATTTCAGCGTGTCGTCTGCTAACATTGATAATGTAAACAAAAATGAGACGCGTTTTCGGTTGTCGTACCAATTTTATTTTTTACGAAAAGGATGACAACGTAACTAGGTCGGACCGTAGATACAAAGAGCAAGATATTTCTTACCGTATAAAGAAAAATTTGCGAGAATCAATCACATTTTCTTTTCTTTTAGCGACTATCAATTTTATTCAGCCGTCAATTCTCGGGTGATCTCCGAAGTCTCCGAGCTATCGTTCGGTGAGTTACGGAAACGGCCGAAAGAGACGAGTGATTTGACCTAATTCTGTCCACGCGCGATTGCACCGATCTGTAAGCTAGACCGCTAAATAAATCGGCAAACCGGGTGGCAAATTTTAATTCACGGTCAAAACACGTACATTGAGTCGAAAATCGGGCCAAAATCGGACAGGCATAAATGAAATACCAACTCTAAGCCTTCTTGTCTAGTTTCGCTTTCATTCGCGACTGCGCATGTCTGTTGTCTACTAGATTTCCTGTTTACCAAAATTCTACTTTCACTACCGTTCTCGCTGAGTTTTTGAAAAAGAAACTGATTTCTCGCGACTTCAATGGACATGAACTATCGTCAATTGTGACCAGGCAAGCTTTGAATTGAAAATTTATTTGAATTGTATTTTCATCATCAAGATTTTTTCACTAGACCAGTCGGGCAAGCTCGACGTGGATTTAACTAGCCCGAACGGACAATTTACTAGACTAGGTCGTTCGGACGTGCCTTAATGTCGAACCCTGGATTGATTTATGGTAAAAGATGAAGTCAAGTCTGAGCCACATTCGATTTATTGACCATCTTTTTTTAATAAAATTGTTGCCTTGTTATTTGCCTATGACTTTTGAAGTGGTGATCGCCAGTGCGAGCCCTGTCTGTCATTTATACCGAAGAAACTTTATTTGTACAGTCAAAGAGTTATGTTATTTGCATAATAATGCATCCGTAAGAGCCAACAGTCTAAAATTTTCTTCATCTTTAAGGGCGAGTTGGGTTGCCCTAAGGGCGAGTAGAAATTCAGAGCTACTAGTCCTACAGGACTAGTAGGTTTTAAGAAATTTTTCAACCCCTGTCCCTCATTCTAATCATCATCGTTACCTAAATGTTGTGCTACTTCAAGAATCAGTCTAGGACTTCTGTTTGCCACCTCTAAGGCGTTTAACATGGGTGGTAGGTTATCATCAAACTGTACATCTACCACAGCACCAATAACTGCAACAATCTTTCCCTTCGTGCCAGTTGCAGCCTTGGCCTCTGCAGCTTTTTCTTGGGCATAGTGTCTCTCTGAAAAGATATTTTTGATTCGATTTATTGGGGTTTTATGCAGTTTTCAACTACTGAGGTCATATCACGGAAGCTGGAGCACCTAACCATGGATTCTTGTCGTATCTCATACTAGTACTACCACAACACCCTAACCAAGCCTCCAGCTGCTCCTCCACATAGGTTCACGATATCAAGCCATTGATGGGTGACATTTTGTTAGAAATGGTATTTGCCGCAGCCGGGTATCGAACCCGGGACCTCTCAAATGAGAGACAGATGCGCTACCAACTGCGCCATGCCCATGGCCTTTGATTTTTAAAAGAATTATTTTGTGATTTCTGTAAGTCTGATAAGCCCCGCCCTGCCTCGCCTATATTTATGGACCAATCAAAATTCTTTGAGGCATTTAACCCTTTACCAAACAACAAAATTTTGTACTGGTTAAAATCAA
This sequence comes from Fragum sueziense, assembly GCA_963680895.1. Classification (NCBI taxonomy): domain Eukaryota; kingdom Metazoa; phylum Mollusca; class Bivalvia; order Cardiida; family Cardiidae; genus Fragum; species Fragum sueziense. The sequence goes on from OY804606.1 coordinate 1,040,777, forward strand.
AAGATGCTGCAGACGACAAATTTAAGTGAATGAAATTTAAAATTTGTTAGTATCTTTTGGTAGAAAACATTGTGGTAAATGAAGAAATTGCTTGTCACAAGCAATTTTCCATGATGTTTTGCTAAGCAATTATCTCTTAGGGAGTCAAAAAGAGTCACTGTGCAGTAATGGGTTAAGTAGAGTCACTCAAGAAAAAATCCTGCAAAGTTTGGTAAAAATTGGCCCATTGGTTTGAGAGATTTTTGAAGAAAAAGTTAACGGACGAACGCACAGCACACACGCACAGGGGACATGCCATGACAAAAGCTCACTTGCCTTTGGCCAGTGGAGCTAAAAATATCCTGAAGATAAAAACTTGTCCTTGAGCAACGCTCTATGAATGGAACTTGACAAATTTGCTACAACAGAAATACTAGAAATATTCGGTTTTAACTAAATCTTGATGATACTCTTTAACCTTAAGTTAATTTCAACAAGATAAGCCAAGGTATTTTTTATCGTACCCCACCCACTATTTCACATTGGTCCACTTCAAGGTCAGAACCAAATTTGCGTGTAAAAACTCGTTTGCATGCGTTTTGAAGGTTAAAAACGTGTAATGATACCATTTTACTAAACAATCACTTTGACTTACATCGATTTATCGGAGTGACATACCGTGATAAATGCTAAAACTCCAGAAATTTGGTCCCGAAAACTCACTGACGATAAATTTGTGCCAAAAGCCGGCACATTTCCAAGGGAAATTTGATGGTTTCCTCGATAGGACACACTACAAAAACTATACTTACGGGCAGTGAAACATGCTGGGATGGAATTGAATGCAGTTTTGTGTGCTACAGGGGAAGAAAAGGCCTTGGTACACCCTTTCAAGATCCCGGCGCATGCCCTCCTAGCTGCGTGCATCATGGCGACAGCAAAGTGTAGGAACGTCACGTGATAAAACTTCCCGGATGAAGTCAAACGGGACAAAATCAAAGTACTTGAAGTATTTCAGGCCGAGTTCACCGTACCCCGAAGTATTTTGACAAAAATCAATCCTCACAATTAACTCATGGCAGACTCAGTCCTTCTTGAGTGAAAACATTAGAAGCAGAAAATATCTAGTAAAACACTGGCGTAGGAAGAGAGGGATCAAGGGGGGCAGCCCCCAATGGTTTAGAGGGGGGAGGGGGAGCAGCATATCTATACCCCACTCATATTTTCCTTCAAGAAAGGTCCAGCTATAAAACGCTGCCTGAAAGTGCCCAGATTGCAGGAAATGGTTTCTTAGAATTCAAAATTTCTTGAGACCATGCCCCCAGACCCACATGGCAACGCTACGCTCGGTCGGGTTCCCATTCACTTTAACATTCCCCCCCCCCCCCCAATATTACGGCAGCACGAAACTCCCATATCCTACCTAAATCTACCCAAATCTTACCCAAATCTTGCCCAAAATCTAACGAGAGTATTTCGAAAGTATTCCCGAAATTTATATAGGCCTACTCCTCACGTGAAAAAGTTAAGCAACAACGATAATTTTCTCAATAGCCTATTCTTTTTATCCACTCGGAATTTCTTGCATCGATTTGTTATTCGGACAGCCATGTCTATGCTAAAACACAATTCAAAGAATATTCAATGTGATTGTCTCCAATAACAGCGATCACGTGATATGAACACACTCGCCCAAAAATATGCATGCAAAACGTGTCACATATACAGATTCCAAACTTGGCATTAGCTCCGTATGTGCTTAAAACGCGTCAATTTGATAACTTTGATGTCATTAACATTTGAATCATGCCAAAATGTCACTTGATTTCAATTGAAGTTGCTCAAAATGTTGGAATACTACAGGGTGGGGCAACCAAGACTGCTGCTGCCATTCACTTTAATTTTCATCGCAGCATTGTCTCAAATTAAAAAATCTGGTACAACCAAACTGGACTGATCAAAGTGAGACCACGTTCAGGTCGTTTTAGAGTTACAACAACTCGTGAAGACAGTTACGATGCAACCTTAACCTTTAGGAACAGGCGCACAATGGTCAGATCGCTGCAAAATGATCCCAGAAGGTGTCAGGAAAGAGAGTATCCACCCAAACAGTGAGAAACATGCTTCATACAGAAGGTCTAAGGTCTATGAGACCACTTCAACGGATCCAACTTCCTCAAAAATATAGACGGCAAAGATTGATATTTGCACATCAGTTTTGAAACTGGGGGTCACTCGTTGGCGTCAGAAACTCTTAACGGACGAGTCAAGAGTATGCATTAATTCATTCTGACATGACATGTGTGTGGAGAAACGGTAGTGAACGGTTTGCCGACTGTACCATCCCTGTACACGACCAGTATGGTGTGAGAGTTTGATGGTCTAGAGAGGCAGCAGAAGAGTTGGCCACAGAACATAGCTGGTTGTCATCAGACGAGGTACCAGGACTGGTGTAAGGTGCATGTACGAGATCATCACGCCTGTTTTCATCCTTTTGGCACAGCAAACAGGTCCAAATGTTATGTTAATGGATGGTAATGTCCGTCCCCTTCGTTCTGGAATTGTGACTGAAGTTCTGTGCACCAACAACATCAGAAATATATCTACTGGCTTGTTAGGTTTTTAGACCTTAATCCGATAGAATACGCTTGGAACATTCTTGAAAGGTGTGTCTATGGTCAGCATGTTCGCCCACAGGCTCTTGATGAACTGCATCATGTTTTACAGACAGAATGGAGGAACATGCCACAACGGATATAAGACAGACTAATCTGGATGGAGCCAAGGTGTGATCGTGAGTGTGTTGAATCTCATGGGGGTCATATCAGCTACTAGACTCCAAATCATTGACTGAAGTGGCCGGAAAACGACTTTTTACACATTCTGAACTGCTGGTGAGTGAAATTTTGCACCATTGCTTCGTCGGGGCGATTTTCAAGGATTTGTAACTTTGTTACTGTTGGATTTTCCCAATCATTTAACGTAATTTGTGTAATAAAACCCCAACTTTGTATTGCACAAAACATAGACCATGAGTTGTGATAAAACACATTTGAGAAAGAAAAGTATCTTTGTTGCTTAATTTTTTGTGAGGAGTATATAATATGATTATAATTATGTTCTGTAGTTGTTGAAATTAAATTTTTCCATATTTAATTAAATAATTGTGTAATAATACCGGCCCGTATTCTGTACTTCGCTCGGTCAACCGAACAGAGATCAGGCCCGTAGGAACAGGGGAGGGGGAGGGGGGGCTAAGCCCCCCCCCAATGTTGGCCAAAAATGTCGAAATTTCTTAATTTTACACTGAAATTTTTGGGAAAATCCAAATTAGCCCCCCCCCCCATATTCAGGACAAGGGCTTTAGCCCCCCCAATATTAAATTGCTTCCTACGGGCCTGGAGATTATGGTAGAAGTTTCTAATGATTTTAATTCGACTTTGTTACCAACAAAAACACTAAATAACCGATACCCAAACTCCCACTTTTAATTTTGGCGTATTATCCATTCCAAGAAGGGTGGCGTGCTTTCCTCAACGTAGCCTATCTCCAGCAGAGTCACCACCCAGGCCCAGTACAATAGAGTTCAAATTCACAACGCAATCTCCTACAACCACGGTGGATAATCACGTGATGCAATAATTACTGAATATCTTCAATAACTTTGTTAATACGGGACCGATTTGAATTCGGCTTGAAGCAGAGAATATGGACATACGTCATGCATTAGATAGACGCGGTTGTTTTTTTTTTAAATCAACTGATAAAAATTATTGAAGATAAACCAAAATTTTGGTTTATCTTCAATAACTTTTTATCTGTTGATTTTTAAGAATCAACCACGACCATGTTATTCCTGAAAATTTTCAACCTTCTCTGCTTCAAACCGAATTCAAATTGGTCAAGCTTTAACCAAGTTATTGAAGATTATCGGAAATTCTAAGTCACGTGAGTATACACCGTGACAACACGAACGACCGCCGAAACAATCATGGCACATAACCGTTCAATAAGTGCCCAGACTGTGATCAAACGACTTCAGGGGCGTGAGAGAAGGGCTAAACGACTATATCTTGGACCTGATTGACTCGTTGACATCGACAGAGAAAGCTATTTACAATGTGTCGGGTAAACCTCGGGTGGTTAAACTATGAGTTGGGAAATATACTGAGTCAAAAAAGAAAGTGTGCATACTTCTACTTAATATATCTACCTAACTGCTGCAATTAACTTTACCAAACTTCTACATGGAGCTAACTTATCAACTTTCTCATGTCCATTGACATTGGAAGCAACTTTGGAGGATTAAATTGTCTTGCAAGTCACCAAACGCTGTTAGCACCTTTTTGCACGTGCTTATCAAAATAAACGTTTAATGATGAACTTTATTGTCTTAAATCTGTATTCAAGGTGTATAAAAGCTAGATCAAACATAAAATTTCAATATTCTGTATAGCCAAAGATGCTACGTCTTAGTAAACACGACGAATTTCACACGTTAGTTTTGCTAGTGTCTTGAACCGGCGTAAAATGTGTCGTTGTCGTTTAGAATCTAAATGTCATCGCTATGAAATTAGGCGTTTGTAACCATGTTTCAAAAACAATGGATACATTTTGATAAGCTTCTGTCTGACATCCCTAATACAGTCATGACTAGACAAGATCGGTACATGACGTTGACGACTTTACGTCAACGTTTAAAAACTACACCATTTTTGGCGATTCAGTAAAGCAAGCATATGTAAGCAGAATTTGAAATCGACGAAGGCAGATAGACGGCTCATAAGAGATTTGAGACCATATGTTTGTCACATTATCATGACGCCTAAATCTTACGTAACGCCTGCATTAGGCACATCGTCATCGGCAAGGCACGCGTGAAAATTAGTCAAGATTGTGCTGTAGGACCGAGCATCTCTACCGCCTGAATTTCGCAAAATTTAGGATCCAGTTAAAGAATTTGCAGGACGTTGAATACGTCTTGCAATATGAACGCAATGAAATTTTAAACGATAAAATGAAACGTTATGTTCGATCAGTGAGACCACACATGTTTGCCGTCATTCATTGAAGACATGTCACAATAGAAATTGAAGCAAAAATCCAAAGAAATGTGCATTATTCAAACTCCCCGAGTTCGTTAGCAAGCTCTGTGAATTTTGAAATTGACCCCTTTCTCAAATATCTTAGGAAAACACAAGAAATGTCCCATTTCACACAGTTTAAAAAGACACCCACTTGTAGGCAATTGAATTATCTTTAATTTGATACCAATATTATAATATTAATATTCAAAATTACGATAGAAATTACAGCTATTCTCTGTGCACACTTTCTTTTTTGACTCAGCATATATATTTGCCTAGTGGTGTATCGACAGGGGCGTAGACAGGCAAACTCAAGTAGGCCTACTCATTAGAGAACAAATGTTGACAATGATCGAAAAATGAATTGGTCGAAAAGAGTAAAAGAAAAATATTTTGATCATAAAAGTTGCGTTTGGTTTTGATATTCTACACCTTCAACACAGTACCAAACGACAAAATTTTAGACTGGTCCAAATTCAGACGCAGCAGATGACAATTTCAAGTCAATCAAATGCTACATTTTTTGGTCTCTCTTGGTAAAAAACATTGTGGGAAATGAAGAAATTGGTTGTCACAAGCAATTTCTCTATTTTCCACAATGCCTTTTTTTTTTACAAAGTCCTTTCTTGTGGGGAGCTCAAAAAGTGTTGCTGTTCACTAATGGGTTAAACCGGTGGCCCTAACATACCTCTCCCCGCACGGCTCTTTGATCACAATTCAGTTTCCTCTGGCTACGTCCGTGATCGAGCTTTATACTCGAAAAAGTCAAAAGACGTACATGGGTACGTCGACGTGTTGGGGAACGTTACTCATACTTTATTGAAGGTCACCATTGATATGACGGGGTCGATCATGGTTTAGGGGTCAGACCAAGCATCAAAGAAGAAGCATGCTGTCGATTATTCTTAAAACTTCAGGAGTAGACATACATCTGTCAAGTAAAGGTAAACATTATACTGTTCATCAGCTGTCGGTTTTTGGGGTGTTTTTTCCCCAAAAGATCCTCCTCATCCAGCAAAACTTTTTCCCGCCTTCTCTTCTCCATACTTTTTTAATCGGTCATAATTTTATAGTAACGAAATTATTGAAAAATATCGGAAATATATATACCATGTAAAAAAAAGTTTAGCAACACTGACTTTGTATATTGAAAAAATGTATTTTCTGTGATATTTATTCGAAAACAGTTACATACATTTTAGCATATGCATTTACGCACAACATTCAAAGGTCGCTTTGTGGTAACGTTAAATATTGTGTGAGAAACATTGTCGTGACGTAGGTAAGGGGTCAAAACAAAAAGTCACAGCAGAATTCGGTATCGACTATGAGGTCATTTTCGAGCAAGAACAGCAGTGAAACGATTTCTAATCCGCTTAAATTGTTTGTACACAGTATCAATATTCACTACCTTATCAAGAGATTGAACGTCATTCCCGTCATTACGATCACGTACACGTGTCCCTTAAATGCACCAAATGTGCTCTATGGGTGACAAATCAGAAAGAAATGGATGACAATGGGAGTACATCAACTTGTTTACGCTTAAAGCATTTAGGACTCTATGCCAGACAAGTCTTGTGCGTTCGTGGTGTAGCGTCATGGAAATTACAACGTATGGTGAACGTCTAGTAACCCGTCGTCTTTGGAGACGATCACGGGTGGTAAGTGTGGATACTCTATATAGAAATTCGTGTGGAAGCCACTCGTAAGTTTTGGTGCTGATATGGAACATCTTTGCCGTGACATTACGAAATTATGGCGGTCATCGTCTCGTGACGTTTTTCTTCGACGTCCTTGACCGGGACTATCCCAAACCACAAAAACTGGCTTACATAGCATCCTCAAATGGTTACTTATGCATGGAGATATGCAAAATTCAAAAAGACATCTTTATTGCCGGTTCCGCCACGTACGAACACATAAGCGATATAAAGTCCTTCTAACGTAAGCATATAGCGTAGTCCCACAGCGTTGCAGAAAACTCTTTTTTAGTGGCCTTTTTCATTTTGGGCAAAGACGATTATATTCACACCTAAATGTTTTCTAGAATTATGCTCCATACACATGAATACCATCGCAGACATGAAAACCGGAAATGCGCACCTGGAGTGCGAGACGCACGCGATGGCGGTAAAATATTCATCTGTTTTTGTTCTCTAGCTATAATCTATCCATTGACTAAGCAGCCAGTCTACAATATTTCCAGTCTATTTTTTTTTATTTTTTGGACTGACTCATTTGACGCATCACTTTATCCATTTTTGGATAAAAATCACTACGCGGTGCGCATAACTCCAAAATCCTGTCGCCAAAAAGTAGCAAGCAGAAAATTGCAACTACAAATACATTTGCATCAAAATAAAGTTTGATTTTCGTCTCAATTTCATCTAATAAAATAATTAATTCAAATTAGATTATTCATTTTACTCTATGCAAGCATATGAAGCAAATATGCCGCGTGACAGGAAGTCATGAGGAAGTACCACGTGTATGCATTTTATGGGCGCTAACATCTTGAAAGTAGTTAACCCAGAATGCCCACCAGAGATAGATGGTAATCGACAGGTGGCGACATCTATTGGTAGATATTGATAATCTATCGTGTAAACGTTTGAATCTATTTTAAAACAAAAATATTTTGGTGACTTAAGATATTTAGATTTTGTTGCAAAACCTTTTTTACTGTGTATGTCATGGAATTCCCGGCCAGTTTCCAGTAACTTCCAATTCACCCATTACCAGACAACAAACTTGTAGACTGGTCCAAATTCAAATGACAGACGACAGTTTTAAGTGAATGAGATTCCATATGTTTAATTCTTTCTATGTAAAAAACATTGTGGAAATGAAGAAATTACTTTTCAGAAGCAATTTTTTTCATTTTAAACAGTGTTTTCCAAAATCTTTATCTTTTGTAGGGCGTCAAAAGACTTCATTATGTAGTAATGGGTTAACCAGACGTACAAAGGTTCAGTTTTAGGGGCACCCCTTCCCCAAAGGCAGAAAATAGACTGTTCTAATTCGAAAGGTTTTGCAAACAGCAAAATATTTGTTGACAAAGATGGGATTTGTGTAAATCACAACTCAAAAATACGGAGACAAAGGGGGGGATGCTTCTGTAAGGGACGTCGAAACCATTGCTTGACTCGAGTTTCAAGCCTTATTTCAATGATAGGCTACCGGTTCATTATACATGAAAATTTACAAACATTAATTTAAGGGGGAATGCTCCAGTTTTTCGGAACACTCGGACTTTACTGTAGTAATTTAAATGTTTCGTACCAATATGTTTCGCTACCAGATTTTCAATAATATAACACATCATTACAATTTACCATTTTCGACGGTAAAAGTGTATTTATTATGCGAAACTGATTTTCTCAAGATGGAAATCGAATATTTAGAGCAAGACAGTCGTAAGTGTGTATGCAGTTACCACTGTTTTGCGTCATTGTATTCATGTGTAGCTGATAAAAATTGCCATAATTCACTAATAAGTGCGCTGACCTAATTTTCTTTTGGAATTATTACCAGGACATGTTGCTTAACACAATGAGAGAGTTTTATCAAATTCTATTATGTGGAACTTGAAATATTTCCAAAAATATGCAAATTTTGACATAAAACACCCCAGCTTCGTTGATCTAACCGAACACGTGAGCATGCTGTTTTATACATTTACGCATTTATAATAGCACATATTTTGGGTTTTCTGTTGGTAATAAATGTAAGACGTTACTTTAAATCCGTTTTCGGGACTAAACGATGAATATACAGCTTTTTATTAGCATTTTAGTGACCTTGGACAGGTGCAAGAAATTGTGCATTTTTTCGATGTAGGGTTATGTGATACGAATGCCAATAAAATTCAAACAAGATCGCTGACCACCCATTTTTATTTTATTTTTCAATTGGTAATTACATGTAATTTCAACATACAAAATATGAATAAATTATATTATTGGGAAAAAATTTAGGAAACTGGAGCATTCCCCCTTAAGCAGAGTTGTATATCATAAAATTTCATGTACACCGATAACTGAAATGGTTACATTTTAAGAATAGGACTAATTCTAGACTGGGTTAGATTTGGATCCATATCACGACAAATTTTCAGACTCGTCTAATTGTAAAATGTTATCAACAACTTTTATTAAAACAAGTAGATCCTGCCTTGTTGGATTCCCTTATAGGCCCGTATGGTTAAGGTAGTCCACACCAATGAGATTCGCGCGACGTTGGAATTATTCGGGCGACGTCGAAAACATTCGGCGGTGGAACTCTCCACGGCCGAATGTTTACGACCGCGCCCGAATAGGTTCGGATACGTATCGACGTCGTTCGTTTAATTCATCTAAAAAAATAGCCACATTACGGGTATTCTCATCTTCGCAAGCCAAGGGTGACATCTACGACGTAACGTCGTTTCTGTATCCACCCTTGGCGGATTTAGTCCGATTTTCTTGGCCTCCTGGAAAGCGTTTTCATTGGTTCCAGCGAGGTCTCGCTGGAACCAATCAGATTGTCGACTGATACATTTGTTATGAGTAACCAAATCATGACAACGGGCGGGAAAAAGCATTGCATTTGCAACTCAAAAACGCGAAGATGGACGATTTTTCCTAAGAATTTCACTGCAATAGACAGGAATTCCCTAATTTAAATCAAGGAATTATTATACTTTCGACAATTCGACCAAAAAAGCATCTAGGGGAGACCGGGGCTATTTCGGCCCCGGGGCAAGTTCGGCTAGTGGCTCTTTTGAGCCTGTCGACAGAGATAGAGAGCTCTGACCCGAATTATAATGTCACTCATGACGAAAGCTTTTCGCAGAAGGTTTTTGGTCGAATTTAATACAAAAACATAGAATTTAGAACACGATTCTGATTTTTAGACATTTTCAGTATTTTTTCCACATTATATAAGTTTTAATTAATAGTAATATGCGCCAGGATTCAGATTTCATTTTTGTATATTTATGAAGACAATTAAGTCCTCTTTCATATTAAAACTAAAGATGAAGTGTTCATGTTATCTAAGAGAAGATATGGCGTGATGTTGACACCAGGTCTGTCTGGGGCTAGTTCGGCCTTTGGGGTTGGGGCAAGTTCGGCCACCACCAAACTTGCCCATGAATAAAAAGAATAATCGCTGTTAGAATTGCCATTTCTTGACGACTCCGAATATATCTATTGTTCAGACCTAGCTTTAGCAGAAATGTAAAAAAATGACAAATTCAAAATGACAGGCCGAACTTGCCCCAGCCTCTACTTGTTATCCCGAATGTCCCCTTACTCACGATGATTTGACTGTTATAACAATGCTTTTTTCAATTTATACCTTCATTTGGAAGTCGTATACAGATTCCTTTAAATTTAAACAGTCTAAAAATCAAATATAAGGATTTATAGGTATGTGCATACCTTGCCCCATGGGTGGGCCGAACTTGCCCCATGTATGGGGCAAGTTCGGCCACCACGATCAAAACTCTAAAATTTGAAATTCTCTTTATTGAAAAGAAAAATATAAAAAGGACAGACGCAGTTTGAAAGGCTTTCGCCTGTCGAACTTAAATATATAAATCACGCCCAAATAACTTTCACATAATTAAAACTATGAGCAATCGAAATTAGGGGGCCGAAATAGCCCCGGTCTCCCCTAACTTTTACATAATCCGCATGACGTATGACGCGAAAGACAACGCGCGTTAATGACGTCATCAATAGTGGACGTAAACAACCAGCAGAACAACCGCTAGGCGGCGCTTCGCGATTTCAAGAAAATCGGACTAAATCCGCCAAGGGTGAATACAAACGTAGGTGGGTTCAATCTTGGCTAGCGAAGATGGGGTATTCTAGGCCTACCTTAACACAAATTTAAGGATCGGACGATCAACAGAATCGACCATGTAATGTTGAATCTGAGACTGTAATCCATGTATTCCATTCATCAGTAGATACCAACAACTTTGTGCATCTTCGGAAGACATCCGTGGCAACGGAACTTGACGATGGTATCCTTCATACTATTCGGAGCTACTCGGGCCTTATCGGTTCTCAAGATGCTGAGAGCCAACAGACAGCCTAGATGGTGGCGATTATTTAAATCAATTTCCGTTGCCATGGATGACATCCAGAAATTTGCGATGGAACATCATCGTCAATTTCCGTTGACATGGATGACGCCCGAAGATACACGAAGTGTTTGGTATCTAATTACTGGTGGAATACCTTAAACAACAGTTTTATAGCTGATTTTTCTTCTGTAATTTTACAATACAAACATCATGATTGCACAAGATGCATTATAATTTTGCTATATTCATTTAGAAAGAGAATTTGAGTATGACTCGTTGATAATCGCCACCCTTCATGTCCTTATTGTTTTCGCTTACTATCGTCCGGACATTTTGTGTCTGTTGGATGAATATGCTCGCATATATTTAAAGCAATCTTATTTCGCTGCTTTTCTGCGAAAACTACGTATCTGTAGCTTAAAACAAGCTACAGATAGTAGGTTTTCGGAGACAAGTGACGATCCTCATTTTCTTCGTATTCCCATGCATCTTTGCCTAACTCTTTCTATCTCTGGGTTTGCAGAGTCTGTGTTGTCGTTGTTATTCCTACCGCGATTAAAACAGGTCTACAATAAAACCCATGTTGATCTAAAATGACATCAGGTCCACATTCATATCACACTGTATCATGATTTGATTTTCACACAAAAGAGTAGACGCTCAATGCATTAAATCCCCCGCATATTTGTGACGTATTTCCCGGGCAAGGCATGTTACAGTTTGTCGTGGGACCATACAAGTCGTAGGAATTGTCACAAAAACATTCGCGACTAAACTGAAAATAAGTATAAAGAGCAATATTTAATTAAAATCCGATATCAACTTTTCAGTAACATCTGAGACCTACCCGTTAGGGGTCATCTTCAATGACCTGTCACTCTGACCAATCAAATTAAAGCTTTCAAGATTCTGAAAACGATTAAAACGGAAAATTACCCCACGATGACCCGTCAGTTAAGTGCAGAACTACGCCTCTCATACACAACCATACACATCAAGAGTTTTGATTAGATATAAATTTTAAAATATATATTTTTGGAAATCCCGAGGTTAGAAAATATGACCCCCAACTGGTGAGTGTCAGATGTTACTGTATGAAATAAGACACATCTTGTTTTAATCAGATTGTGTAGAGAGAGAAAACAATATGTTGGTTTTCCCAAACAAGAAAATAAGATTAGTAAGTTACTTTTGCCGAAATGTTTCTGTAATCATAACTATTAACATTGTCGTCTGTAGCAGCTTTCTGTTTGAACCAGTCTGAGATTCCGCTGTTTGGGAGCGGGTTTGATAAATCAAGTGATAGAAATAGGGAACGATTTTATACATGACGTAATTTCGGACAAACAAATGGTATTTCGTAGGTGTTGTTATAAAAGCTCTTAAAGTGTCCGATGATTGGCAAAATTAAAGTCTTGTGCCGAAAGAACACCTTACTATTAACCAAATATCAAAGTTTCTACAATTTTCCAACATTAGAAGTGTTTTTATTTCGTCTTTTAAATTGGATATTTTGGTCTTTTCCGATCTTTGCCGAAGAAAAAAACGCTAAACTTCCGACTTGAAATTATGACGTCATACTGGCCACTGAATGACGTCATGGCGGGAAAAACGGGCAGTCATGGGTCATTTCCCGGAAAGTCTGAAATTTCTGAAAAAGTTAAATGTCCGACTTTTCTGTCATAAAGCGACTTCCCCAACCGATACTCAAAACACGGAATTCGTCCTCAGTAAATGTTAAAAAAATGTTAAACAGTCAAAGAATAGGTCGTAAGTAAATTAAGGTGGCCGAATTCGATTCGACTGCGCATCCAAAACGCGCATGTTGTCGTAAATAAGATAGCGACCTAAAGTTTCCGAAAAAAATGTAGAAAGTTAGATCCGTTACATTTTTTTAGTTAAACTATACAGACTTTTGCATGAGTTTTTCATCCAACAAGAATAAAACGTGAAAATATATCAGGCCGTATTTGAAATGTTTTGATGACGTCATTTAAACACGTGCGTTTTGACGTTCAAAGTAACGACGTCGGTAATACGGTAAAGGCAAGATTCACAAAATCGGCCGATTTCTGACTAATGTATCGTTAGAAAAGTCCAAATTTGGTTCGAATTATCGGAATCTACTGACCTTTGTCTAATACGTTCCACTTTCACACTACAGTTCCAGACATTACACCAATGTTAGATAAATATAGCTTAGGCCTACTCCAAAGCCTTTTAGGCCTAAAATTTCCCTTTTCCACAATAGAATAAAACAACTTTGAGACGTCAAACATTTATTTTAAAATCTATTTTATGTTTTAATCAAACAAGCAACATATTACGATCATGATTATGATTTTGGCCAATAATTCCTATAACTATGTACTAAATAATAGCTATACAAAATCGAGCTATAAGTCTGCTTTTTCAGTGGAAAAGTAGGGGCCTACACGTTTGAGACGGTCTCCCGTTTATGTAAAGTGGTGACATTTGTTTTTTTTAATTCTTCATTTTACCGATCATTTGCAGGTTCATCAATTACCAAATCATTATCAAATTTTCTTATGCAGAAAATTCTAAAATTTTAATATTTGCGCCAAAGATCAGCTGAAATACTGCTATTTCGGCATTTTTGAGACAACCCCCAATTCATATACTGTGGTGACTTTTGTTTTTTATTTCTTTATTTTACAGATCATTTGCAGGTTCATCAATTACCAGAATATTATCAAATTCTCTAGGGCAGAAATTTCTAAAATTTTAATATTTGCGTGAAAAAAAAAAAAAAAAAAAAAAAAAAAAAAAACAGCTGAAATACTGTTATTTCGGCACTTTTGAGACAACCCCCAATTCATATACTGTGGTGACTTTTGTTTTTTCTTTCTTTATTTTTCAGATCATTTGCAGGTTCATCAATTACCAGAATATTATCCAATTCTCTAGGGCAGAAATTTCTAAAATTTTAACATTTGCGTAAAAAATCAGCTGAAATACTAATATTTCGGCACTTTTGAGACAGCCCCCAATTCATTTACTGTGGTGACTTTTGTTTTTTATTTCTTTATTTCACAGATCATGACCAGGTTCACCAATTTACAAAATATTATCAAATTCTCTAGGGCAGAAATTCTCTATTTTTTAACATTTGTGTAAAAATATTCAAATTGCCCATTGGCCTCCATGTTAAAAATAGCCATTTCAGTGCTGGTTTTGAGACGGCCCTCATTCTTTCCCTAGATGGTGACTTATCTTTTTTATTATCTTAATTTGTCAGTATGGATTCACTTTGTAACATGCGACAGTATGGGTCAATTCTCTAGGGCAGTTTTCTTGTTATGGAATCGCATTCGGCCACCTTAAGGAATGTGCCAAAGAACGGTTTAAGTTTGTCTGTATTACTCTTACGATCGAGAAATGTATAAAAACTGAGACTTCGCTATATGACAGAAAAGTCAAACACATTATCTTTGTCAGACACCTCATGCTCTAGATTGCGGGCGGAGTCAAGCCATTGATGACGTCAATCCGTGGCAATTTTACGGAAATTGCCGATCTTTATTTTCTCGAAAATCAGGTTTTCAACGATGTAAAGAAAAGCAAATAAAACTTTTAAAACAACCGAGTTTGGCGGATCTTTTATGAAACACGTTAATTTAATGATTTTCTTCCAATATACGGTGCAATAAACTGCCAAGCTTGGTAGCCTTTAACTACGGCTTGAAACAAAACAGTAAACTAAGTCTATTTTTAGCACAAACTACATTGCCGTCATAGAAACATTCGGTGACGTGTTGAAATGAAAAAGAAAAGAATAATATATTGGTTTAAGCCATTCCAACAGAATTACTTTCTTGGCTTCCCTTAAGATCAAGACTTTTGAAAACATTGTGGAAAAAGAAGAATTTGCCTCTAACAAGCAAACTCCGCATTTGAAAGATACCGGTAATTGTTTGATAATTATTTACCAGACAGACACACAGACAAAACAAGAGGACCCTGAGGGCCCTAAATCGCTCACCTGAGTAATGTTTTAATAATGCCAAATAACTTTGCATATGTTAGGCATTGTGGTCCCAGAGAAGAATTTGGCCATGTAGTTTAGGAGGAGATGTTGTTTACAGAAATTGATGAGTTTTATGACATTTACCATTTTCTGATGCCACAGCAACCAGAGTTTTTCATGGATTTCAATTCTTTTAGCAATTTTCATAAGGGACTAACCAAGGAACATTTTTGCCAAATTTGGTTGATTTTGACCCAGAAGTTAAGGAGATGTCGTTTAAAGAAGTTGTTAAGTTTTTGTGAAATTTTCCATTTTCCGATGCCACGGCAACCAGAGTTTTTCATGGACTTCAATTCTTTTAGCAATTCTTATAAGGGACCACCAAAGGAACATTTCTGCCACGTTTGGTTGATTTTAACCCAGAGGTTAAGGAGGAGATGTTTTTAAAAGAAATTGTTGCGCTTTTGTGAAATTTAGCATTTTCCATTGCCATGGCAACCAGAGTTTTTCAGGGATTTCAATTCTTTTAGCAATATTTATAAGGGACCACCAAAGGAATATTTCTGCCAAGTTTCGTTGATTTTAACCCAGAAGTTAAGGAGGAGATGTCGTTTAAAGAAATAGTTGATTTTTTGTGAAATTCCCCATTTTCCGATGCCACGGCAACCAGAGTTTTTTATGGATTTGAATTCTTTTAGCAATTTTAATAAGGGACTACCCAAGGAACATTTCTGTCAAGTTTGGTTGATTTTGACCCAGAAGTTAAGGAGATGTCATTTAAAGAAATTGTTGAGCTTTTGTGAAATTTCCCATTTTCCGATGCCACGGCAACCAGAGTTTTTCATGGATTTCAATTCTTTTAACAATTCTTATAAGGGACCACCCAAGGAACATTTCTGCCAAGTTTGGTTGATTTTGACTCATGAATTAAGGAGGAGATGTCGTTTAAAATTTTTTTGAGCTTTTGTGAAACTTCCCAGTTTCCGATGCCATGGCAACCAGAGTTTTTCATGGATTTAATTTCTTTTAGCAATTTTAATAAGGGACTAAGCAAGGAACATTTCTGCCAAAATTGGTTGATTTTGACCCAGAAGTTAAGGAGGAGATGTCGTTTAAAGAAATTGTTGAGCTTTTGTGAAATTTCCCATTTTCTGATGCCACGGCAACCAGAGTTTTTCATGGATTTCAATTCTTTTAGCAATTCTTATAAGGGACCAACCAAGGAACATTTGTGCTAAGTTTGGTTGATTTTGACCAAGAAGTTAAGGAGGAGATGTCGTTTAAAAGAATTTTTTGAGCTTTTGTGAAATTTCCCATTTTCCAATGCCACGGCAACCATAGTTTTTCATGGATTTCAATTCTTTTAGTAAATTTTATAAGGGACCACCCAAGGAACATTTCTTCCAAGTTTGGTTGATTTTGACTCAGTAGTTTAGGAGATGTCGTTTAAAGAAATTGTTGAGCTTTTGTGAAATTTCCCATTTTCCGATGCCACGGCAACCAGAATTTTTCATGGATTTCAATTCTTTTAGCAATTTTTATAAGGGACCACCCAAGGAACATTTCTGCCAAGTTTGGTTGATTTTGACCCAGTAGTTTAGGAGGAGATGTAGTTTAAAGAAATTGTTGACGCCGTGACGGACAGACGGACAGACAGACGGACAGACGGACGCCGGACATTGATAGATCACAATACCTCACCTTGAGCACTTCGTGCTCAGGTGAGCTAAAAATGTATGTGCATAAATTTATAATCAGTTAAAATTGTCGTCTGAGATATGTTTGAATTTGATCACGTCTAAAATGTTGGTGCCTGGTGTTGGGCTAAAATTAACAGTGGTTTAACGACGATACTGAATTAAAATGGCACTGGTGGTGAACTCGATCCAAGCGAGGGAAGTTTTTCACTGCAACAAGGTATATAGATATTTTGCGTTTTTAAAATGTGAGTTTAAAGATCAGTATTTCTAATCGAAATGATTTTTTTTTTCAAAAAATAGACCGGGTTTACCGTTATTTATTGACACACCGTCTGTGTTGTTATAAAATCTCGTAACTACGGCTTTACTGAAGCCGCAGTTACGAGATTTTATAACAACACCGACGGGATACATTGTTCGCGAATAAACGTCCCTCGCTTTGGCTGAGTTCACTACCAGTGAAAATGGTTATTATCAGTATTTTCCTTTTCCCATTCAAGGTTATTTAATCCCATTTCCGGCTGGTCGTCAAAAGAAAATTGGAGATGAGCAGGAGTCATGATCAGACTGCGTGTATATGCACGCTGATCTTGATTCATATTGGTATAGTTATGGAATAATACTTTTATTTTCTTGTCCATCCAACAATATCTGGATTTTGAGGTATACGCCACACAATATTTCGCTTAGACTAAATTGGTAGCGGACAAAGTTATGATAAAGCTCCCGGGTCCAATCCAATGTTATAGATTAATTATCAGCATTGTTTAAACAGCTAAAAGTTTTTACCGACCACTGGACACCTCTGGAAATGGATTCTATGTACTATTTTTCGATCTTTGAATTTAATGAACGAACGATTTAAAAAGAATATAAAACTTGTAACAGTAGGCTTCCATTAACATTTAATAACCTTGCTGTTACTGGGATTGTATTTGTAAAAACAACTATGTACACTTAAAGACACTTCTAACGCAACACTTGTCTTTTTGCAAATAACTTACAATTTAATGAACCATTTTTAAATTTAATTTTCAACTTTGATTCATTCATATTGGCTAAATATTAATTAAGAAATGTTGAGTAGAAATGATTAAATTTGCCGTTCATATTATATTCCTAAAAAAACAAAAAAAGTCGCAATAAAGCCGTGTGAACTGTTAACGTAAATTCTTGTCATTCATGTAACAGCAGTAAAGTTTATGACATTCAGCTAACATTCTGTGTGTCGGCCATGAGCCTAGATGACACGAAGACATCCCCTTCTCATTGACAAAGCCTATTTTTTATGATGAATCTTTGCGGGATACTCGTCCTTCACTCATCCCAAGGTGTCTGTTCTAGTTGTTGAGAATTTTTCGGAGTAAAAAGGCGAAAAAAAAAATACTTATCTCTGATAACAAATTTGATGATTTCGTGCAATATTGACACATGCAAACATTATTTCGTAAAGAAATTGGGCGCACCTGAATTCTAGGATTGCTTAGTTCGTGAAAGTATGTTATCAAATCAGGCCCGTAGGAACAGGGGGGGGGGGGGGGCTAGGGGGGGGGAGGCTTAGCCTCCCCAAAGTTGGCCAAAAATGCCAAATTTTCCTTTTTTCTCACTGAAAATTTGGGAAAATCCAAATTAGCCCCCATTGTTCAGACACTGAGGCATTAGCCCCCAACTAATATGAAATTGCTTCCTACGGGCCTGCAAATACTATTTGTTTGACCGAAATTACGTCACGTTCAACTGAATAAATTTCTCCCCTATTCAACTAACCTCTGGTGCATAATACAGTGTCCCATGTTGTCTACAAAATTCCGAACACATCTCTATCGTCATGGAGTTTGTGTCCCGTAGATGGTGTAATGTCATTGCACGAGGTAAAGTGTCGTAGTAACATCCCACGTAAACATCGGCAGGTGCAGCGGCTGACGCTAAAATAAAGTACAAATTCAAAGCATAGAAGAGACCATTTAGAAAACACAGAGGGAGTAGAAATGATGATGACAAGGTTTCTCTGCTTTCTGATGAACATTTCCTATGCTTTAGCGCATACACGGGTCCCTTAATGCTGTCTGTTGCCTTCAGCGGCTTTGTAGTCCAGTCAAATTAGCCGATTTTTTGGCCCAACCTCAAACAAATTCCAACAGAAATGAAATTGGTTCCAGCATCAAGTATGAACCTTGGGCCATCCCAGAAAAAAAGTCCCAAAAAATCCGATGATCGGAAATTGGTGAAATCGACCGATTAACTAAGGCCCTGTTGAAAAAAGGTTTTGGCAAAACTATCAAAGTAATATGTAGAGATCACATATTTTAATGAACAAAATACATCGTATCCCCTGTATATCACAAGCAATGATGGTAAATATGATTTTGCTATCTTAATTACAGGTATTTCAAACAAAAAATCCCAACATGAGTATTTGTTACCTACAAATTATAGCTATTTACCCCACCCACTTTTTATATACATGAATTTAAAGATATTTACAAATTTCGATTTTGTCTTTTAATGATTTCAGCACTGAGTCATTAGGTTACGTATTCTAGACTTGTCACATTATATATTCGAGATATATTTGCCATGTCATGCAAAAAGGGGCCATCTAAAATTGCAGAAAATGTCGACCACCGTAAGAATATGCGAATTTCAAAACTGATCGCGTCTTCACGCAGCACAATAGCCGATTTTTGCACCCAACCTCAAACAAATTCCAACAGAATAAAAAAGTGTTACCAGCATTAAGTATGACCCTTGGGCCATTCCAAAACATCCGAAAAGGGGAAATTTGTTTAATCGGCCGATGAATTTAGGCCCTGTTGAAATAAAATTTTAGCGAAAAATGGTAACCTCATATAAAAAGATGATTGTTATATAAATTTACAAAAGCAAAATACATTTACAACTCATAAGAATTATTGAAATAAATGATTTTGCTGTCTTAAGAAAAAAATAAATCCCCAAAAATATGTAAATTATAAAAGAAATTGAAAGTTACCCCACCCACTTTTTCATAATTAAACAGGTGTAGATCTATAAAAATATATTATTTTCAATGTTGCTTTTTGATAAAAACCTTAAGTTTATTTTGATCATATGTTGTCATATAATGTATTCTAGACTTTTCACTGCCGATTTTTTTTTAAAAATGTTCTTGTCACGGAAAAAGGAGCCATTGCAAATTGCAAAAAGTACCGAGTGTGGTGATGGTCCTTTTGACGCTACTCTATGTCCTAAATGACAACCCTGCAATGTCGAGTACAATGTAGTTTTATGTTTTCTATGCATTGTAAAATGCTGTAGAGCAGACCTAGCTTTGTTGCCAGAATGGCAACCTGGGACAACAACGTCCACAATCCGCAAATATCCAAGATGGCCACCAAACACTACTGGAGAAATTAACTTTTTTTTATCAAATTGTCCTAAATTTCGTGAAAAATGTCTATTTATGGGTTCTTTGGTATGTTGAATCAGAATCTGATACTAAATGCAGTATACAAATATCAGGAAAGTATAAAAAAGAATAGAGATGGCTGCCGGTAATCATCTTGAACATCACGATTATATAAGAAAACTTGAACTTCAAATGCATCGTTTCCTCTAAAGGTCTGCTGGTTGGGTTTCTTAATCAGGTTTAAACCTGATAAATAATATGTTGTCGCGTTAGAGGAAGTTCTGCTATGCATGTTATTGTTTATGTCGTTACAATTTAAAATTTGTTACTTGCATTTAAAAGGTAACAAAAGTTTTCGATGAACAGATTCATAAGAGCGAAAAAATTTTAGTCCAAAAAGGTTAAAATTTCACTAAATTAAATACCAGACTATATGATATTTGCCTTAAATCTGATATTATGCTAACAGAAGCATATGCAAAGTTTGAAAGTAATAGCTGTACAGAAAACAATAACACAGATATATGAAAGCTACACGTACAAACTTAACCAAGAATTTCTAAGTCCGAAAAGGGTAAAAAAGATCCACTAAATTTAATATCAGAGTGACAAGTCCTTGACTAGAGACTGAAAGTATGGTCACAGACGCATGTGCAAAGTTTAAAGTGACATTTCAGAATGTTTTGTCATAAATTTTACTTTTATTTCTATCTGAAAGAGCATATTTCCTTATGAAAATTCTGAAAATTTCAAGCCAAAATATTGCACCATTCACGAGAAATTTATATTTTTGTGTTAAAATTGAACAAATTGTTGTGGACAACAGTTCGGATTTATATGCAATTTATCGATTATGTCTCAACTTTAAATGCGTGTTTCTCGCTTATTGGCAACAACTTCAAAAAACTAATAATAATTATACTCATTAGAATAACCAACCTTGGCATCAAGACATACTTTAAAAAATTGAAATTGGAATGAAATGTCCCTTTAATGCAAATGCTGAACTTACAAAAAAAGTTATCACAGATACCGGTATATGAAAGTTGCGTGTAAAAGCTTAACCAAGAATTTCTATGTCCAAAGGGGTAAAAAAATCAACTGAATTACATGTTAGAATAATGGATCTTTGTATAGAGGCTGATATCACGATCACAGAGGCATGTGTAAAGATTCAGAGCAATAGCATTAATAGAAACAGAGATTTGACAAACTTTTGCGTGGAAACTTAACCAAAGCCCTACGCCGACGCTGACGCCTGGGTGACTAGAATAGCCAACCCCTATTCTTTTAACAGTCGCGCTAAAAAAGGTAAGAAAATATATTATGAGTTAGTCTATGTTATTCATCTTATAAAGATATTATATTCTACTTCGTTTTTAAAACACCCCAACAGATTATTACAGGTATTCTGCACTATATACCCAGTTGATGTCCACGGCGTGCACCAGAAAATTTGCAGTGAAGCCACAGATCTGGTTTACTCACTCAGATAGGCGAGATAAAGTCGAACATAATACTTTGGTATTAGATATTTCACATGGTAATCTACAGCAATATTGTCCGGGAGTCGGAAATCTCTTGTGGCATGCATTTCATACAATGTTGGGACTAATTGGGTTTGTATTCTCGCAAGCTTTAATGCACCAATTTTTAAAAGTCAACGTCACGTCAATATTTTCAAAGTAGACCTTTTGTCAATCTTGCAGCAACCTTACAGTACATTAGATTCGCTCTGCGAAAAACAAATAATTAAGTGAACAGGAAAATGAATCACAAAAGCGCAAGTGGATAGTGTCTAGGTCTCAAAATCGAATGTTAGTCTTAATCATTTTCAGTGATAGTAACGGTATTTTGGGACGCTAGTTAACGGCATTTTTGTCAGATATTTCCCCAAAGAAAAGTACAATAACCTGACAGGAGCTACTATGAATTCTAAATTGCTACATCAACTGAAACAGATCATCACCCATGAACCCCACACTCCCTCCCCTGTTTTCCTTACAACAGCACATTTGCAATCGATGCTGTCGACCCAAATGGATAGAAATTATTATTCAAAGAACCTGGATTATAGGGACTTCTTCACGTTTGCAAAATGTGAATGGGGACATGCATGGTCACCATTTCAAGCACTACCAAGACATCGTTAGACCTTTTCGGGATTTGCTCCGGCTTTTTTACTTCTGGGCTGATGGTATTTGAGCACTGTTTGTCCAAGGGCTCAGCCCTGGATGGAAATTATATTGAAAAGGAATAAGTAAAACTCAAACCGGAATAAGTTAGGCCAATTATTAATTTATCATCCTCATCCTTTCCATTAAATATGCGACAACCTTTTTGGTCTATCTTTATCAAATATGTTGATACTGTTCAGCCAGACATGGCCCCATTGATACCCTTTTCTCAGTTTTCCAGCATATATTTTTGAGGTCAGAAACTGTCATCTTGTCCTTATCAAATGAAAAAAATAGGTGTGTGAGAGTGCTGTATAAAAAGAAAAACTGTGAATCGTGATATATGGTTATCATCGCATATGGATTTGTGGTTTTAAACTGTTGAGCTAATGGCATTTAGCCATGAGTTCAATATGATCTCTGCATCGCCCTTGTACTTAATTGTTAATTCACAATACAAAGAGCACGCATTGCTTACGTCTTCTTGTTTCGAATCATTATTTAATGAATGGAAGATGTTGTCAACCCTGATCTGTCACGACAGCGTTGAATATGTGACCAAAACCACAACACAATGAGAATATTCTGTGTAATTACCCTAAGTTTACATATTTTTACGTTTTAGGTCACTAATAGGCTTCCGTAGTTTAAAAAATCACAGAAAATGAACAGACCGAAGATCCTTCAATTTACATGTAATGATGTTTTTTTAGGGTAAGTTAAATGTATTGTAGGCATTATGAAATAAAAGAAGTCTATTAGAAACGATTTGATAGAAAAATTCTTTTAAAAATGACATTTCATGCGAACAGAGCCACAAAAACGGAGATCAAGTGTTATTATTTCGAAGAATCTCTTTAAAAACTTTATGTTATCGGGAAATATAATTGATACATGCCATGTTCAGAATAGCTACAAAATACAACAAATACTTACATGTAAGTTGATACTAAAATTTCCAACGTTTTAACACGTTGATTTCGCCATCCGCAGTTGAAACATCCGAATACTATGATACTTTTTGACATTTGTGACGTCATCATTTTCTGTCATAGCAAAATATCTAAGTACGGCGAACAGAAGGGCCATCTTCAATTTATTGAAACTACGAAATTTAAATTTCCATTTATGACCATTTGGCAAGATATTTCCTTCGGGACTTTTTATATGTTCATCAGGAGGTTACTTACAATGTAAATATCGCAAAAAAGTTTCTGTTGGAATTAGTTTGACCTTTCATGCTATTTTGACTGGACTATTGGATTTGCAGCAGACTTTTGGGATTAAATCGTTCAGTCAAAACGTTCTCCAAATAAAGCGATTTAGACTATCGGACTAACATGCAGACGGACGCATGGACACCATTGATGAAGATTCGAAGAGGCCAAACTATCTTATTTTCAATAAGTTATATAGTTTTATTTTCAGTAAGTTAGACATTTCTCAATCAAACGGACTCCGTGCTTCTACTTTAAAAACACAGTGTACAACAAAATTTTCATCACATGAAGTTCTGAGGGAAGTGAATGTGTTTGCTCAATCTTTGACATTTTGTATAGGGAAGATCCTGTGAATAATTACGATTAAGGTGACCTCTGATTGGACAATGTTTTTACTGGAATTGAACATGATTTATTCATTTGTGACTTATTATGTTCTATTTTCAAGTTTAAAGCAAAAGATCAATGGTTTTGAATCATTTTGGCAATTTCTGGGCCATTTTAATAGATGGGTATTATACTCTGACTAGCTCCGCAGTTAGGGTGATCTCAAAAATGGGGTCAAAGGTCACAGAGAAAAGGATTTATGCCATACTTAAATTCATTTTTTCCGGGTGTATGAATGGATGTTCTAGAATTTAAGATAGGCCGGATAATTGCTGCAAACTCATGCACTGAGCTATAAGCCAAAATGTTATAATGGTCGCCTATCGAAAACTATTTGCTTCCCCTACACCATGAGTATATCAAAAAGACTTCTTTTATAATGTATTCTATATAAAATATTGAGGTAAAAAAAAACATGCATTGTTGCTACATCATTGAAATTGCTACTGTTGAAAATCTTACAGCTCCACAGCCATATTTGAAGTATGTCATTATCACAATGTGCAGATTATTCCATGCAACAGTGTATATGCTACAAGCAAAAAATAAAAAAAAAAATATCGACCGAATTGGGATTTTGTTGTTGTTGTTTTGGTGTTTTTTTTTTCGTTTTTTTTTTAAAAATGTTTTGGTGTAGTAAGCAATCATAATAAACGTTTGTAAGTAATGTTAGCGTATGTAAATAATTTCCGAATTTACTTAGAATAATTATACAAAGGCGATAAATTAGAAGTAAAAAGTAAGAAATAAGTGATTTATTATGGAATACTTCTCAATCTTATAAGGTAACAAGACCTCTTCATTTACTATAGCGTTTTCTTTAAATACAAAATTATACTTGTGGTATAGATCTAATTAAATTATTAAAGCTACCCGTAGCATATAGTCCATGAGCCAGACAACTTTTTATTACCACTTGGAGGGAGTAATTCTTTTTGCACTTTCTGGGTAGTTTGATATGTGTAGTTAATAAATTGGTATGATAGCAGTCCGAAATTCGTAGCTTATGTCGGGAAAATCACCACTTTCTGAACCCACCCCATTTCTACCATGTCACAAATGAAAAAGTTGATGCGATTTCTTTCGGACGTGTATGATAAATTAAAAAGTTGTTCGTCAATTTGTTCTATGTCCAAACAATCTCTCGGAACTTAGTTTCAGTCTCATTTTATTAAAACTCAGTTATATGGTCTTTCCAGACTATAATTTAGAAAACAATATACTGGCCCCTTCGTCGAACGTAATACACGCAATTTTGTTTGACAATTTTTCACTTTTCGGAAGCCAAAATGCATCTTGTTACATATAAGGACTCACAAATATAATTTGTGATGTCTAGTAATTGATTCAAGCCCGATTCATGACACAAAAACCTTGGAAAGAGTCCCGAGAGACCGGAGAAAATATGGGCGATTCGTACCCTGAAATGTTCGTACCTACATTTGAATACGGATTCTCAGTGTTTGAAGCTGTTTAAGCTGGTCCTGATGCATTGTCAGTATTCCCAGTTTATTCCAAAATCGTTTTGTGTACAAATATTAAGAATTCAGTCCAAATGGGATTTTACATTACTAAACAAAACTGAACTCACATGCACATTTATTTTAACTTAATTTAACAATGAACAACTGATTCAATATAAATTAGAAGTTCTACACTAGAAAATCATATATTTGTAATGAAATAGATATCATACAATTATATGAACTATGTCGTTCGCAACCAAATTAATAGATTTTAATGGGGATAATTCTAGTGTAAATACAAGGCGACAAAATCTTATGTCAATACACCAACCTATATTTAACCTCATAATTGTGCATTATATTTATATACTAAAAATCTTGTTGATTTATTACTAAGTTTATGCATAAAACATCATTTTTTAATAGATGGGCATTCAAAGCAAGTGTCAATGGTCGTACCGGTATTACATTGTATCAAATCGCCGCCCATCTACATGTCTCTCTGTCTGTCTGAAAGTAAATTATTGTCAACTGAGCTTTTCCTACATTAACTATAGCATACGATCTATAGCAATAGTGTGGATGGTATCTATTATAGTTTGTTTCAAAATAGTCGTTGGTTTCTGAGGTACCTGTTAATGAATTTAATGCATTTACTATCACTGACAAGCCCTTTAGTATGTATAGTACGTGTTTGACTTGAACAGATAAAATATGTTATCTTTTTGTCTATTATATTGATTTGGCATGGATTTTAAAAAATAGCACAGATAAAATCTCTTCACCAGCATAGCCTTTAAACTGTCTGCAGTCTGGAATCTTAGACACCAACTATCGATGCAATCCACCCTCTGTTTCATATCAATATTCATTATTACATCACCACAAAAATATTCACAGCAAAGAGATTGCAAAATAGTTTTATACCAATGGCAGGACTGGTCAGGCAATGAGCTTTCTGCATGATAAAGCATGTATGTAAATCTACGAGTAGATTTATCATATCTACGCACATATTATTGAAAAATCTCTGTAAGAATTTTTTGTAGAGTTGCCCTCGTATTTATGTTATCGCTAATTGTCCGTAAGGGACGGGGACAGAGAAAGAATGAAAGTCCTTTCGTTGTCCCCCAGTTTAATGTATAACTACATATTCCAATACGAGTGAGTTAACCTAAAGACATGTATACAAATTCTAAATCGAGATGCATTATTTAAAGTAGTACTGAAATAAACTTCAACATAATCTTTTTTTATTCTTCAAAAAGCATTTCGACTTGGTAGCTTTTATCAAGTGTTGCAAAATAAAGTAATTTTTGCACGATAACAAGAAAATGAAATGAGAAAAAACTCGACATCGTTCTATGTTTCTGGGTCATTTGATAACGTTGACATGTCGACAATATCACGTGAGTGTTCGGACTCGTGCATATACTTACATCAACCCTGAAAATCGTGGGGAAAACAATTCTGATTTTGGTTCCAACTCCAAATAAAAGTTTATTAATACAGTGAATATAACCACATATAATTTTAAAAACAACTTTTTGGATGCTTGAAAAGGTCTTTCTTAGATACAATCTATAATCTGCTATTCTTTTTTAAACGATTTAACTTATTCAGAGTGATGTGCTCTTTCTAGTAAATATCTGTATAGCTTCGGTAAACGGCACCATAGACAGATTTACTGATTGTGTACTTTGAACTTAGAACTATGTATGAATGAACATATGCTATCATAAATGAAACTAAGACCACTAGTAATTTGATTTTATCCTTCTACAAGTAAGAAACTTTACAAAGAAATAAATGGTGGGATAAAAGAATTCTCGCAAGCACTTAACATTCCTAATAGCAATAACTATCAAGTGCTGAAGAATGACAAAAGTATTTCATTGCCATGTATTTCAGACGACATTTCCGCTCCTCGTTATATCAACATGTCTTTGATTGTACTCGTCTAAATGATCAACAACTTGAAGCTTTTTTTCAAGAATACCAATCGTTCCAACGCTTTACATAGGTGACTTTATATTGTCTTATTATATGAATTAATGCATGGGTAGCCTTAAGTCTTTTTGAAAGGGTTGATCATGTTTGATAGTAAAATCAAAGGTTGTAATTGCTGCCAAATGTCATGATACTGGATTTCAATAGTTTGCTTTGAATGCAAAACATCAGTATTGCTTTCTTTGTATCATTTCTTTCACTTCATATCAATTTATTTCTGCAGTAGATATATACTGTAGAGAAACCCGAGTAGCGACTCTTGCTTTTTAACTGTCCGTTTTAACTCTGCATGATGCAATTTGACATTGTTATGTTGTAATGTAAATATCACTTTGTTTTCTAGCATCTGTTTAATTGGTATAACATATTTTAAGTTAAGCTTTATCATTTATTTTAACGTCATTTGTTGTTTTATTCTTTAGTAATTCCATTAAACTATATAATGTCATACATTGCTGGATTAGTATATTACGTCAAAATAGCACTGGCTTCATTTAATTATGTACGTAACTGTTACAAGGTTTTATTTCTTTATCACTGATCAGTTCCAGGACAATTTGACTTCAAAAAGATATTTTGTAACATTTTTCTTTCGACAAAGATGCTTGGCAGTACTCTAGCCGTGTTGTTTGTGTTGTTTCCTTTTCCTCAAACCATTTCGTATATTGAAGTCAAGTACAGTGTATAATTAGACCATATGTACACACGAATATAAATCGAATTAAATAACACATACCGGTAGCCAATATGTTTATCCGTGTTAACATCAGAAGTCCAGTTATATACTTAACCAAACTTATAAGTACTCCGTTTTATATTATGCGCAAAACTTTCCCTGATAAAGAAATATCAAAAGTCGATATTGTTTTGTAGTCCCTAACGTCATTACTTGATCGATATCATTTTCATTTTGCAAAATTATTGAGCAAAATGGTAACTTCCGGTCGACTAAAGAAAATTTAAATACGCCTCCTGTGTTTCATACACGAATCCCACGTGCTTAATTTACAATTCATTCTTTTATGGATTGACGTGCCAAACATAAAAACATAAAATGCGTCAGTAATCTTTACAACAACAACCTTTTACAAAAGGTGTTTGACAAGGTGGTGCAATTAAAGCGTAGGTAATATTCTCATACCCACATTTCCAGTCGTTCTATACAAATTTAATTCAAAATATCGTTCGTAACTGTCAAACGTCAACATTTTTGTTACATTTGTGCCATTTTTCTAAAGAAATTCAATCCGTATCATAAATGTACATGCAACTGCTGTCACCCAATTTATGGCCGAGTACAGACAAACAGGAAGTGCTGCCACCCTACCAAGACAACCACGTGATGGGACATCAAACCGGAATTAGGACCGTAACACTGTTTTGTCTCACCTACGTGAGTTGAAGAGTCCAGTGGCTCTCACAGAAAGGGATACATTATGCCTTCAAGGGAGACCATTCAGTGTACCGACTATCCGATAACGCCTCAATTCATCACGACAAGATGTACAAGATGCATAAAGCATGACCTCACAAATTAACATGTCAATGTTCAGCTGCCAAGGATGCATTAAATTTGCTAATTGTGAAAAAGCGTTTTACAGACTAACGATTTACTGTCCAGTATGATGATGATCTGGCACATGCTCAGCAAGCATAGAAATTCGTACATCGACTTCTAAATTATTAAGAAGATATCCCTACAGCATAATTCAGGAATTACAAAATGTTTATGCGTTCCTGGAACCATGCCATTGTGTGAGCGAACAAGGAACGCACAAAATCTTGACTTTGTGACTTTTGCTACCAACAGTGGTCTCTGTTAACGGCTTCTTGTTCAATTCATGTTTTTGTGAAGGTAATGAAAATTCATTAGATAATGGTAATATGGTTAAAGTGAAGTTGTGTCAAATTTGGTTAAGATATGTTAAGCCTGTCCAGAGATATGCTTTATGATATAGCCGGAGTACTTATAAGTTTTGAGTAGTGTATAATTTAGCATTTTAATACCTGACAAAGTGACAAACACAGTTTTCCAATTTTCCATACATTGCATGTGCTGTATAGTTCAAAGGATACCTTGCAAAACAATTGGTGTAATCACTCTCGCCTTAATTTCAAGATTCAGATAGAAAGTTTTTTTCTTTCGAAATAGATAAAACGGGAAAAGCAAGTGAACTGCCTGTAATCACATTAAGTAGGGTATTTTTTCATAATGAGCTATAATATAGTTTTTGTATGCATTTTACAAATATACAATGAGAGCACTTTGTCTATCCTTCCACCGCAAATATTGAATTTTAAGACAAAAGAGGGAGGGGGCTTTTTAGGGGAACTCATTGTTTGCATAGGTCATATTTTTCCATTGAAATATATTTTATAGAAACACCACAATCGTATTTCTCCATAGAAATCATGTACACGATATAGCCGTATTGACTCTTTGTTTGATACACTAATAGATGACCCACCGAGTTACGTTAACTTAACTTACGGTTAACTTACGGTGTCCGGATCGAAGGTAAGCTTTGCGCTTCTTGGGATCCACCTCTTCTTTGAGTATTCTGGTTGTCGTACACTGAGTGCGCGTAGCAGCTAGGCGTAAATTTATTTGGGTGGTTTTTCCACTGCTTATTTAGTCTGCTCTTGCACGCGTTTATTGTTGGCGACATTACAACTTCATTTGGGAGTTTGTTCCACGGATCTACCACACGTATTCCAAAACTGTTTTTTCTGATATCGGTTTTGTCTTGGCGCTTAAACAATTTTAAGTTGTTTCCCCTGGTTCTCTGATATTGCGATAATTTTAGAAGATTTTCATTTGAACATTGATCTACTCGGTGTAGGATTTTGTAAACTTGTATTAGATCTGCACGCTTCCTCCTGTATTCTAGTGAGGGTAGACCAAGTTGTAACAGTCTGTCTCTGTAGTTTAAGTGGCTTAAGCTCGGAAGTATTTTTGTACGTGGCTCTTCTCTGAACATTTTCTATTGCAGTATTATGCTTCTTTAGATGAGGTGACCAGACTGGACTCGCAAATTCTAGATGGGGTCTTACTAACGATTTGTATAGCTGTAGGAACATTGTCTTGTCGAGATAAGTAAAAGTTCTTCTAATGATGCCTAAATTTCTGTTTGCTGTTTTGATTTTTGAAGATATGTGTTGATCAAAAGATAACTTTCTATCTATGATCACTCCTAGATCTTTTTCCTCTTCTACATTTGTGATTTTTTTCTCTCTGAAGGTCTTTCGTTTTCATGAAGTAGTCGTTAAACACCAAATCTATATGGATAAAAGTTTATTTTGGCACAGGCTATCTGTCAGAAAGATTTTATTAAAAAATCTCACAATGCCTTTCGCTCCAACTAATTTAGTTTCACAATTAAATTATTTCCCCCTCCCTTTGTCTTATTCAATTTCACGAGGAATTAGCTTTTCTGTGTACTCTTTCAAATAATACATGGGTCTCTACGTACTAGTATTTAGCATGAAACAGTAGTTGGTATAGTTACTTGTACTGTGTATGCTTTCGTGATTTGAAGTAATCTAACATTAAATGAAGAATTTACTTTTAATTATGGTGTTATGTTTTTTTTATTACTGATCTGCGGTGATTAAAGAAATTATGCCGACAAAGTCAGTATTATTTTCGTATCCAGCCATTTTTGGTTACATCACAAACCACTTTGGCCCTGTTGTATAAACTTTGGTTAGCGCTAACTAGTGGTTAAATACCTGTTTTGACAGCACAATCAATTTTAACCAAAACAGATATTTAACCATTTAGTTAGCGCTAACCAATGTTTATACAACCGGGCCTTGGTATCTAATGAATAATGCATTTTAGACGTTTTGTAGACGGCAGAATTTTTATTACAATAAATGTAAATTCTGTGATCAACAAAACGTGTAAAAACATTATTTGTTGGATATCAAATGGTTTATGATGTAACCAAAAATAGCTGGACACAAAATCATGCACATATAATATAATCTGAAACTGTGCCAATTTAAAATTCATTTGGATAACGGATCTTGCTTAACTTGTCCAAAAAGTAATACTCTTTGTTTTTTTTTCTTTTTCTGAAAATTCGAGAGTAAGTAATAATTCTCTGTGTACACTAGAATCACACAATAAATGATATTTAAGACAAAACTTCTAAATATGCTTCTCCAGTCTTTATGTTCATTAAAAATCAAGAATTTTGCAAGAGATGTAATATAACGGGTCGAACATAAGCTTGTTTTGTTTCATTAGAGATAAAAGGAAAAACGTGTGAGTAAAGTGAACCCCTAAATATAAGTGGGGTATTAGCTACCATTCTGGCATTGATATAACGAGGAAACAGTGTCCTTAGATAACAGATAATTCAGAAATTGCAAAAAGATACAAAACTGGCTTAATTCGTTCAATGTGCACTATTATTTGCTTTTTCCCTGGGAATTCGAGTCATAAGTAACTAGTTCTCTGCGTACACTAAATATATTAAACAAATGTCATTTTAGACTACTGCTAAACTTCTCACTGCATTGCCCCATCCTTAATTACGATTAATAATCAAGAGCTTTGCAAAAGTAGTAATGTCCAGGGCTAAACCAATGCATGTTTTGTTTCACAAGCGGACAGAGGAAAATTTTGTGAGTAAAGGGTACCCTATAAAACAAGTGTTTTCTGTGGCATAAGCTATCATACTGACATTGATATGATATCGAAATACTGCCCGTAGATATTAGGCAAATAAAAGAGTGTAAACAGATTTTAAAATGGCTTTATTTGTCTAAAAAGCGCTATTATTTGCCAATTTTCCCTTAGAATTCGAGTCCATGTACGAGGTTCTCTGCGTACACTAAAAGTATGCAATAAATGACAATTTAGACCACTGTAAACCTTCTCAATGTGCTGCCCCATCATTTATCCCAATTATAAACCAGGAATTTTGCAAAAAGGGTAATGTTCGGGGCTGAACCAGTGCATATTTTATTTCGTCAGAAATCAGAAGAAAAATATGTGAGTAAAGGGTACCTCTGAAAAGAAGGGTTTTTCGAGGCATAAGCTACCATTCTGGCATTGCTATCATACTGAAACATAAAGTATATATGTCAGGATAATCAAAAAGTGCAAAAAGATTTACTCCCTCCGAGTGGTAATAATCGGCCAAAATTTGGGTCCTGGCTCATGGACTAATAAGTACACGCTTATAACTATAAAATAGTATAATGTTTTGAGTATTTTCTTTCGTTTTGTTTTCTTGTTTTTGCACCTTAATTTTTTATTTCTAAAGACGTTTTCATTTTAAAAAGTAAAAAAAAAAAAAACCCACATACGTTTATAATAGTAGACGCTGTCCGTCATATGTTGTAGGTTCGATGCTGTGTTCATGGTTAACTCGCATCCAACACAGAGTCCAGTTGTGGTCGAGTAGAAGATACTCTCACAGTTATCCAGCTTCATACAGACAGACGAACACTCTAGTCGACTTCTGACTTGGATCTCCGAGAAAGCTACATTCGTCGAGCATTTCCAGCTGTTGTAGCTTGCATCTCCGGTAAGATATGTGGAACTTATGATAGAAAAACATGAAAATATTTGTAAAACAATCAAATTGTTCCTCACTTTGTCGAATCTGAACATTGCTGCCAATTATAGGTGTACAAGACTTGTATGTAACCTATATACAAACTAAATACGACACGTTATCGTCCAACACTCAATGCTACTTATTCTCACAACGTTAAAAGCTGTAAACGGAACGTTTGAAAAAAATCGACGTAAAAAGTTTTTTCTCAAACATGATCAGAGACCAATAACAAGTCAAAAACATTTCCCGTCGCAAATTTAGGAAGTTCCTATGTCAAAAGGCATTGATTTCTTTAATTATAGACCTAGCAATCCCACCTTCATTGAAAGCTTGCGTCATGTCAAAACGTAGCATATCCAGGCTATAAGTGTATGTATACATTTTGGCAATCTTCTGAATGTGTTGCATTGTATAATTCCCCGCCGTGATTATGGACTACGCAAGCTGGTCTTAGATTTAACGTTTAACCCATTCCCACACATTAACTCCTTTCCACTCCCCTATAAAAAGGCTTTGGAAAACATTGTGGAAAATGAAGAAATTGCTTGTGACAAGCAATTTCTTCATTTCCCACAATATTTTCTACTCCAAAAGACCAAAATTTGTTATATTTCATTTGCTTAAAATTGTTGTCTGCAGTATCTTTCAATTTGGACCAGTCTAAAATGTTGTCATTTGGTAATGGGTTAAATGATTCATTTCAGGCTTTCAAATATAATCTCAGCTATTAACTGACTTATTCCAACACACAATGACTTTTTTGACTCAATAATGTGCTGCAAAATCTTAATTTCATAAGGTCAACAAGACATTCTTTATTTCATGAATAACCACTGCAACTTCAATTTGGAATATAATTATATAGAATGTACCATTGGATGGTGGTATGGGTGTTGTTGTTAGCTCCACTGGCCTTCAGGCCAGCGGGCTATTATCATGGCGTTATGTCCGTCGTGCGTGCGTCCGTCCGTCCGTCCGTGCGTCCGGTCGTCAATTTTTTCTTTAAAAATCTTCTCCTCAATAACTACTCGATGGATTTCAATCAAACTTCACAGGAATGATCCTTAGGTGGTCCTCTATCAGATTCCTTCAATTAATTCTGATTGAACCATAAAGTCTGGAGTTATCTGCCCTTGAATTAAAAAACAGCTGTTTTCTCTTGTTTTCACTCTAGCCACTACAAATGTTGATCAATCAAAACAAAACTTGGTAAGAATGTTGGTGCTGATAAGATCTTGCCTGAGTGCAATTTTCAGCTTGATCTGAATATTACGTCTTGAGTTATTTGCCCTTGAAATTGGCAAAACTACCATTTTTGACCTTATTTTTATTCAAACAACCATAAATATCCACCAATCAACATATAACGTTCACATTATCTTACTGGCCATAAGATCTTGTGTTGGTGTAATTTTCAGCTTCATATGAATCTTAAATCATGATTTATCTGCCCTTGAATTTGACAAAATTGTTGTTTTCGACTTATTAAATATTGAATAATCAGGTCAAAACTTAGACAAGATGTAGGTGAAGTTAGGATCTTGCTTTAGTTTGATTCTTAGCTAGATAGGAATATAAAATCATCAGTTATATGCCTTTCAATTTGACAAAATTGCTAATTTTGACTTTTTTTTCACTATAACAGCCAAACTCACATTAATAAAGACTGTTGCAAAGCTTGGTTACTAATAGATCTTATATAAATGTATTTTCAACTTTCTAGTTACTTTGTAATTGCTCTTAGAGCAACACATATTGAAAAATCTAGTAAAAACTTGTACTTGATATTACAAGAAATTCAGGTTTGACAGCCATTTGCATTATTTTTGGAAAAGGGTTTTTCCCAGAATCTATTTTTAGCTCAAAACCTATTTTTAGAAATATGAAATATTTTGGAGTAATCAATTTTTTGTCAATTTAGATCTGTTGGGAAGAAGGAAAATTTTAATTGCTTGTGACATCCTAAGCTAGAATGTTCTCCCATTTCCTTTTACCCTTTCTCAAATGGCAAACATGTAATTTTACTTTCTTTGCTTCAAAAACCACACATTTTGAACAATCTAGTTTTGTTACTTTCTTCTATGAAACACAAGCATTGAACAATCTAATCAAAACTTGGATTAAATATTACATGAAATTCAGGCCTGTGGAGCGACTCAAGACCTTCAGGTCTTCTAGTTTTTGTTTGCTATTTGTTGTTGTTAGTGTTGTCCTTTCGTTTTCTTGTTTTTGTTTTTATTTTTCGTCTTTGTTTTTTTACTCAAAAAGTAGGGCAAATGTTCTTCCATTCCATTATACGTATTTTTCAAAGACAAAATAAAGTATACTCCGTAAATATTGACCTGAGCCTGTTGAATATGAAATGAGTAATTGTAATGCGAAATTATCACTCTCCAACATATGTTGACACGAGAAGCATGTTCAGAATACAAAGTCACAATGCATATGGAAACTATCGACTCTGCTCGACAGTGATGATTGCCGGCGAGTAGTGACTATTCCGTGTCACAATTACTCATTTCATATTCACCGGGTTCAGGTCAATATTTACGGAGTATACATGTAAATAATAAAACAATGACAAAATTAATATTAACTTTGTTTTTAGAGTCATCCTTTCCAAAACAGTCAATTATCTTTAGGTCTATCATAGAAGCTTGGTAAATCGTCCAGAGATAAAGAAGAAAACCTTGAAAACAAGTAGCATGAAATTAAAGCATGTCCAGAAAAGCAGTACGTCTCTATATATTCCATTTTCTTTTCTGTCAATGTTCTCTATTCCATTTTTTACACACATGTATGTCTCTTTTCCCAATGCTTTTCAATTCCAATGTCTGCACCGGCTGTGAATTTGGGCATATTTAAAATCACATCATTAAGGAGAGGGTTAACTTTGTACTATTAACTCGGAATCAGCGCAATGTAAAAGTAGGCTATTCTATTATTCCATACCAACACATTTACGCTTTTTGACGCCCTATAAGATAAAGGCTTTTGAAAATATTGTGGAATATTGAGAAATTGCTTGTCACAAGCAATTTCTTCATTTTCCACAATGTTTTCTACCTAAAATACGAAAGAATGTAAAATCTAGTTGTCTTGAAATTGTCTTCGGCAACTTCTTTGGATCTGGACAGATCTACTTTTTTGCCGTCTGTTAACGGGTTATTTAGGATTGGTCATATGTTTCATTCATATAACTACATTAATGAATTTGGGCGGAAATCAAGTAGTTCAAATATAGAGCCATGGTCAAATCTTATTCAAATAAAACAAAGGGAACTTATTAAAAAACCCATTCAAACAATGTTTGTCAAGAATGCCTCTACAATTTACCCTTTTCCAAACAAGAACTGAGTTTCATGACCCTGAAGAAGTAGGTGTAAGAAAACATTAAAGGAAAAGAAGAACCCGCTAGTAATTAGCATTACCAATTTAATTTCTTTCCTGAAATATTTTCTGTATTATAAAGTATACAATCCATTCATATCGACGGATTAAGGATGTCTGTGTATGGGGTTCGAACATACAAATGTAGTGGGTTTTCCTAGTATTATCCAATTTGAATTAATTTTTATATGAAAATTAAATAATCAGGCTTCAGAGAGGTTCACTTAAAACCCTACCCCCCCCTCTTGATCCGGCGCTGCATCCTTGGATATCGCGGAGTGTGTTTCGATGTAGGCTGAGTCAGTAAACAGCAGTGGTCATTTTGGAAAAGCTAAATGACAATTTCAAACCTTTCATCCCTGACCAGCTTGCATAGTCCATAATCACAGCGGGGTATCGCGCGATACAAAAAAATCAGAAAATTGCCTATATCTATGTCAATATGTGACCAATTTGAAGGCAGTTTGAAGCAGAGAATAAGAAAATGTTAGTAATATGTTGGATGTGGTAGATTTTAAATCAGCTGACTAATAGTCTGGATATGGTGCGTTTTGACATGACGCAAGCTTTTCAATGAAGGTGGGATTGCTAGGCCTATTATTAAAGAAATCAATGCCTTTTGACACGGGAACTTCCTAAATTTGCGACGGGAAATGTTTTTGACTGTTCATTGGTCTCTAATCATGTATGAGGAATTAAATATATAAAAAACCACAAACATTTATGTCAAGTTTTCAAAGGCTCCGTTTACAGTTTTTAACGTTGTGAGAATAAGTATCATTTGGTGTTGGATGATAACGTGACGTCTACAGTTTGCTATATAGGTTTTACTCGTAGGCCTATATATGTCAGCCATGATAAGATTCGACATAGTGAGGAACAATTTGGCTGTTTTACAAATACTTTCATGGTTTTCTATCATAAGTTCCACATATCTTATTGGAGATGTAAGCTACAACAGCTGGAAATGCTCGACGAATGTAGCTTTCTCGGAGATCCAAGTCAGAAGTCGACTAGAGTGTTCGTCTGTCTGTATGAAGCTGGATAACTGTGAGAGTATCTTCTACTCGACCACTACTGGACTCTGTGTTGGATGCGAGTTAACCATGAACACAGCATCGAACCTACAACATATGACGGACAGCGTCTACTATTATAAACGTATGTCGTTTTTTTCTTCTTTAAAAACTTATAACGTTTTAGTAATAAAATTGAGCGATGGAAAAAAACATCACCAAAACACCGCTTGCCAGTCCATTAGTCGTAATCGCCTTTTATTGAGACCGCTTTGGCTGTTCGACTTATTTAATTCTTTTCCAAACAAGACCTGGTTTTGATTCCCTAAATGCGAATGCTTGTCGAAATATTTGGGCAATAGAATGTAATGATAACCAACATTTTCTCCATGCTATATTGTACACAATCCAATTTTCATCGATATCGGGGACACTTCTAGCCTGGACCTGCCTATGCGCTAATAGGAACTGAATAGGAACTGTTCATTGAAAAGCAGAGAAGCCTTCTCATCATCATTTCTACTCCCTCTGTGATTTCTAAATTGTCTGTTACAAGCTGTGAATTTGTACTTTATTTTAGCGTCATCAGCTGCACCTGCCGATGTTTACGTGGGCTGTTACTACGACACGATACCTCGTGCAATGTCATTACACCATTTACGGGACACAAACTCCATGACGATAGAGATGTGCTCGGCATTCTGTAGACAACATGGGACACTGTATTATGCACCGGAGGTCAGTTGAATTAGCTTTACACAGACTAACAGATAAGAGGGGATGAAATTTAATTTGTTATTTCAAATCTAAACCCTATGTTGTGAGTACCCACAACATAGGGTTTGATAAACGATAAATGAAATATTGCATCTGAAATAGTCATCACCGCCTTATCTGTAGCTCTGTCATTACTACTCTCCAAAGCCGAGATCTATTGATTAACCATCAAATATGAACTCTGTCGTTTTTGATACAGCATTGGCCTATTTGGTCGTCATAATCTAATTATAGCAAATCATTTGAATTATCAAATCAAAATCATTCAGTTTTATATTGCATGATCATTACAGAGATCTATACATTACGTCGCTTCTATTTTTGGCTGAAGCCGGTAACATTTGAATTATCGAATCAAAATTATTCAGTTTTATCTTGTATGATTACGTATACGTCGTATACGACTACGCTTCTATTTCTGGCTAATGCCGGTAATTTGAAGCGTCAGCCAATGAAACTTTGTATCAGTTTTTTCAATTATTTTGTTGTGTGTAGCCAACGATTGGATACCGAAATCCCGCCAAGGCCCCTAGATTAGACAAGAAATGACCCCGTTGGAACAGAGCACCATTCTATCATAATGGAATGAAGAGAGAATGTGCTCTTTTTTTTTAAAGAGAGTATGTAATTACATATTTCGCGTCACGTTCGAAAATACTGTAACTATATAGCTTGAACATGGCGTTCTATTGCTTTAAAAATTGTTAAATTGTTTTATAAATCGTTCATTCATAAAAACACCGAAAAATAGTAAATAGAATCCACTTCCAGGGGTGTCCAGTGGTCGGTAAAAAACTTTTAGCTGTTTAAACAAAGCTGATAATTAATCTACAACATTGGATTGGGCCAAGGTGCTTTAGCAGAACATTGTCCGCTACCAATTTAGTCTAAGCGAAATATTACAATTCTATATTACAACTCACCATTTAAAAAGGGCGTCCTTGACAGAAAAAAATAACATCGGAAAACATTGAAACAAAAGAGGAAAATGCTGATAATCCGCAATGTTTTTCTTTGCTGTATTTTTTACACGAAACCTGTCTTTATAAAAGTCCATT
Source organism: Fragum sueziense (assembly GCA_963680895.1). Classification (NCBI taxonomy): domain Eukaryota; kingdom Metazoa; phylum Mollusca; class Bivalvia; order Cardiida; family Cardiidae; genus Fragum; species Fragum sueziense. Next base: position 1,080,075 of record OY804606.1, read on the forward strand.
TTGTCGTCTAAAACAGCTTTCACATTGAACTAATCTTTACGCAGTCTGATTACAACCAGCTGTTTCGTGTTTCATACAGTAACATCTGAGAATCACCAGTTGGAGGTAATCGTCAATGACCCCGAAAATATCTATTTTAACATATGTGACTCGTCACGCTAAAAGGGACCTTATCAGATGTGTGAAAAATATCGACCCTAGTCAGTCTGCGCAGTCCGCGCAGCCAGACTAGGGTCGACACTTTTCACTTGTATGTAATTTTCTAAATCTTGAATATTTTCCCTATCTTACTATATATGTTCATTTTTCGCATACGGGATCTGGATGACCTGTACTGGTTCTGACAAGTTTGTCAAAATTTGGATTTTTAGAGTTCAGATAAGGTCCCTTTTAGCGTGACGGGTCACATATCTTATCAAAACCCTTGTTGTGTGTGGTCTTCCATGACAAGCACGTGTAAACACGTACTTCTGCACTAAAATTACAGGTCATCGTGGGGTAATTTTCGGTTTTAATCGTTTTTAGAATATTGAAAGCGTTAATTTGATTGGTCAGAGTGACAGGTCATTGAAGATGACCCCTAACGTGTAGGTCTCAGATGTTACTGAAAAGTTAATATCGGATTTTAATCAGATTGCTCTTTATACTATTTTTCAGTTTAGTCGCGAATGTTTTTGTGACGATTCCTACGACTTGTATGGTCCCACGACAAACTGTAACATGCCTTGCCCGGGAAATACGTCACAAATATGCGGGGGATTTAATGCATTGAGCGTCTACTCTTTGGTGTGATATCATGATGGAGTGTAATATGAATCTGGACCAGGCCCCGGTTTCTCGAAAAAACTTTAGTACGTTCTCAGACTCAAATCTGAGCACCGTGCTCAAATCGCACGAAATCCACGTGAACTTCAATCGAATAACCTTCAACGTTGGAGAGTATTCCATTGAAGTTGAGCATGTTCTCATAAGTATAATACTTAAGTTTTCTTTCGAGAAACCGGGGCCTGCTATCATTTTAGATCAACATGCGTTTCATTGTATTTTAACCCTTTCCCAAACGACAAAATGTTAGGGTGGTCCAATTAAAAATATGCCACAAATGACAAAATAAATGTTGATAACAATAAGATTTGCGTAAAATATTGCATAGAAAATATTGAGGCAATAGGAGAAACTACTGGTTATCCTCAGTTTCTTCTTTTGTTTCAATGTTTTCCCAAGCCTTTTCTATTAGGGACGTCAAAACCAGGTCTTATTTTGGAATGGGTTAACCGCAGTAGAACACACTAACAACGGCAACAACAACATACATTCTGTAAAACTAGAGAGAGAGAGCTAGGCAAAGAGATGCAGGGAAATACAACAGACAGAGAAAATTGTCGCTTTTCTTAGAGAACCTCGTATCTGCAACGTCTACAAAAATAAATGACACTTACTTTTTCATGAATACCTGTCCGCCATCTTGGAAATCCCGTTGCAAAACAATGTACAGAGTTTCCTTTACTGTAAGTAAGGTCTAAACCTTTTGCTTCTGTGTCGTAGGTCAAAAGCTTTCCCGTTTTCCGCGAGTAATTTTCTCGCTTTTCTTCGAAAATCTCTTAACGAGAGCTTGTTTAAAACAAATAAATTTTTGATGATATACATGTAGTCTTGCTATATAGTCCCCTTCCATATTAAGGTCTCATACTCATCTCCAATAACTTTCTTTTTGACGAACCACCGGAAATGGGATTAAAGATATAAAGATATATCTTTTCTTCTTTTGCTTCATTCCTATTTCAGCACACTATAGAATGTTTCGGTGAAATTCGTGCGAGCGAAAACTATTATATAGTTTGAACTAATACAAAAAGTGTTTAACCCATTCTAAAACAATACCTTATCGTCAGCATGTTTCAATGTTTTCCGAGTCTTACAAACTCTTTATATGATGATTTTGTGTCCCATACCATGCTCATATTTGGTATTTTATGGTGATTTATAGAAAAGATATTTGGTTCATGAGACATGAACAAGTATTTTTATATCTTTTTTCAATATATCAAGGACAAGTAATCCAGAATCTACAAGAGACATTTAAAAAAAACTATGATATTACAAATTATGGTAATATACATATTCATTCACTACCAGAAAGATGAATTAGACCACGACGCAGACTGTGCGTAGCAAAGAATTGAACGTACATTTCTTTAGCCTCTCCTTCAACCCAACGTGCGTCCTTATAAATCGTTCGTTTAAGGTTTACGATCTGAGAATGAAAACACCACATTCTAGCCATACGAAATGCATCAGATTACACACACTTGTAATTACACTTCACATAAGTTGATTCACCATGCCGGATTTCAAGATTATGCTTCAAGAAGAAAATAATTTACAAATATTATTTTACTCTTTATACATATGCAAGGGAGGTAATTTTGAACATTTTTGTCAAATATTTCCATAAGTATACATTAATTCAAAATTCTAAACCATACAAAATGCTTATGTTTGTATTTGGAATGGCAATGTAACACAGTTTAGAAATTACTGCCACTTTCAAATTTCGCCTTTGGCTCTGCATTTCATTCTCAGTCCGTAAACCTTAAAGACGCACGATTTGTAAGGACGCAATATGGGTTGCAAGAGAGGCTTTAGTCATCTACCGGATTTTTGTTTTCATATTCCATATCCAATTGGACAGAATTTACTTGTATTTTTCAATTTAGCAAAAAAATGTATGTGACCAAAGTTCGATGGGCGTAATAAAGTTGTTGAACTATGCTAATCGGCGATTTGTTAATGAAAATGTGCGAGATGATAAAAATGTAAATGAATAAACGATTTCTGACTTTCATTAACATGCCAAATCGACATGGATTGCTGCTGAGCATCAGCGGTCTGATCAGTCCTGTATAACGATAATAACATACGTCAGCATCACTTACGTATTTGGCTTACAAAAACCATTTCCAAAACGTTGCTATTGACATACCCGTGCTAGAACAGTAAGGTAACGACAATACTAGTTGACAATCCTTACTAAAAGTGACCGTTAGATCAGGGTGTGGCGGAGTTTAGACCACATAAATCGTTTGTTAACAGAGACCCAACGGCCCAAGAAATATCCCCGGTCAAAAGATATTGCGATCTTCGCGAAACAGGGTGGGTTGGACCTAGACAAGCTGAGTAACGGGCGCCAAAAGTGCGGAATACACAGCAATATGTGGTACATAATAGGGAACGATTTTATCCAATTATCCTTGACGTAATTTCGGACAAACAAATAGTAATTCGTGGGTGTTGTTATCTATCAAATCTCGTAACTACGGCTTGGTTCAAGCCGTAGTTACGAGATTTTATAACAACACCGACGTGAACCTATTCTATTTTTATCACAAAACTCATTCCCATTCCAGCCTAAACGATAATAGATCTGGTAACAAATAAAGTGTCAGCGAGGTCACGTCTGTATAGTGGTATTCATACTCAGAGTTGCCTTACTTGTTATATGTATCTTAATACAGAAAAAAAAAACAGTCAAAATTTTCACACCGCTCCTCTTTAGATGGCTATATCTCTGGCATTGGGTGTAATTTTGTCTGAAATTTTCAGAGAATGCTGGGAAGGTGTCATATTTTTGTTCAATATACAGAACCACGTACATGTAGTTTGTTTTATATTCTAAATAACACTAATGGATTAACGAGCTACAGTGACGTGTTTTTAAATTCAGTCAGTATACATACATATACTTAGTCCTATTTATAAGCCCTGGCATATTTTTATCTTTGTCGTGATGCCAGGTCTTATCATATTCGCCATTTTGTCTATAGCACTTCCTATGGAGGAAAAAGTAGGGGTTTGGCCCTCAATCTACTACCTCTAAAATCGAAATTACGATAACAAATGGTATTGATAGAAAAACAAATCAATTGTTTTCCACTTCAGTAAATTTGAACTAAAAAGTTACCTTGTTTTATTCAAATCCAACCAATTTCCAACAACCCTATACAAAAGCAAGGTGGCCGACACGCTTGCCAATTGGAATAAAAACACGTTTCTCAGTCATAATTTGATAGTCAAATCAATATTTTAGTAATGATAAGGTGGTTTTAAACATTATGTAGTTATTTTTCATTGTTTATGCCTCACTTGACCTTGAATAGGGACTTTGAACAATTTTAGATTTGCTACACAGAACAACAATAACCTGACTGGACTAACATATACTAAGCGCAACAATATAGGGATAATGAAACTCAATGATCAATAGAAATAAGAATTTTAAGGTTATTGGAAGCTGTTATACTTTTTTTGATAAAACTATTATTACTTTTGCTTTGTGTGAAAATATTGTGCAGTCACAGGTCGTTGATTTCATAACATAGGCATATACTCTAAAGAGGGGTTAGCATTGAACAATCACAAATGGGCCAATTTTGTGCATACACATGCGATTTCCGCATTTCTTGATGAAAACTAAACTACATATTCGCAAACAAGTCCTTAGCTGTGGAAAGATGATTCAACGTTGTCGTCTAACCGACCGCCAACACTGGCAGATGTAGTAAAGCTTGAGCTTGCAGTGAACCAAACTAATGTTGTATTGAAGATTGTTGTGTCACAACGCGTATAATTGTGGGGTTACATTGACCAAGCAATCGATTGGCACGTTATTTCGTTCTTTCGCAATCTTAAAGGTTTTAAGTTCAGTAATTGAAAATAACCGGCATCAACACACTGCTTAAACATGCAGGCATCCAAATACAGGGATAATCTCAAGAAACACAGATTTGGACCCTACAAGTCGTATACGCAGTATTGACACTATTATGCGATTTACGAAACAGACGGTACTGCTACAAACGCCCGAGGATTAACCAATCTTTAATAGTGTGACCGAAAACCTTTTGAATTTTTGTTCTTTAAGATGTTAAGGAACAAGTTTATTGAAGAAATTTGAGTACATTTTGGAAATTTCGTGGTAAAATATTAAACCAATTCCGATATCCCTATATTGTTGTGCTTAGTATACAAAGTCTGGTCTTGACCAATATTCCATCTAAGTTTTTATCAAGATCTTTCAAAACTTGTAGATGCTATAGTGAAAACAAAGACAAAATATTTTTTTATATTCTAGGCAAATAACTCAAGAGTTTTGCTTAGCTCAATCAGTATTAAAGTGATAAGGAAGGATCACATACGGACACTGTATCATTTAACTTTCCATTGATTTGGTAATAAGGTGAATACAAATTATATGAGGAAACTAAAGTACAGCGCGTTAAATAAAAAGTAACTTTTATTACGTCATACAAATATCCAAGCTGTCCATCAAACGTTTTTGTTGATATCTACATATACGTTTTAGAAATACATTAGATTGAAACCTCTTTCATTTACATCACACGGAATTACATGTAACGCACCTTACTAACCCATTACCACACAATAACTTCTTTTGACTCCCTGCTAGATAATGTCTTTTGAAAACATTGTAGAAAATGAAGAAATTGCTTGTGACAAGCCATTTTCCCATTTCCCACAATGTTTTCTACCCAAAAACGACCAAAAATCTTAAATTTCGTCCACTTGAAATTAATGTCTGCAACATCTTTGAATTTGGCCAATTCTAAAATTTGTCGTTTGGTAACTTTGAGAACGTGTGTAAACTGTAACGACGTTATTTGAATTCTCATCATCATATTGCTTCTTTGTCGCAAGTAAAAAGCTCTCAGTATTTTCCCATAGTCTTTGAGAACGGGTCCGAAACAAAGGAATATTAGGATTTTAACAACATTAATATATTATGCTAAATATATGTCAGATGTCAGAAAAAAAAAATGGATTATATAAAAATTGTCATTTTGGCAATATGGACAGACCCTTTGACGGACCGGTTCTTACAAAGAAAGCTCGTCCGTTTTCCGTGAATTATTTATTGGCGGAAAATATTGCTTATCAAATATTCAACTTAATTTTTTATCGCATGATGATTCCTATTTAGGAATATAAATAGGTATATAAATTAGTATATATGTATAAATTGAATTGAATATTTGATAGACATTTCACTAGGATGTATTCCCGATTGTCCCACATTTGATATTCCGATGTACCCTTAGATCGGTTTGTTGACGGTAGGTAAAGGGTAAAGGTATGATCACAATTATAGTCAAATTTTGTCTCACGTAACTTCGTTAACAGAAAGTGCGAGAGGTTGGATATTTTAGATAGTCATTTTATCAAAAGAAGATAACTTTGTTACTGAATGACGTTTTATTTAAACAACAACAGCAGCAGCAGCAGCAACAACAGCAACAACAACAACAACAACAATCGATCGATCGATCGATCAATCAATCAATCAATCAATCAATCAATCAATCAATCAATCAATCAATCAATCAATCAATCAATCAATTCGAAAAAGTGTCCCGTCTTGCCCCGGTCTCCCCTAATGCTGTTTATCAGTATTTTCATAATTTCTCTCGACGTTGTTTTCTTTGATAGTAATGTTAATCTATCTATACTGTTCGGCTTTGGGAAAGGTTGGACAGAACTATACTATAATCATTCTTTCATTAATTGCTCACATGAAATATAAATGAGCCAGTATCTGGGAAAAAGGTCCTTCTATGTTTTTGAAAAACTGTTTTTCAAGATCAGTATGTGCATCTCCGCAGGATATGTTGTTGTCTTAAATTAACTACAGGTCATACAAATCTATTGGGAAACAAAAAAAAAGGATCTTGATCGGATTATGTGTATATAGAACCCGACTGAAATTGTAAAGATTGTCATTGTCCTTTTATTTTCTTACTCTCAAATGTATGTACGTATGGACAAGATATTGACTTTAATAGTCGTTGCTGAATTAGATTTTGTTGGATTCAACTTGAGAGAGTAACGTGAAAATGAGAATTACACAGATGATGATTATATTCGTTCTTGTATATTTACCCATCATCAGCCAAATTTTTGGTCTCGGTTTGAAAACTTTTATGAAAGATTCGAACTTCAACGGAATGCGATGCTCTACGAATGTATCATTTGAAAAGGCCCAGGTAAACAGCGAAGTAAAATGTGCAGCTGCATGCATGAGAGAAGACAACTGTGTCAGCGTATTTTACTCGGGCACGACTAACCTGTGTATTGGCTGTATTTCTACAATGACGTCAAACTCTGACTTGGTGGCTATGGTGGGGAGTCAGTATTACAAAAGTAAGGTTTTCGTCTTTACTTTGCTCAAATTTCTAAGAATGCAATTGAATATGAATTTATATTCACGTATGAAAGTAGGTCGCTTATTTTACTCTGGTACACTTCGCATTAACACGGTGGAGATTGTGAATCATGGGATGGGTACCGACTAGGGACAAATTTGGCCCGCTTCAGGTAAGAAATTGTGCAATAACCTTATTTCTGCGTCAATCTTCAAGTTTGGTCTTTCTTCTGTGATATGACTTGTTTGTGTAACCCGTTTACTTTTTTTTTCAAAAATTGATCCCAACCGACCACAAATACGACGAAAAATTCAGATCGTTTTTTTTTGTCGGATGGTATCAATTTTGGGGAAAGTACAAGGAGTCCCAAAATAAGTCATACATCTGAGGAAAGAACTCAGTAAGGCGGGGTACATGCAACAAACCACTTGAGAATTGAGAATTGGTGCAGAATTAAGAAAGTTATTGCAAAGATTCTTACCTGAAGCGGGGCTTATTTGGCCGTATTTGTTATCATTTCGCTTTCTGGTCGGTTGGGACAATATTATGGGAAAAGTACTAAAAGTTTTCTAATAAGTCATATATCCGATAAAAGAACTGAATAAGGCGGATTATTGCATAAAATGTGTGTTTTTGGGCCGTTATCAGCATATGTAGCCGGGTACAGGTATTTGGTGATAATTATATCGTATGGCAATGTCGACATGTGGTTCGGTAGCTAAGTGGTTAGAGTGTAGGAACGGTATTCCTGAGGCCCTGGGTTCGAATACCGGTCGAGCCACGATAATTTTCACCACCTGTTACATTTGGCGCCCACCGAGGGACGGCGGATTTGTATATGGGTACTGCTTAGGCACCTTAAGAACGTTTCACAATTGTTCGTTGTCTCCAGAATTCGGGACGAATTCTTAATTTGGAGGGGGTATATGTAGCCGGGTACAGGTATTTAGTGATAATTATATCGTATGGCAATGTCGACATGTGGTTCGGTAGCTCAGTGGTTAGAATGTAGGAACGGTTCTTTAGGCCCTGGGTTCGAATCCCGGTCGAGCCACGATATTTTTCACCACTTGTTAAATTTTGCGCCCACCGTGGCTCGACCGGGATTCGAACCCAGGGCATCAGGAATACCGTTCCTACACTCTAACCACTGAGCTACCGAACCACATGTCGACATTGCCATACGATATAATTATCACCAAATACCTGTACCCGGCTACACATTGAATAACGAGACGAAACCGGGCTGATATCGTGAAAAACCGGTCGTTATTCGGGAGATTCACGTGCGATATCGGACCGGCTTTGCACTCAAATATCCTCGATTTGACCCTTCAAAATAAATAATTGTCTCTTTTCCGGCAAAAGTCTCAGCGCCTACGTTAAATAAGCGATGTTCGCCTTTGGCGCCAAATTATGACGTAACGTCGTTTCACCGACGTCACGCATAACAAAAAATTCTCGGAAGATTTGACAGAACAAAACAACAATGACGGGCATTTTCGATCTCACCTCGGTTCATTTTTCGCACATATCAAGGGGTTTGGGGTAAGTAATCATTGGAATTTTATGCTAAATTATGCAATAATAACGTCAATTCACGTATTTTTCGGTCGTTAACATTCGCAGAGGCCCGCAAAATACGAAAACGACCTCGTGCTTCGCACTTGGGCGTTAACGTATTTCTTGGGCCTCTGCGAATGTCAACGACCTCAAAAACGTGAATTAACCCTATATTGCATGTATCAAATCTTTGGAAAATTGATGGAGAACTAATATTTTGTCCGTAGTCGTTATCCATACCATGATACACAATCTCCACCTTGTTTAAAAATGCGTTGGCCGTAAACTTACTTTTACAATGACGTAAAGCTCCAACCTTGTTCCTTTGATGGAGTGTGGTGGTACTATAAAATTGCTAAATATTTTCACATAGTTTATTAACAAAGGAGGTTATTCTTTTATTTCTCTCTATCATCCCAGAAACATAGAATTGATATTTTCATACATGTATGAATTAGGGAAAGGGTTTAGGTGTCAGATTCTTTTTTGAATTGCCAAAGAAAATGGTTACCAAAATGAGGTTTGAGTTTAGCAGGCCCCACATGTATAAGAAAATTACGGGATCCGCACTTATTTGTTTTCCTGACTATCAATATTATTCAAGCATTAATGTTAAGGTAGAGTACCCGTAATGTCGCCATTTTGAGATTCATAGAACATCGGCTTTTTTTCGATCGGCGTCGTTACGTATCCGAACCTATTCGAGCGCGATCGTAAACATTCGGCGGTGGAGAGATCCACCGCCGAAGGTTTTCGACGTCGCCCGAATGTCATGAGGGGTGGACTACCTTCAATGTGTGGTACTATAGTTTGGTCACGATATTATGGCACATGTTAACTAATTTTATCCACGTAAATAAGGGAAAATGCGTTCTTAATTTTCAATACAATTTTGCATGCAATGGGTTTGAATCTTGCAGGTGTAAGACGTATGCAAGATTCGAACCATGAATTCAAAATTGCAGTAGTTTGTATTCTGATATTGTGTTGTTTACATATCGCTGCTTTTCTGCAAAAACATCGTATCTGCAGCTTGTATTAGGCTGCAGATACGAGGTTTTCGCAGAAAAGCGACGATATGTATATTTGTAAATATGTAGCATAGTATCGTGAAAAAAAATGTTTTTTTTTTTGCTAAACGACGAATCATGGTCTTTTCATACGCTATATTGAAATTGTTTCGGTCCGAAATAATTGTGGATTGCTCAAGCTTAATGGAATCTGTACCCATCGTACTTTTTATTCATTCTTTTAGTATAAATTTTCATTCTCAATCAAGGAACTGGGCAAGAATACATGGGTTGTTACAGAGACAGTAGCCTTCGAGCAATGGGCAATTACGAAGTCAGCTCGCCGTCGATGACGATAGAAATGTGCTCGGACATATGTACGGAGAAAGAGACTATTTATTTTGCTGTGCAGGTGGGTAGATTGTTCGTTCTCTTGCTGATTATCATTTTTTTCCTAGACTGTTTTCTCGTTTGCCTTTCAGGTCATTTATTTATCTCTTCATCTACCAAAATCATCTGCCCATTCAACCATTACCGTTCAGTCATTAGTCCAGAGCAAAAGATGACAGGACTGTTTTCAAAGCCGCACGTCGGGTAGAGTGTGGTTTATGACATTAATAAAATAAATCCGGACTTGTGTTTTCTCAATTTTACAAAGATTATGTTTGTTTTCATATTAGAATCGAAATAATCGAATTTCTACCATTAGATGGTCTATCGTTATTCAACTAACGTTCTGAAGTAGGCTTCTCAATGTCATCTTCGTGGATTATTGTCGCCCTCATGGATTATTTATCGTGCCGCCTAACTCAGAACCGTGGTTAAATAACGATAGACCACGGAGGAAATTCGAGTATTTCCTAATCAAAGCATTCAGCATTACATTGTTCAAGGTAAGGTAATGTCTTGATGCAGGCTGGTCAGAAGCACAGCTGTCTAGATCCATGTTAGTACGGTGCGTTGTGTAATTCTGTTTGATGTAAGTGAAAGAGGTTTCAATCAAATGGATTCGTAAAAAGGATAAGTAGACATCACCAGAAAAGTTTGATGGACAGCCGTGAGCCTTAAAATGAACTATATATGACGTCATAAATGTTACGTTTTTATTTAACGCGTTCTTCTTTAATTTCCCCAAATAATTTTGTATTCACCTTTAATCACATCAATGGAAAGTTTAATGTTATGTTGTCCGCATGCGATCTCTCCTTATTATATATCTGGTGATTGATCGAAGTAGAAAATCCTGAGTCTTCTGGTAAAATCTTTGATATGTGATATTTTAGCTTAATTGGAACATCACAGCTAGATTTAGGTTTTGTGCCCTTGAATTTGACAAAAAAGCCTTTTCGGCTTTGTTGTTACTATAACAGCCACAAATATTTACCAATTTAGACGAAACTTAGACGCAATGTTGGTGACTTACTGTAACATCTTACATAAGAGCAATTGTAAGCTTGATCGGATTTAAACATTTAGAGTTATGTGCCATTGAATAGCGAAAATTTTTCGCGCCATTTTGTGCTAAAATAGATTTCTGATGGGAATACCCCCAACAACGTTTGCCGGGTACCAGTCAAATGTTTTGTTTATCGGTCACGAATCGGACATTTTTTCGTAACAGTGTTAGCAAAAAATGATCATTTTCAAGCGAGATATTAGTCGATCATAGATAATGCAGGCGGGAACTTAAACTACAAAACATTGCGCATATGCAACATGCAATATTGCTTCCAGAGACGGAGACAGACCAGAAATGACAAACGTTTTTTTTTCTTGAGATTCCTCAGCAGCATAACCAGAAAAAACATCGAAAAGTCTGAAAGTAAAGTATCTTTGATCATGAAACTTCTCGGGTAGATAGATCTCACCAAGGAGAAGTGCAACGTACAAGGAGCATAACTCTACCTTGCTTATTTTGTGAGTTATTGCCCTTTGTTGTAGTGAAAGCTGATGGGGGTATCAAATCACATTCGGCGACAAATTCTAGTATTTTTTCTATATTAACAATTTCCCAAACGAGACCGGTTTTGACGTCCCCAACAGAAAGTTCTTGGGAAAACATTGAGGCAAAAGAAGAAAATGATGATCGACCAAATTGAAAAGGCCTGCTCAGCAGACAAAATGGGTGTGAATAACTTCTTTGTATATTGATGATCATTCTTCTTTTGTCTCAATATTTTCTCTGACATAAAACATTAAAAGTATTCGATTCCGTTTTGTGATCTGCAGACATTTTTCAATTTAGCCCAACATGATATTAAATGTCGTTTAGGAAAGGGTAAGCGAGTACGCACGAGCGGCACGACGAAGCCAAGGCAGGACCGTATGTGTAAACATTACTTGTCAACTGCTTATTTCATAGTTACCGATCTTAAAAAGTACACGACAGTGCAGCAACCTTCCGTACTCTGAATTAGAATGTTTCACAACAAATGATTACAGCAATCCAGCTCTTAAAACGTCATCTTCAGCAAGTTGAACGTGGAAAAACTTCGCGAGATTCACAGCCATATTTGTACGATAAGAGATTTCCAATATATTTTTAGACCAGAGAGGCGTGACGATGACGTATTTGTTTACACGAGAAAACCGAACCCTATTTTACAAAATTGCCATTTCAGCATTTTTTTCAATACAAGCCACGAATATTGATTAATGAAAAGAAAACTTATACAAAATGTTGATGATAAAAGGAGCTTGCATCAGTGAAATTTTCATCTGAATAGCAATGTCACGTCTAGAGTAATGTGCCATTGAATTTGATAAAATTGCCACTTTCAACAAAATTTCCCCTCTAACAGCCACATTTAACGACTAATTAAGACAAAACTTTGACAAAATGTTAGGGATCATCTGATCATGCATATGTGCAATTTTTAATAGATCGGAATCACACATCTAAAGTTATGTGCCCTTGAATGTGATAAAATTGTCTTTTTTGGATTTTCTTTCTCTATAACAGCTACGAATATACACCAATCAAACAAAACTTTGCTGAATTGTTTTTTGCTTGTATTATCTTTGACCAGTTTAATGTTCTGATTCATAAAGTTCAGTTTATTGAATAAGTATACTGGCCAAAGGTTATTTAAACTAAATAATACACAATTATTTACCCCACCCACCGATCTTTTCTCTCTATTGTAGTCTTACTACAATAAACAATGTCATGATTTTTTGTTTTTCTTTATTATCTGGCTTTTGGCTAACATTCTATGACAATTCAATTATTTCAAATGCAATATCTCGAGCTCTAAGTCGAATTAGAGCTTTTTGAGCTTTGCTCATAGTTTAACCTCTAAATATCAAAAATACTGTAAAATAATTATGACAATCGATGTGTATTATTCATGTTAATATACATGTTAAATTTTATAAATGTATGATGACGGTTTGTGAATTTTGTGAATCGCCATTTTTCTCCTATCATTTTTAATTTAACAGCTGTCCATCAAAGTTTAATTATTAGAACAATGTCTAAAGATCATGAAAACGTATGATGGAAACCTCTTTCACTTACACCAAGCAGAACCTAAAATTGGACATAACGCACCGTACTATGTTGTTATAAAATGTCGTAACCCATTATCAAACCGCAGAATTTTAGACTCCTCCAAATTCAAAGATGTTGCAAACGACAATTTCAAGTGAACGGAATTTTACATTTTTTGGCCATTTTACGTAGAAAACATTGTGGGAAATAAAAAAATTGCTTGTCACAAGCAATTTCTTCATTTTCCACGATGTTTTCCAAAGCCATTATCTTGTGGGGAGTCAAAAAAGAGTCACTGTGTGGTAATGGGTTAAAGGTCCACCTTTTCCCGATCTGAGCACATTTGTTTTATCAATTCAGTACGGAACAACAAATACGAATGTTTTCGATTTTTTCGCTGATACTTTCATTTACTCTGTCTGGCACGGACCATCTATCATTTGTAACATGCAATGTGCAAGTAACAAGGAACAAATCTGCGGAGAAAACTTGGCACTAAATGTGTATAAATCCGGCTGATATATACAGTTATATAAACTGAAACTGTATAAAAAAAAAAAAAAGACAAGGGGAGAGGGAGGCATTCCACATTTGTACTCTTACATCCAAACCCTGTGTTCAGCTACACAATGTAATTGTCTTGATGAGACGATTACATAGGGTTTGGTGAACAATAAAAGAAATGTTGTGTTTTGAAAATCTACCACTCCCTCTTATCTGTAGCTTTTGAAGTAAATAATGTATATTTTACACTTTCAGCACGGATTGGAATGTTTTTGTAGTGACACCTACGACCGGTACGGACCATCTACTAGGTGCAATGCGCAATGTGCTGGTAACCAGGAACAAATCTGTGGAGGAACCTTGGCACTTAGTGTGTATAAATTCGGCTGATATGTCAGGGGTCTTTTTGTTTGGGACCAGGGGCCAGTGAAATTGGCAAAAATAGCGACATTTTATCCTAAATTGGGAAAAACTAAAACATGTTTGTATTCATACTGCCACTCATTTTCAGCTACAAATTAGACTGGCGTGATGTAAAATACATTTGTATAATTATACTCCTGTTTAAGAATCAACACCAAAATGTCTTCAAAATGTTTTTGAATGAAGATATGGTCTTAACATGGGAAATTTTGGGTGTTCATTGGGAATATTGACCCGAGAATTGGGAAAAAAGATACTTTTTGCCATTGGGAATGGGGCCCAATAAAGGCAAACGAGACCCCCTGTATGTGCAATTATTTGTAACTAACGTCTTTTGTAAAATGAGACCAATCGGTAAAACGGACCATTAAACTGCATTTTACTATCTAGTGTTTGAAACTTTCTTCGTAGTATGTACATGTTATCGAAAGTAAAATCTTTTTTCCCTTAGTGTGTTTCGCAATTAAAATGTGTTTCACTATAAAACTATACTGAACCTCAGAAATAACGCACCACTTACATTTTTCATTAAAACTTTTTATTATGTTACTTTTTCAAACTGCAAAGAAATGTTTCGCTACCTTAAAGCAATCAAGCGTGAAGAACGCGCAAACGTGACTACCCTCTAAAGTAAAAGTCACAAAATCAGTATTGCGTGAGACCACTTTGCAGAGCAATACAGTCTGTGCTTCGTCGACGCATGGAACTGATCACATTTTGGATTCTGTCATTTGGAATGACTCTCTGCTATCCCTGTATCACTTTGCACTTTAACTTGTGTACCTGTTTGAGCTGCCGTTTGGACCTTTGGGGCACCCCTTCCCGGGCAGTCCAGCAGTGCACCCGTTTGTTGGAAACGTCCTCTAAGCCGGTGTAACGTAGTAAGTGACCCCCATAGAATACTGACCCCCGGTCACTATTTCATATAAAATACTGACCCCTTTCTATAAAATACTGACCCCCATGTAAAATAACGACCCCCCTGATTTTATCTATAAGATACTGACCCCCACCTAGTTTTAACATACACTACATGTATACATATACATCGTTTCAAATCACATCCGTGTTTATTATGCTCCTCGAAAAAAGTTTCGGAGAGCATTTAGTCGCCATGCTATCCTTCCGTTCGTTCGTCCGTCCGTCAGTCCTTCCGTCCGTCTCTCTGTCCGTCCGCTAATATACAGTCCGATGTCGGCAACCTTTAGGCCAAATTCAATGAAACATCACATGTGTAATCCCTGAATACCTTTTGAGTCTGTGTTCTCGGGTGTGTGTGTGTGTGTTTGTTGTTGTTGTTGTTTTCAAATTGAGGCTGCGTCACAGAAAAAGGGGCCTTAATGTAGAAATTAGTGTTTCTCTAATTTTCTTCATTCAATAAACATTATTTAATGAAATTTTGTTCCTCAGTGACGAATGAGATGTTCTGTAGCTTAAATATAATTAACAATTCATGTACAAAAATCATGTTATGTGAAAAGGAGACTAAATGTATAATAATGTACAATAATTTGGTAGTACTGGTGCGAGAAATATCAGAAATCCATAGTAGGTGCTCCAGTCACCGCAATATGACCATGACAGTTGAAAACAGCGTGGAGTTTAAATCAAATCAATTCAGATGCGGTGGAAGCGTCTAACCAGTCAGGTTGAATCGGGTTCGCCCAATAATGAACGAAAAGTTGCGGTAAAAACACTCTGTATGTACGGACAGACGCATGCACTGACGAGTGCCATTGCACCTCTGATGCCTATCGATGAAGATAATTATGTTGTACGTCTACCATAGTTGGGTTTATATTAGAGTAAGACCTTTGGTGTGTATGTGGAGAAGGGGGTCGGTATTTTATGGGGGGGGGGTCACAATTCTACGTGAGGGGTCACTTTACTATGACCCCCGACTAATATTATGACCGGGGGTCAGTATTCTATACAAAATAGTGACCGGGGGTCAGTATTCTATGGGGGTCACTTTACTAGGTTACACCGGCCAATGGTCTTGTGATGAAATCCCATCGTGTGTACAATGGCAAGTGACGTCATCACTGCCTGCAACATCCCAATAGCTCGGTTACGTTCGTCAGTGGAAAGTCTTGGCATTGTTTAAAACATAAAAAAATTCCGACCGATGAAATGTTTGGGTGTTTTCTTTCTTTCACCGACTACATGTACCACATAAACCGATAAGTTGGTTTGTGCACGAGGTCAATACTGAGGCACGTGCAGAAAACCTGTTTACCAAGACAGTTTGGACGGCTAACGTCACGGATGAATGGGTTTTGTGTGTTGTGTGAATACCTAGGATACCGAATAATACTGTGTCAACAAAATGAATGATTTTGTTGAAAAAAAATTGTGCAATAACTTTCATATTTCTGCGTCAATTTTCATGCGGTTTGTTGCGTGTACTCCGTATTACTAAGCCCTTTTCTAAGATGTATTACTTATCTGGAAACTCCTTGTGCTTTTCTCAAAAACCGATCCCAACCGATTAGAAAAAGGGCCTAAATTTTTTGTCGTTTTTCTGGTCGGTTGGGATCAATTTTTGGACAATGTACAAATATTCTACAAACAAGTCATATATCTGAGGAAAGAGCTCAGTAACGCGGGGTACATGCAACAAACCGCTTGAGTTTTGACGCAGAAATAAGAAAAAATATTGCACAATTTCTTACCTGAAGCGAGGCAAATTTGTCCGTATTCGTTATCCATCCCACCATGCACAATCTCCACCGTGGTTATGCAAAACCTAAATACTCAGCTAGCTGCAAACATGTTTAATGAAACAGGCTTAGTTCCATTT
The DNA here is from genome assembly GCA_963680895.1 of Fragum sueziense. NCBI lineage: Eukaryota > Metazoa > Mollusca > Bivalvia > Cardiida > Cardiidae > Fragum > Fragum sueziense. Next base: position 1,097,088 of record OY804606.1, read on the forward strand.
CCGGGTGATTTAACAATATTTCTCTCATATGCGCAAAATGATTATTTTGTTATATATCTTATACCACCAAATGAAAAAAAATGTACATGTACAAAAATACGAGTAGATGATAATTCCTCCAAACGTCGTTCAATGTTCAAGAAAAGTTGACATATTATCGAAGAATGGTAGATTGATGTCAAAAAAGTAACCGTGTATCGGAGAAGAAATCTGAAAATGACTTACATAAATATATGTCTGGGGTTATAAATGACCCACCTAAACCCGGTTTCTCGAAAAAACTTAAGTGTTCTCATGATTCATGCTCATCTGGATGTTCAATGTGTAATTAAAGAACGGTTGCTGCAGAACGGCATGTCTTATTGGCACGAAATTGATAGGAAAGTTCAACGGCAACATTTACGGTAACATAATTCACGATGTTTTTATTTTCAAAATAAAATATCTCTTAACTTTTTGTACTGAGTGTTTTTTTTTTGTTTTTTTTGTTTGTTTTTTTTTTTTTTTTTTTTTTTTTTCGGGTGATTGAAACTGTATTTGGTTTATGTTTGAAAATAAATCTACAATTCTCTTGGATTTATGTGCTTATTTTTAAGTTTTTATTTTTTTTTTTCATGAAGCGTACAATTTTGTCGTGCAATAAAATGTATTTATTGTTCAATTACGAATTGATATATTAAATGGACATAACATTCCAATTTCATTTTTTTTTAAAGTAAGTCTTGATGCAAAGATTGGTTATTCTAATGCGTATAAATGCTTTTAGTTTTTTGAAGTTGTTATTCATAAGCGAAAAATACGCATTTAAAAGTTGAGACAGAGATGGCAAATTACATATAAATCCGAACTGTTGTGGACAACAATTGATTAATTTTAGCACAAAAATATATATTTCTCGTAAATGGCGCAATATTTTGGCTTGAAATTTTCAGAATTTTCATAAGAAAATATGCTCTTTCAGATAAGAATAAAAGTGAAATTTATGAAACAATATCGTAAATATATCACGTTAAGAAAGAGGTTGAATTGAAATATTGCAATTAAAATATCACCCAATGTCATAAATATGCTCTGTATTTAAAAAAAGTTTTAAGTGAAAGATGCCTTTGAAAAATAGACATGATTCATAGGAGTAAACTTGGTTTTTTACAACTAGAATTTTTTTCTGAGGTGTTTATCTTCTGTTGTCCTGATTATGAAAGGTGATATCTGTTCGAGGAATCCTACATTCGGACCCGTCTAGTAGAGTGCTGACGTTGAAAAGAGTACGAATCCGCATGACGTTTTCGGACCATCTGACTGTTCATATAATAAAGGACACGCCTTGATAGATAACACATTGTTCCAACTTAAAACCCTTTCCCAAACAGGACCTGGTTTTGACGTCCCTAATAGAAAAGGCTTTGGAAAACATTGAAACAAAAGAAGAAACTGCTGATAACCAGCAGTTTCTCCTTTTGTCTCAATATTTTCCATACCATATTTTACACAACTTCTATCGTTAATAACATCCATTTTGGCATTTGTGGCTTTTTGGAAGTGAATCATCCTAAAATTTTTCTGTTTGGGAAAGGGTTAAACCCTAAATGTTTTCTAAACCACTGACGAAGATGAGCTCTGTCGATGACGTCGTATAAAGACTAAGCGTATATCATGGCGTCTGAGACAAATGTTTCGCCCAATTAATTGATCTGTAATTGTCCTACTGCTGTAAGAAATTCAGGAATCAACGCAGCTGTAATTGTTGCCGTTAACAACCGATGTTACATGTGTTTTTTCCTATTATGGTTGACTTATCGGAATGACTGTATCTATTACTGTTCATAAAACATATGTTGTGGATACCCATTGCAATGAGTACCTGCAACATAGGGCTTGAAGTTGAAATGACATGTTAGGAAATTCGATTTTCTCGCTATTGACTGCATGCATCTCGAAAACGTGGATTTATAAAGCATGTATTTATAATCTCACTTTGGACCATAATTCAACATACCTGCAAAGTGGATTTGTAAATTATGACAGTTACTCGAATGTGGATCTTATGAAGCAGTAAATCCCCACAGCCTAATTTCGAACCTCATTTCTACTTTTGAAGAAGAAGAAGAAGAAGAAGAAGAAGAAGAAGAAGAAGAAGAAGAAGAAGAAGAAGAAGAAGAGGAAGAGGAAGAGGAAGAAGAAGAAGAAGAAGAAGAAGAAGAAGAAGAAGAAGAAGAGGAAGAAGAAGAAGAAGAAGAAGAAGAAGAAGAAGAAGAAGGAGGAGGAGAAGGAGGAGAAGGAGAAGAAGCAGAAGAAGGAGAAGAAGAAGAAGAAGAAGAAGAAGAAGAAGAAGAAGAAGAAGAAGAAGAAGAAGAAGAAGAAGAAGAAGAAGAAGAAGAAGAAGAAGAAGAAGAAGAAGAAGAAGAAGAAGAAGAAGAAGAAGAACTACCCGTAATGACTCGGAAAATGAGACAGGTCGGTTTTCGAAAAGCTCTTATCATAATATAACATATTTCATCGAGGTCTGAACCATTTGCTTCTGTGTCGTGGATCAAAAGCTATGTCGTTTCCCGCGAGTATTTTCCTCGCTTTTCTGCGAAAAGCTCGTACCGACAACTTGCTTAGAGCTGTAGTTACGAGTTTTCTAAAGAAAGTCGACTACTATGTTATTGTTGGAATTATTGTATTGTTGAAAACAATGAAAATCATCAAAAGCGATAATGGACACTCAATAGACCTTCCACTGAACATATCAAATGAATTGTTTTAAAAATTGTACGGCCCATCTAATGATATCCTTTCAATAATGGCTAACATTAAATGAAATTGAGATATGGTCTGGTAAAAAGGGCCTTTAGGTTATTTCAAAGAGCTGCATTTCCAGATCAGCATGTGACTTGTCCAAGTCTGATGGGGATTTACACTGTATCTTACAGTTGCTACAGGTAGTAAAGAATCTATTTCGTGGAAACAACATGGATTTTGATCTGACGGCATAAACTAGCATAGCCGGTTGATCTGGATCCTCATTTTTACCGAATGTCAGAAGTGTCTTTTTTAATAGCCCTGCTTAAATGTATTAATTGTCATTTATCAACGCTTTTGAACGAAAACCTCGTAACTGCAGCTTGTTTTAAGCTGCAGTTACGAAGTTTTCGTTAAAAAGCAGCAATTTATTTTTTTCATTTTCTACAGTCACGTGTATGTACGTATGTACTTGACCATCGTGGGTTTCACTGGATCAAACTTGGGAAACTTTCTGGAAAATGGAAATATCACACTTAATCTGGATAATTATAATCTGGTTTTCAGCCGTCATAAATCAAATTAATGGCGCAAGGTTGAAAACTTTTATGAAAGATTCGAACTTCAACGAAATGAGATGCTCTACGAACGTGGCATTTGAAAAAGCTCGGATAAAAAGCGAAGTAAAATGTGCGGCTACATGTATGAGCGAAAACAACTGTGTCAGCGTATTTTATTCGAGTACGATTAACCTATGTGTTGGGTGTATTTCTACAATGACATCAAACTCCGATCTCGTACCTATGATGGGAAGTCACTATTATAAAAGTAAGATTTTCGTCTTTTTTCTCATTGTTATTTAATAAATGGAGATAACTACACATCCTTACCTATGACAGTGGATAACTGTGAGGGCATATTATACTCGGATCACTTTGTCTATTGTATTGGCTGTACTATTGTTAAAACGCCAACTTTCAACCTTATACCTATAATTTTACTGGTGGTGAACTCGGCCAAAGCGTGGTACGTTTTTTCGCGATCATAGTATTCCGTCGGTGTTCGATAAAGCCGTAGTTACGAGATTTTATAACAACACAGACGGTTTGTCAATACATATCGGTTAACCCGGTCTATTTTTAGAACAAATTCATTGTTATTAGAAAAACTATCCAATCAGATCTTTAAACTAACATTTAAGCGCAAAATATCTGTAACTTGTTTTAGCGAAAAACGTCCCTCGCTTTGGACGAGTTCACGACCAGTGAATTTGGAGTCTCTGTAACCAAAGTGGACTGTGATGCGTTCCTTACGTAAAGAACGCAATGCAGACAGTCGGCCTCGCCTTAGCTAGACGTGTCTTTATAGTGTAACTAGGACATTGGGACGAACTTGGCTGTAATATTGTATGCTGATCAATTGACAAACATGTTTCTTTTAGCATAGACAACGTCATGGAAAACCTCTTGGTCTTCTCATACGCTATGTACATTGATATTGTTTCGGTCCGTACAAACCTACTTATATATGTAACCTACACATCTTACTTTTTATTCATTGCTTTATCCGTTTATACAAATTGTCGCTTTTCACCGAAAAAGCTCGTATCTGCAGCTTGTTTTTAAGCTGCAGTTACGAGATTTTCGTTGAAAAGCAGCGAAATGTTTTGTTCTCATTCTAGAGTCTGGTCCTGAATACATGGGTTGTTACACAGACAGTAGCCCTCGAGCAATGGACATGTACGAGGTAATATCACAGTCGATGACGATAGAAATGTGCTCGGACTTCTGTATGGAGAAAGGGACTATCTATTTTGGTGTAGAGGTAGGTAGATTGTTCGTTAGCTGGCCGATTGTCGTTTTTTTCTTATTTTCTTGACCGTTTTCCCGACTGCCTTTCAGTTCATCTTTATTCTAAGCACATGTAAAAACTTAGAGTTTCAAATCCTTAAATCAAGATGTTATAAGATGTTAAAAGGAATGGAAATATTTGTTATGGATCTCCCACAAGTTTTGAAACGTGAATAGAAAAGAAAAGAATTAGTAAACCTGGAAGATTTCACGAGCCGTAGACGAGCCGTAGACGAGCCGTAGACAAAGTGTAGAAATAGTCCATGAGCCAGGACCCGAATTTTGGCCGATTATTACCACTCGGAGGGAGTAAATCTTTTTGCACTTTTTGATTAGTCTGATATCTATACTTTATGTTTCAGTATGATAGCAATGCCAGAATGGTAGCTTATGCCTCGAAAAACCCTTGTTTTCCGAGGTACCCTTTACTCACATATTTTTCTTCTGATTTCTGACGAAATAAAATATGCTTTAGTTCAGCCCCGAACATTACTCTTTTTGCAAAATTTCTGGTTTATAATTGGGATAAAGGATAGGGCAGCACATTGAGAGGGTTTACAGTGGTCTAAAATGTCATTTATTGCATTCTTTTTGTGTACACAGAGAACCTCGTACTTGGACTCGAATTCTAAGGGAAAATTGGCAAATAATAGTGCTTTTTGGACAAATAAAGCCATTTTTTCATCTGTTTGCACTCTTTTATTTGGCTAATATCTACGGGCGGTGTTTGGCTGTGATATCAATGTCAGTATGGTAGCTTATGTCCCAGGAAACACTTGTTTTAAAGGGTACCCTTTACTCACAAATTTTTCTTCTGTTCTCTGGTGAAACAAAACATGCATTGGTTTAGCCCTGAATATTACTACTTTTGCAAAGCTCTTGATTATTAATCGTGTTAAAGGATGGGGCAATGCAATGGGAAGTTTAACAGTTGTCTAAAATGACATTTGTGTAATGCATTTAGTGTACGCAGAGAACTAGTTACTTGGGACTCGAATTCCTAGGGGAAAAGCAAATAATAGTGCACATTGAACAAATTAAGTCAGTTTTGTATCTTTTTGCAATTTCTGAATTGTCTGTTGTCTAAGGACATTGTTTCTTCGTTATATGAATGTCAGAATGGTAGCTTATACCCCACTTATATTTAGGGATACACTTTACTCACACGTTTTTCCTTTGATCTCTAATGAAACAAAACAGGCTTATGTTCGACCCTTTATATTAAATCTCTTGCAAAATTCTTAAAATTTGATGAACATAAGGACTGGAGAAGCATATTGAGAAGTTCTACATTTGTCTTAAATGTCATTTGTTGTGTGATTCTAGTGTACACAGAGAACTATTACTTACACTCGAATTTTCAGAAAAAGGAACAACAAAGAATATTGCTTTTTGGACAAGTAAAACAAAATTTGTTATCCAAATGAATTTAAAATTAGCACAGTTATCAGATTATATTATATGAGCATGATTTTCGTGTCCAGCTTTTTTTTTTTTGGTTACATCATAAACCATTTGGTATCTAACAAATAATGCTTTTATACGTTTCGTTGATCACAGAATTTACATTTATAGTAAATACAATAAATGAAAATTCTGCAGTCTACAAAACGTCTAAAATGCATTATTTATTAGATACCAAGGCATGGTTGTATAAACAGTGGTTAGCGCTAACTAAATGGTTAAATATCTGTTTTGGTTAAATCTAACTATGTTGTCAAAACAGGTATTTAACCACTAGTTAGCGCTAACCGAAGTTTATACAACAGGCCAAAGTGGTTTTGTGATGTAACCAAAAATGGCTGGATACGAAAATAATACTGACTTTGTTGGCATAATTTCTTTAATCACTGCAGATCAGTAATGAAAAAAACATAACACCATAATTAAAAGTAAATTCTTCATCTAATGTTAGATTACTTCAAATCACGAAAGCATACACAGTACAAGTAACTATACCAACTACAGTTTCATGCTAAATATTAGTACGTAGAGACACATGTATTATTTGAAAGAGTACACAGAAAAGCTAATTCCTCGTGAAATAGAATAAGACAAAGGGAGGGGAAATAATTTAGTTGTAAAACTAAATTAGTTGGAGCGGATGACATTGTGAGATGTTTTAATGAAATCTTTCTGACAGATAGTCTGTGCCAAAACAAATTATTATCCATATTATATATTTGGTGTTTAACGTAACTCGGTGGGTCATCTATTTGTGTATCAAATAAAGAGTCAATACGGCTTTATCGTACACATGATTTCTATGGAGAAAAACGATTGTGATGTTTCTATAAAATGTATTTCAATGGAAAACAAGAGCTGTCCGAAGACAGCGCGCTCGACTTTCTAAGTTGCTTAGTATCAAGGGGGCATAACTCCAAATATAGTGGAGCCAGGGTGACAGTATAAGCTCTCATTTTCTTTGAAAAGTCGAGCTAAAAATAACCTATGCAAACAATGAGTTCCCCTAAAATCCCCCTCCCTCTTTTTTTCTTAAAACTCAATATTTGCCGTGGAAGGATAGACAAAGTGCTCTCATGGTATATTTGTACAATGCATACAAAAACTATATCATAACACATTATGAAAACATACATTAGTTAACGTGATTACAAGCAGTTCACTTGCTTTTCCCGTTTTATCTATTAAAAACTTTCTATCTGAATCTTGAAATTAAGGCGAGAGTGATTACACCAATTGTTTCGCAAGGTATCCCTTGATTTATACAGCACATGCAATGTATGGAAAATTGGAAATTGTGTTTGTCATTTTGACAGGTATTAACATGCTAAAATATATAACTGTTGGGACTTTGTAATTCTGATGTTAACACGGATAAGCATATTGGCTATGTGTAATTTAATTCAATTTCATATTCGTGTGTACGTATGGTCTAATTATACACTGTACTTGACTTCAATATACGAAATGATTTGAGGAAAAGGAAACAACACAAACAACACGGCTACAGTACTGCCAAACATCTTTGTCGAAAGAAAAATGTTACAAAATAGCTTTTTGAAGCCAAACTGTCCCGGAACTGGTCAATGATAAAGAAATAAAATCGTGTAACAGTTACTTACATAATTAAATGAAGCCGTCTGCTATTTGACGTAATATACTAATCCAGCAATGTATGACATTATATAGTTAAATGGAATTACTAAAGAATAACAAAAATGACGTTAAAATAAATGATAAAGCTTAACTTAGAATATATTATACCAATTAAACAGATGGTAGAAAACAAAATGATATTAACAATACAACATAACAATGTCAAATTGCATCATGCAGAGTTAAAACGGACAGTTAAGAAAGCAAGAGTCGCTACACGGGTTTCTCTACAGTGTATATCTACTGCAGAAATAAATTGATATGAAGTGAAAGAAATGATACAAAGAAAGCAATGCTGATGCTTTGCATTCGAAGCAAACTGTTCAAATGCAGTATCATGACATTTGGCAGCAATTACAACCTTTGATTTTACTTTCACACATGATCAACCCTTCCAAAAAGACTTAAGGCTACCCATGCATTAATTCATATAATAAGACAATATAAAGTCACCTATGTAAAGCATTGGAACTATTCGTATTCTTGAAAAAAAACCTTCATGTTGTTGATCATTTAGACGAGTGCAATCAAAGACATGTTGATATAACGAGGAGCGGAAATGTCGTCTGAAATACATGGTAATGAAATACTTTTGTCATTCTTGAGCACTTGATAGTTATTGCTATCAGGAATGTCAAGTGCTTGCCAAAATTCTTTTATCCCACCATTCATTTCTTTGTAAAGTTTCTTACTTGTAGAAGGATAAAACCAAATTACTAGTGGTCTTAGTTTCATTTGTGATAGCATATGTTCATTCATACATAGTTCTAAGCGTTCAAAGTACACTATCAGCAAATCTGTCTATAATGCCGTTTACCAAAGCTATACAGAGGGTTACAAGAAAGAGCACGTCACTCTGAATAAGTAAAATCGTTTGAAAAAGAATATAGCAGATTTGGACAGATTGTACCTGGGAAAGACCTTTGCAGCATTCAAAAAGTTGTTTTCAAAATTATATGTTGTTATATTTACTGAATGAATAAACTTTTATTTAGAGCTTGGAACCAAAATCAGAATTGTTTTCCCCACGATTTTCAGGGTTGATGTAAGTATATGCACAAGTCCGAACACTCACATGATATTGTCGACAAGTCAACGTTATCAAATGACCCAGAAACATAGAACGCTGTCGAATTTTTTTTTTATCATTTCATTTTCTTGTTATCGTGCAAAAATTACTTTAATTTGCAACACTTGATAAAATCTACCAAGTCGAAATGCTTTTTGAAGAATGAAAAAAGATTATGCTGAAGTTTATTTCAGTACTACTTTAAATAATGCATCTCAATTCAGAATTTATATACATGTCTTTAGGTTAACTCACTCGTATTGGAATATGTAGTTATACATGAAACTGGGGGACAACGAAAGGACTTTCATTCCTTCTCTGTCCCCGTTCACTAATGGAAATCACACAATTAGCGATAACATAATCACGAGGGCAACTCTACAAATAATCCTTATGGAGATATTCCATTAATACGTGCGCAGATATGATAAATCTACTCGTAGATTTACATGCCCGAGCAGTCTCACCATTAGTATAAAACTATTTTGCAATCTCTTTGCTATGAATATTTTTGTGGTGATGGTAATAATGAATATTAATATGAAACGGAGGGTAGATTGGGGCGATATTTGGTGTCTAAGATTTCACACTGCAGACAGTTTATAGGCTGTGTTGATGAAGAGATTTTATCTGTGCTATTTCTTAAAAACCATGCCAAATCAATATAATAGACAAAAAGATAACATATTTTATATGTTCAAGTCAAACACGTACTATACATACTAAAGGGCTTGTCAGTGATAGTAAATGCATTAAATTCCTTAACAGGTACCCCAGAAACCAACAACTATTTTGAAACAAACTACAATAGATACCATCCGCACTGTTACTATAGATCGTATTCTATAGTTAAAGTAAGAGCCGAGATGACAATGATTTACTCACAGACAGACAGAGAGACATGTAGATGGGTGGCGATTTGATACAATGTAATACGACCATTGGGCTTAAAACTGCTCTTCTTTTCACATGTCCAGACTCAGTCTCAATATAAGATTACAATAAATAATACATGTACGTACACTCTTTTTAAAATATATAAGACTTTTGTTTGTTTTTGTTGTGTTTTTGTGATTTTTGCATCAAATCACAAACAATGTCATATATTCAAGACAAATTAGAAATAGACGGTTCGTAGATTTCACAAAGAAATGTATTCTCTGCGTACACTCCAAATATCTTTTTTCACTTCCTAACTTTAATCTTATTCATGAAAAATAAAGAAAAAATACCCATTTTACAGTATTCTAATTTTTTAAGAAATAGATGTAATATCTGTAAGAATACGCTCATACTAAGTGTGTCCAGATGATATCATACTATAATTTGAGCAACGTTTGTCTGTTTGTTCCCCTACTCCTCCCAGGTCCTTGGGCCGATCTTCACCAAACTTTGAGGGAAAGTGGAGGGCGGCCCCGGGTATTAGCTTGAGGGGTTCATTTTTTGAAAGGTCAAGGTCATCGAGGTCAAAGGTCAAATTTATGTTTTTACGGGTTACGGGTATCGTTTTTACGGGTTACGGGACGGGATTGCTTACGGGTTACGGGACGGGAATAGGTGGAGGGCAGCCCCCGGATAGGTCAAGGTCATCGAGGTCAAAGGTCAAATTTCGAGACGGGTAAAACTGCTAGTAAATGTTTAAAACGTATTATATATAATACAAATCATCAATTAATTATATCAACCACAGGCTATAATTCAAAGCAAATGACACTTGCTTTGAATGTCCATTTCTCAAAAGAATGATGTTTTAGGCCTAAACTTAGAAATAAACCAACGAGGTTTTTAGTTTTATTATGCAAAATTATGAGGTAAAATATAGGTTGGTGCATTGACATAAGATTTTGTCGCCTTGTATTTACACGTTAAAATCTATTAATTTGGTTGCGAACGACATAGTTCATATAATTGTATGATATCTTTTTCATTACAAATATATGATTTTAAGTGTAGAACTTCTAATTTATATTAAATCAGTAACTGTTCATTGTTAAATTAAGTTAAAATAAACGTGCATGTGATTTCAGTTTTGTTTAGTAATGTAAAATCCCATTTTGACTGAATTCTTAATATTTGTACACAAAACGACCACCTAATGCTTTATACAAAGTTTCGGAATAAATTGGGAACACTGGCAATGCATACGGACCAGCTTAAACAGCTTGAAACACTGAGAATCCGTATTCAAATGTAGGTACGAACATTTCAGGGTACGAATCGGCCATATTTTCTTCGGTCTCTCGGGACTCTTTCCAAGGTTTTTGTGTCATGAATCGGGCTTGAATCAATTACTAGACATTAAAAATTATATTTGTGACTCCTAATATGTAGCAAGATGCATTTTGGCTTCCGAAAAGTGAAAAATTGTCAAACAAAAATGCGTGTATTACGTTCGACGAAGGGGCCGGTATATTGTTTTCTGAATTATAGCCTATAAATACCATATAACTGAGTTTTAATACAATGAGACTGAAACTTAGTTCCCAAAGATTGTTTAGACATAGAACAAATTCACGAACAACTTTTTTGAATTATGTACACGTCCGACAGAAATCGCATCAACTTTTTCATTTGTGACAGGGTAGAAATGGGGTGGGTTCAAAAAGTGGTGATTTTCTCGGCATAAGCTACCAATTTCGGACTGCTATCATACCAATTAGGTAACTACACATATCAAACTACTCAGAAAGTGCAAAAAGAATTACTCCCTCCAAGTGGTAATAAAAAGTTGTCTGGCTCATGGACTAAAAATGTTGTCGTTGCGCAAAGTTGATGCACGTGAAACTCGAGTTATGTTTCAACATGTTTATAAAGTTTTTCTATAAGGGCACAATAACAACATGTTTGATCGAAAGATTCTCAATTTTATCAGTATGCATCGTCTTCTTGAAAATGTGAGGAACCAAGGTATTGGATCGCATTTGCTTGGTTTTTCAAACTCGGACATTTCACGGCGCCTAGGATGCCATCATGACTAGTGACACGATGACCAGGTCACATACTGTGGTTACACACTACTAGCCTGCGTTGTCTTCTGATATGTACCCTACAAAACATGCTTGAAATTGCTATTCACGTACCCCACCACCCAAAACGTTGCAACAACTTCGTATTACAAAATGCCACAAGAGGTCGCATTGCGAAAAAAGTTCGTTCTTACTGTGCGACGAAGATGCAAGACTTTAATGCAAGCAATTAATTGATTTGACCCCTCTCAATTTATGATAATCACATTTTATTCCGATGTGTATTTAAAACATTTTCTACCTTTTGAATTTGATGGAGTTAGATAACTCAACGAAAATGAATTCGCAGTACATAGCCTTTTGCTTCTTATTTCCATCCTATCAGCGAACGAAGTACCTCTGCGGAATTAAATGTACTAGTCCGGCAGATATTCCCCGTTTTTTAGCTGAACCTTGCAGTGGAGTATAAAGTTTTTTTCTTTGCTGATTCCTAATGTAGACATCCTACTATTAAAGATTCCGACGGGTGCCATCGTGTCACCCTTTAGCATTTTGAGAAATTCAAGATGGCCGCCAAGATGGCGGAAATTACCTAAATAATCAATGTAAGGGTTATAAATTCCTATGAAAACTGATATTTTTTTAGGTAAAATATCTTTAATACACTTACTGGTGCTCTTAGAATGTAGAACAATAAAGATAAGTCATATTTTTACCATTTCAGTTGACGCGTTTGTGTAACTTACGTTACATTATGGGGTAATTGCTTCATTTATTCACTAAACTACTTTCATTTGGTCATAAGTCATTCAAACACAACAGTAAATGGTTTGTGTACCAATATTTTTACTAGATGCCTTTTCCAGAAAAAAACATAAATGCATTATGTAATTTACGTTACCTTAATATAGCACAATACCTTCGTTTATTCACTTATTCACTATCATGTGGCCATAAATCATTTAAACAATGCAGTGAATAATTTGCTTATCAACTATACTAGAAGCTTCCGTCAGGATAAAAGCAGCAGGCTGTACAAATGTATTATGCAGTTTACGTTACCTTAATTTCCTTACTGTTCCATGTACTTGTGGCAATAATAACAGTAATTTAAATCGAACAGAATGCAACTTGGCTGATTAATGTAAGTAGGATGAAATATAGTTAAAGTATAAAAACAAGACACACATGTAGCCACTGATGTACACGCAAACATTATGTTTTATACAGAGCAGAATAGTGAATTAATTGCACACAATCGTAAAAAGTAGGTCACAATGACCTAGTTTTAGCACAATGGTACACGACAAAGCTTTGGGTCATGGCACATCCACACAACAAATTTGGTGTCCCTTATGTCAAACAGTAGATGAGCTATGGAGCGGCAGAAAATTTCTAACTAAGAGGACCCAAATCTAGAAAAGTAGGTGACATCGAACTACTTTTGGTACGGGACATACAACACAATTTGTATCTGTTGGTCAAATTGTGCAAGAGATATGGAGCGGAACAGAAACGGACTGTTCCTGCAGCCGTACAGCCGCCGATTGAGTCTTATACGTTTAACCCGCAGTACATTGCTTAGAGGTAAAACTTTTGTTTGTCATATAGTATATTTCTTGTTTATTAGAGTCTTCATTGTTACAAAGCACACATCCTCGGCATGTGAAAAGCATGTGCTTTATAACGTCCCATTCTAGCATTAGCATAACTACATTTAGTAGAATAACTTGGTCCATCTCTTCCATACTGTCACTTTGAAGAGCTAGAGCTTCAACCTCGATGTCAATCAGTGATACTAGTTCTTAAGCTGTATTGTCACGTTGCATGCAGTAAGCATGGTAGCATGTCAAAAGCTCCTACCATTCCCTCCAAACACAAGCATTTTAATAGAATGATAAAAGGAATCGAGCACACAATTGGAAACACGCTCTTGCACAAGAATCCCGGACGTGGGATTAAGGGATCAAGTGCTAGTACAACGGGCTGTCCCAAGCGAGTGTGTAGCTCTAGCTCCTTGAAATAACGATATCTCGAAAATGACAAAATGGCAATGAGGAGGTGATGGACCATGCTCTTCAACTAGATGTAGTCTTGCTATGGTTAGAAAGGGATGTACATTGCTTTGCAAATGCCGAGGAGGAGTGCTATGTAACAATGAAAGCATAAAAACAGAACTATCAAAACACAATGCAATATTTTGATTTGCATAGAACATGCACGTTTTGACCCCTTAGCAATATACCACGGGTATTATACAAGTCTTTGGTAACGGAGATATCATCTTCTTTTAGGTAGGTTTTTTTTGTTTATTGGGGTTCAACTGCCATGGTCATATCGCGACGATTGGAGCACTTAACCATTGAGCCCTGTCGTTTCTCATACCAGTACTATCACATCATCCTAACCGAGCCTCCAGCTGCTTGTCCACATAGGTAAACGATAATAAAATATTGGTGGGAGACACTTTTATCTGAAAGGATAATTGCCGCAATCGAACCCAGGACTAATGGAAAAATGTAGAGAAGCACCTATTATACACATCATTTTGATCAGCTATTAGTAAATGATATCTAAACTTGCGTAATTCACATTGTTAAGTTTCTATTAAGAAGTCATCAAGAAAAGATGGTGGGGTATTATCGTATTATCTTTGTCAGGCCAGAAGACAGCCCACATCCGTTTCTGTCCCGCTCCATATCTCCTGCACTTTTTTACACAGAAACACCAATTTTAATGTAAGACGCGTCATGATCAACTGAAGCATCATGTACCAAAACGATGTCAACGTGACCACTCTTGAGCCTATTTTGCTTAGTTCGAAGTTCCCTTCTGCACACTGAATTTGAAAAGTCTTTCCATTCCATATCTCTTTCTGTTTGACCTAGGGACACATAGTCCTTGGGCCAGGACCAGGAAAATGGGGTAAGTATTACCAGTAAAAAGGACAAAACAACACCTATATATATTGGTAGATATACATCTGATGGGTCTTTTTCAGTGATGATATCCGACATGAAGAGTAGCTAAATATATTTTATCCTTACCTATATATAGGTACCCTTTACAACGTAATTGACAATCTTGTTTGGGGTAGGGGAAAGGGAAAAATTTGTGAAAAATATTAAATGAATGTATATGTATATTTATATGAATTCATACATATAAGCATGAATTTTACTACTTGGGAAATTATGAAATTTTCAATTATGTAATAATTATGACGTCATTGTTCCTCTTCAAAATATGCTTTTAGTACAAATAAGTATAAGAATCGGCCGAAATATTGGAAAAGTAAAATGCTATAACATTATTTAATTTTTAGCTCCACTGGCCTTCAGGCCAGCGGGCTATTGTCATGGCGTTGTGTCCGTCGTGCGTGCGTCCGTCCGTCCGTGCGTCCGTGCGTCCGGTCGTCAACCTTTTCTTTAAAAATCTTCTCCTCAGAAACTCCTTAACGGATTTCAATCAAACTTCACAGGAATGATCCTTAGGTGGTCCTCTATCAGATTCCTTCAATTAATTCTGATTGAACCATAAAGTCTGGAGTTATCTGCCCTTGAATTAAAAAACGGCTGTTTTCACTTGTTTTCACTCTAGCCACTACAAATATTGATCAATCAAAACAAAACTTGGTCAGAATGTTGGTGCTGATAAGATCTTGTTATGCAAGATTTTGTGCATATTGGATAATATTTTATGTATGCATGTCATTATCATCTGTTAGGATAGATTTTAAGCCTTCTTTCCCGTGGAAACCTGGGACTTTTCCAGTCAAGTTGGTGTCATTGTTGGCTGAAACTGTGGTTAGTTTTTTGTGTGAAAGTGTTATATCTCTGTTTTTACTTATGATATAACTCTAAAGCTTTGCACATGCCTCTGTGACCATAATACCAGCCTCTAGACATATATTCATCACTATTGCCTTTAATTTTGGGCATTTTACCCCTTTATTTGTATAGAAATTCCTCATCACTTTTATAAGCATCTATCAAATATCTGTCTGAAGTTCGTTTCTGCTACAGCTATTTCTTTCAAACTTGACACATGCTTCTGCGACCGTTATATCCACCTCTATCATGTCATCTAGTAACAGTTAACGCTCAATCCTCTGGTATATTCAGTAATTTTCGTGCAATATTCAATAACATTGCTAGTGTTGGTAAATCTTTTTAAACTAGAACTGTCGCAAAGCGGACAAATACCCCCCACTAGCACATTGTCACTGAAAAAGTGCTAAAGTTCAAAGTGGCATAATAGTCCAGTCAAAATAGACTTTGACCTGGACAAAATTAGAACAGAATTGAAACGTATGCCATTCTACTCAGGAAGTATCTACCTTTTCACAGAAAAAAATATAAAAGGATCCCTCCGTTGCGATTTGAGTAATTTTGGGTAAAAAAATGGCTATTTTGGTGAAAAATGGGGAAAATTGGAATTTTCTAATATTTGAGAAAGTCTTGAATTTTATGAAGTTTTCAGGTGAGGTAATGTTAGCAAATATGAATTAGATGGATACAAAATTGAAATTTAGCAGAAAAACATAAAAAATGATTTTTTATGATTTTTCTAAATAAAAGGCGGGGGGGTGTCAACTAGGCTGTTGGTGGGATATTAATACCACTCAACATTACATTCTCTATTTGATAAATCCTATTCTAGATAATTTTAATCAACAGAATGGGATAGGATTTAAAAAAACCGTATGAATAAATACCTCTCTTGCGATTTCTGTAATTTTGAAGAAAAATTGGTATTTGGTGAAAAATATGAAAAAAATGGAATATTATATTTTTTGAGAAAGCGTTTATTGTCATAAAGTTTTCATGTGCAAAAATGTTAGTAAATATGAATTAGATGGATACAAAATTAAAATTAAGCAAAAGTCCATAAAAACTGATTTTTTATGATTTTTTTAAGTAAAAGACGGAGACAACGCAGGCTAGCAGGGCGGATATTGATAATATTCGGCATTGAATCCTCTATCGGATAAATCCTATTTTAGATTATTTCAATTAAGCGAATGGGATAGGATTAAAAGAAAAAAAATATTTAAAAAATCTCTCTGTCGCGATTTCTGTAATTTTTGGGGCAAACATTGGTATTTTTGGTGATACAGAATTGATATTTAGAAATAAAAAAAATCATGAAAAGTGGATTTCTATGAATATTTAAGTCAAAGGCGGGGAGGGGGCAACTAGGCTGATGATGGGATACTGATGCAATTCAGCATTGAACTCTCTATTGGATAAATCCTATTTAGATTATTTAAATTAACCGAATGGGACATATTAAAGGGAAACAAGTATAAAAGAATCCCTCTGTACCGATTTCTGTATTTTTGTGTGCAAACATTTGTATTTTTGATATTTTTTGGGGGGTAAGAGCATGTTATGACATGAGTTACATGGATATAACTAGCGAAATTCAGATGAAAAGCATTGATTTTTTTCCTGTTTTTTACGAGAATGGGGGTAAATTGGAATCGGTGGTATTCACAATTACGTAATTATAACATTCTTTATTTTCGGGAAAAACACACATACACACACACACAAAAGCTTTCAAATTATTTTAAGTCAATGATATGATACGATCAAATGCTCTTTTCAGCAATTTCGATCTCGGTCATAAAGAACCATTTGTTGTAATATGTCATGTGATAGTTATCAATTTCTATTATATTGAGAATTTTTTTTAATTATGTGAATTTTAAATATGAAATGTTACAAACATGAATAATTTGTTAACAACAATGATCTGTAGCTGAAAATGAGAAAGTATAGGAGTATAATGATCATTATTGGGAGTGTGTAGCTGGGTTGGAGTATTCGTAGACCTCAGGTGAACGAACCTTCAAAAATCAGCAAATCTAAAGAAAACCCTAAAAGACAAAAAGTCTAGACTTTGTATACCATTTGTCTCTCAATTTTGGTTGATTATGTCGTTTGTCTTTATCGGTTGAGTTTGTCATCATCAGGTAGATTTGAAGCAGGCATGCATATATTTACCATCCTGTGTTAGGCAACAACTATCAATTCAAATTAAGGTTAAAATGATTAAGATTAAAAGCAAGAACCACACGTGGACTCCTGTAATGCTATGAGTTACAAAATTTTAGGAAGGCAGAGGTTTACCACATATTCTGGATAACATAACAGGGGGAATTTAAGGCAGACTGTACATGTAGAACAAAAGAAACCCACAACTAACACCCCCCCCCCCCCCAAAAAAAAAATCCGGACCCTACAGGTCTTTTTCAAATTAACTAACGTATGATATGATGTTGAAATTTTAACATACTAGAATTCTGTTCTGAGATCCTGATTTATCCAATAAATTATTGGCACTATATAAAACTCACAATATTTAGAAAAAATCTATGTCTTTTTGTCAACAGATTGATTTCAGACAGGTTATGCGCTATAAATGATTTTTTCAACCTTTACAGAAACAGTTGAAGATGTTTATATAGATAGAATATGATATATTTATCATTGTCATGGCTCAACTATGGTTCTTTTCCAAATAATTTCTTTGCGGAAAATTTTCGGTATGTCATTTTTGTTCTATTTTGTATACCATGTGTGCAGTGCGCTAAATTTGTGATATTAATTGTAAAAGTGCATCCATTCATTCGTTAAAAACATAATCTGATATTTCAACACAGATTGTTTATAGAAATATTTAAAAGTAAATTGTCTATACATGTATTATGCAATGTAAGACTTTTTATTCAACTAAAAATATTGCCCAAATCGTATACTTGTTGAAATTTTACACAAAAAGCAGAACCCACAGCCAATAATGACAAACTGTTGCATTGTCACTTTTTTCCTAAACGTGGGTATAAAATGGGTAGAGATAGAGACTTTCAATCATGATCACGGCATCAAAGTCTTTCTGTCATAGACAAACCGTTTGTGTAAAAAATATGGAAAAATATTTATGAATGATCAATATTGGAAGTGCATCTGATGGTTTGGAATGGATGTTTTGTCTGCGCTGATACAAAAAACAAGAGTGTCATGGTCATTGTGGCGTATATTGTATACTCCTTCCCTCCCTAGAGACTAAGTTTTAAGGGCGCATAACTCAGGCAAATATCAATGAATCATAAAATCCTTCCTTCATGCACATCTACCAATTGAGTGATAACATTGACCATGTTTCAAAAGGATCCAGCCAGAAACTTAGGAGGAGTTGCGCTCACAAGAAAAGTGGACGGACGGATGGACGGAGAAGATTATGCCAATATACGACTGCCTCCGGCAGCGTAAAAAAACCAGGATAACATGAATAGGTGAACCAATACCAGGAATATTTATCATGTATAATATTCAATCCATTCATTCAATAAAATAATATTAAATGAACATTATCCAATAAATATTTTTAAAAATTGTTTATTAGTACCGATATTCCTATATAAATCCCGACTAGAGGACCCCACCCACACACTCTTCGACAAAATAAATATTTATACATTTGTATATAAAAAGATATAAACATCACAAAAAAGTAAGTTCCATATTTTTATGTTCAGTTTAATTTTGGATTCAGTAAACTAACATTTTCTAATCAAATCGCGTCTAAATAGTCCAAAGCAATAATTCTCTTTTTCAAGAAATGGAAAATAAAATATACCATATTTCAGCAAAATTCCATTTTCTTGCCCAAAAATTACATGCATCGCATAAAAGAGATTTTTCATCATCTTTCTGTGAAGTCTTATCACATTCTATTACTCAAAATAATCTATAATAATTAATTGAACTTATGATCTAAATTAGAATTTATCAAATAAAGATATGCATGCTATATTGGTAAAATATCCCCGCTGCCTCTAAAATCCCCCCCATCTTTTAAAAAAATCATAAAAAAATCAGTTTTTGTTGGTTTTTGCTGAAGTTTGTTTTTATATCCATCTACTTTATATTTGCTTACATTTCTGCACATGAAAAATTCATAAAAATCAACAATTTTTCAAAAAGTAGAAAATTCCAATTTTCCCCATTTTTTAGCAAAATATCCATTTTTGACCCAAAATTACTCGAATCGCAACGGAGGGATTGTTTTATATTTTTTTCTGTGGAAAGGTGGGTACTTCCTGAGTACAATGGCATAAGTTTCATTTCTGTTCTAATTTTGTCCAGGTTGCCCCTGTTTCAGTCTTAGTTTGACTGGACTATAACTCTAAAACTACTGCCTGGATAAAAAAAATTGCAGGTGCACAACTTCATATGATAGGAAACAACCTGCTAAAATTTCAGCAAAATCGGTCAAATACTGTGGGAGGAGAAGAGGACACAAAATTATGTCCACGGACGGACCGACGGACGGACAGACGGACGGACAGACAGACGGACGGACAGATGGACGGACAACCTGAATCCAGTATACCCCCATAACTTTGTTGTGGGGGGTATAATGAAGGTAGTAGGTCGTATACATGTATAGCAGATTCTTTGCCGGGGAGGGGGGGGCAGCTAGATCTATGACAGAAGGTATAAATTCTACAATTGCAGTTTGCTTTATTTTTTCAAGACAAAGCAACGTAGTTGACAGAAAGGTTAAACAAAAAATATCACAAAAGTCATTGTTTGTTAGGCCTGTGTATCGTGAAATCGAAAGAAACGGATTGATCATTTAACTTGTCCAATGTTTATAAAAATACCTGGAACAGATACAAATTAGTTGAATGGATGCCTTAAACCTTTTGAATATTAAAAGAGATACACCTATTAGCTAACAGACATACTGGCCAATTTGTTGGTTTTCAAAATGGCCACCTTGAACAATACTATATATAAGGACAAATTCAATGTAGCTTACGTGGGTTTGGGTTATTCAATAGGATGTTCGGGAACCACCACCACCAACAACTGGTTCGAATAAAACTGCTTCGATACCACATAATTTCTCATATTGCAATACAGTATCATATCTTTTTGAATAGATTGGCATTCTAAAAGGAACTGAAACATGATTAATTTAGTGTGATTTATATAAAAATTGCTAAATAATATGAAAATCCCATAAGTGGAAACTTGGAAATTTTATGTTATCTGACAGAAGAAGCACAATAGCTATGAAACACATAAATACATGCATGCTCTCACATCAACTGTACAAATAAGTCATTTAGGTTATTAGTTTCAATAACCAGATTCTTAGTTATTGCCTTAGAACGAAACAGAAATACTGAAGGACTTGAACCAATGTTGGTCAGGTGAGAAGTAAAAGAGTCTGGGTCCTTTCAATGAGTCATTTCAACTTCCACAATGACTTCCTCGTCGGACTTTAAATGGCGTACACATATTTCTCTAGTAGAATTTAGACAAGAAAGAAGTCACTTGGAATAAGGTCTTAGGAAGGGAACGATTTTAATTCAGACCAATTCATTGCATCTTTGAAGTGTGGACTACTGCATTGTCCAGTAGCAAGCATCAATGCTCTTTTTGTTTGAGGGTATGCAATAACTTTTCTTGTGAATGGTCTATTTCGTTCGGTCTATCAATTTTGCATAGTATTATTCATTTGCCATACCTTTCGCGTGTAAATAATATAACAAGAAAATGTCCAGAAATGTTCCAAAATGCTGCAAGTCTTAAATCTTTAAACTTCTTTGGCTTTGGTTTGGAACCTATCCGATGAGCACTCACACCATGACCTTTCACTTGGATCTATTTGGGACCATAACCTTTGACCCAATGACCTTGACGTTTGATCTACTTTAAGAAAACTTAAAATTCAAAGGGCTTTATTTCATTTTTAAAAGTAATGAAAGTCTTGTATACAGGAGCAAGATACAACAGGAATTTTCAGTCGAAAGATGCTGTATACTGAATCTCCGCGGTGCTGCCTTTGCCATTTGATCATCGCAGTCTGTAAACTTGCGAAACATCCCAAAATGATCGCGATAGATTGTGGAAAAAGTACTATTTGAAATGCCTACTGCATAATACACGCAAACCTTCTTCAGCCCCTTTTCGCCAATCTGATTATCCCAAATTTTTGACATGCCGATGGCATCACCTGGGAGTCCAGATCTGGCTTCATCTCCCAAAGATGCCCCAACCCAGAATTTAACTTAAGAATCTACGGTGCTCATAAAACAAATTAAGCTTTTACCGCTGTTCCCTTTTAAAGGGACATTTCATTCCAATTTCAATTTTTTAAAGTATGTCTTGATGCCAAGATTGGTTATTCTAATGAGTATAAATACTATTAGTTTTTTTTAAGTTGTTGCCAATAAGCGAGAAACACGCATTTAAAGTTGAGACATAATCGATAAATTGCATATAAATCCGAACTGTTGTCCACAACAATTTGTTCAATTTTAACACAAAAATATAGATTTCTCGTAAACGGCGCAATATTTTGGCTTGAAATTTTCAGAATTTTCATAAGGAAATATGCTCTTTCGGAAAAAAATAAAAGTAAAATTTATGACAAAAAATTCTGAAATGTCACTTTAAAGTTGTGCACAAAATTACAGCGCATTACTCTTCTTTTGATGAAAGCTTGCTTCTGTAACAGTAAACAACGCTTTAAAATTTCTTATCATGTTAGTATTCGTAACAATACTGAATATATCTTCGTATCTAAACAAAAAAAACTGTATTTAACTTAGAAAAAAACATTGTTGTTTGTGATGAATGAAGTTTTATTACCATTTATAAGGAAATCATCTGGAAAATGTATAGTATTATCAGTATTCTCCCGTTCGTTTTGTGAATAATGTAATTTTAATCAGCGAATACAATAACTGCACACGTAATGAAAAGAACGCCTACAAAAGAAAAACAACAACAACAACAACAACATTACTATAATCAAATCAGACTATTGCGGCAAATTGGGAAAGGACAATTATGAAGGCATTAATTTTAAGATCATTGTATCTTTTTTATATGCAGTTTACCTATGTAAGTAATATTATCCATAATTTATCTTTTGAATTATAAAACATGCATCATATTTAAGTAGAAACATGTAATTCTAGACATTCAAACACTTTCGATGCCCCCGTATCAAAAGATCCGGGGTACACGTATATTGTTTTACTCGTATCTGTCTCACTCTGTCTGCCCAATTTTCTTAATATTCATAAGCATGCAAATAAGCTCTGTGTAAGAAATGTCTTAACTAGACAGCCCTGTCTGTCTGGAAGCGCGCCACAGGCCTGAATTGTTTGTCTTGTTGAATGCAATTTAAAATGTTCAGGCTGCACTAACAAGCAAATGCAACTCATTTTACATCAATGATTTAACTTCACCAACATTTATTTAAGTTTTGACATAATTGATTGTTATTTGTGGATGTAAAGAGGGCGAAAACAACTATCTTGTTTAATTCAAAGTCACATAACTCTGGATTTAAGACTCAGATCAAGCTGAAAATTACAAACAGTAAGATTCTATTAAGTTTTGTATTAATTGGTTAATACTTATGGTTGTTATACAGAAATTAAAGCAGAAAATGGCAATTTTGTGAAATTCAAGGGCACATAACTCATGATGTAAAGATCAGATCAAGCTAAAAATTACATTCTGGCAAGATCTTATAGTGAAGGAAAGTCTATCCGAGTTAGGTCTTGATTGGTCAGTACTCGAAGTTGCTATAGTGAAAACAAAATAAAGGTAAAGCCGAAATACAATTTTGTCTATTTCAAGGGCACGTAACTCATGATTTATAATTGAGATCAAGCTGAAAATTATACCCATACTAGACGTAATGGCCACCAACAGTCTGTCCAAGTTTGTCTTCATGGGTCAATATACGTAGTTGCTAGAGTGAAAACAAAGTCAAAATAGAGCCGAAAATGGCAATTTTGTCAATTTCAAGGGCACAAATTTCATAATGTAAAATTCAGATCAAGATGAAAATTATACCCAGGCAAGTAATATTAACCATAATTCTGTCAAAGTTTTGTCCTGATTGGTCAATATTTGTAGTTGCTAGAGTGAAAATAAGGTCACAACAGCCATTTTTGACTTACAAGGACGGATAACTCCATACTCTATTCTTCAATCAAAATTCTGTGTAACATCTGAGAGAGGATAACCCAATGATCATTCATGTGAAGTTTGATTGAAATCCATCCAGTAGTTTTTGAGTAGAAGACTTTTAAAGAAAACGTTTACGGACGGACGGATACACGAACGCACGGACGGACGCACACACGACGGACACATCACCATTACAATAGCCCGCTGGCCTGACGGCCAGTGGATGTAATAAATTACCATTTCAAACTAAACAGTATGCTTAATTACTATAATGATTTTATTTCATTTTTTTAGATTACTTGATGCAAATGCTGAAACTTCTATAAGAGAAAAGTTGCCATGGAAACAACAATGTTATTTGCTTATCAGACACTTTAAAGTTGAACAACAACCAGAATTTATTAGCATGCACCTTCTTCAAGTTCAAGAAAATACAAAGGGATTTCATTTTTGGCCTATAACATGATAATACCATACTCCATACAGCATGTATTTTGTTCAGCTTATTACCTCCCTTTATGGACATATCTGTTGTGATTTATTCCATGTATATGCTGTGTATGATAAATCATTTTACTTGAATTGTATTTTTATGCATTTGGTTCATATATGCAGTGCATTCTTTGGATAGAAAGAAGTAAAGCCACATATATTTTAAACATTTTAGAGCCTTCAACCAGATTTCAACAACCCAAAACCTATCAAATGTCAAATGCACATTCTGAGGTATAGCTACTCTGCAGAGTGGATATCATTGCATTTTTGTTCTCTCTTTGGACAGGTCTTTCAAGATATATAGGTGTCCCTTTGTCCATTTTAGTGGTAACCCCAACCATATCTGGCCCAAGGACTAACAGAATATAGTATGTGGATGAGCTATGAT
The DNA here is from genome assembly GCA_963680895.1 of Fragum sueziense. Lineage (NCBI taxonomy): Eukaryota > Metazoa > Mollusca > Bivalvia > Cardiida > Cardiidae > Fragum > Fragum sueziense. The sequence goes on from OY804606.1 coordinate 1,121,714, forward strand.
TAAGGCAAGGTTTGCACCAAAACTATGTCAATATGCACTACTTTTTATGCTAGTCAAGGGATTTTCATGTGCAAATGCAAGTCATTGTGACCAACTTGGATACATTTAATTCACTATTCTTTTGTGTCTAGAACATGAGAGATTATATGTGTGTCTTGTTTAAATAACTTTAGACACTATTTTATCCTACTACAACCAGCTGTTGGGATATTCTGTTCAATTTATGACATAATTTATAAATATGTAACAGTACACGAAATGAAGGTAACAAGGTAACGTAAATTACATGATACATTTATACAACTGTTGTTTTGCTCTAACCTAAAGCTTCAAGTAAAAAGTTGGTATTCAAGTTATTTACTGTTGTTTTGATGATTTATGGCTAAATATTAGTAGATAAGGGAATAAATGAAGCTAATATGCTAATATCAAGGTAATGTAAACTACATAATACATTTATACAACCTTGTGTTTTGCTCTTACAAAAAGTTTTCAAGTAAATAAATTGATAACCAGACCATGCACCGTTGTGTTTTAATGACATGTGACCAAATAATAGAAGTTAAGTGAATAAATGAAGCTAATGAGCTAACGTAAACTACATATACATTTATATAACTCTTGTTGTGCTCACACCAAAAGATTCAAGTGAATAAATTGATAACAAGACCATTCACTATTGTGTTTGTATTTGAATGACATATTTCCAAATAATAATGTATAAGTGTTTAAATGATTTATGGCCACAAAATATTGGATAAGTGAATAAACGAAGGTATTGTGCTAATATTAAGAGGAAACAATATGCATCAATACGCTATGATAAACTGATTATCGATAACGACGTATACAGGTACAATGAAAGCGAAAAGTCAATCGAGCGCATCGGTACCTCACGACCTAGAAAGCAGACGATTGGACGGCGCACGGGTGAAAATCGAGCACGTGTTGGCGATGAAAATAGAACTTACGGCGGGAATTTCGCGGGAAGTTATGACAGCCAATCAGACAGCGAGTCGGTGGCGCTAGGAGGCGGAGTCGAATAGGATAGTGGTCAAGGCCCGTTACTTAAAATAACTCTGAACACGTGGAATATCGGCGGATTAAATAGGTTATGTTATGATGTTTCTTTTTTGAATTTTCTTAAATCTTTCGATTTGATCGGTTTATTAGAAACATGGAGTAATATAAATGGACAGTTTAGTGAACTTTTAGAAGGATATGACTGTTTTGACTTCGTAAGAAAAAAGAATGACAGAGCTTTTAGAAATAGTGGCGGGGTAGCTGTATTTATCAAAAAAACATTGTTGGAAAATAATTTCATAAAACGCATCTGCAATAATTTTATCGATTGTGTAGTATTATATATCAAAAGTAGCACTGAATGCAACATACAAGATATTATACTTTATATTACTTATGTGTCTCCTGAGGGTTCTACAGTATATAGAAATCGTGAAGATAATTGCGGGATTTCTTATATTGATGAAAACCTCAATATTATCAAGGATTTATATCCAAATTGCTTACTTTATCTTGCAGGCGATTTCAATGCCAGAACTAAAAATTTACTGGACTTTATTCCAGACGATAACATTAATGCAGTCTTTAACATGGAATTAGACTATAATGGAGATAATTTTGAAATACCGCGAAATAATAAAGACCAGTCTATTAACAAGTTTGGTAAGGATCTTGTAAACCTATGTTGTACCCACGATGTTCACATTCTTAATGGTCGTTTACATGATGATAAAGATGGAGATTTTACATATATAGCTCATAATGGTGCAAGTACTATTGATTATCATATTGTATCTACAGATCTTTTTGAATATATTTCAGAGTTTGAGGTGACTCAATGGGATGACTCGGACCACTTTCCAATCACTTCTTGTGTAACAATGCCACGTAAACAACAACAACAACAACAACAACAACAACAACATACCAACAACAATGTGAATTACGTACAACAAAATGAACAAGTACTACAAGATAATGAATGTATAGAATTTTCAAACTTTAGATGGAACGATCAAGGTAAAACACGTTTTTTGGAAATTTTCTCAAACATTTTTAACGAGAGAAAAGACGAAATCATCCAAAATTTAAATGTAAGCGTTAATACAGCTGTTGAAAATTTCTTAAAAGTGTTTACAGATTCTGCTAAAGCTGCCAATTTTTCATCAAACCAAAAACCACGAAAGGAAAATGAAAATAGAAATCAACCTTGGTGGAATTATCATTGTGAAATAGCAAAGCAAGTCAAATATTCATGTCTCAGAAGATTCCGATGGACAAATTCTGAAAATGATTTTTCTTCATATGTCACTTCAAAAAAAGAATTTAAACGTATTTGTGAACGTGAAAAGTTAACTTACCAATCAGAGATGAAAAATAGACTTTTACATAGCCGTAACAATCCTAACAGTTTTTGGAAAATAATTAAACAAAATCGACTACATGTTAATGTATCGAAACCAAACATAAACCCAAATACATGGAACGACTACTTTAGCACATTACTGTTCAAAGAAAATCAGTTACCAATTCCGCGTGAAAATCAAATGAATAACCAGGAATATAATAACATTTTGAACAGTTTTATTACTGAAAATGATATTGCAAATTCAATACAGAAACTCAAATCGGGAAAGGCTCACGGTATCGACGGAATAGGAGCCGAATTTTATAAAAATACACAAAATATAATACTACCTTTAATCACTTTAATTTTTGACAAAGTTTTTAACGATGGATATTTCCCATTAAGTTGGCGAGAAAGTCTTATTGTTCCAGTACATAAGTCGGGATCAAAAGATGACCCATCCAATTATAGAGGTATTTCTCTACTGAATACTTTCTACAAGATATTTTCTAATATAATGTTTAAAAAGCTTAGTAAATGGACTACTGAATTCAACATTTTAGACGAATCTCAAGCAGGATTCAGACCCGGTTACTCAACTATAGACAACATTTTCATTTTACAAAGCATGATTCAAAAATACTTGTCAAAACCCGGTGGTAGATTTTACGTACTTTATGTTGATTTTGAGAAAGCTTTTGACGGACTGCCACACCAAAAATTATTTGATACTTTGCAGAAAATAGGCATACAAGGAAAACTCTATGATATACTTGCATCAATGTACACAAATATGACATGCCGAGTTCGAACTGGTAATAATATAGCTTCAAAATCGCTGAAATGTAACGTAGGTACAAAACAAGGGGACATAACAAGTTCTATAATCTTTAATCTCTATATAAATGAGTTATCGCGCTTTTTCAGTAGTAAGGGCCATAGAGGAATTTTTATAACTCAGGAAATACCCGATATTGTATGTATTTTGTATGCTGATGATGTCGCAAATTGCTCTGATAGTGTAATTGAACTACAACGACAATTAGATAGTCTATCCGAATTTTGTAATGTATATGGGATGAAAGTTAACGTAAAGAAAACGGAAATTGTTGTATTCCGTAATGGTGGACCCCTGAGAACAAATGAACATTGGACATTTAATGGAAATGCTGTTAAAGTAGCATCATTTTATAAGTATATGGGACTTCTATTCACGCCAAAACTTTCATGGTCAAAATCATTATCTAAATTAACTAACCAGGCACAAAAATCAATAAACGTTATCAACTCATATCAAAGAAATGTAGGAAAATTCAATTTAGAAGAATATTTTAAACTTTTTGATTCAATGGTGAAGCCTATCCTTTTATATGGAAGCCAGATATGGGGAGTTGAATATACAGATGCCGTTGAACAAGTTCAAGCACAATATTGTAAGCGTTTTTTGGGTGTAAATCGATCTGTAAATGACGCGGTTGCTTTAGGAGAATGTGGTAGATTACCACTTTGTTGTGATTATTATTTCAATGCAATCAAGTATTTATGTAAACTTTTTTCTATGCCTGCGCATAGATATCCAAGAAATTGTTTTATAATGTTGAAAAGATTAGATGAAATAAATAGAATTAATTGGGTGACCAGTGTCAAACATTTACTTTATAGATATGGATATGGTATAGTATGGATAAGTCAAGAGATAGGTGATAGTAATTTGTTTTTAAATAATTTCAAACAGCGATTAAGAGATTGTTACACACAGGATTGGAGAAGGAGAGTGGACGAGTCACCCCGATGCGACACCTACAAACATTTCAAAACCTTGTTAAACCCAGAAAGGTATTTGTCTATTAATCTACCATTTTGTTTTATAAAAGCCGTCGCGAAATTTAGATGCAGCAGTCATAACTTTGCCATAGAAAAGGGACGTCACGAGAATTTACCCAGACATGACCGAATCTGTAAATATTGCTTTGACCAGTTTAATGTCAGAATTATAGACGATGAGTACCATGTATTCTTTATTTGTTTAAACTTTGAAGAAGAACGCAATTCTCTCCTTTATTCATGGTATTCAGGAAATAATGAACGTGAAGGCTTTTATAATCTAATGAAAACAGAAAATATGTTAAAAATTCGAAAACTTGCAAATTATATATATGTCTTATTGAATGCATATAATTCAAAAACATAAAGCAGTTATTGAATGAGCTGGGGCAGAGTTGTTGTAAATACATATGAATCCATGAGTATTTACATCAATTCTGTATCATCTCTTTAATATAATATTTATGATATCTAATACGATTGCGATTGTGATAAAAATCGAGTACCATGTGAAACAAATCAAGTTAAAAGTGCAAGACTATTGTAAATGCATATGAAGCTCTTATACACATACAATAGTATTGCACCAACTTATCATTTTTCGTATCTAGAATGTATATAATAGGGACAACACAACTCTGTGATGTAAATATTGTTAATTTGTAATATTGTATTATGGGCCGGTGGCCTTTCTTTACATAATAAAATATTCGTTCGTTCGTTCGTTCATTAAGGTAACGTAAATTACATTATATGTGTATAAAACCTTTGTTTTTCTCTTGTAAAAAGCGTCTAGAAAAGATATTGATAGACAAGTCATTTATCGTTGTGTTTGAATGACATATTTCCAAATAATAGTGGATAAGTGAATAAATGAAGCAATTATCCCATAATGTAACGTAAGTTACACAAACGTGTCAACTGAAATGGTAGAAATATGACTTATCTTTATTGCTCTACATTCTAAGAGCACCAGTAAGTGTATTAAAGATATTTTACCTGAAAAATTATCAGTTTTCATAGGAATTTATAACCCTTACATTGATTATTAGGTAATTTCCGCCATCTTGGCGGCCATCTTGAATTTCTCAAAATGCTAAAGGGTGACACGATGGCACCCGTCGGAATCTTTAACAGTAGGATGTCTACATCAAGAATCAGCAAAGAAAAAACTTTATACTCCACTGCAAGGTGTAAGTGGATATCTGCCGGACTATACTGAGTATATAAACTATAAATCTTTTCATCCATCCATCCATTTAACCATTACCGTTCAGCCGTTAGCATCTATTATTCCATTCATTTAGTTCCCACATGTTCTATCAATCAAAATGGTTAACCGTTCGCTCCATCTACCCTGTTAAAGGCATCATCTAAGTTCAACCCTTTTCTCCAACGACTTATCTCTATCGTGGTTTTCCATGTTACTCGCTTACAGCCATGTTACAGGTGTAGATCGTATCCTATCTACAGACGTGAAATAGGCATAATTGGTTATTTGGGTAATATTTGAATACATGTGGATGTTATGAGGTTATTTAACATGTCTTTGTACAATACTGAATTCTATTGGATGAGTACTTTGCAGAACGAGGCTATTTTTGGACGAGTATTTGCCGTACCAATCCCTTCAGTCTTTACTTTATATCTTTAACAGTGTTTGGAAACGGGAATTCATACTTCCCGCCTCATGGCGGGAAGCTATTGTCATTCCAGTACCCAAACCTGGTAAAGATTCTGATGATCCTTCAAATTATCGTCCTATAGCCTTAACAAGCTTTGTTTGTAAGACCATCGAAAGAATGGTCAATGACCGTCTGGTTTCTTTAAAAAACTTATTAGATAATAATTACGTCAGCCCAAAGTGGCTTTCATAAACAAAGAAGCACTTTTGATCATTTAGTTCGCTTCGAGACTTTTATACGAGAAGCATTTATTAAGAAAGAACATGTTGTTACTTTCAGTCTTTTTTTTATTTGGAGAGTGCAAATGATACCACATAGAAGTATGGATTTATGAATGACTTCTATGATTTCGATATTCGAGGTCGCCTTGCGTATTTCATTTCTGTGTTTTTGGATGAACGGTAACTTATAGTCAGGGTTGGAGATACACTCTCTTATCCTTACGAACAGGAGATGGGTGTACCCCAGGGTTGTATTATTTCGGTCTACGTGGCAACGAAGGGGCAGACAAAGCAACCAAGGAGGCGTTGTCACTGGATATTTTACCTCTTAAAGTCCATTTTACTGATTTTAAACCCCTAATAAATAGTTTTATTCCTAATGTATGACAAAATTGCTGGAGCGACGATGCCAACCATCAAAATAAATTGTTTTCCATAAAACCTGCACTTGGTGAATGGCTGCCAGGTCTTCGATCTGACCGCCGCGCCCAACTTCGAATTGGTCACACACATTTGACCCATACGTAATTATTAAAGAACGAGGAAAAACCTCAATGTATTCCTTGTAACGAGGCACTAACTGTTCAGCATCTACTCATTGATTGTGTAGACTTAGCCACCATAAGAAACAGGCACTTTAACGCCGATAGTTTGAAAACAGTAAACAAATGTATTTGAAACTGTAAGGCCTGAATTAATTTTTAACCTTCTGAAAGAGTACAATCTCTTTAAAAAGATTTAGCTGTAATATTCGATCTGTGATATTTTATATGTTTCATGGGTTTTCCGGTCGGGTGGGCTCGGCCATATTTGTCCTCCGATCTGGTAGGAGCCCATGTCCATTCGTGCTCACGTCGGATTATTCATGGTTAATTGTCATACTATATTTTGTATGGTATTCATATCTTTTATACTTCAGTTATTTTTCATACGTTATATGCCCTATGAATTTTCCGGTCGAGTGAACTCGGACATGGGTGTTCTCTGATCTGGGAGAAGTTCATGTCCTTTCGTGCTCATGTCGGACTATTCATGGTTTATTTCTATATTTTCCTCTGTATGGTATTTTTTCTGTTTTGTTTCAGTTACGTTTGATTAATGTTTAGATTATCTGTGGATTTTCCGGTCGGGTTGACTCGGACATGGGTATCCTCTGATCTGGGAGGAGCCCATGTCTTTTCGTGCTCACGTCGAGTTATATAGACTCTATGGTGTATCGTTCTGTTGCTTAGAATTTTATCTGTGATATACTATCGCATTTTTATCATTTACCTCTAGATGTTTATGTAACTAATACATAATATTATTTCTTTACATATTTGTAGTGAGGTATAATTAAGGTTAGTGCGCCCAATATGACCTTAGTTGTCGACGGGCCATAAAACTCCTTTCAGTCATTCTTTTCTAGTTATGCTCCGGACAAGGTTTGGTTTACGACCCGACCGACCGACCAACCGACAGACCGACAGACACTTGCAAAACAATATACCCCCATTTTCTTCGAAATGGGGCATAATAAATGAGTCAGGATATAGAAAGGGGGCCCAAAACACTCGGCATCACATTGTTTCAAGATAAGGTAACGCTTCGATACAGGTTTGTCAGGACTTTCAGCGTTTTCTTACAGATGCTACTGGCCACAATACTTTCAATGAGCCAGGATCTGGAAAAACGCCCTGTTGTATATGCCACGGACAAAACAATTGAGCCAGGATCTGGAAAAACGTCCCTTAAGGCTTTTGAGCCCAACATAGATCCAGATCAGCCTGTGCATACGCACAGTCTGATCAGGATCCATGTTGTTCTCTAATAGCTCCTTCGTGACCTGTAGCAACTTAAAAAGAGCAGCATGGATGCATATTGGACTGCATCTTACAATAGACTGATCTTGAAACTCAAATTTTAAAAATGCTATAAGGGACGTTTTTCCAGATCCCGGCTCATTTGTTTTATCATTTTAGTAGGCATCTGGATAACCACCAGAGCGACGTATTATAAGACATAAGATGGGGTTAGACAATTTTCAATCTAATTATCTGTGGCTCAGACAAATACGCAGACGCACCGTACTTTTAGTACCGTGTTTTATCATTTCAGTACGGAAGTGAGTGTTACTGTAGTGACACCTACGACCGGTACGGACCATCTACCAACTGTAACATGCAATGTGCTGGTAACCAGGAACAAATCTGCGGAGGAAACTTGGCGCTAAGTGTGTATAAATCCGGCTGATATATACACTTGTTTGAATTTTCTTATTTTACTGCATAGACATGGTCTAGGTGATTATTTAAGGCCGGTGTAATGAAGTAAAGTGACTCCCTATAGTAGAACGACTCCCCGGTCATTCTACTATATAGCAGAGTGACCCCCCTTACGTGAAGTAAAGTGACCCCTCATATTGCAGACTGACCCCCTATAGCAAAGTGACTCCCCAAATAGAGAACATAATGGTATGCTTATATCATATATGATATAATTGTACGTGCCCCGTTTCGTATAAAGGGACCATCTGGATAGTTTTGAACCCAGTAAGACTGCGCTGACTGCCACCTAGGGTCGCAAGCAAAATTTTACTTCAAAATGATGTCAATCTTAAATGTTTTTTCTACAACTAATATTTTCATTTCAAAGCTGGGAAATCATATCGGCCACGACTACGTCATTTTTTCTCCATAATTATTTGGTTTCTGGACTTCCCTGGCAGCCCTTTTCATGTAATAGGGTAAAAAATATATACAGACAGGAAAAAGAGAATTGTTTCGATGATCACCCTTTATGCTAATCATGTAGGCTGCAGGCATATGCCTAAAGGGGTTAGCTTTAAGGGCAACATTTTATTTGATTGTCATTGTTTTTAACCTTTTCCAAGGAACAACCTTTGCCACAAATGGGTTAACCCATTACCAGGCGGAACATTTTAAGACCGGTGTAAATTCAAAGACGGTGCAGACGACAATTTTAAAGTGACATTTCACGATTATTTTTACATAAATTTTACTTTTATTCTGTCTGAAAGAGCATGTTTTCTTATGAAAATCCTGAAAATTTCGAGCCAAAATATTGAACCGTTTACGAGAAATATATATTTTTGTGCTTAAATTAAACAAATTGTTGTGGACAACAGTTCAGATTTATATAGAATTTGTCATTTCTTTCTCAACTTTGAAGGCGTATTTTTCGCTTATAGATAACAACTTCAAAAAACTGGTAGCGTTTCTAAGCATTAGAATAAACAATCTTTGCATCAAGACATACTTATAAAAATGAAATAAATGTGAAATGTCACTTTAAGTGAATGAAATGTTACTTCTTTTGGTCTTTTTGAGTAGATTTAACATTGTGTGAAATGACGAAATTGCAAGCAATTACTTCATTTTCCTCAATGTTTTTCCAGGCATGTTCTTGTGATGGGTTCAAAAGGCGTCACTTTGCAGTATTGTGATAACAGTTTATCATCAAGTTGTGCACTAATGGGTTAGTATGGTAATAAATAGTCCCCTAATGTGTTAACAATTAGACTAACCCAGCGCGGGGTCAGAATTTACAACCCACCGTGATGTAAGAAGTAAATGTGGAAGTGGAAGGACCGTGTTCGCTCTCTCTTTCCCATAAGCCAATCATATCTCGATTCAAAGAATCAAGCCTCTCCAACAAAGGAAAGGGTTTACGTTTCATTGAATACGCCAAACTTTTGGCATAGTGCGTTATAACTTTAACTATAACTTAATCAGCGATACGTTTGAAATAAAAATAAAAACATAACAGAGACCTTTGAACTTTCCGAAAAGGTCTTGAATACCAAAAGTTTGTGACTCGGCCGAGATCTGTATATCATCGTTTTCCTTCAAAACCTCGTAAACCCAGATGTAGTTTCGCGATTATAAACGATATTGATGGACCAACAACACGTGCAGATCCAGACATTTTCCCAGAAGGACCTATACTGGTGTCAGTCTAAGCATAACATCATTTGCATTAACCCATTACCAAACGACAATATTTTAGACTTTATTATCATGTGAAATGTTATGGGAAATGGAGAAGTTGCTTGTCACAAGCAATATCTTCATTTTCCACTATGTTTTCCAAAGCCATTAACACGTGTGGAGTCAGAAAGAGTCATTGTGTGGTAATGGGTTAAGGAATATGAAAATATGGTACATAGATGTGTTAGCGCATGACCCCCCCCCCCCCCCCCCCCCCCCCTAAAAAACAACAAAACACGCCGATGGCTATTCTTTTCACCAAATTCAAGGGTGGGGCCCAGAGTTCCCTGCTTGATACACAATGTACGTAGAAAACAGGAATATTAATCACCTGCAAATGAAACATTTTCATGGTCAGCTCTTTGTTGATTGGATTCAGCCAAGTTCAATTCCTACTTAAACATTTATGATTAAAGCTGGTAGCAAAAGACGCTTCAAATTTAATTCATCATTATTAAAAGGAATAAATCAACATAATATTATTATATGTAAAATGAAAAAGAGGGGAAGACGCAATGTCACACTAGTTAACATATCATTACACAATATCATCACGTACTTAACTTGATGACGATTCTTGTTTAATGTAAAAAAAGAGGGGAGTCAGTTTACTATAGAGGGGAGTCATTCTACTATAGCATGAATGTGAATTTTTATAGTAAAGTGACCGGGGAGTCACTCTGCTATATAGTACTATGACCGGGGAGTCACTCTACTATATAGCAGTGCGACCGGGGAGTCGGTCTACTATATAGTAGAACGACCGGGGAGTCACTCTACTATAGGGGGTCACTTTACTTCATTACATCACCCGAATGATTTTTCGATATGGACATGTGGGAGGCTAACAATGTACAACATTTTCGACATATTGGTATAAAACTGACTGATTTGTAAGTCAATAATTGACGTTAACATTGCAGGTTATATCTTTTACATATTTTCACCTTTGCGAGCAAAGATATTACAAAATTCACCGTATTTGTATATCAGTATAATTCTAATTACTGACCGCCCCTGATCACGTGAGTATCCGATAAACCACGGTCCATAGAAATGCTGGAATGCACAAAAACCGAGACGTACTTAGAATGTCGATATTTTATCTACATGTATTATACGTAATCGGAAAGCTTCTGTAGTTACCGGAACACAAATCAAATCCGGCACTTAACATATTCCCATGTGAACGTCTTTGTTGAAAGCATCCTACGAAATACTCATACGTTTCGGTATTTCTGTGGACCTGATAGACTGAGTAACTACCCCTAGAAGACTACGGGGCACCAGTTTAAGGACCCGATGAATTAGTTTTATTCTTTGTGCATGTAATAACAGTTGTCCAAACGCCCTAGCTGAATCGGTTAGACGCTCGAAATTAAAAGTAATTATGGTATTTTACGGTGAGGGTTCAATACCCACTCTCGCCTGTTTCGACTTTCTCTCAAATACTTTTTTGAAAGGAACTTTTGTCGTTTGTTATCAATTTAGTTTGGTATCCAATCTGATTTCTTTTTGTGTGTTTATTTTTCTTATATGGTTTACAATTACAGCGTTTAATATTTTTTCTATCATTTTCTTTTGATAATGATAAAAATTATACATGATTTTTACACGAAAACAGCCTGATTTGACAGAATGCCAATAGATGGCTGAGAAAAACGTTCCCCAACAAAGGGAATTAATTCACTGTAAGATCTAACGACTGCTTCGGACAGCATGAGCCGACAGTGGCCAGGATTATTTTTTTGGCTGTATCCATTTGAAGTTGAACTTGACAATTTGTTTAAGATATGATAAAAAAAAAAACACTTTCATCTCGCGAAGAGCATGACTATTATGACCTTATTATGAAGTTGCTGTAAATTTTTAGATAAATCGTACTATCTGTAATTCTTAAGTCAATACAATACAATTATTGCATTGTATTAAATATTTAAAACTCTACACCAAACAATGAAACAAGTGAAAAAAAAGGAAAATAGAATTGATTTAAAGAAGAACATGTCAGTAACGTGATTGAAATACCCATCACTTTGAAGTAAAGTAATACACAAATTTTTAGAAATAGAAATAGTGGTAGGAGCCCATGTCCATTCGTGCTCACGTCGGATTATTCATGGTCAATTGTTATACTTTATTTTGTATGGTATTTTTTTATCTTTTATACTTCAGTTATTTTTCATACGTTATATGCCCTGTAACCCAAGTTCTGCAGTAGCTGTCCTGACGTGGTACCAACCCATGTAAATTCATCAAAAATGATTCTTATAACAATGTATCGACACAAGCAGTTCTACAAGTCTCTGTCGAAGTAATGTGGAATTACGAAAAGCGGACTTGTGTCTTCTCTACTCTTATCTCGTGTGGTCTGCAAGTCGGTCGATCGATCGACTGCAAGATCAAAAGTGGTACACTGAGCGAAATGCGTAGTACGTGCTAGTCGTCAAAATCAGTGGAGTATGAAACATTACAGGGTTGACTGTAAGTGTGTTCACAGTAGACCACTTACAAAGTTTACAAAGTTTAAAGCACTTAAGATTTCAAAAATGCATGCTTTGAGTGTCGCTAGAATGTGGTGTACTGAGAAATCAGCAAAAAAGGAGAGCAGTAATTCTAATCCTCAAACTGCATGGTATGACAGACCAAATGCGCTTTCTGGAGACTATAGGTACAAGGGTGTGTTTAATTGCTGAAATAGTGAAAAGACAAAGTTATTTGAAAGAAGGAAGAGCCTCAAAATAAACAATACCTTAAAGATTCACCCCTTGGGAAAGTGAGTGTATCACTAGCGTTGAGTGAATCTCTGGTGCACTAGACGTAAACAGTTCTTGTTACGTCTTGTGTAAAGATTTAATTGGATTAATAACTGCTTAAAATCACGTGGCAAGACTGTCGTGTGGTTTAATACTATCGTTGTACTGCATAATTTCGCTCACCAAACAAAAAGCAGCGACAGCTCACCCATTTACAAGCACCAACCCATTTTTATGGGTTCCTGTCTTTTCCTTCACAAAAAAACCTCTTCAAAATGGTGAGTCAAGTACAAAGTTATTTTATTCCTGTATCAAATGCATTAAAGCAATCATCAGATACACTTTATCATTGATTATTATATTTCACCAGAAATATTATCTCAAAAACTTTTGGTGCTCAGCAAACTTTAAGTAATACATATATAGTTAGTTCTAGGCCAGTCGCCTTACAGTTTACTTTAAAAACTGCTGGTTCGATGTTTGTAATGGTTTACTATAGATGTCTCAAAATGAGTGGTCGATGAAAAAGGGATATTTCATTTACAAAGGGATGTCATTTCTGTGATGTTCTTGTATATAACGAATAATGAATTGGTTGGAACTAAATAGAGGGTCTTGCCCCTGCAAAAGTATAAAGTTGCTTGTGTTAAGTATTGTTAAGACCTGTAGCTTTTTCTACGCGTATGAACGTTTATTGCCAAAAAATTCTTTGTTAAAATAGGCTAGGTTTGCCGTTTTGTTTTGATAAACCCCTGGTGTTTTTATAAAATCTCGTAACTATGGTGTAAAAGAAGCCAAAAGTACGGGTTTTTATAACAACACTGTCGAAATGTTTTTGTTTATGCGTAATTACGTCACCATTTACTGGAAAAAATCGTCCCTATTAACGTCTACAATTCCGTAACTATTCACAAACCATCACAATTTTTGATTAGTTCAAAATTTCAAGGGGTTAAAAACGACATAATCGGGTTCAAATAGTTTGACAAATCTTTAGAGAAATTCGAAAATAACTTTTTATCCGCATTTTTTCGACTTTTGTTTGGAAGAGAGTTGAACAGAAGTAGCTCTTAAGTGGCATTTCACTAATGGGTGCGCTGCACATAGTACATTAAGAAATTAAAATTGTATAACTTTTCCTTTTGAAATATCTATTATCACTCCAGGAATAGCCTATTTACGCATGAAGAAATTCTGTATAATTGACTTTAAGTGCCTTTGTTCGAATGGGTTAAGTGCCTTTGTTCGAATGGGTTAAATCAAGTTTACATAGAGAGAGTTTCGGACGTTCAGAAATTGTGCGGATGATGAAGATAAAAATTCTCGTAAATTTAACCATTATTAGCCAAATCTATGGCGCCAATTTCACAATGTTTATGAAAGATTCAAACTTCAACGAAATGAGATGCTCCTCGAGTGCATCAACCGAAAAGACCGCGATCAGAAGCGAGTTACAATGTGCATATGTTTGTATGAGAGAAGCTACTTGTTGGAGCGTATTTTACTCGGATACAACTAGCCAATGCTTTGGATGCACCACTAAAATGACGTCAAACTCCGGCCTCGTACCCATGACGGGGAGTCACTATTACTACAGTAAGTATTTTGTTTACATCTTTCTATCATTCAAGTATTTGAGTTAAGTGCTGTATAGGTCTCCAACGATATTGTGATGTTTATAAACAAACCTTTAACCTATAAAAACATGTTATTGTAGAGACGCACGAGCAAATCGTCTTGTAAATATTACATCAAAATACTAATTATCATCGATATGGTTTCGTTTTGATCTGTATAATCTATAATTAGTAAATTGATATATTTTTATTGTTTGGCGGGAATCTGAAAATCGTGGGAGCACTATACACTGGTAAATAGATGTTCTCTTTTTGTCTCTATGTTTACCAAAGACTTTTCTATTAGGAAAGGCAAAAATCATGTCTTGTTTAGAAAAGGGTTAAATCGAAATCGGGGTTATCGCGAACCTTAGATTAAAATATTCTGCCTAAATATTTTATAATATGCTTTTTGCACCCCTAAAATCTATCATATCACCACCATTTTTGCCGTTTGAAACAGCTTTTAAATAGGAACAGTCCAATTTTTGGCTGTTTGGGAAAGGGTTAGATAAGTGCGGATTGTACAGGCCTACAGGTACCGGTGCTTATCACACTTTTTATTTTTATTGCTTTTTTTTTGTTTTGTTTTGGGTTTTTTTCACATAATCATTAAAATGTTATCGTCGCTTTTCAATGAAAACCTCGTAACTGCATCTTATTTCAAGCTGCAGATACGAGGTTTTCCTTGAAAAGCAGCGTTATTGTCATTCTAGTGGTGCCTACTCCAGAATATATCGGGTGCTATGCAGACGATGTAAGTGGTGGTCCGCGTGCAATGGGCAACCCGGTTTTAGAATCGCCGTCGATGACGGTTGAGTTATGCTCGGACCTCTGTCTGGAGAATGGGACACTCTATTTCGGAGTACAGGTAAGTAGATTGTTCGTCCGTTTTTCAATTATGGTGATTTGCCCAGTTTTCGTGGAGGCGCCCAAATTCGTGGTATTCCGAATAATCTTACGCCATTCTAAACATGCTACGTTCACACGCTAGAATTTTGTCAACATACACCCCACCCGCCATCTTAATTCGCTTCAATGAAAGTAAACTAAGAAAATGTTTATTCAAGGGGCATAACCCACGGCCACCAATCCCTCTCATTCATTGCAAAATGCTATGAGCGAAATCTCAGAAGAGGGACTTCCGGCTATGAAGAAACGGGACCCATTTTGTGAATGTAAACACACGTTGTTACTTTAAATCGGTGATTTTGCCAGTTTTTGGCTGATTCTCAAAAATCGGGGAATGCTATTCGATGGTGAGTATATTTAAACTTCTTTTGGAGTATGTCTCCTCGGCATGGTCTCACCATGTTTGCTTCAAACTGCTTTGTCATGCGAGCACAGTGCTGTGTTTTGAAGACATGTCAAAATTGTTCGAAAAATTATGGTTTAAATACTACTATAATTCCCTTCTATACAGGTCCCATAAGCTTCGAATCCTTTATCTTATATACATATCCATTAAAATTCAATGACTGATTTTCTGATAGAGAGAAAAAGCTAAAAAGTAATACGCTATGAAGAAGAGAGATCAGCTATGAATAAAGGGGACTAGATATGAAGAAGATATAATACGCTATGAATAAGAGCTCGGATATTCAAAGCGTCGGGTTTTGACTTAATTTTGCCTTTTCGCTATAATTTTCGCTCGGAAAGTGATACGAATTTATTGTTAATACTATTTCACATTTGGGATTGTAAGATCAATCTAATTTCCAAATTGGCCTACTTCAAGACTTTTCAGTATACAATGTGGTTATATTTGGAATGATTATATGATTATATAAATGACATGGGCTTGCACATGCGGACGCCAATGTCATTGTAAACTATTTAGGCAAACCTTGGCAAACCGTATAAGAACCCTAACATTTTAATAATTTTAAGCCTACGCAAGATACATTGCATGTATTTTGAATGAAAATAGGTCTTATTTACATGTTTTTAGCGGCCAGTCGAGCTTTTGTCATTGCGTTGTGTCCGTCATGCGTCCGTCGGGTTATTTTTTTCTTGCATGCACTCTAGAGGCCACATTTTTGTCCGATCAATCTGAAAGTTGGTCAGAATTAGGTTATTGCCTCTAAGACTCCCCCCCCCCACACACACACACGACAGCCTCCGGAAGTCGTCCTTAGAGGCAAAAGTCGAAATTTTTTTTAACGGGGAACGGTTGACCGTAAATTCAATAAAATAACCACCTTACCGGCTATTAACGAATTCATTCAATTCTATTATTTTTGTTCCACTTAAAACTTCGCTTTATTACTGTATATTGAATGCGCATGTGCTTTATCGCTGTATATTGATTGAATGCACGTGCGACGTCATTGTTTTCTCCGCATGTTTTGGGAGCCTCGTTTTAATAATGTCGATTTGTTACTATTTTAGTAACAATTCTCATGTATGTTCTAAAAATGCATTTCCACGTGATGATAAGTCAGGCCCGTAGTAACAAGTGGGGACATGGAGGGGCTAAGACCCCCACCCCCCTAAAAGGTTTGCCCAAAATGTAGAATTGTCATTATTTCGCACTGAAAATTTTTGGGGAAATCCAATTCAGTTCCTCCAAAATTCCGACAATAGCCAGAACAGGGGCCCCTCCCCCCATTAAAATGTTTCCAGTCCTACGCGCCTGTAAGTTACCGGTTGCCATTAAATACATGTTTAAGCTGCATAACAATAAATATCATTCTATCGTCTAGAATTTGATTTTTCAAATGGAAATTTGTAAAAAATATTGGAATTTCTGTTTTCAATTCTTCCTAAACGCATAACCATTCAGTATATGTGAGTGCCAAGAAAAAATTATGAAGTCCGCACTTCTTCATAGCTTGCTCCCTCTTATTCATAGCTACTCTCGCTTCTTCATAGCTTACTGCTCTTCTTCATTACCTACTTGTTTTTCTCATAAATAAACAAAGGTTTTCAAAATCGTACGTGCGGAATCCTAAAAGAGACCATAAAATAGTAAACTGAACATATCTCATTCGAAAAATGCATATGATAGCGCCGTAGGAGTAGTTTATGTGTCGTTTGGTTTGTAAACATAAGTGTGTGCACTCACTTCGAAAGTAATTGCAAGTTTACTCTGTAAGCTAGAACAAATGGCTTTGGCAATTTAACACATCATTCATTACCCCATCGAATAGCATTCCGCGATTTTTGAGATTCAACCCATAACTAGCAGAATAACCGATTTAAAGTAACAACGTGCGTTTACTTACTCAAAATGGGTCCCGTTTCTTCATAGCCAGAAGTCCCTCTTCTGAGATTTCGCTCATAGCATTTTGCAATGAATGAGAGGGATTGGTGGCCGTGATAACCTATGACTATTCTTGTGAGGGCTGTTCAATACATTTTAGTACAATGAATCAAATAGGCAGAGGTACTTGTGATGCTCCTCTTATTACATCAGCAAGTGTATTTTTTAAAAACAACTTTTAATTATTCACAAGGAATGCTAGAATGATGAAGTGCCCAGTTTTGGGAGGAAAATTTGGAAACAAAGAATGTGTCACCGATTTTTTAAATGACCCACGAATTCTGGAGCCCCAATTCCGATGACGTCAGAGGTCGACAGCTTATACAAAATGGTTTCAAATGTAAAAAAACACACACAACTGACGTAAATGTAGGGAATTTGCAAAATTACAAATATTTTCAAATGTTATTTAATAATTGTTGTAGCAATGACTTTTTCTTGTCTTCCGAGAGTTTCCTTTGAATTATTAATACCACGAAAACTGGACCAACCATCATAATCCAATTGACAATTTTTTTATTGAACGTAAGAACTAGCAAATGCTTATCTATAAAGCGCAAAATATTGTATGTTGCCTGTATTGCTTTTAAAAAGGCTTTCAATCTGGCAGAAACAGATAAACTTTTAACAGGGAGACATTAACGAGTTAAACAATTTATACTAATGGACAAAAGTCCTGTCCGGTTCATAAACTATTGAATATTTATTTCTTTTTTTATCGTTCAGAGTACAAAAATAAATGAGATATAAATCGAAATGACAATTAAAGACGCATTTAGAAATTAAAGTCTGAAAAGGGTTTGTTTTTAAGGTTTAAAAGAATCACAACAATGTCATGTACTAAAGATAAAGAAGTTACATCAAAATCTTCTTAAGAAATACAACCTATCATTAAAAATACCACTCTCTAGCTATAAGAAATGCATCAAATTACAAAGACTTGTAATTGCACTTCACATAAGTTGATTCAACGTGACGGATTTCAAGATTCTGCTTCAAAAAGAAAATAATTTACAAATATTTTCCTACTCTATATTCATATGCAAGAGAGGTAATTTTGATTATATTTGTCAATATATCCTTAAGTAGATCTATGCATTAATTCAAAATTCTAAACCGTTCAAAATGATTATGTTTGTATTCGGAATGGAAATGTATTTCGCCTCTGGCTCTGGTGCTAGTGATGAGTTGCATAATTTAAGAAAATTTGTACTTTATATGGCTCATATGTGATTTTTATGGCTGAAATTTACCTTTGACGAATGGAATCAACTTTCTACGTAGATAATTGGACGGAAAATTATTTCATTTTGCACCAATCATCCACTGAATGGCGTTTACCTTTGATATTATCTATTTGATGGAATCCCATATACATGCTCGATTGGGTTCACGTTGGGCGATAAAGCTGGTCAGTATAAAGTTAATGGTGATCAAAGAGTTCTGCAATTGAGCACAGCGCCACCTTTGTTGACGTAAAGCCTATCTTCTTCGTAAACGTGAGTAATTATGCGTTAGGTTTGGTCCGTGGTATGGGGAACGGCAACGTAAGTCGACTGCTTTTAAACGTCACAGCACAGTCCTAGCAGTAATGCAAGATCTGTTGCGCCCCAGTGTATTATGTGATATATCTGTTGTGCCCAAAATCACTGGTGGTGAACTCGGCCAAAGCGTGGGACGTTTTTTCGCGATCATAGTATTCCGTCGGTGTTGTTATAAAATATCGTAACTACGGCTTCGATAAAGCCGTAGCTACGAGATTTTATAACAACACAGACGGTTTGTCAATACATTTCGGATAACCCGGTCTATTTTTAGAACAAATTCATTGTTATTAGAAAAACTATCCAATCAGATCTTTGAACTCACATTTAAACGCAAAATATCTGTAGCTTGTTGTAGCGAAAAACGTCCCTCGCTTTGGCCGAGTTCACCACCATTGAAAATCAGTTGCATAAAGAAAGTGGTAAAGCTGAACGTGCCTATCCTGACGTAAGGTTGTAAATGAGGGCCAACCTGAACGTGGAATAACCGTTACAGAACGATAAATTATGAACGTTCGACATAAACAGGCAACAGTTCTTTCGTTTACACCCAAACACTGGCTATCGTTCGGATATCCTCGGATGATGTCGACCAAAGATCGAATCATCGACTCGGATGTGTGTGTATGAAGAAATCTTGAAAAAAAATCGGATTTCTTAGCCGGAAGTAGCTACGCTTCATAAAGTAGTTTTCGAGGTCAACCAAATGCACAACCACGGCAACTTGCGGGACTTGCAGGTTGTAATCATTCTAAAAAGAGAGGACACTGGAACTGCAAACAATGTTTACTCAGTTCCAAAAGAAAGTGTGCACTTTTGCGTTTTAACTTTACCTTAATTTTTACAAAGTTAATAGCAATTTAGGGAGTAAAAATGATATCATACTTCAGATTAGACCTTAAAGAAAATTGGAATCAAAACAGATGTCGATAGAATTGCTCATACTGCATACACGCAGCCAGATCGTTCTGGTGTTGATGGTGTTGAGATTTGCACTCCTTACAACTTTTCCAGTGGACAGAGTTACAAGCTTATATGCCGTTGTAGGGTTTGGCCAGGGCCTTCTAAGCCATTTCCACGTTAAAGCTTGAACTTTCTTGTAGACGTTACGTGTACGTCAACGTTAGTAATCGCTACGTAAGTAGTCTAGTGAATTTCCGTCGAACGGTGTAATGACGTTCTAAAGCGATTTTTTTTCCTTTAAGATGCCATACAAATGACCAATTACAATTAGAACATAAATACCGTACGAATTCAAATTTTCGGAAGGTTTTTATTTTCACCAGGTTCGGTCTTGCTCACCAACGTTAGTTGTAACTCGTTTCATGCTAGTGCACTATGTACAAATGTAATGAACATGTGATTTTATGCTACGATATGCCAAAAGGAGTGCAGCGAGTGTAATTTCTGATCGATAACTCATCCAGCACGTGAGGCATACGTAAAACACTAAAAATGCAAAATCGCAATCAAGCCAAAAATTCGTGCGTGCTATGTAATTTCTTCATAAATATATCGTTTGTCAATAGTCTTGAGATGTGTCGTACAAAATTACCTTGTGGTAGACGGTATACTTTTCGAGATATTCAAAATTTAAAAGTACACACTTTCTTTTTGAACTGAGTATATTTCAGTATCATTGTCGAGTCATTGTTGACATTAGTCACAGACGAACGTTTTGAATTGTAGTTCTATTCTATTCTATTCATAGTCTGAAAGTAGTTCTACGAGATGCATCCAAGGTATGATTCGATAGAGTTGTCCTTGGTGATCCAATTGCACTGGCTATATGTGCAGCTGTGGCCTTTGCCTAAAGATGGCCGTCAACGTGTGAATGCTACTCATTCTAACAATTCAATTTTTCTCATTTAATCAAACAACATTTTAGAAAATGGATGCGTTTTAATTGGAATATTTATATGGAATATGTTGACTTGAGTATTTCAACTGTGAAACGTACATGAAGATGCACGTGACAAACGTCGCTGTTGCCCAATATCGTTTTGCCGTGCAAACATGAAATTAAAACCAAAACATACGATTCAAAATTAATAATAGTAAAAAAATAGGCAAAGTTTCGAAGGCAAAACTTCTTTGGTATTAACATAGTTTAGAAAAAAAACAACAGACAATGCTTTTGTCCTTAAGTATAAATGTTGTGAGCAATCGCGGAACTAAAGTAGTTCTTAAACTGCTTATACTGAACTCTGGTCAGTTTTGAAACTGCTAAACTGCTCAGTAAGTCTTAAGAATGCGTATGCGTGTGTTCCGTATATTAGGCACAACCATTCAGACGAACATGTTTTCGTTAAATTATTGATATAAATCAAACAACGACATAAAAGATCGTTTTACGACTTAATTTCGATTTTTATCGATTTACTTCCAATATGCCAAATGAAAACAGATTATCCAAGCTGCACTATGGAAATCGAATATCGAAACAGTACGGGTTCTAGTCTATTTTTACCCATTCCTTCACATTGTCAACGCTTTTTAACGCCCGTGAGGAGATGGCTTTGAAAAACATCGTGCAAAATGAAGAAAGACCAATTTTGTTTTGTTCACGTAAGATTGTCGTCTACAAAATCTTTTAGCTCTAAGAATGTTCCGTCTGGTAATGGGTACAAGTCTCCGCTACGCCTACTCACGGAACTTTTGGTCTTACAGTGGTAGATCAAGAGGAGGTTCGGAGGTGCAAACAAACTCTTCTCTGTAGATTGATTTTTTTATTTTCATGCAGAAATTCAGTCCAAATTGTGCAATACAAGGAAAACGAAACCCCTTAAATTATAGAATAAGCAATTTCTACCTTTCCCACAATGTTTTCTACTCCAAAGGACCAGAAATTTATTAAAAAAATCCCTTGAAATTTGAAATTGTCGTCTTTTCACTAACATAGCTCTAATAAATACGGACGTGTTCAATTTTCGCTGCTTTTCAGAGAAAACCTCATACTGCAGCTTAAAAAACCCGTTGTTACGAGGTTGTCGTTGAAAAGCGATGATTTCGCTGACGCACTGTACTTTTAGTACTTTTATTTGTTTATTTTTAGTACATGAGTAAATGTTACTGTAGTGACACCTACGATGGGTACGGGCCATCTACTAACTGCAACTTGAAATGTGCTGGTAACCAGGAACAAATGTGTGGAGGAAACTTGGCACTCAGTGTGTATAAATACTACTAATTTGTGGAGTTATTCATTTTCTTTTTGTAAAACTAACATCTTTAATAAAATTAGGCCCATCGGTGAAATGGACCACTGGGCTGCATTTTAGGTCTAAGGAAAGTAAATATGTTTGTCGTGACACGTGACAAAAGTATAGGGAAAGTCCATTGAGTTATTACGATCAAGGTGACCTGTGATTGGACAATATTTTTTTACTGGAATTGAATATGATTTATTCATTTGTGACTGATTATATGCTATTTTCAAGTTAAAAGCAAAAATCAATGATTTTGAATCATTTTGGCAATTTCTGGGCCATTTTAAAATATGGGTATTATACTCTGAAATGCTTCTGAGACTAGCTCCGCAGTTAGGGTGATCTCAAAAATGGGGTCAAAGGTCATAGAGAAAAGGATTCACGCCATACTAAAATTATTTTTTTCGGGTGTATGAATGGATGTTCTAGAATTTAAGGTAGGTGGGATCATTGCTGCAAACTCATGGACTGAGCTATAAGCCAAAATGATATAATGGTCACCTATGTAAAACTATTTACTTCCCTTAGACCTTTTACTAGAGCGTCAGAAAGTTTCTTACGTGTGTACATGTTGTCGGAAGTAAAGTCTTTTTTTTCCTTTGGTGTGTTTCACTACTAAAGTGTGTTTGACTTTTAAACTAGTTTTCTACTAGAAAAATCTTCGGATTTTGGGTTCGAAACGTACACTTTCTTTTTTGGTTCGTAAAGTTACGCAAAACATAAATACTAAGCTAACTGCAAACATGTTTCTAAAGTATAACACGCTTAGTTTCATTTCCTGGGGACTTTACAATACACGTATCTCTCTCATATGCACAAAATGATTATTTTGTTATATTTTATATTACCTTGCGAAAAGTATACATGTACATATTTTTATGAATGTCTGGATTTTCCATGACTATTTGTTTAAACTGGCCCCTATTTCAAATGAAATTATTTTGCCAAGAAGAAGAGAAATGTATATTTTATATTTGACAAATTACTAATACGACGGAAAATATGCTAGCCATAGTTTTAAATCCGTTGAATAGACAACGACATTATATCGCATCGTTAACGTCGTAAAAAACACTTTGTTACATCCTTGGTCCGCAACTTTTGACGTTACGTCTATAGGCATGTCGACTTATTTTAGAAGGTCTTCAAATCATGGATGCGTGTGAAGACATACACCTTTAAACGAGTGGCCAATGTTTTATTCTTACCCTTTAGATGCAACGGTATCATTTTGAAATAGAAAATTACTATTCTGTATAATTAGAACTTTGGAATTTTACTTGATGGTTTCGGCCGAAAAAAATTACAATGTGTGTTCTGTGAGTTACCTTTAAATAGGGCCCATGCTAAGTTTTACATGTACCAGAACAAACCGGAGACAATCAGAGTTCACATTGTTTGTTGGTGCATTGCATTCACAATCAAGGACAAAAATGAAAGGTTTGGTCTGTTTTTAACTGCAATGGTCAAATCGCGGCGGCTGAAGCAACTAATTATGGATTCATCTCGTTTCTCATACCAGTACGACCACAAAACACTAACGGAGCCTCCAGCTCCTCGCCCACATTGGTTAACGATATTCAATCGTTGGTTGGTGACATTTTTGTCAGAAAGGATATTTACCGCGACTGGGTATCGAACCCGGGACCTCTAGAGTGAGAGGCAGATACCGTACCAACTGCTACGGCCGCATTCCGAAGAAGATTGGGGTTTAAGCGGAGATATAAAAATCACCTTTTATGAAGGTCCAGCTTCCCATAAGTGTTACTATAAATGTAATTGGCGGGTCAGTCAACTATTTACAGATTTGATCTGGAAGGACTGAATGAACTTTATTTTAAATCCCATTGGACAGAAATAATTTAACTATGCTGGTTGACCATTCCATGCGATATTTTCTGAATATATTGATGAGTCAGAATCTGGAAAAAGGTCACTTAAGGCTTTTAAGCCCAACCTGATTCCTGATCAGCCTGCGTATACACGCAGTCTGATCAAGAACCACGTTGTTCTCCAAAAGCTTCATCGTGGTGTATAGCAACCATATGAGAGTAGCATACAGCTCTTTTATCTTTCGCAAAGTTTTGGCACTGGCAAGCGTAGTATTACCTACATTAGCAAACTATGGTAACGAATTCTATTTCAGTTTCCCTTGTTTTTTGTATGCCCCCATATCGAAAGATCGGGGGCATATTGTTTTACTACTCGTGTACGTCCGTCTGTCCGAACGTCTGTCTGTCCGTCCGTCTGTCTGTCCGAAAACTTAACATTTGCCTTTTCTCCAAAAAGTATTTGACATACAAAGCTCAAATTTGGTATGTAACTTTCTTTCAATAATATCTATCTGTTCCATCCAATATGACCTTCCTCAAGGTCACCATTTAATCCTTATCAATCCTTTACACAAAAACTTAACTTTCTTTTAAGATTCGGATTTTTTTCTTGTGGTCAAGAGGCAAGCAACATTTTCAACGATGAACAAAGCGTTAGTCGCAAATACCAAGAAACGCTTTTAGTTTATCAGCAGCTTTCACTCCAGCAAGAACTGCAGTATCTGTAAAACGCCAACCATATATAAGCGCGGCAGCTTTGTCCCGGTTTTCATCGTGGAACTCTGTGAATATATCGTCAATTTCATCATCAGTCAGACCTAGACGTTCTGAAACTTCTACTGCATCCATGTGAACTGACGCCATGATTCTCTCTATCTCTTTGTCATTTAAGAAATCTGAAAATAATGATTGTCAAAATATGTTTAATTTACTTTATGGCATAACAACCAATGACCCTAAACAGAATGTGCAGGGGCTAGCTTAATCAAACTTTAAAACGTTTATGGCGGTCCAATTTGAAAGCTGCTGCAGATGACAAAATGGATGTACAGAATGCATAATTTGTGTAAAACAGAGCACAAACATATTTAGATAAATGAAGAAGATGCTGGTGTTAACAATTGGCAGAATTCTCTGAAACTGTCTCAGTATTTTCCCAAGTCTTTTCTAGTAGACGCGTTAACCCATTACCAGACGACAAAATTGTAAATTTGTCCAAATTGAAAGAAGTTACAGACAACAAGTGATCAAATTTTCAATTATTACGACTTTTCTCAAGTCATTGTCTTGTGAAGCGTTAAAAGGCGTCACTATGTGGTAATGGGTTAAAACCTGAGATGCGTTCTTTAGAGCGAGATTTTTTAAGATTTCTTAAGATGTTTTAGATAAAAACCTTTTTAGACATATTTCTATGCCAATCGGATGGATTGTTGTTTGATTTTACAGTCATATTGGCAACGTCTTTAAAATTCGTTTCCTATCCAAACATATCTGGGCGACGTCATAAACATTCAGCGATGGAACGTTTAGCCGCTTCAAATGTTTACGGCGTCGCCCGAATAATTCCGACGTCGCGTAAATCACATTAAGGGTAGACAACAACTAGACTACATTGAAGCGCGTGAACTACCTACTGTACATACCCTTGAAGTTGTTCACAAAATCAGTACATGGAGCCGCAAGATCTGGATATCCAGAAGAAACTAGGACGTTTCTAACATGACCAAGCTGAAATCAAATAAAATATACGAGTAGGAATCAGGTAAAGGGTCCCTTATAGCATTTGAAAAAGCAAAAGATTAAATTCATGTTGTGCCTACTTGCAGTCTGACCTGGATCCATGTTACTCTCTTATGATTGCAACAGACCATAACGAAGCTATTGGAGAAAAACATGGTTCTTGATAAGATTGCGTGTATACGCAGGCTGATCTGGAACCATATTTGGCTCAAGAGCCTTAACACGGTGGAGATTGTGCATCATGGGATTGATAACGAATACGGACAAAATAATCTCGATTCTGGTAAGATATTTTGCAATAACTTGTACGTCAATTTTCAAAAGGTTTGTTGCATGTACCCCGCCTTACTGAGCTCTTTCATCGGATGTATGACATATTAGATAACTCATGGTACTTTTTCCGAAATACTGTCCAAACCTACCAGAAAGCGAAATGGTAACGACTACGGCCAAATTAACCACGCTTCAGCTAAGAATTTGCGCAATAACTTT
Source organism: Fragum sueziense (assembly GCA_963680895.1). NCBI lineage: Eukaryota > Metazoa > Mollusca > Bivalvia > Cardiida > Cardiidae > Fragum > Fragum sueziense. The sequence goes on from OY804606.1 coordinate 1,148,258, forward strand.
CTTATTTTTGCGTCAATTTTCATGCGGTTTGTTGCAAGTTCTCCGCCTTACTGAGTCCCTTTTCTCAGATGTGTTACTTTTCTGGAAAACTATTTGTACTTTTCTCAAAATCTGATCCCGACCGACTAGAAAAACCTGAATTTTTTGTCGTTTTTCTGATCGGTTGGGATCAGTTTTTGGACAAAGTACAAAGATCCTACGAACAAGTCATACATCTGAGAAGAGCGCTCAGTAATGCGGGGTACATGCAACAAACCGCTTGAAAATTGACGCAGAAATAAGAAAATTATTGCACAATTTCTTACTTGAAGCGAGGCAAATTTGTCCGTATTCGTTATCCATCCCATCATGAACGATCTCCACCGTGCTTAGGGGACATTTTTTCAGATCCCGGCTGATACATATAGCAGAGCCACCGATAAGAGGGTGTAATTATTTGAGCCCGGATCTGGAAAAACGTCCCTTATAGCATTTTTAAATCAAAGTGCTGAGAGCACTGTAATTGGACGTCTCTGATTGATTGAGCGGGATTGTACATGAACGAAAGATATTTTATTCATTCTTCTGTGTTTAATTCTATAAGATCGGTTTCGGACATACGAAATCGGCTTTAATACCAGAAAACCCTTCTCAGGCTTCAAATTGATTTGATTGCCGTTTCAAGACAACTGATTTGTCGCTATGAATAATCACTATTAATTTGATTACCAAATTCAATTAAGGCCATGCGATTAGCACTTTTGTCTTCTTGTTTCGGTTTACTATGAGTATTGTCGTCAGTTATACTTTTCATTGATTTTATAAAGTACGCTACAAAGCAATTTATTCAAAATGTAAGACAACGAGCTACATAAATGAAAGCCGCGATAGCTCACTTAGCAGAGCACTCACCTTGTACTCTTTACACATGTTATATCCGGAAGGCCCTGGGTTCGAATTCTACTCAGACATTGTTCTTTTTAATCATCTTTTTTTATACGCCGCCGGAGGCGGACGTATATTGGCGTCATCTTCTCCGTCTGTCCGTCCGTCCATCCGTCCGTCCATCCGTCCGTCCGTCCATCCGTCCGTCCGTACGTCCGTCCACTTTTCTTGTCAACACAACTCCTCCTAAGTTTCTGGCTAGATCTAATGAAAGTTGGTCAATGTTATCACCTCAATCGGTAGATGTGCATGAAGGAAGAATTTTATGGTTCATTGATTTTTGCCAGAGTTATGCCCCCTTAAAACTTAGTCTGTGGGGCTTATTGAAATTGCAGTCTTGTCAACGCAAGTCCTCCTACGTTTATGGCTGGATATTAATGACACTTGGTCAATCACCTCAATTTGTAGATTTGCATGAAGGAAGGATTTTATGGTTCATTGATTTTTTCTAGAGTTATGCCCCCTTAAAACTTAGTCTCTGGGGCTGATTGAAATTGCAGCATTGTCAACACAACTTCTTCTAAGATTCTGACTGGATCCTTATGAAACTTGGTGGATGTTATTACCTTAATTGGTAGATGTGCATGAAGTAAGGATTTTATGGTTCATTGATTTTTTCTAGAGTTGTGCCCCCTTAAAACTTAGTCTGTGGGGCTTATTGAAATTACAGCCTTGTAAACGCAAGTCCTCCTACGTTTATGGCTGGATATTAATGACACTTGGTCAATCACCTCAATTGGTAGATTTGCATGAAGGAAGGATTTTATGGCTCATTGATTTTTTCTAGAGTTATGGTCCCTTAAACCTTAGTCTCTGGGGCTGATTGAAATTGCAGCCTTGTCAACACAACTTCTTCTAAGATTCTGACTGGATCCTTATGAAACTTGGTGGATGTTATTACCTTAATTGGTAGATGTGCATGAAGTAAGGATTTTATGGTTCATTGATTTTTGCCTGAGTTATGCCCCCTTCAATCTTAGTCTCTAGGGCTTAATGATATTTCAGTCTCGTGAACGCAATTCCTTCCAGGTTTTTGACTGGATATTTATAAAAACGTTTTTGTGAACACAACTTTTTACAGGTTTTTGTGTGAATATTTATAAATCCTTGTCAATGTCATTTTTTTTGTCTCAAGTTTTATAAGTGGTGGCGTATATTGTGACCATGGCACTCTTGTTCGACTTCTATCTCCACCATCGTTGGCGAAAAAACGACCGCAGTGATTTAGAATCGATCTTAACACAAATTCAATGAAATAAAGTAATGAAACGCCGATCATTTACATACAATTCCGCTCAATCAATGAGAGGCATCTAAATAAAGTGCTCCAAGCACTTTGATTTTTATTCCTGTTTAGAGTAAAAAAGAAAAAAACACGGTAGCAGTTTTCCCTGGTTGTGGTTACAAAACAAATTCAATACATACTTTTCCTGAAACAAAATACCAGATGAATTTGAAGCACCTAACTATGGATTCCTCATACAAGTACTACCGCAGCATCCTTACATCTACAGATGTGCATAAAAAGAAAGAAATTGGGAACGTGCCGTCGGCAAAATTGCAGTGGAGTACAATAAGCAATTTAAATCTTCATATCATTATCAACGAAAATTTGAGAATAGCAATGTCCCTATCTGTAAACATATTCATACGATCATCCAGGTACCATCTGTTGCAGACCCATTGCTTCATCTTCTTAGCCCAATACACGTAAACGGGTCTCTTAAACGAAATAAATACAGATCGCTGTCACTTAGTCTTATACTAGTAATAATCATTGTTGTCATGATCATCGATCAGTATGTAAATAGGTCATGATAGTATCAAATATCAGTGATACAGATGCTGGAGAGAAAAAAACTCGTAAGAGCAACTATTTTTCTGAATAGGTGGAATTCACTAGTGTCTCATCCGAGGCTGTTCAGATGGAACCCCGATTTGTCATCGAGTCGAACCCGAGTTGCGAAATGAACTCACTCCCCGATAATCAATTTCAAAACCCTGGTTCCAAAGTAAACTCAGCAAAAGTTCTAATCGGTCACCTTATACTTTGCGCCATAAAATCAATAAACAAACGATTCCAAACATTTTTTTCTGGAACACTGTTGAAGAAATCAATTTCCAACATGACTGTTGCAATTTGATGATTTTAAGACTTTTTAATAAGATCTAACAACAGTTCTTAAAGAGGTACCCTCGATTTCAAAGTTCACAAATAAAAAAAGAGCAGTGTTAGTAACGTGTGTGGTCACCGTTAGCTTCAATAACAGCTACACACTAGCTTGTCGTGGAAAGGATAATGTTAAGAAAGTCAATCACAATCAAATCGTCACTCTGAAACTCACTGTGACAGCGATAAAAGAGCACACGTCCGTCGGAAAACTGATGCAAAGTTGTGGTCAAAATTGTTAAGAAGACGTTGGCCAAGGCAGCCCTGGAAAAGAGAAGGTAACGTCGCACCAAAACTAGACGGACATTTCGATGACGTCTACAGATAACAACACCTGAGTAGCTACTTTCAACGAATTCCAACACTTTACAGCCTACTGTGCACAGTCTGTGGTGTAATGTTGCCTTCATGTCGACCCCGCAGTCAACCTTAAGTGATTGAAGCCGGGAGGAATCTGTTCCTTTCATATGACAAAGGGAAATAATGGTCCTGGCGATGTATGGTAGCTCGTCGTCTCCGTTTCCGATGGCGAACTGCAGCACTTCCGGTGGCCTGAAATTCCATGTGTAAGGCCTTGATGGTTAAAATAGGCCTACGTAAACGTTCTGATGACTTGAAATGGATGGAAACGAATGATAAAAACTGCATAAAAGAAAACAAGCCTCGATTGCCACCTACTTCCGGTTTTTTCTGCAACTAAATTTTGCCAGTCGTAAACGAAGGTCCCGTTGTAGCTTTTCGACGGCCCTGCCTCGCACTTCGTGTGTCATTCTGGTCATATTATGTGTTTTTCTGACTATACAGTCGATAGAGACCTCACGTGCATAAACTGGATAGTGGTTTTTGTTGCACGAAAACTTTTCACGTGCAAAACGGGAAAATGATGTACATGGACATCTTAACCACCCCTCAATGTTTCAGCGCTCTCAAAGATTCGCATAGTCAATGATATGGGTAAAAAATAATACATGTAAAATTTTACACTGATCTGTTGATAACTAATCGAGATATTGCAATTTTACAAGTGACCGATTAGAACTTTTGTTAAGTATACGTCTCGTGGAAACCCCGTTCCTTTAAATATGTCAAAGACTTAAACAACAAAGATCAAAGAAAAGGAGCCTATCATACACAATACGTGCATCAAATTGGGTAATCATTCTAAAATGTGTGTTTTCAGTAAACACATCAAGAAAAGCAAACGTTTTACAGAAGAATTAATCCGAACTAATTTTGAACCAACGGCGTTCCAAATTTCAAAGTGAAAAAAGGTTGCGAGATTAATCCTTTCCCGTTTGAGCTATCGCTGCTGCTGATGATATAGGGTGTCTGTTTACATTATAACCATAGTGTATGCATGTATCGCTTTCTAAAGATCTTACCCTTTACACAATAAATATTACGAAAGTCAAAAAACTACAAGAAAATGATTAAATCGAAAAAAGATCGTAAAGTTGGTTAAGACGTGGCATGAATTGAATCGGCCAATGAATCTTATAGTATTTGTTAGAGAACACATAGAAAGTAGGAAAACATACGACAGTTTTCCTGTATGGTCGCAAAATTTATTTTGAATTTTGGTCAACTGGCAATTGAGTCTGAGAAAGGGTTTTTTGGTAATGAAAACCCATTTCGCCTGTCCAAAAGTGGTTATAAGAATTGTACGTCCTTTCGGACGTCCAATTAAAAATGAGTTTGAAGATCAGCTTGTTGTCAAATGCAGTTCAATATACCACCCATGCTGCTGTCTTCAAGATACTACAGGTCACGAAGAATCTATTAGAGAACAACGTGGATCCTGATCAGACTGTGCGTATGCACAGGCTGATCTGGATCTATGTTGGGCTCAAAAGCCTTAAGGGACGTTTTTTCAGATCCTGGCTTATTTGTAAAACATCTTTCAATGTTTATCAAACCCTATGTTGTTGCTACTCGAGAAGATTATAATTAGTACCCACCACATCATCATCATATTTTGGATTTGAAATAACACAAGATTATCTTCATCCCTCATATATGTTGCTCTGATCTAGATAAGCAAACAACAATTCGTTCTTTAAGTCAAATCCGATCCAAATCTAGTATAAAACAGCATTACTCTATCTTTCATTTTATGCTTGAGTATTGTGCCCACAATGTTTTCTACCCGAAAAGAGCATAAAATACACACAAAATAAATAAATTTCATTCACTTGAAATACTGTCATCTGCAGCTTCTTTCAATATGGATTAGGCCAAAATGCTGCCGTCTGGTAATGGGCTTATCAAACTTTATACCTTGTTAAAAGACGATGGCCTAGATTTCATCCAATCAATCACAATACGTCTACAAAGCTCCTGATCAGTCCACAAATCAAACCCATCGTCGTTTGTCGGAGCTGTCTTCATTGTAGCATCTTTTGACGCACCACAGAGATTCGTTAGCACAACTTGCCATTCTGGACAATTTTCGGTGAGGTGTAAGGATAAAAATTTTGCTAGTCCTATCACTTAAATGAATAGAAAATATTGTGTCATGACAGCAAAGCAAAAGAGGGGTAACTTTAGACATTCCTACTTTCTTTATTTCAATTGCATACCCTATGCTGTGGCTACTCATTTGATTCGTCTCGATGAGACGATTCGAGTGAGTACCCAAAATACAGGGTTTTACGAACAATGGAACAAAGGAAATACTGCACTATGGAAAGCCATTACCCATAACATACTGACGTCCAAAGGAAACGCCTCAGTTATAATAAATTTCCGATTATTCAGTAAATCTGATTTGAAATTACAAATACTTATTTGCATCTGTAAATTTGATTGTCTATACTTGAAAAGTGGTGATACAGAAATATCAAACTGTCATAGTTTAGAAAAAACGGCACATTTAAACAGAGTGGTATCAGAATTTCCGTTTGAAAAACAGTAGCACGTGGCTTAAACTTTACTTGCGACGACAAAAGATACCGCTAAACGTCTTATTTGATGACCACAGTTAGTGAATACTAAATGCGAAGTCGATTTCAGCGTCTCAAACCTAAAACGCATTTGACGTTAACGTAAGACAACTTCTTGTATAACAGGCGTTTCATGAGGTCTATCTGATTTTGGCCGATTGGCAAATGGCTCTGTAACTCTAACTCGTCGACCAAAATGCCTAATCGTGCAATGCAAGACGTCAAAACGTCAGGCGGTTTGTTTTTGATTTCCCCGCAATTGAATATTGCTAATCTACGAGCTCTATTTTCCGAGCAGTGTGTCTGTTTCAAACGTTACTTGCAACAACAACAGTTACCAGAAAAACACTTTTTAGGCCACCACATTAATAAACTATTCGACAGAAAGTCGATCCCAACGTCACAAACCTGAAACGTACATGACGTTAACGTGGAGAATTATCCTGATTTACAGGCGTTACATGAGGTCTAGTTGAGCGTGGCCAATCAATAAACGTTGGAGGAACTCTAAAGCGTCGATCAAGACACCGAATCGAGAAACACAAGCTGTTAAACTGTCTTGCGACTTGTTTGTGCATTTGTCGCATTCAAAAATGGCCATATAACGGGCTCCCTTTTTCAGAATTAAGTCTTGGTATCCTTCAATTCGGATGTTTCGTAAGAAAATCGTTAAAATCGTGGTTGCCTATCCTATAACACATGTTACTGTGTAAAATGTGACGAATTTCATCACGTGGTATACATACACGAAGCGCACGTAAAAAAGTGACCAGTCACCGGAAATGGACATGTTAATGCATAGAAACGCATATTTTTTCCATTTGCCGTAATTGTCGGTCAAAATGATAATATACAGTATACATTTCAATAACATTGTAAAAGGCATAAAGAAAATAACGACAAATTTCATTGGAGCGTTTCTTTTGGACGTCAGTTTATTTATTTCTTTTGCCTCTGCTTATTTCACTGGTGGTGAACTCGGCCAAAGCGTGGAACGTTTTTTTCGCGATCATTGTATTCCGTCGGTGCTGTTATAAAATATCTTTTTATAACAGCACCGACGGTTTGTCAATACAAAGGCTATCGGTAAACCCTGTCTATTTTTAGAACAAATTCATTGTTATTAGAAAAAACTATCCAATCAGACTTTTAACCTCACATTTAAACGCAAAATATCTGTACCTTGTTGTAGTGAAAAACGTCCATCGCTTTGGCCGACTTCACCACCAGTGAATTTTAACGAAACCAAAAATGTGAACTACTTCGACATTTGTCAAACACAAGATTTTTAAAGCATTGAACCGAATTTATAAAATATGTAGGATACATAGGATTGCATGTGTTGCCTATGTTAACTCATTACCACACAGAGACTCTTTGACTCCCCTAATGCAAAGGGCTTAGGAAAACATTGTGGAAAATGAAGAAATTGCTTCATTTCATACAATGTTTTCTACAAAAAAAAATCCACGAGGTTTTAAATTTCAGTCACATGAAATTCTCGTCTGCAACATTTTTGAATTTGGAACAGCCAAAAATATTGTCGTTTGGTGATTGGTTAACGATAGTACAATTACTTACTCTCTGGTTTAAGGTTCCCTAAAATTCGTTCATGCGTATTGTCGCCCTGAAAAAAGGTACGCTTTTTTATCTTATTACATGATAAGATGGTAGCCAGTCATTATAATCATTAGGCGTATTCGACTGCAACATTTTCGTTAACTAACGCTTAGCTCCGCCCACTTGCGCAGACCATCACCATTAGTTAACGATTTTCATCCAGTCGAATACAAAATACGAAATTAGTTAACTAGAATGCCGCCATTTTGAATTCTATGCGTCGTCGGCATTTCTCGTTACTGTTCGGTAACGGAAACACCCGATTAAACCTCTTCGTGTAAATCCGTAAATGAAGCACCAACTTTCTTGTTTTTATCTTCTAATATTCTTTAAATTCTGCCAATATTTAATCAAGTATCCACATAAAATTACAATAGGTACATAATGAAATAATTTTAAGCTACAATATTAGTAGATTTGTCTATTTGTTTTATCACGTGACATACTTAACGCAGATTTTTTTTCGTTAAGATATTACTTAATTTTATGACGTCTTACTGTCAGTCGAATAAAAATAGTTAACTAACGAAAAATAATTATGCAACAAACGGTCCAGTCGAATACGCCTATTACTTTCCAAAGCCAGAAACACAAAAAAATTAAAACAGCATAAATAAACGCATTACTTTTACTGCTAACCAGTTGTAATTTGCATTATAATTAGATCTATTTTAACCAAATATAACAAATGTTTGTACAATTAAATGAATATTCCAGCAACTAAGCAAACGAAATGCATTTCTAAGTAGAATAAAATTTTGTTTTAATCCCCAGTTCAGTATCTGACAATGTAAAATCAATGAGGACTTATATAATTAAGGAATACATGTAAAGTGTTATGTGGTTTTATAGCAATGCTTTTAGTACACCAAGAACATTTAAAAGATAAAGAATATCACCTTTGGAAGGACAATAGACTGACTGAGCGAGCTAATCGTATCTGTTAAACCATCAAGAGACCTTGTTTCATGGAACTTGTAGACAACCCTCCCACTGTAATATCTGTAATCTCTCTCATAGTACTTGTTTCTAGCTTCAAATGTAACCGTTCTTCTAGCGCTGTTCATATAGGTTAGAAATACCAAACCGATCTGAAATAAGTGTCTAACCCATGGGTGGATCTAGATGGGGGTCGGGGGTCCGGACACCCCCCGGCATAGTCCGAAAATTAAATGTCGACTTTATGAATTTATTATACCGTTACATTTTTTTTACATTTTAAGCCATAATTTGAGCTTGGATCCCTCTCCCCTGGAAAGAATTCCTGGATCCGCCCTTGTAACAATAATACTGGTTTCTAGCTTCAAATGTAATCGTTCTTCTAACCCTGTTCATATAGGTTAGAAATACCAAACCGACCTATAATAAGTATCTAACCATTGAAGAAGGGTTTCGAGTGCTTTATATTCATGGTTTAGACTAAACAGATAATCTAACATAAAACCTAACAACATCAATAACACGAAGGATAAATGATTTAATCGATGTGAACATGTATTATGCAATCATTTCTAAACGAGTAAAGCTCTAGTTTTGCATGATTACTTCGGGTACCGCCAAAGTTCACATTTACAAAAATGTAAGTCTTAAATAAAAGCGGACACGGATTTGTCATTTAAAAGAGTAAATTGTTAAAGATTCAACAACATTCTTCAATATAGGACCAACCACTGTCAAATAAAAACGTATACCGTTTTTTTTTAATCCTAAAAGATTAAACTCAAATGACATTTACTAGCATAATGTTTATAAAATTGTTATGTGCTACCTTTGGTTCGTTGACAAATCGTACATTTCCAAAACATGATATCTCGATCTTAGTTCCCTCCCTCGTGTAAAATTCACAACTAACATCTGGTCCTGAAATAGTAGGAATAAAAGTCAATGACTAAATGATAAACAAGAGCAGCACATATTTACAAGGTATACCCGTCAAACTTTTCAAGAAAAAAATGATATGTACAAATCCTCTTACCCATAGTAAAGCCATCTCTAAGTAGATCACTCATCGTTATTTCTTCGTGTAAAGTTGGAACACACTGAATGACTGCATCATGGGGATTTTCCTGGCTTTGTTTTAATACCATTTTCACGGGTATACTATTAATGCGAGCATGAATTGCTTCTGCGACACTTAAAGCTTGATCGCTCGGTATATTCTGTGGAATATATACTTCCATAACACTGAAAAATATCGAAACAATTCCTTTTTTGATAAATCAGTTTTTATTTAAAGAAAACTTTGATTATAACTTTCGGTAATTCAAGCAATGTACCTTTTAATTATATTGCTACTTTATCAATTTGTGATAAGAATGTTTAAGAAAAATTATGAAATGGAGGAGAGCTTTCAGTGAGAATACATATACAGAAAAAAGAATTTTCCGCATATAACGTAGCTGGCTTAAGTGTCAGCCCGAAATGAAATAGTAACCTTAAAGGTAAAGGCCATACGATCTAGATAATTTTATGGTCCCAAATGACAGAATTTAGTAGGTAGTACCCATGTGTGAAATGTGAATGATCGATCATTAATTATGCACAAGATATTGGTCAGGGTAAACGTTTCGTAAAGTAGATCAAACTGCGAGGTCACAGTAACTACAATTTATATTAAAGGTAATGATTTCAACTGAAATGTCTTGTTAGAAGGTATTTGTGTGGGAAATGTGAAGGCCACATCTTGTACATTTCAAATGATACAGACTAGGTTAAAGTTTGGGTCTACGCAACCAAAGCCAATGTTTCTACTCCCGTACAATACAGAAGACCGTTGTTTATATTCGATATGTTCATATATCAATAAGAGTGTAGAAATAAAAATACCTATATTTTCTTTTGTCGGATGGAAGTTCTACATAGTTAATGTTGTCTTTTAGTTGAAAGTCAGCAAATTCCCACTTCCCGCCAGTCTTTATTGTTGTATAATGTACATCTCCTGCTTTCTTTTTGACTGCAAAAGATAACAGATAACACATTCCAAAATGATTATTTTGATCCTAAATTCAATTCTGTGGGTTCTTATTTAATCGTCTACAGAAGACAATGGCAATGCGTACCATCAGAATAATGATTTGATTAACAACAAATTCATATTTTGCGTTTTAAAAAAGTATTCACGTATCTATTTATTTATCTATGTCTATGTGAATATCTATAATTTAAAGCTTTAGAATGCTACTTCTAGTATAACTTTCATATCTACACGTATTTAATTACATTCTGATATTAAAAAGCATATGACATTGAAAGAGTGTCCTAAATAAAAAGGTAATATAAAAGTATCTCTGCGGTGGATATGATTTTACTTACCTTTATTTTTTTCTATTTCCAAAGTCAGGCTTTTTGTAGGTGGATGTTCACAATTAATCAGAATAACACGTGTTACTGTCGCCCTTCTATCACTAACCGATTCTAAACTGTCTTTGTGTACTGGCTGAACCTACGACATACACTTCAGTAATCAATTATCTATGATTTGACACTCTGCATTTTTAGCTTTGTTTATTCAAATAACGTATAATTCATTTACAAATGTGATTTGTGTATAGAAATAAGGTTAGAATTACTAGAAAACAATACATGAGTCATATATATCTAGACATTAGACCGGATATTGATACTTACAAATGTCTAACTGTATAAAAGGTTTTGATTAACATACCAAGGTTTCAAGTTCTGTATCTGCACTGAATGCCCCACAAGGTATTATACAGTGGATATTGCCATCATCGTCATCACTGGAGACCAATCTTTTACCCCCAACTTCTCCAGCTGTCAGTCTGGTCCGCTTCTTTCGCGCCACAACAACGATCTTGACGTGTGTGAAGGAATTTATCTCCATACCAACGAGGTTCTCATTCTGTATAAATAAACTTGTTTATAGGACTTATCGTCTTGACGTCATCGATAATCCCTATCAAGATCACGTGATAACAACAGCGATAAAGTCGTACAATCATTAGGCAATATTATACAGTGACTATATTGAAAATAGAGGAAAATATTGATAACCAGGACATATATTTTCTCCTTTTGCCTAAATATTTTTGTACTTTATTGTGTACGAATGGTAGAATTCTCACCATCCATTTAGTCATCAGTTTGCAATTATCTTTTGCGACTTTTTTGCTCCAAAAACAGCGATCGAAATAATTTGTTCCATATCATGGATATATTTCTGTATGAGGAAGCATTATTTTTGTCTTCTGAACCGTTACAGTGGATCAACTTGAACTATTGCTGTTTGGAAAAGGGTCAAAAGTCTAAATAAAAAATGTTAGAGACGAGAGCGGTCAGATGATTTCTGTAGCGAATACTGTTGTTTCAAATAATAAAAAAAGTGGTATACAGTATGTTCTAGAATATCATTTTAACACACAATCTTCGCCCACGATGTATACCTTTTTTTCTAAAAACAACCCCCCCCCCCCCAAAAAAAAAAATATGGTTTTGACATCTCCAATAGAGAATACTTTACAAAATCGTTTAGGGAAAGGAAAAAGAAACATGCTTATGACTATTTCTTTCCCTTCAATAATCCCTTAATTGCTGTCACTGTTTTAAAAAAAGATGTGGTCAAATTTGAAACATGCTACAAATACCAAAAAAGATGTTACTATACACTTAAAGACACTTCCAACGCAACACTTACATTTTTCATCATAACTAAATAAATTATGCAGTATATTTTATGAAATTTTCAGCAAATATCAATCAATTACGTTTACATGTTTTCTGTAAGTTTCAAGAAAATCGGCTGATCCGAACATAAAAAATATTAAGGTTTTTTACTAAGACTCAAATATAAAAAGTCACAAAACCCCAGGCAATTGCAGAATTCAATAGTATCAAAGCAGCGTCACCAAATCATGCTCAAATCTCATATCACTGCTTTATAAGATTTGATTACATGCTTTCATGTGCGATGCAACACTAGAATTCAGTCGCACCTATTTTGTTTAATGTTTTGTACGTGTCAGCATTGCACAAAATGATTGAATTTGTTACCAGACATTAGTTTTTCGCCCTTTTGCTCCGAGAAACTTTCATCAACTGCAACAGGAACTTAATAGGGACGAGTTAAGAATGATCCCGCAAAGCTTCACCATCAATTATGCTTTATCAATGAGAAGGGTGTTTCTTCGTGTCATTTAGGTTCATGACGGACACACAGAATGTTAGCATAATGTCATAAACTTTACTGCTGTTATATTAATAATAAGCCCGTAGGAACAGTGGGGGCTAAGGAGGGCTTAGCCTCCCTGATGTTGCCCAAAATACCAAATTTTCCTTATTTTACATTGAAAATGAAGGGACAATCCAATTTAGCCCCCAAATATCCAGGCACAGGGGCTTCAGCCACCCCAATATGAAATTGCTTCCTACGGGCCTGAATAACATGAATTTACGTTATCAGCTCGCACAGCTTTTTTGTGACTTTTTGTTTTCAAGTCATATTATATGCACTGCAAATTTAAACATTTCTACTCAATGTTTCTTTATGAAAATTACACATATTATGCAATTGTGAATGAATTAAATTTGTTGAAAATTTGATAAAGAATGGTTTGTTAAATATCAAGTTATTACCAAAAAGGTAAGTGTTGCGTTAGAAGTGTCTTTAAGTGTATATAATGAAGAGTTGTGTACAATATAGTAACGAATATACTGGGATTGTTAGTCTATCATTATTTCTTCTTTTGTTTCGATATTTACCAAAACTTATTCTAGGACGTAAAAATCGTATTATGTTTGGAAAAAGGGGAGCCGAGTAAAATATTTGATTTTTTTCATATTAAACAAAGGGAACTGTATATTTTATATTTTATGTATAAAAGAAAGGGTCTATGGTTAAAAATAATATATTCTACAATTTTAAGTTAGGCCTACATCGCAAATTTATTGGCGAATAGATATTTATTTATTATTGTTTTAGGAAAGATAAGAAATATTGAAAGTTTCCTGTAATCTTAGTTGTGATAGTGTAACAATAGGCATATTTCTCAACTTCTCAAGCTGTGCACGAGTAATTTGTCTCAGCTTTTGATGAAAATCTTAAAGCAGTCAACAAAAGCTCTGACAATTTATAAAGTAAATAAAATGGGGTAGTAGATCTAATACTATGTTTCTTTTTATGGAGTATTTGTTGTTTTTCCTTTACCTTTCCGTATTTTCCTTATCGTTTTTTATGGTGGTGGTCAGTGTGTACTACCAAGATTGTACGACCGGATTTCGATTGCGCAATCGCCATATCTATTTTTAGTAATTTACCTGTTCAGACGATAAGTCCTATTGTAGCGTCATGTCTACGACTATTTAAAGGGAAAGCAAATCCTGACGTTTTCGACAAGTTGTGTTTGATTTCCCACTCTATATATCAGGCATCTGGCAGATAAGGGTATATGGTAATTAATTCTAATCCGGCTTGCGCAATAATGTAAACACCATGTTCGAAGCTTAATATCTAAATGATCTAGAACTAAAAAAATAGTAATGAAGGAGATTCTATTTGCATATACTCTAGAATAGAGTAAACTATTAGCATTGGCTTCTACAAGACATTTAGTATGAAATTATACGGTAAGTGGAGAGTAAACCATTGTATTCATTCGGTTTGAGTTATTTTCTTTGTCTTATAACTGATTTTGAAACATTGAGGTTTCGAATACCAAAAATTAATACCCTCCTTTTCCTCAAAGTGCGGCCCAAGTCGAAAAAAGTCTGAATGCGAAACACATTTATTAGAAGGATTTTTCCGTTGATATTGTTTTTTGTATGTTTTTTATGTTTCTTATTTTTGCAATTCTATCTACAGTCGACACTCGTTATGTCGACATCGGATAAGTCGAATTTCCGCTTAAGTCGAAGTTCAAATCTGGTCCCGTCCTCGTCTATTGACATAATTTTTTCAAAACAAAATAATTTTGAACTGAATACTGCCATTGAAATATAGTAGGAAAAGGATAGAAATTGCTCGATACGAGCAATTTCTTTCCTTTTCCTACTATATTCCAATCATAGACACATATGACGCCCATTAAAATAGGTTAAATATCGTTTTCATCGAAAAATAATCAAAATCGGATGAGTCGAACTCCGGATATGTCGAGGTATTTTGACGGGCCCCTCCGACTTCGACACAACGAGTGTCGACTGTACTTACTTTTCTGGAATCCAATTCGTCAACAAATTTAGCTGGTTTGATTGCGTGTTTTGTTAACCATTCACCATCACCTTCTGAACTCTTTAAAATGACTTCATCAATCTCTTCGTTAAAGTAAATGTGAGGAAGAAACACTTGCAGAGTTGCCTAAGAAACATGAATGAAGTAAATTGTTCTTAATAATGTAAACTTCAATTCCATTGCTATTATACATCATCATAAAACGTGTTAAAATAACCACCAAATTACATATAAATCGTTGTAGATGTGTAAGTAAAGCTCACGATTATGTCCAGATGCACAATAAGCATAATCATTTCATTGCTACATTGAAGCTACTTTTTAATCATTAAGTAAAATATCGCGACGTAGAAATTGCTAAGCATTTATGAATATTCTGAAAATATCATCACAAAAACTTGCGAGGGATTAGGGCTATGTTCTTTCATAGTCTACATTCAAAAACCAACATCACATAGGCTATATATACCTCTGTATTAATTTCACCCCTTTCACTACGAAGACTTATAATTGAGCTAACGATCCTTTCATCATCCTCAATTGGGTTAGTCTGGTCTGTGAAATCTATATCGACTCTAGTACAACAAAGGTCCGCTTTACGTATGCTACCGTTTGGTGCTGAAACTACACAACACACGTCTGGATCTGTGTCCTTTCCTCCATCCACAGCGTCTGAGCTGACCCGATCTGAATTATGTTTGTACCCGTCTACTGCATCTGTTTTGGATCTATATCTGCACAATAGATTAAATCAACCTACCTACGATTAAAACACCAACTAGGCGAAATGCATGGATATTCTAATCAATATCAATGACTTGACTGACTATTGTTATATTGCCCCTTTGACAATGTGTTATTGATCTACAAATTTGGAATCAATCGTAGTTTTAGCTCTTTTTCGACATAAATGTTGAATTGCAAACTTCACTATTCTTAACTTAGTTTATACACATATATATTCTTACGAACAGCAAAAATAGCTTTCATTAACAGAAAAGTGCTGAATCATTAAGAGATTCAGATGACTTGGCAAACGAAAATGATCTTAAAAACAAATTTAAACAAGAGCCGTCATAGACGGATTATGCTCCCCGAACAAATGTTTGTCACATAAGATATCATACGTTAAGCCCTCTTTTCCCATGACGGATTTTTGTACACACATTATTCATAGAGTATAGTCTAGAACATCTCAAGTACAAAATGTCATTAAATTCTGTCCATTAGATGAAGAGAAATAAACTAATAAAACTATTTTTACATTAAGACCCCTTTTTCCACGACGCAGCCTCAAATAAAGAAACGTAGAAAGAGGTCTCTGGGGATTGACCCCAGGAATTCACAAGTGAATTTGGTACAAGGGTTGCTGAGATCTGGCTGTGGACGGACTGGCGGACGGAAGGACAACCGGACGGAAGGACAGCGTGGCGACTATTTGCTCCCGCGAAATTCGTTCGGGGAGCATAAAAATCTTCTGAAAAAAACATGTACAATCTATATCAGATCTGAGAAATCCTTGAGAGTAAAGGAGAAATTTCTTTGTCATCTGCAAATCTTAAATTAATTATTATGTCCTCGCTAAGGTAACTGGTATGTTAGAGTTTAACTTACATTATGAAACTCCAATTCTTTGGATCTAATCTTTGTTTTCTTTCTTCTTCCAGTCGCCTCATTTCTTCTGCTTTCTTTCTCTGTTCATCTTCAAGTCTTTTTCGTTCTTCTTCTTCTTTTCTTCTCTTTTCTGCTTCTTCTCGTAGTTTTTGTTCTTCCATCTCTTTTCTATGTCTTTCCTCTTCTTGTCTTCTTTTCTCTTCTTCTTCCTCCTTGAGTCTCTGTCTTTCTTCTTCTATTCTTCTCTCTTCTTCTTCTTGTCTTCTTATCTCTTCTTCTTTCTCGAGTCTTTTTCTTTCTTCCTCTCTCGTTCGTAGTTCATCGTCATCATCAACATCGTCATTTGCATCATCATCTATATAATCGTTGTCGGTTTCTATTTGATTGTCTTCTGTAGTATTTGAATTTGTTATTTGAATTTGTTGGTGTCTTTTGCGTTCTTGTTCTGCTAGCATTTCTTTTTCTGCTTCTTTCTTTTTCATCTCTTGTCTTGCTTTTTCTTCCTTTAATTCTTGTTCTGACATAAATGCACGGTCTGCTTGGTTCTTCCAGTTTTGAAAGCAGTCTGTAAATTAATAATAGGGCGACTCGTATTGTAAAAACCCTTGTGCGTGATAACAGTGAAAAGCATTGACCCTAGCTAAGTTAGTCTATGTAATTTAGATCTTTTCTCCTGGATGCTTTACCAAATCAATTTCTTATTTACAACTAAGAAATGTTATATTTTAGTGGTAGGTCAAAATCTTGTAACTACAGCTTGAACAAGCTGGAGTTACGTGGTTTGGGCCTCTCGTCGACAATATATCTTATCTTTGTTCGGTCCAATCTGATTTTCATAGATCTTAGAGACTTCCCTTCGGGTCGGTTTTTGTCTCATTTACTTGTATTTACCTTAAATATCAAATGTCGCTTTCAAAATCACTAAAACAATACCTCATTTGGGAAAAGGAAACAATTGAGAACGTTTCTCTGATACTAAAGTACTTAACGACGAGATTCATTGTAACAAACACATTATACATGTATCATTATTCGTGTGTGCCAATTTTCAACCGACTTACCATTTATATTGTTGGTAATGATTACAATAGAGATACAGGCCATGTTTAGGTTTTTTAGAAGTAGGTAAAACTCCAAGGTCAATGTCACTAGGTCAAAGGTAGGTCATAGGCTCAAATGAAAGGTCTTGGCGGGAAGTATCCATGTGTGATTTCAAAGCTGTATCTCTAATAGTGCCTGAGATATAGACCAGGTTAAAGTTTTTGAAGACGCGACGCTGACACGACGCGACGCCGACACTAGGGATGTGACATTAGCTCCCCGGACATAAAATCCCGGCTCACTAAAAATGAATTACCATCGAGGGTATCCAACACATCCTCAGGAATTTCTGACATCTCAAACACTTCTTGACTCTCCACAATAAACTGTTGTAGAAGGCTGTTCTCTTGGGCAATATTTTGCAGTAGCAATAGTCTTTTTATGTTGGCATTATCTTGAAGATTTTTGTGAGCTACATGTATGTTTGTTGAAACTAAAACCATGTGGTCTCGAAAAGATGTTGTAGGGGTATACTGTCCACCCGATTGTAGTAATTTCTGGTGACGTTCTGTCGATAAAAAGCGTTAGGTATAATTGTGAAGCTTGGCCTGAACACGGTTGGTAATCCACTTGACTTTTGGGAAGCGTTCACAACGAAGAATCGTCAGCTTCAAGGATGTTTTGTTTTGTTTAATTTCTCAGCTAATACTCTACTGATTTTGGCGAGATCAAGTGCACATCAGAAATCAGGTGAATGTGGAAGATCTTTAACAAATCCGCTAAGCATAGATGACCAAACCAAAGTATGGTTGGTCGTTGATAAAAAAAAGCCTAAATTTTAAATTGCTCACATATAAACAAATTTATTGGCGATTCTCTGCAATTATTGTGTCACATGGTTTCCCATGATGTTTGGCGGACACTATTATTTTGAACAAGTTGGGGGCACAACAGTATTTCGATCAATTATTCTATATAAATATAAACTGGCCAAAAGTCCTAACCGGCCACTTTGAAAATGACTATAACTTTTTTTAAAAGTGATTACATTTTAATGAAATTTGATATGTAATTTTTTAAGCATAATGCTCGTAGATTTCCATGATGATTTACCAATAATTGTCAAATTTTGATGTAGTATAAAGGAAAGCT
This sequence comes from Fragum sueziense, assembly GCA_963680895.1. Classification (NCBI taxonomy): domain Eukaryota; kingdom Metazoa; phylum Mollusca; class Bivalvia; order Cardiida; family Cardiidae; genus Fragum; species Fragum sueziense. Next base: position 1,166,907 of record OY804606.1, read on the forward strand.
CAAAAAGCTCAAATCTTGATAGAGCTCGAGATAATACACTTTCAACAATTCAAAGTACACAGATCGTTAGCTGCAACCCAGACCAAGAAAAAATTGGAAAACATTGTAAAGTTTGTATGACATTTGACTACAGAAGAAGCAGAAAGAATGGGAGGCATGGTAAAATGGTGTTTAAATTCAACCCGCAAAACATTTTATCAAGCGAATATGCTCAAATATGGTCTAGTGTGGAAAAACGATGCAACAAACTGATTTTTTACACATATTCTACATTTTGTAGCTCGTCGTGAATCATCAGTCTATATTTAAAGCATTTTCGAAGAAAAAAGTGTTTTAGATGTTGTCTCAAAGAACCGTTTTTCTGCATACATGACCTCTTTCATTTTCTTTTACGGCCACATAGCGAGCACAGTCGTCTAACATTTTCAATGTTTTTCTTGGTCTATGTTGTAACTAACGACCCATGAGACCAAAAACACTACATTGACAATATTCTGAGCTCTGTGTGAATTTAGAGCTTTTTAAGCTTTTCTCACGTTGCGCTTTTATTTCAATGAAATAAAGGTAACTTTTCGCCAAAATCATCTGGAAAGTTGCTTGAAAATTCACATAGCAAATTTCATGAAAATCCAATCACAACAGAAAAAAACATCTTTGTTTTTTTTAAGTGGCCGGTTAGAAGTTTTGACTAGTATATTTTTATATATATAACATTTCTCAAGGTTATCCTTGCACAAACTACAACATTTTAGAATAGAAAGAAGTTATACAATTAATTTTACAGATAGGTCGTGAAAGAGTTAAATGGATTTTATGTTTCACTTACGGTTTTCTCGTACTGCGGTCAAAGCTTTGGCTATCGATTCTTCCACTTTCTTGTTTAGTGCATGTAATTCTTTCACAAGTTCTGTCATATTCTTGTTTACTAACTGCATATAATTTGTAACTGACGTAATAGTTTCTCTAGTACTACCAAGAACCTGTAAAAGAATATAAAACACAACTTCGACCAATAAACAAATGTTCGTTGTTTTTTTAAATTAATACATTACTAAAGTTTTTAACTACAGTACATTTAAAAGAGACTTACATGCAAGGAAAAATAATGACGTTTTGTGTTGCGTTGCAAGTACAATACTTGTATTCGATATGTGTTTACTTTAATTGCTATGCAAGTGTCAGTCGGTCGGTTGGTCGGTCTGTCCGTAAACCAAACCTTGTCCGGAGCATAACTCGAAAAGTATTTAATAAAGGTACAATCATGAAACTTCAAAGGTGAATAGATATCACTGTGGATATGTGCAGTGCACAAGAACCGTTACGATGTCGATCATATTATTTGAGTTATTGCCCTTTGTTGATTTTCAAACTTTATTCTTGTCCGCAGCATAACTCTAAAAGCGTGAATGGTAGAATCACGAAACTTCATATGTGGATAGATCTCATTATGGAGAGGTGCCGTGCACAAGAACCGTTACTCTGCCGATCATACATTCTGAGTTATTGCCTTCTGTTGATTTTCAAACTTAATTCTTGTCCGGAGCATAACTCAAAAAGTATATAGGGTAGAATCACAACACTTCATAGGTAAATGGATGTCATTATGGAGAGGTGCGGTGCACAAAAATAGTTACTCTGCCGATCATAATTTTTGAGTTATTGCCCTTTGTTGGTTTTCAAACTTAATTCTTGTTTGGAGCATAACTCTAAAGGTATATGGAGTAGAATCACGAAACTTCATGGGTAAACAAATGTCATTATGGAGAGGGACGGTATGTGAGAATCGTTACTCTGCCGATCATACTAAAATGAGTTATTGCCCTTGTTGATTTTACAACTTAATTCTTGTCCGGATCATGGTTCAAAAAGTATGTAGGATAGAATTATGAAGCTTCATAGGCGGATAGATCTCATTATGGGAGGATGCAGCGCACAAGAACCGTTACTCTGTTGATAATATTTTTTAGTTATTGGCCTTTCTTGATTTTCAAACTGAATACTTGTCCGGAGCATAACTAGGAAAGTATATAGGGTAGAATCATGAAACTTCATTGGTGGATAGATCTCAATATGATGAGGTACATTGCATACGAACCGTTACTCTGCTGATAATATTTTATTTTTTTTTTTTGAGTTATTACCCTTAGTTGGTTTCCAATTTAATTCTTGTTCGGGGCTTAAGTCATAAAGTATCAGGGCAGAATCACGAAACTCCAGGTGGATATATCTCAATACGGTGAAATGCAGTGTGCAAGAATCGCTACACTGCCGATCATACTTTTTGAGATAATGCCCTTTGCTGATTTTCAAACTTTATTCTTGTCTGAATGTATGAATGTGTTAAATTTCATAGGTGGGTATATCTCATTATGGTGAAGTACAGTATTCAAAAACGTAACTTTGCGGATAAGTCATTGCCTTTTGTTGATTTTGATACTTAATTTTTGTACGGAGCATAACCCAAACAGTATGCAAGCTAATTTCAAGACACTTCAAAGGTTGATAGATCTCATTATGTTGAAGTGCAGCGCAAAAGAATTGTAAACCTGTCTATCATTTTGTGGAGTTACTGCCCTTTGAGTATTTTATACTTTACAAAATACTACTGTTGGACTACTTTTATCGTTGAACGTAGACCCTTAAGGGGACATAATGTTTTACAAAATGTTCTATTATTGGTATTTATTCGACTGTATAATCGGGGAGAAAATTAAAATAGACTTGCCTTTTTAGTCTTTTTGGCATATTTTCCCGTCTTTGGTACAGAAAAGTCATCTGGTGGTCCTTCGTGTGATTTAAGAACTTTTTCTGCATCTTTTAACAGTCTTAGTGCTTTCAGATCCGCCATACGTCCTTGTTTTTATATAAATGGACTGACTTTGTAAAATGTGATTTTCATTTAGGATGTAGTACTCCGCAATAACACTTATTCACAAGCAATTCTGTTACATCCAAAGTTCCTACAACGTAAGTCGTCGCTTTTCAACGAAAACCTCGTAACTGTAGCTTGTTGTAATTTGAAGTTACGCGGTTTTCGTTAAAAAAGCAGCGAAATTATAGCTTTTATTATGTAACTTCTTATTCAATATTAAATAATATCCAGGTCCGTTATCATGAAATCCTTTTTATCGAATACCAAAATTATTTTGGGTTGAAACTTGTGTCCGTGTCTCCGTAATTTACACGTCGGGGAATCACGTGTCGAAGCAATTTCAGAAAATCGTCAATATTTTTGCTAATACATGACCAATTTGTATTCAGTTTGAAACAGACAAGGTTAAAAAAAAACGCCAGGAATTAGCCTCTAATATGTTGTAGATCTTTTTCAAACGAATCAGCTGATGAGTTAGTTATTGACTACCAACCAGAACTTTGATTATAATTTCAACTTAGCAAATCCTTGTTGTTTTTCCCCCACCTTCTCAGCTTCATTTTTTTTTTCAAATTGGTCATATATTAACAAAAATGATTCCCACTGCTGATTAAACCAACTCGATGCTTAAATTCCCCGATCAATTTCGACCGAATTAATCAACCCCGATCTCTAGTCGAACAATACGAACTCCTCAATCGATTTGGTAGTGTGAGCACATTAAAGCCTCTCTCACAACCCGTCGTGCGTCTTTTTAAATCGTACGTTTTTAAACGCTGCAAAATCGTACGATTTATAAAGACGCACGACGGGTTGTAAGAGCGCCTCATAAGAATTGTCCGGTCAATTCTTTGCTGCGTGCAGTCTGCGTCGTGGTTGCGTCCACAAAAATCGTACGTTGCACGTGCGTGCATCGCACGACTAAACGTACTTTTTAGACGCAGACCGCACACAGGAGCACGTACGACCGGTTGTAAGAGAGGCTTAAGCAAAAGTCGGAAGTTACTCGAGTACAAGTCCAGGTGATCGATAGCGTGATATCAACCCGATCACACTCGATCTCCGGAATAAAATATTTCCAGAACTGGCCGATCGTCTAGACCCGATCAATCCACGATCGCTTCCCGATATATCTAACCACTGGATCGCACAGAAATATTCTACTTAATTAGATCGCACAGGAATATTCTACTGGATCACACAAAATATTCTACTGGGTCGCGCAAGAATATATACTCGTACTTTTCACAATTAAACAATAAAAAAGCCAGATCGATGTAGATCAGGCTCGATCACCACGACCATTCCCAATGTATCCGACCGCTTGATCGAGAGTGATAAAATTCATCTTATCGGCAGAGGAAACCTAACATTACCAAATAGGGAATGATCTTATCTAGTTAATAATGACATAATTTCGGACAAACGATTGTACGAGCGGAGCGCGAATAAATTTTTACCAGCGCTAGTATGGCTCCTACTGCAACGTAGGATTCTATGAATACGAAAGAAACATTTTCCCAAACCAAAATTAAGGCAAAGACAGCGAAATGTGCCAAGAAAATGATGTTCTCATTCTTCTGTAGCAACAGAAGAATGCTTCCGCAGCGCTCCGTACGAAACCATCTGACAATGAAAAGTAAATAAGGGCCTGATATCAGAAGGTAAGTTCCTGTCAACACCCCGTTCGACATTTTATTATTGTAATGGATACAATTATTTTATTGTATCATCTAGGTTAGGAAACAAAAGAAACCACAAAATGTTACCATTTAAAGGACCTGTCAAGAAGGGTTATGTTTGTAAATACTGGTCATTTCAGTAAGTCGGGAATGATTTGACAAACGGCATTCGCACGAAGCGTCCAAAATAAAAGTAAATAAAAATGCGAGATTAAAAACTTGTTCATGAGCGCCGTACTACTCCACGCAGAAGATTCAATAATGAAAATTTATTTCTTGTGGTTGAATAAGCACCATATTGCCAATATATCGCCGCATTCATGGACTTCGAAATATTCTCACAATTGAAGTCTAAGCTTCAAGAAGATGGTTCAAGAATGAAGAAGAATGAAATACGCTGTCTGATATGCTGTCAATGTATTGAAATCCAAAGGACTGGTACATGTATAAGTCAGTGTTCTACAGTTTGGTTGAGAGACATGATAAATAAGCGAGTTGCAGCGGATAGAACTTCGAGAAACACTAAATCGCAGTAAGGACGTCGTTTAAACGTCGATGATCAAGCGTTTTTGACGTCAAAGTACTCCGTACAGTATAAGGTGTTAATGTTTAAGATGTGTAATGTCAATTGTTTTTGACTGAACACTATCGAAATTGCACATGTATGTGAAGAAAAGGGTTTCAATATTATTTTGATATATGTTATTTGCCGGAAAATATTTCACCCACAATACAAGTCCGGGAACTTTCCGACTGTACCTTCGTATGTGTTGTTATAAAATCTCGTACAATAGTCCCAGCCGAAAATGACAGTGGCGTAGGCTGATGTTTACTGCTGCAAAACCAATCAATTCGTCTGATTTGCACCGTTACAAATACGAACAGAGTTGATTGGTTGTCAAGTAGTAAACATTAGCCCACGTCACTGTCATTTTCGGCCTGTACTATAGTAACTGGGCAAGTTTAAAAAAAATGTTTACATGCCTCGGCTTTTACAGAGAAACATATTCTACCCAATCAAAGCTAAAAAGATGTGTTATTGTGTGTTTATACTGGGTACCAAGTTTAAAGAAAATTGCTTCACAAATAAAAAAGATATGTCATTTAAACATGTCAAAAATGTCAGGAGTGAAACGCTTTTTGTGTGACACTTAACACTTTGACCAGATTTCTAAGCTATGGTAAATAAAAGATAGTGACAGGATACTACAATAGGCAATTGTAATTCATAAATCAACATGTGCATCATCATCTTAAAATTGCCTTTTCATCTTATCTTCACTGGTTTAGGATGTGGAGCCTGTTTTATACAACAACCCTCTAAATTTTATGTCAGGAGTGAAACACTTTTATTCTTTAAAATGTGTTCTCATTTTTGTCTATTCAGCCAGAAATCTACCACCCAAACTGTTTTACGAAGCCATCAGCCTTGTGGACATTCTGCACTCTACTATTTAGTGATTCGTGGGTTACAATTTCTCATATTGTGCAATATATATGCTGTCAGGAGTGAAACGCTTTTTTGTTGTCATTTTGCAAGATTGTGCACACAATTTTAGCTAAAAGTTAGTGAACATGAATTTTAAATATAATTTGGACACTGTTTAACCATTTAGAATAGTTTTTAGGCATCCTAATTAAGAAATCTGGATGATATTCTATAAAAATAGCTGTAATTCTTAAAATTTAAATGACACACTTTGGTCACATTTTTTTTAAACCTGCCCAACTACGGCTTGATTCAAGCCGTGGTTACGAGATTGTATAACAACACCGACGGTTTATCAATACATAAAGACAAATCTAGTCTATATTTAGCACAAAATTTATTACCATTTCACATCGTATATTTCAAAACTGGCGTCGTTATCAGAGATATAAATCGTTAGATTTACCAATAACGGACGAGGAAGCACTCGATTGAAGTACTTGTTTACAAAATTTGCTTTTTAAAACGTGTTCGGATTTCATCTCTCTTTTTTAATGATCTGTTCTGTTGGGCTATTTTTTATACATGAGTCATGCCACATAAAAAGGATCCTGTCAGTTTGTGCAGTCTGATCATAAACAAAAGGTTGTCGTTATTTCGCGACCTGCGATCTTTCCCGATATGCGTTGTCATCATTTGTCCCTAAAAAGGGAACATTCTTGAAAAAAGGTGATCACTTCTCGATACGACAGTCGATATAGTACCATATTATATCTGTGTGGAGATGCCAAAGAAACATGTGACTGAATGATTCCCTTAAGGTATCCAAACCTTCAAAAGCATCAAAGACCCAGATGCGAAATTTGAAAATTGCAAGTAAATCCTAAACTGTGTTACATTTCCATTCCAAAATACAAAATTAATACAAGCATTTTGAACGGTTTAGAATTTTGAATTAGTACATACTTGTGGAAATATTTGACAAAAATGTTCAAAATTACCTCCCTTGCATATGTATATAGAGTAAAATGATATTTGTAAATTATTTTCTTCTTGAAGCATAATCTTGAAATCCGACTCGGTGAATCAACTTATTGTGTGTGTCATTTGATGCATTTCCTACGGCTAGAAAGTGGTAATTTTTTCAGGGTCTGTAAACCTTCAGGATTACAACCCATCATTGGATACAAAACAATTCGTGCATCTTCCGGCGTCATCCGTACTTGTAACAGAAAATGACGAGAGATACCCTTGTCAATTTCCGACCGTCTTCCATAGCAATGGAAATTGACGAGTGATATCCTCGTCCATTTCCGTTGCTACGAATGACGCCCGAAGATGCTCAAAGTATTTTGTACTTAATTATGGGTTGTAGACTTTTATTATTTAGTCGAGTATTTTATTGTAAGCGTCGAGGGTCAAATATCGAAAAGCAAAGATTTTTTCCCGATTTTACTTTGGTTTTGGATTTCATATGCCATTTCTCACGTTACACCAGCTAATGATTAAACACCATTAAACAAAAAAACATACACATTTACTTAATGCTTTTTTTTCAAACGGCAAACGTCAGACTAGACGTTGCAAATGGCAATTCTGATTTGATGGAATTCTACATTTTATGTCTTTTTGCGTTGAAAAGATTGTGGGAAATGAAGTAATAGCTTTTCCATGTTGATTTCTAAAGACTCTATCTTGTCAAAATGTCAGTTTGTTGGAATGACTTGATCCTTTCCCTAACGGCAAAACTTTAGACTGTTTAAATTTGAAAGATGCTGAACACGATAAATGGATATTGGTAACATAGAATAACCCCTTCCCAAACGACAATATTGTCTCATTCATAAGCTGCTGCAGACCACAAAATTAGTGTTGAAACAGATAAGATTTGTGTAAATTATATCACAGAAAGTATTGAGACACAAGGAGAAAATGCTGATCGTAAGCATTTTTTTCTTTTGCCTAAATGTTTTCTCAAACCATTTCAATTGGGGACGTCAATATTATGCCTTGTTTGGGAAAGGCTTAAAGTACAATATAGCGCTGAAAATGTATAAGCAAAGAAAGAAATTTCTGATCGCTTTGAAGATTATAACTTTCTACAGAAGGCTACATCTGAGGAGCATTTCCTTTGAGCTTTTATAATACATGTATTAAGATATAATTTGTTGTCCGCGGCGGCTCTCAAACTGGACCAACTTTAGATATTGCCGTTTGGTAAAGCGTTCAAGAAATCCTTCGGGGCAAATTCATAATTATTTTGGTTTTGAGGGAAAAGTAGTGACTTACTGTCGATATCGATTATGATTACTTCGTTAACACTTCCCAAACAAGACCTGATTTTGACGTCCCTAATCGAAATGGCTTGGGAAAACATTGAAACAAAAGAAGAAACTGCTGATAACCAGCAGTTTCTCCTTTTGTCTCAATATTTTCTATGCCATATTTTACACAAATTCTATGTTTAATAACATCCATTTTGTCATTTTTGGCACTTTTTGAAGTAGATCACCTTTAAAATTTTGCCGTTTGGGAAAGGGTTAACACTTCCCAAATAGTCAAAATTGAGACTGCTCCAATTTGAAAAGAGTTGTAGACGACAACATGGTCGATTTCAAAAGAAGAAAATGTACATGTTATAGCACAGAAAATATTGCAGGAAAAGGACAATTTGCTGATTATCAGCAATATTTCAGTCTCCCCCCCCCCCCCCCCCCCCCCCCCAATTTCCCAAACCATTTCAACAAAGGACCTCAAAACCAAGTTTTGTTTTGAGATAGGGTTAACATCATTTTCTATATTGAAAATTATCAAAACTAAATCATTAATTTGTATTTTAGTTTTTGTGAAAAGTGTGGTAATATTGATACATATCTTGGTGTATTGTGAACTTTTATCAACCCTCTCCTAACGACAGACCTGTGGAACTTGAGTATAATTATAAAAGTTGCTGACGACGACAAAAACGGAGTTTGATCAATATAGGATTTATTTACAACATCGAAAAGAAAACATTGGTGCAAAAGCAGAAAATGCTCGCTAATGGTTATCATCATTTTCTGGTTTTGACTTAATATTTTCTCATTTTAATATTTAACATGAGAATATTAAGTCTTATTTGAGAAAGGGTCTAGAATAATGTGGTCACGTGTTACAAAATGTAATAAGTAAAATACTTCGAGATAATTATATCTTATTTCCTTCTTTTGTCTCATTTTTTTTATACAATAAGATTCTGTAACGGACGTGTGTCATATCGCAAAGTAAATATTGAGGCGAAATGGAAATTACATTTTTCTTCCTTTGTCTTTATGTTCATAGGCATAGGAAGGTTTATAATATTGGGGGCCCAAATGTTAAAATGAATGGAAATGTGGGTGTATTAAAGGGGGTCATAGGGGGCAGACTCTTTTTCTAAATTATTGGGGCTGGCCCCTTGCCCCCCCCCCCCCCCCCCCCCCCCCTTTTCCTACGCCTATGATGTTTCCGCACGCTGGTTCTAATTCGGGCCGTCGAAACTAGATCTTCTATTGAGAATATGGTTATAAGAAAAGAATATTTGGGAAAAAAACTCGGTATGTGGACATCAGCATCACTCGAAATATTCTAATGGAAATAGATGATGTTCTAACAAAAATATTTTGAAATAAATATAGCCATTGAAATGCAGCTAAAAAAGAGAGAAAATGCTCCGTTCGTTTCGCACAATTATATTTCTACTAAAAACCAAAAGCAGACAGTTTGAGAAAGAGAGAACTTGTTAATGTGTCATGCATTGATTAAAAGTAGACGGACCCGCTTTGCATTAAGATGCGTACAAGCACTGTTAGCCAGGCGCTGGTTGTATTGGCGGTGGTGTCGATTACATTCATGTACACGATTTACAGTTTGAACAAACAACGGTTGGGTCTCAAACCACGATCTGCCAGGTTTGAAAGGGATGCACAAAAAGGTAAGTGTAATTGACACTATTTAGATCCCGACGTGAAAATTTTGTCATGTCTTTATCAACGGATATCAGAAATGTGAGTCAGAGTTGGTTTAACCCTTTCCCAAACAACAAAATTTTAGGGTGATCCACTTCAAAAACTGCGACAAATGACAAAATGGATGTTAGTAAAGATAGGATTCGTGTAAAATATGACACAGAAAATATTGAGACAAAAGGAGAAACTGCTGGTTATCAGCAGTTTCTTCTTTTGTTTCAATGTTTTCCAAGCCTTTTCTATTAGGGACGTCAAAACCAGGTCTTGTTTGGGAAAGGGTTAAGATAAATATAGTTATCGAAATATCATAATATTGTAAGAAGGGGGTAGAAAGTATTCACGTCGAGCTATTTCTTTCATAAACATATTTAGAACAAAGTATAATCAAAGTACTGAAAGTACTGTTTGGAAGCAAATTTGTTAACAATGTAGGCCTGTCCAGAAGTAGAGTACTCTGATTAGGTACTTTGATTATCCATTTGAATACATTGAATACTTTGATTTGTAGAGTACTTCGATTAGGTACTTTGATTATCCATTTGAATACCTTGAATACTTTGATTCCATGCATCTATTTATAGAGCGAACGCATTCTGACAAAGCCAGTGAAATTAAATCCTTGTATGATTTGCTACAAAGGTCACAAATACAAGCGACCAAATTTTATGAACAGACGGCATTACAATTCGCGCAAATTAGAGACGAAATATGCAGCATAAAGAAGCAAGTTTCATTGGCGCAAAAGGGGTCGACTGATCAATTAAGTGACTTAGCGAAAGTGTGTGAAAAACGCTGCAGTGAAACGAAGTTGACATATGACAAACTGCAGCGCCAAATGAAGTCTGTTGAGGAGTCGGTGAAGTGTGTTTCGTCAACTTTTGGATCCAAACAAAATGAGATCGCGGGAACCAATCCGAGCACCCCAAAAGTCCAAACACCCATCGAGTGTGAAATATCTCCAAATCATACACATAAGTTCGCAGAAAATAAACCAATGAGTCCAAAATCAAATGCGGACACGTCGCAGGGAAAAACGCCTACTTGTGAAAAGAACTTAAACTCTACCAGCAATCTAAAGAAAACATATTCTGGTGAACATGCTGCCGTCAAGTCCAACTCCTCTGGTGATATTCCAAAAAGGACACTTTTAATAGGTGACTCTATACTAAAAGGTATAGAAACAAAAGGACTCCAAAATATTTTTGTGAAAACATGCCGAGGAAAAGGACTTTCGCATATTTATGAAATTCTGCGATCAATGGATTTGAAGCAGTTCAAATCAGTCATTATTTATGCAGGGGGGAACGACGTTGCGAGAAAATGCTCGATATCAAACATAGAGAGTCATTTGAGAAAATTAACAAATTCACTGGATGCAAACTGTGAATTATATCTTTGCACATCTTGTCCGAGACGTGATACAGATGTCTCTGAATTAAATAAATGCATAAAAAATGAGTGTGAACAAACTGCTTCAAAACTGATTGACTGTAACCCACTGTTTGTTTATGGCAATAATCAGCCTATTGAACACTTCTTTTCTCGTGATGGAATTCATCTATCACCGAGAGGTACCAGTCGATTACTATCTGTAATAGACAAGCATGTGTCTATTCTAAAGAGAAATCATACCAAAACCTATGCACGAGGTTATATAAGAGGACAGTCTTATCAAACATTCAGAAATAATAATTCTTATCCCAATAGAAATCAAGTTTCGAGAGCAGTGTTTGGCAGATACAAGCAATATTGTTTTAACTGTAGAAATGCTACTCACGAAACCAGAAATTGTTGGTACAGACAAAACCAAGGTTTTGAAGGCTCCAATTTGGACCGTAGACATTAGGAAAATTCTGACAGATACTCTGATAAAATTTTAAATAATAAAATTTTCAATGCTACATATTCTTCACAAATTAGAAATTTTGAAATTAGTTGCAATAATACATTCCAACCTTTAATATTGGTGTGTAACTGTTGTGACGAATATCCGTGTATTTGTAGTGAACATGAAAATTTACCTCCAAAAATTAAATCTTACTATCAGTCACAGGCCCATAATAATCAGAATCACGAATTAAAAAACCTGCATGACAAGGATATTGTCACTTCTGAAACAACAACAACAACAACAACAACCAAAACTCAATCAAATCTCTATAAAAATGCGTTCAATTTCAAAAAGAAAGGTATACATATTTCGAGTTTGAACATCCGCCATTTGTTACCTAAACTTGAAGAGATAAAGTTTCATCTGCTTGACCAAAGTTCGCCTGATATACTAGGGTTATGTGAAACATTTTTGCATGAAAATATCGAAGACAGTACTTTAAACATAAAAAACTACACATTCGAAAGAGAAGATAGGAAAAACAAAACGGGTGGTGGAATAATCGTATATGTCTCGGAAAAACTTCTGTATAAAAGACGTAATGATCTAGAATGTCCTGAAATTGAATCTCTATGGATAGAACTCACTTCAAACAATCGTGCACCATTTTTGCTAAATTATGTTTACCGCCCACCAAATTCTAATCAATCTTGGATAGACGAGTATGCAAAACAGATTGAAAATGTGGATGTACTAAACATTGAATACCGTATATTAGGGGACTTCAATATTCATTTTGACACAAAAAATAGCAATAAAAATTTTGAAAACACAAAGTGGGCTAATCTAATTTCAACTTTTGATCTAAAACAGTTAGTCAAAAGCCCTACACGAGTTACGAAGAAAAGTGCGAGTTTGATTGACCATATATACACGAATACCATTCAGAATATAAGCGAACCGTTTGTTTCATCTCTATCCATAAGTGATCATTATCCTATTTGTTTTACCCGTTCGACTTCATCATTTGAAAACACTAAAAAAATAAACAATCAAAATCACGAAACCATTACATATCGATGCTACAAAAAATTCAATGAAGACCAGTTTTTACAAGACTTATTATTATCCGGAATTGGCAGTGTTGAAACAATTGTAGATCCTAATGAGGCCCTCTTAAAATTTTATGAAATTCTTAATTCAATATCAGCTACTCATGCTCCTATCAAGAGTAAACGTATAAAACGTACGCATCAACCTGATTGGTTTACAGATGAAATTAACGAAACTATGTTTGAAAGAGATAAAGCACATATGGACGGCAATCATGACATGTACAAAATGCTTCGAAATAAAGTGACTTATATGATTAAGCGAAATAACAAAAACTTTTTCAATAAATCTGTCGAAAATAAGAAAGATACCAGGATGATATGGAAAAATCTTAAAGGTGAAGCAAACATGGACAAGTCAGAAGATCTAACAATACCATTGAAAATCACAAAAACGGATTCGGTAATTGAAGGCAAATTGAACGTCATAAATGAGCTTAACCGTCATTTTGTATGCGTTTCTGATATCGTAACTAAGACACCATTCTCGGAAAGCGGTTTTCGAAATCTTCAAAAACACCTTGATGCAAAGTTACGACATAACATTTTCACCATTGAATTTATTACTATAAATGTGGTTCGGGATCTAATTAGAAAACTTGATGTTAAAAAGTCTACAGGTCTAGACGGTATTAGCGCACAAATTTTGAAATATTGTGGGGATACAATTATACCAATTATCACATCCATAATAAATAACAGTATTGCTTCTGGCATTTACCCAGATGAAATGAAATTAGCCAAAGTTATACCAATTTTAAAATCAGGTGAAAAAAATGATCCGAATAACTATAGACCAATCTCGATCTTACCCACAATTTCTAAGATCTTTGAACGACATATTGTCACGCAGCTACAGAAATACCTTGTGCGAACGGATGTATTGAATAATTCTCAGTCTGGGATTAGAGAAAATCATTCTTGTGTAACTGCTTTATCAAAATTGATCGATACATGGCTTAAAGATATTGATGATGGCAAATTGATTGGTTCTGTTTTCTTGGATTTGAGGAAAGCGTTTGATCTTGTTGATCACGAAATCCTACTACATAAGCTTAAACTATACCACTTTTCAGAAAATACCCTGCTTCTAATAAAGTCTTATTTATCCAACAGGAAGCAGTTAATAAAAGTCGGAAAATTTCAATCTGACTCTCTTCTGATACAGTCAGGGGTTCCTCAAGGCTCGATCCTCGGGCCTATTTTATTTCTCTTGTACATTAATGACATATCGTTAACATGTTCTGATGTGGAAATTGATCTATATGCAGACGACTCCACAATGTATAAAGCAGGTTATGACCTAGTCACTATACAAAATAAACTCCAAGAAAGCATTTCCTCCGTACAGGAATGGTGTTCATTAAACAATATGTCTATACATCCCACAAAAACTAAATGCATGCTAATCGGGTCCAAACATAAACTTTTACACCAAGATGAGCTTATATTAAATGTTAATGGAGTGCGACTTGAAAATGTACACACTCAAAAAGTTCTAGGCGTCTACATTGATAATCACCTAAATTGGCACACGCACATTGATTATGTTTGCTCTGGACTCAAAAGGAAAATATCTCTTTTTAAGAATATATCGTTTTACTTGACGAAAGAAATGAAAATCCTATTTTACAACGCATACATTTTACCTGTTTTTGACTATTGCTGTGCCATATGGGGTAAAACTGACAAGCGCTATACAAATAAAATATATTCTCTTCAGAAAAGACTAGCAAAATTAATCCTTTGTAAGCCAATGAAGTCATCTTCAGAAGAATTGTTTAAAGAACTTTCTTGGTTGACATTCTCAAATCGATGTAATTATCACATTGCAGTTCTAGTTTATAAAACGCTAAACTACAACGCTCCTGATTACATGATGAATTTAATTAAAGTTTCTAGAAATGATTTGTATAATTTACGCTCTGAAATTCAGAATCAACTCACATTAAACAAACAACCAAAAACAAATATTTATCAAAATAGTCTAAATTATAAAAGCGTTGACATCTGGAACGACCTTCCTGTAAGCTTAAGATCGGGGGCAAAACTTGCTAATTTCAAGCAAAAAATAAGAAATTATTATCTAACGTATAAACAATAATGTGAAGATGAGTATCTGTCAGAGTAAAGAAATTCTTGACTGATAATAAATTAAGTTAACCCTTTCCCAGAAAGATCTGGCTTTGACATACCCAATTAGAAACGACATGGGAAAGCATTGTGTCTAAAGGAGAAAATGCTGAAAATCAGTTTTTTCTCCTCTATCCTCAATGTTTCCTGACCTAAATTATTCACATTTATTTTCTTGAAGTAAAATCCATTTTGACATTTGCTTAAACATTCAAATTAAACACCCCAAAATTTTGTCTCTCGGGAAAGGGTTAATAGATAGCTAATCAATAAAATTAATATTAACTTAAATCAATTTTGATTTGATTGAACGTTATAGTTTATGAATGTTTGTGTGTGTGTGTGTGTGTATGTGTGTGTGAGTAACAGAGAAGGGAGATAAGGTGAGAATAAGGCGGAAGTGTGTTCGTTTACTTGTGTTAGTATGAGTGTTATCGTTAGAAGGCCATATTGTAAATAAGATAAATTCAATATTATTGAATTATATATGTCTTAATATGCTACCTTCTCTAAATAAAGTTATTATTATTATTATTATTATTATTATTATTATTATTATTATTATTATTATTATTATTATTATTATTATTATTATTATTATTATTATTATTATTATTATAGCTTTGAACATATTTCATAGTTCAGTCATCTTCGCAAGCCAAGGGTGACATCTACGACGTAACGTCGTTTCTGTATTCACCCTTTGCGTATTTAGTCCGATTTTCTTGGGTCTCCTGGAAAGCGTTTTCATTGGTTCCAGCGAGGTCTCGCTGGAACCAATCAGATTGTCGACTGATACATTTGTTATGAGTAACCAATACAAGACAACGGGCGGGAAAAGGCTTTGCATTTGCAACTCAAAAACGCGAAGATGGGCGATTTTTCTTAAGGTTTACAAACTGAGAATGAAAACACCACTTTCTAGCCATACTAAATGCATCAAATTACACACACTTGTAAATATACTTCACAGAAGTTGATTCACCAGGCTGGATTTCAAGATTATGCTTCAAGAAGAAAATAATTTACAAATATTATTTTACTCTATTTTCATATGCAAGGGAGGTAATTTTGAACATTTTTGTCAAATATTTCCACAAGTATGCATTAATTCAAAATTCTAAACCATACAAAATGCTTATATTTGTATTTGGAATGGAAATGTAACACAGATTAGGAATAACTGGCACTTTTCAAATTTCGCTTCTGGCTCTGCCTTTCATTCTCAGTTCGTAAACCTTAAGAACTTCACTGCAATTTAGACAGGAATTCCCTATTTTTAGTCGACGAATTATCATACTTTCGACAATTCGACCAAAAAAGCAGACAACTTTTACATAATCCGCATGACGTATGACGCGAAAGACAACGCGCGTTAATGACGTCATCAATAATGGACGTAAACAACCAGCAGAACAACCGCTGGGCGGCGCTTCGCGATTTCAAGAAAATCGGACTAAATCCGCCAAGGGTGAATACAAACGTAGGTGGGTTCAACCTTGGCTAGCGAAGATGTAGTTCAGTAAACTTGACTGGCCCATTTACAAGGAAGGCCATTGGACTGATCTTTGAACCATAATAAAGCAACTTACTACGCCTGTAGGCGTATCATTGTTCACCATAAAGTCTCGATTGCCTCTGGCGAAAACAGCTATTCAGTATAAACCCATTGTGAATGGATTGGTGTTAAAACGGCTTAACTAACAATACACCGAACCGAACTTAAAATATAATGTCCCCAATAACTGTACGCTAAAACTGAATAGTTGAACTGTACGAAAGAAACTGAATAGTTGAAGTGTACAAAAACCTGATCACTTGCGATGGAGCCTCACTTAACGGAACTCGAACCGCTGACTATTGATGACAGTACTTATGTAAAAGTACCATATGTTCCGTCCCCAATATCACCAATGATGAACTCGAATAGACCCATAACCAGTACAGACCCGGCATATACCGATCTGATGGAATATAATCGTCTACAAGACCTAGTGAAGGACCTTCCTAGTGACCTGTTCGTAGATCGACTATTAGTGGATTATGATTATTCCACTGATAAACTCGAAAAAACAAGACTGATGCTGTTTGAAATGCTTCGTTGCTCTGATGGATTCCCATTTGGTGAAACTTGTGATATCAAACGCAGAGTAATGACACGATCTAAATCCGGTGAATCTGTCGCTGTCAAACTAGCAAATGATGTACATGCGCTTGTGATAGCTGCGGAAGGTGGGGACTTCCTGTCAATAAAGGAAATGATTAGCGTGTCTAAAAAGGCGCCCCGGTCGATATCTGCCTCAGCACCACAAACAAAAGGCATTGAACCGAGATATAATTGTCAGTGTTCCGCGGAAATAGCAATATTACGGGAAGCTATAAATGCCATGAAAGCTGATATATTGATGCTAAAACAAAAGCAAATCGCATCGGAAAGTGCAAGAAATACACTAGAAGTCAAAACAATGGAATGCATCAGTGATTTGAGAAAGGATGTAGAATATACCCAGTGTCCGCTTACAAAAGACGTAAGAGATATAAAAACATCTATTACAAGCCTGGAGTTAAATCTTAATCAGGCTAACTACAAATCCCTACAAACAGACACGTATGTCACAGAAATGAAACAAAATATATTGGTGTTAAACAACACCATTGAAATGATGCAGGAATCCATACCAAATATCAATGGACAAGTTTCTATTCGTCAACTTAACACGATTAACCTAGAGACAAATACAAATCAACTTGATTCAGCTTTAATAGAAGTACCAATAAGCGAAAACCAAGTAAACACAGAGACTAGTGACGTTACACATCATCAACCAAGTCAGTCAAAAACACCAAACAACGTTTTGGTTGACGTACAAAGTCCGTCCGTTATCAACCCTGACACGGGGAATCATACACCAGTATCGGAAATAACCACTGACAAAGACATGGAAAATGACCGTACTTTTGGTAATATACAAATACCAACACTAATAACAAATAGATTTACTAGAGATAAACCGACACGACGCGTATCCCATAAACAGAACGGAAAAACATACATCGGTCGAAAGGTAAACTTTTCCATCATTAACAAAGAGCTAGAAGCCTCTAGACGTCGTAGTGAAAAACGTGATCGATTGAAAGCTGGCTACAGACCGCCTCCGGAAGCAGTCACCAATGATGATACAGATGGCTTTGAACGTCACGTTAAACGTAAAATAAAAACGTATTTCGTTGGAGGGTTACTTCCGTCGATTACAGAGACATTGATAACGAATTACGTAGAAGAACGTGGTTTATCAGTATCATCCGTTACTCTCAAACGCAACTACCGATACAATAAAGCTACCGCGTGCGTAAAAGTTAAAGATTCAGAAAACGTTGAAACCCTCGTAGATGACCCATACGTTTGGCCCGCGAGAGTTATATGCCGTCCATGGCGACCTAGGACTCAGAACAATACAAACAAATATAACAGGACAGTGCCTGAATACCGAGAGTACAACAACAAACGCAACAACGAATACAACAGTGAATACAACAACGAATTCAACAACGAACACAACAACGAATACGACAATGAATTCAACAACGAATACAACCCCTGGGATCAGAATCGATTCTCGGTATTAAGTTACGAGAATGAAGTTGAATAATAAAATAAACGTTAAAATGGAAATGAACAATAAACTCAAATTTGCAACTTGGAACGCAACAGGTATCATGTCCAGCTCCAGCTACCTGTGTCAATTCCTTGATAATAACAATATAGACTTCTGCGGTCTTAGTGAACATTGGTTATACCGCCACAATTTACACTTTCTAAGCTCAATAAATGGAGCCTATGACAATTACGCTGTTTCAGATCCAGATCTTGATTTTTCTTCGAATAGGAAGGTTGGAAAAGGTGGACTGTGTATTTTCTGGAAAAAATCATTAAGTAACCAAGTAGTGCCGTTACCGCTGAAATGTAAGAGTATGATAGGAATACAGTATAGATATAAACCAGGGCAATATTACTATATCTTCCAAATCTACTTACCTTGCTCTAACCACTCATTACGTGCTTATAAGTCAAATCTAGAAGAAATAGAGAATACGCTAAACTACTATAAGGGCAACGGGCATATTATTGTGATGGGTGACTTTAATACAGAACTACCAAGATCACAAGAAACAGATTGCACACGTACAGACTCGAGAAGCAAAGTTATGTGCGAATTTCTATCAGAATTGGAACTAGTACCAATTAATTGTCTCCCTTTTTGCGAGGGCCCGTCATTCACAAATGTACCATACAATGGTGCACGAGAAACACTTATTGACTACATTTTGTTTCCAGCTTCGAACATAAAAGCGGTGAATAAGTGTAGCGTATATGACGATCATTCGCTTAATGTATCTACCCACCGCCCAGTGTCGTGTGTAATTAACTGTACGACAGATACAAACATACAAAATGACAAAACCGACGCAATCATATGGAAAAATATTAATACTAAGTGTATTTCGAAATATTCACAATACATAGAAAACAATATGTCTCTCAAGGCATTAAATGACTACGAAATTGTGGAAATTAGCCAAATAGACTATTTCTATGAAAAACTATTGAAAATACTAAAAGAAGCAACGTCTAAGTGTATACCGAAAGCAAAATATAAGCCTTATATACGCCCATATTGGACTGAAACTTTATCAATGTTGCATAATGAAGTGAAAGCATCTAGGTTTAAATGGGTGTCAGAAAATAAACCGCGCGAAAACAGTGATTCGTTTCTACAATATAAAAAAGCCAAACGAGATTTTCGTCGCGCACATAGACATATCGTTTCTAAGTATATAGAAAAAATAGAGGAAGAAATCGACAAAACAGCTGAAACCGACAGCTGTGCTTTTTGGAAAATGGTTAATAAAAAGCGAAAGCCAAAAAATCAACCACAATTAGAAATGACTTTTAATAATACAAAATGTCGATCGCCAGAAGAGATTAATAGAGGATGGATGGGATATTTTAGCAATCTATACTCATGTGAAGAAAATGTGAACGAAAGTGATAACCAACCCTTCCAAACAAATGCTTCCGCTGATCATACCGCCACAATTATAATCACTACAGAGGATACTGAGAAAGCTCTAAAAACATGTAAGAGAAATAAAGCATGTGGTTATGACGGAATCTATTACGAAAACATCATATACGGAAAAACGTTGTTGATAAAGGTTTTAACAAAACTATTTAACGCTATGAATAGGTTTGCCTACTGTCCCATAGATCTAAAAAGGGGAGTAATCACAACTGTATTCAAGGGCGGTAATCGACAGAAGAATGACCCGAACTCATACCGAACGATCTCACTGTGTTCCGTTATTCTTAAATTGTATGAAAAAAACTTTACTAAACAATATAGAAAATAACATATCTTTGAATACATTACAAGGTGGCTTTCAGAAAAGTCTAAGCTGTTCGTTCACGTCATTTTTGGTTCGTGAGTCAATATTTAGTGCTATTGAAACTAACTCTAAATTGTACTCCTGTTACCTAGACGTTAAACAGGCGTTTGATAATGTGAGCCATAGACTCATCCTTAAGAAATTGTACGAACGTGGCCTAAATGTCAATTTCATAAAAATCATTAAGAATCTATTAAGCGATATATACAGCTGTGTAAGATCAGATGGACTAAAATCAGACTGGTTCCCTATAATGAAAGGCGCTAGACAAGGCCAAATAGTTAGCGCAATTATGTACTTAATCTATATAGATGACTTAATGAACAATCTCGATGGGTGTAAAGATTGTTTTAAGATTAATGACGTAAAATATGGTTGTCCAACAGTCGCTGATGATATGATGACGATGTCCTTTACTAAAGATGGACTTCAACGCCTTATGGACGTTTGTTATGAATATTCAGTTTCACATCACTACCAGTATAATGCGTCTAAATGTAGTGTTATAGTGTACAATGAATGTAAATCTGATTATGATAAATCTGATAGAAAATGGAATATTGGTCCAAACGTAGTTAACGAAGGAAAGAGCTACGTTCACTTGGGTATCTTTAATGACAAGAATATGTCATTAGACGATTCCGTAAATGAATGCTGCTCTAAGTTAAGGAAAACATATTTTAGCCTTAACGATTGTGGTATAAGTAGAGAATCAATGCATCCATCCTCGCTTAAACGAATATATGAATCTGTTGTTCTTTCCAAAGCATTATATGGTAGCGAACTATGGAACAATTTGTCAGAAACTCATTTACAGTCTTTGGAAAGAGCACACAGACAGTGTATTAAACATATGCAAGGCTTTCACAAACAGACGTCGTCTGCTGTAGCTTCTATTTGTATTGCTGTAACGCCTCTAGAGACATATATAGATAAGCGTAAATTGACGTTGTTTGGTCAATTATGTAGACTGGAACCCGAAAAAAGGATCAAAACTATGTTCAATACCAGAATGGTAGCTTTCATGCATAGGCCGAGCAAAATACTCGGCTTTATGCCGGATATATACAGAATTCTGGGTAAATACGGGTTAACAGATATCATGAACCAATATCTATTAACCACTCACTTTCCAAACAAATACGCTTGGAAGAAAATGGTCAAGCAATCAACAGAAAGAGTCGTCAAAATTCAACTTTTCTCGTCGTTAGATAAAGTTGAAAACACCATTTCATTTAGTAAGATGCAGTCTGATTTTAGCATATGTAATATATGGTACTTTACAAAGTTGTATAGAGATTACCTTAAATACGGATATACAGTCATGCACGCTGTAGGTAGATTCTTCTCTAGAAAATATGATCTGATTTGTCCATTGTGCGGAACCAATACCGAATGCATTATAACGCACTTGATATTCTTCTGCAGAATCAACGAATCTTCACGTGAAATCCTATGGAGAAAGCTTTTTGTTATCCTTGGAGAAAAGAGTTACAACTTTCTTGTAACCCTTTCCCCCGAGGATCAATTTCTACAGCTAATCTCGGGTTGTTCATCAATGCAAATGAACGAGCATGAAAGAGTGGACTGTTTCAAAGTTATCCTGAGATGCGTACATGAACTGACTAGAAGCATGTCAAACTTTATATGATATTCAGCTGTGTTAAATGTTTTTACTACAATCGTATATTTCAGAGAATTCAAGACAAATGAACAATGGTCTGTTGGAGCAGATGAGTAAACACATAGTTCAATCTCAAATACGCTTCTAAAACAGTCATACCGACGGCCAACTGTCCTTTGATTTCGATTAACCATTTCCCGACAGTTTATTGATAGAGACAAGATCTGTGCTAATTATAGAACAGAAAATATTTGGAAGAAGGGAGAAGATGCGGATTATCAACATTTTCTTCTTCTTCTTTTACTTGAATGTTTTCCCATGCTTTTCCCCATATGACGCGTCATAACCCAGTCTTGTTCGGGAAGGGGTTAACAAAGGATAGTTACTGGCTGTCGTCTATGATGAGATTATCGCAATACATTATTGTACATACTCCTAGATATCGATCCATGGATCTATTCCATGATGGATCCATCGACCGCTATTTGTTTTATGTCATAATGAATTCCTTGATTTTCGTTTCGCTAAGGAAATTCAACAATCCATTCATTCATTCATTCATTCATTCATTCATTCATTCATTCATTCATTCATTCATTCATTCGTTCACCCACTCACTCATTCACTCATTCATTCATTCGTTCACTCATTCATTCATTCATACATACGTTCACGCATTCATTCATTCATTCATTCATTCATTCATTCATTCATTCATTCATTCATTCATTCATTCATTCATTCACTCATTCATTCATTCATTTAATCATTCATTCATTCATTCATTCATTCGTTCATTCATTTACCTACCCATCCATCATACGCTCATGCTCCAACCCATCCATCAATTATGATTATATAGGCTACTTATAAATGTAAATAATCCATATACAGTTAGACATTTTGTATGTAATCATTTGATTCATGTTTCATGTATATATGATATTATGTATGTTCTATGTAAACTCATATTTTGTAAACAAATTCTCTCCATTATGGAGGTAATAAAGATTATCTATCTATCTATCTATCTATCTCTTAGAGACATGATTAATTGAATGTTTCATTTGCAGTCACACAATTCATTCACTATCTACACAGAATAACTTCAGACTTACATAATATTATTGAATATTCGAATGACTGTTACCTCATTAATCTTTGCTTTTGATAGAACTATTTATAGTGAGGAGGACCGGAAGGTGTTGTGTGGTATGCAGAGAATGGTAAAGTGCAGAGAAAGGCGGCTGCACAGAGAAGCAAATTTTGCAAAATTTGCTTCCCAAAAATGGGGTAGGCCTACCTTTAAACCATGGTTGTTTTCTGTCTTGTCGTCTGTAGCAGCTCTCCAATTAAACCATCCTATTTTTTGGTCGTTTTGGGAAAGGATCAGACCTAATGGACATATATTCCTATTATATTCCTATATTTTTCAACTGATTTAAATCAATCATATTTAATGTGACGTTTTCTTCTTTTCATTTTTCTTTCAGGAAAGACAGACTATTTTATCCCAAGTGACGATGTATTGGACCGAATGAACAACACACAACTGTTATACTTAGCTATCAAGTAGGGTAAATTAAATGACCCTTTGCATAAAATTGATTAGAAATGAATCCTAGGATTTAGAGATAATGAAATCAGTCTTCATTCGAATGTACGACGATTATGAGTATATTTTAACATATTCCACCCAAAGTTCGCATCTTCGTCTCAATCTTCTCCGTTTTCCCTGACAACGGAAATTTAGGAAGGTATCCAGATTTAAAAATCAAGATATCCTCGTCAATTCCCGTTCCTCCGGACGTTGCCGAAGTAGCACGAAGTGTTAGATATCTAGTGATGTGTGGGGTACTTTAAACTTATTCCATGTAACTGTCCTATCTTGTTTGTTACTGTTAATACAACGCCTCCCAAAAACCACACAAAAATAACTTAGCCCCCCCCCATTTCGACACAGGGGCTTGAACCCCTATCCCAATATGAAATTGCCTGGGTCTGTTGTGATGACCCAATACTTCTATAGACTGTCAGTTACTATATATCGGTATGCGGTACTCACTGGTGGTGAACTTGGCCAAAGCGTGGGACGTTTTTTCGCGATCATAGTTTTTTCATCGAAGCCGTAGTTACGATTTTTTATAACAACACCGACGGTTTATCAATACATATCGGTAAATCCGGTCTGTTTTTAAAACAAGTTCATTGTCATAGAAAAATATCTATAAACTCACATTTAAACGCAAAATATCTATACCTTGTTGTAGCGAAAATTGTTTTAGTTCACCACCAGTGGTACGTGTACTAGTACTACGATAATCAATGTAGTGTATAAGTCCCGATAAATGACCTGGCAGAGCAGCTCTAGCTAATAGCTAGAGATGCTCTGCCGGGTCATTTATCGAGACCTGTGCATGGACACTTGCTTGAGTTTTTTTATTATTATTATTATTGTTTATTCTGTAGGTTCACTGACCATTTTGACGTTTTGTGTAGACAGCAAGTAAGAGAAGGATCATTACTTGACGGAGGTAAACAGATTTGTGTGGATGAAACACTGACGCCAAAATATAAAGAATGTCTTGTCTATTCTTTTGGGTAAGTATTGAAATTCCTTTCAAAAGCATGAAACAATTAGACTGTTTAAAATTAAGGGCTGCTGCATACGACGAAAAAGCTAGAATTTGTGTACAATATAGCACAGCAAACGCTGAATATATATTCTCATGCCCTGATGTTTTCCAAGCTTTAGGCCCATCTATTGTGTTTTGTTTGGTTTTTGACCTTTGGTTCTTTTGCGGTAATTTAAAATAAATTTAATATATGTAGCATTTATTTGGTCGTCTGAGACTCCATTCGGATTCGATCAATTTTAAATTTTGATTTTTGAAAAAGAGTCAATATCTTGCTTTATTACTTTCTCATGTCCAAATAAACTGACAATAATTTAAAAGTAATATTATTTTCTTTTTGGCATTGTTTCTTTGACAAATTCAGGTACTTGTAATTGTTGATTGCACCGTACCTACATAACGTTTGAGTAATTGAGTTATCAAAAGTATCGAGATAAAACTTGCTGGCCCTTTAACCCATTACCAAACGACAACATTTAATGGTGGTCAAAATTTAAAGATGTTGCAGACGACAATTTCAAGTGCACGAATTTTAAAATTTGTTGGTCTTTTGGGGTAGAAAACATTGTGGGAAATGAAGAAATTGGTTGTCACAAGCAATTTCTTCATTTTCCACAATGTTTTCAAAAGTAAATATCTTATAGGGAGTCGAAATGAGTAATTGTGTGGTAATGGGTTAAATTGGGGTGACATACACTATAATAAAACAACCCTTTAAATACGGTATCTCCATTATTTTTGCAGATCGCAAAATGAATTTTCCTTTGAAACAGATGTCATTAGATTATTCGGTTGTGAAGTGCATACTTTTGACCCATAGTAAGTTCCTTTTCTTGTTTCACAAGGGCATGGAAGTTAGCCTACATTTGGTTAACGTACAGATTCGAATTTGTCTAATATTACTTGTCTGTGCGGAAGCAGGATAAATAAAGGTGTTGACTTGTGGTTGGTGAACAGCCTTGGATGGACGTTCTTCAATTCACCCCTTCCTACGCAACATAATGGTATTGTGGTCCAAATTCAGATGCATCGTAGACGACAAAATAAATGTTACAAAAATCAGGATATTTAAAGACCATAGAACGAAAAGCAACTATCCGGCTATTGAAAAAGAAGCTGCTAGAATTTTATTGACGCTGTTGAAAAGAAACTTCCATACAAGTCATTTATTCAAAAGCTTATCCAATGCATGCCAATACATGTTTTAGCTGTACCGAAGATATAATCATCTACTCAGACTATTCGCCATATTTCTCCTTATTCGTGAACAGATACATAACATTCCGATTTCTTTTTTAGAGTATGTGTTGATGCAAAGATTGGTTATTCTAATGCTTGTAAATACTATAACTTTTTTAAAGTTCTTATTTATAAGCGAAAAATACGCCTTTAAAGTTGAGACAGAAGTGGCAAATTACATATTTTTTTTTAATTCTAGCACAAAAATATATATTTCTCGTAAACGGCGCAATATTTTGGCTTGAAATTTTCAGAATTTTCGTAAGAAAATATGCTCTTTTACATGAAAATAAATGTTAAATTTAAGAAAAAATATCGTGAAATGTCACTTTAACATACAACAGTATCACCGAAACTCGTATTTCGGTGGCTGCTCTTTTTTTTTTTTTCAAAAATAAGCTCTGGTTTTGGCGTCCAGAACATAGAAGGCATTAGAAAACGTTTATGGAAAAGAAGAAAATTCTAATAACATTTTCCAGTCTCCATTCAAAAGATCTATTTCCTGGTTTTCAGTTGTAATAAATTTTCTTTCCATGTACATCCACTTGGTCATCTGCAGTTACGTATGTAAGAACAGTATATATGTCGTGCCTGTTTTTGTTTTTGGCCAAATTCAAATTTTGGCAGATGCCTACAGATTTCGAAAATCGAAGTAAATTGTAAAATTTATCATTTCGGGCGTTGTTTGGTTCATTTATCAATAAATAGGCGAGAGAAAATCAACAAGAAATAGTTCTGCATGACACACGGAACTTACCGAATCATAATTTCGAATTTGGACAAAGATCCGTGCCCAGTTTCAAAACTGGGCATGCCCTATTTCAAAATCGGGCAAAAAACTAAGAATAAGCACTACATATTATATACTTTCGTCGCTTAGTGTAAAACAAATATAAACCAAATAACCATAACCAAAGCGTTAACCCATTACCACACAATGACTCTTTTTGACTCCCCACAAGATAATGGCTTTGGAAAATATTGTGGAAATTAAGAAATTGCTTGTGACAAGCAATTTCTTCATTTCCCACAATATTTTCTACCCAGAAATACCAAAAAACCTTAAAATTTCATTCGCTTGAAATTGTCGTCAGCAGGATCTTTCAATTTGGACCGTCCTAAATTTTTGTCGTTTGGTAATGCGTTAACTGTTTTTGTTCACCAGCGCTTCAGGATCACGGACTCCCAAACACTGCACGTACCACCATATTGGAATAGGCGGGAAGGACGAGACTAGGGAGCATAAGGGGAAACATAAATGGAGAACTCTACAGTTTATGACATTTAAAAGCATAGTGGAATATTTAGGACATACACAGGTATTGTTTGACCACATTAAACTGATACTGATTAATTTTCGTGTGCGAAGTCCGTTAGTTGAGTGTCTTAACAAAACATTGCCGAAGTGGGGTCATTACATATGCAGATGTACCGGGTTAATCTTGCTGGACAATATGTCGACTATATAGTCAAGTCACGCTATCATGGCAATGATTACAAATTTTACTCACGTAAACAAACACAAAAGCGTTCTAGATATGATTTTGCAAGCGTTAGTTCGAATCTTACAGGTGTAATACACCTGCAATATTGGAACCCCATCGAATGCAAATTTACAGAGTTCAACATGGTGTTTTTACATAGGCTAATTTAGTATCAAGTGCAATAATATTGTGACCGGACTATAGCCATATTTATATGCATGGTTGAATACATTCATCTTTAACCCTTTCCCAAACAAGACCTGGTTTTGACGTCCCTAGCAGAAATGGCTTGGGAAAACATTGAAACAAAAGAAGAAAGTGCTGATAATCAGCACTTTCTCCTTTTGCCTCAATATGTTCTGAGCTAAATTATACACAAATCCAACCTTAATAAACATCCATA
Organism: Fragum sueziense; assembly: GCA_963680895.1. Classification (NCBI taxonomy): domain Eukaryota; kingdom Metazoa; phylum Mollusca; class Bivalvia; order Cardiida; family Cardiidae; genus Fragum; species Fragum sueziense. The sequence goes on from OY804606.1 coordinate 1,194,786, forward strand.
TTGTTGTCTGCAGCATCTTTTGAATTGGATCACCCTAATTTTTTGTCGTTTGGGAAAGGGTTAATCTAACTATCGTAGGCACCATAACAATTCTAACATTTTTGCAGAAATGTAGAGCTACAGACAAGAGGGAGTCATAACTCTACAACATGCAATGTCAATTTATCAACCCTACGTTGTGGGTACTCATTCGAATTGTATCATCGAGACAATTTCAATCAGTATCCGCGCAAGATAGGTTTTGGTTTTAAAATAAATAAGATGAGAGTACCATTATTCCACTTATCTAGATTGCTCTGAAGATTATTACAACGCAGATTCATCTCAAATCACCATGCAATACTCCGAGTAATCATATATATGTACTTTGACAATACATAACATTCGTTGGTGAAATACCAGGGTTTGTTGTTGTTGTTGTTGTTGTTGTTGTTGTTGTTGTTGTCGTCGTCGTCGTCGTCGTCGTCGTCGTCGTCGTCGTCGTCGTCGTCGTCGTCATTTTTTTCGTATACATCTTGATTGAATTTGAATGACATCGAACGAAAAATTCCGACGTCAGTTGAAATTCCCAATAGCCGTTTAACGGATACATCATCATAAATTCCTTAACACTTTCCCAAACGACGGAAAATTTAACTTCTCCAAATTGGGAGTTTCTGCAAACGACAAAATAACTCATGTCAAACGAGAAAATGCGTATAAGGAAATATTAAAAGTGTTGAGAGAAAAGCGGAAATTGATGGATGTTTGCAATTTCCTATTTTCTCTCAATGATTTTCCAAGGTAGATGTATTTCTACTGTGGACATCAAAGCCAAGTCTTGTCTATCCCTTTCCCAAACAAGACCTGTTTTTGGCGTCCTTATTAGAAAGGCCTGGGAAAACATTGAAACAAAAGAAGAAACTGCTGATAACCAGCAGTTTCTCCTTTTGTCACAATATTTTTTGTGCTATATTTTACACAAATCCTATCTGTAATATTATCCTTTTTGTCCTTTGTGGCAGTTTTTTGAAGTGGATTGCCCTCAAATGCTGTCGTTTGGGAAAGGTTTAAGAAATCCTTAATGGTCTGTATGCCTTAAACACATATTTTCAGAGCATCATTGATATTCTCAAGATGGACGTCGAAGGTAGCGAATGGGACTTTTTCGAGGATGTTCTCGGTGGTAATTTACTGACGAACCACGTTAAACAGATCGTAATAGAGATTCATTTTCCCGTAGATCAAGATCAGACGTCAGAATTTCGCCGCATCTTGTCGTTACTGCGCAGACTGTACGAAAGTGGCTTTCTAGTTACTGGTCGCGAATTTAACGTTTTCTGTACACAGTGTATTAAATACGTGCCAGAATTGAAGATGCATTTATCAGTGGCTACGGAATTTACATTCTTGAACAGCAGATTTTTGTAACATTGAATTTATTGTAGAAAATATTGGAAGAAATGACTTAAAACTTATTATTTTCTGTTCATAATGTATTCAATTTGTTACTAGATTGAAGATACATTTATCCGTGGCCGCGGAATTTACATTCTTAAACAGCTGATTTATATAACGTTTTCCGTGATCACGGAAATTGAGGAGGGTATTCGGATCGAACAAACTTAAAACAAAAAATGTTTGATTGGAGAAAAATCTAAAAAAAGAAAAATAAAATAAAATAATAATGAGTCCATGGCCGGTTTGGGAATAGTTTAGGCGAGCTAGATATTTTAATTAAGCCGGCCCGTAAGAACAGGGGCCTAGAATTGCCAAAAAAATGCCAAATTTTCCTTATTTCACACTGAAAATTTAGGGGAAATCCAATAAGCCCCCCACCCCCGATATTCAGACATTGGGGCTTTAGCCCGACCAATATCAGATTGATTCCTACGGGCCTGTAAATTGATATGTACCCTTAGGCAAATAGACAGCACTGTAAAACTGTTTTCGAATAATTCATTATTCATTTCAAATTTCAGAGAAGAGTTATTCTATTTTCAAGACTGTTGCATATTATTTCTGATTATATTTAAATGGACATATTCGTATTAAAGACTAAACAGCAGCATACAATAGCGAACAGTTTTCCCGCGTTCGTGTGCTAAAAAAAGATTTCCGATGGGAATACCCCAACAACGTTTGCCGGGTACCAGTCTAATATTTTGTTTATCGGTCAATGAATCGGACAAATTTTCGTAACCGTGTTAGCAAAAAAATATTATTTTCAAGCGCGATATTAGTCGATCATAGATAATGCAGGCGGGAACTAAAACTACGAAACATTGCGCATATGCAACATGCAACATTGCTTCCAGATACGGAGACAGACCAGAAATGACAAACGTTTTTTCTTGAGATTCCTCAGCAGCTTAACCAGAAAAAACATCGAGAAGTCTGAATGTAAAGTAGCTATGATCATGAAACTTCTCTGGTAGATAGATCTCACCAAGGAGAAGTGCAACGTACAAGGAACATAACTCTTGCTTATTTTGTGAGTTATTGCCCATTGTTGTAGTGAAAGCCTATGGGGTATCAAATCACATTCAGCGACAAATTCTAGTTTTTTCTATATTAACCCTTTCCCAAACAAGACCGGTTGTGACGTCCCCAACAGAAAATTCTTGGGAAAACATTGAAGCAAAAGAAGAAAATGATGATCGACAAAATCGAAAAAGGCATGCACAGCAGACAAAATGGGTGTGAATAACTTCTTTGGATATTGATGATCATCCTTCTTTTGCCTGAATATTTTCTCCGAGATAAAACACTAAAGATATTCACATCTGTTTTGTCGTCTGCAGACTTTTTTTCAATTTAGCCTAACATGATATTATGTCGTTTTGGAAAGGGTAAGCGAGCACGCACGAGCGGCACGATGAAGTCAGGACATGTCCGTATGTGTAAACATTACTTGTCAACTGCTTATTTCATAGTTACCGATCTTAAAAAGTACACGACATAGACCTTGAGCCACCAATAACCCCTGCTCCCCCCCCCAGGGGGAATTTTGAAGGGTATGATTTTCTGAAAGCTTATACCAAATGCTACACGATGAGCGTTGTTTGCACTCTGGCCGTTGGGGCTTTTGGCTGTAACCCTTATCTAAAACCCTTAACCCTTTTAAATTGTTTATTCAAATATACAAACATTTATTTGGTCATATCTTCATTGAATTTTAACCTATATATGTCAATATGGTATCAAATGAAAGCTTATGACTTGCTCTTTCATTTGAAGTTATTTTATGCAAATTAGCTCATTTGCATATTCATGAATATTAATGATTTCCCTTAAAATTTCCAATTTTTGATTAAAATTTGGTTAATAATTTCCAAAACAAGGCGTTTCTGTCCAGGAGGAATTTTGTAAACATGGATTATCAGTAAGAACATTTTATTAGAAACACTTTGAGCCTTGTTTGCACTCTGGCGGTTGGGGCTTTTCGGCGTGACCCTTATCTAAACCCTTAACCCTACCAAATTGTTCATTCAAATTTTGAAAATGAATTTGGTCATATCTTGGTTGAATATTTACACACAGATGTCAGAATGGTATCAAATGAAAGCTTATGACTTGCTCTTTCATTTTAAGATATGTTATGCAAATTAGCTCATTTGCATATTCATGAATATTAATTATTTTTCCTAAAATTGCGATTTTTGACCAAAATCTGGTAAATACTTTCCAAAACAAGACATTTTTGTGCAGGGGAATTGTGTAAACATAACTAATCTTAAAGAAGATCATATAAGAAACATTTTGAGCGATGTTTGCGCTTTGGCTGTTGGGGCATTTGGCCATAACCCTTATCTAAACCCTTAACCCTATAAAATTGTTCAGTCATTTCAAAACATTTTTTATCATATCTTGGTTGAAAAATTGACCTACAGATGGAAGAATGATATCAAATGAAATCTTATGATTGGCGGATCTGAAAGCAATGAGACTGTTAAAAGATGCAGAAAAAGTTCTTAAATCGCACGAAGGACCACCAGAAGACTTTTCTGTATCAAAGGCGGGAAGATATGCCACAAAGACTAAGAAGGCAAGTCAATTTTAAGGTTTCCCCCGATTATACAGTCGAATAAATACAAATATATAGAACAAGAGATTTTATAAAACAAGTATGCCCCCCTCAAGGGCCTACCTATAACAATTGAAACAGTCGAATGGTAGTATTTTATAAAGCATAAAAATACCCAAAGGGCAATAACTCCACAAAAATGAAAGACATAGTTACAATTCTTATGTACTGCACTTCAACAAAATGAGATCTATCGACATTTGAAGTTTCATGAAATTAGCTTGCATACTTTTTGATTTCTGTTACGGACGAAAATTAAGTATCAAAATCAACAAAGTGCAAAATCTTCGAATATATGAACCACACGGTGACGGTTTTTAGTATTGCACCTCACCATAAAGAGATATACATGTATCTATCTTTGAAGTTTCACGAATATACCCTTTATCCTTTTTGAGATTTGAGTTATCCGGACAAAATTTAAGTTTGGAAATCAACAAAGGGCAATTAATTACTCAAAAAGTGTGAACGTCAGAGTAACGATTCTTGTGCTCTGCGACTAACCATAATTAGATCTATCCACCCATTAAGCTTCATGATTCTACCTTTCATACTTTTAGAGTTATGCTCCCGACACGAATAAAGTTTGAAAATCAACAAAGGGCAATAACTCAAATAAATAATACGACAGAGTAACGGTTCTTGTGCTTTGCGCATATCCACAGTGATATCTATCTACCTATGAAGTTTCATGATTGTACCTGAATTAAAAAAAAACTTTTCGAGTTATGCTCCGGACAAGGTTTGGTCTACGGACCAACCGACCGACTGACCGACCGACACTTGCATACCAATTCAAGTAAACACAAATCGAATATACTCCGTAAATATTGACCTGAACCCGGTGAATATGAATTGAGTAATTGTGACAAGGAATAACCAATACTCTCCAGCAATCCTCACTGTCGAGCAGAGTCGATAGTTTCTATATGCATTATGACTTTGTATTCTGCACATGCTTCTCGTGTCAACATATTGTTGGAGAGTGATAATTTCGCATTACAATTACTCATTGCATATTCAACAGGCTCAGGTCAATATTTACGAAGTATACAAGTGTACATACAACTATACATGTACATGTATATGCAAAACTTGCTTTTCCTTGCAAGTAATTTTCTTTCAAATATACCGAAGTTAAGAACTTTAGTAATGTATTAATTTTAAAAACGAACATTTGTTTATTGTTCGACGTTTTGTTTTATGATCTTTTACAGGTTCTTGGTAGTACTAGAGAAACTATTACAACAGTTACAAATTACATGCATTTAGTAAACAAAAATATGACAGAACTTGTGAAAGAATTGCATGCACTGAACAAGAAAGTGGAAGAGTCAATAGCCAAAGCTTTGGCCGCAGTAAGAGAAAACCGTAAGTGACACCTTCGATGCCTTAACAGCACAAGTATCTAGTACAAGTAAGAGATATCGCTCACTTGTGAGCCAGGTAGTCTCTATATTGTATTGGGGAGTATTTCTGGGGAACGTTACTACATGTATACTGGTTAACTCTTTCACGACCTCACTAGGGAAGCCTCAGAGAAATGCAGATCACTTTATCTATATCCACATGTTTTTTGCTATACAATTAAGGTTTTCACTTGTTAACCATTTGTAACATTCTAAAATGTTGTAGTTTTGTGCAAAGATAGTCTAGAGATATGTTAAATATAAACATCTTGATCAAGTATTGATCGAAACACTGTTGTGCCCCCAATATGTACAAACTATTCAAGACAGGTGTGTCAGCTTTGTGTGAAATCACGTGGTACAGCCATTGCAGAGAATTGTCAATAACTTTGTTTATATGTGAGCGATTTGAAAATTGTGTATAGATCAGCAACCGACCAAAATTTGGTGTGGTCATTCATAATTGTATTACAATCTTTGCACCTTCTCTGCTTCAAGTTGAATTTAAATTGAGCAAGTATTAACAAATCTATTGAAGATTTTCTGAAATTATAATATTCTAATCAATAGTGCCATACACATGTACATGTTGGCACATTTAAGTCTCGGATTTATTTATCTTCTATTTTGCTTAAATTGTACACGTATCCTACAACTGTAACATCCTGTAATTTTACCTTTGATAATCTTGCACATTCTACAAAAAAGGCCGTCCATTTAGGCCAAGCTGTACAATTATACCGGACGTTTTTATCGATAGAAAGTCACCATAAATTACTACAATCGGATGGACAGTGCATCTCTACATTTCAACATTCGGGTGGACAATTTATCCCTGAAACATCTGTTCAAGGCAACATGGCTTTAATTCCAACAAACATAAATGTAGCTCACAAAAATCGTCAAGATAATGCCAAAATGAAAAGACTATTGCTACTGCAAAATATTGCCGAAGAGAACAGCCTTCTACAACAGTTTATTGTGGAGAGTCAAGAAGTTTTTGAGATGCCAGAAATTCCTGAGTCTGTGTTGGAAACCCTCGATAGTAATGTATTTTTCATTATTGTAACCATTGCCCACACATAAAGAGGATATCGAGGGCTTGGTGCAAAACTATTGTAACTACATTTTGTAAAATTTTACAGGAGAGGGAAAAAACTTATTGACTTTCTCAAAGTTAAAGAGGAAAAATGTTTTTTGAAATTCTAAATATCTTTTAAATACAGAATTGAAACCTAATATTAGAACACATGAAGAATTCCCTCCTAAAGATTCAGAAAATGCGAAAAAGAGAATTTCTGAAGAATATGTAGTTACAATAGTTTTGCACTGAGCCCTCGATATGTTAACGTTTCATTGCATTCCAGAACAATACTATTAATTGTGAATCGGTTGAAAATTGGTACAAACAAATTTTGAATGATACGTGTATTTGTTACCATGAAACTCGTGGTGAAGTCCTTTGGTATCAGGGAAACGGTCTCAATTGTTTCCTTGAAAGCGACATTTGATTTTCAAGGTAACTACAAGTAAATGAGACAAAAGCCGACCTGAAGGGAAGTCTCTAAGATGTATGAAAATCAGATCGGAGTGAACAAAAATAAGATATATCGTCGGTGAGAGGCCAAAACCTCGTAACGCCAGTTTGTTCAAGCTGTAGTTACGAAATTTTCACCTACCACTAAAGATATAAAATTTCTTAGTTGTAAATACGTACACTGGATTTGGTAAATCATCCAAGAGGAAAGATCTACATAGACTAACTTAGCTAGGGTCAATATGCTTTTCACTGTTATCACGCACAAGAGTTTTTGCAAATGAGTCGCCCTATTATTAATTTACAGACTGCTTTCAAAACTGGAAGAACCAAGCAGACCGTGCATTTATGTCAGAACAAGAATTAAAGGAAGAAAAAGCAAGACAAGAGATGAAAAAGAAAGAAGCAGAAAAAGAAATGCTAGCAGAACAAGAACGCAAAAGACACCAACAAATTCAAATAACAAATTCAAATACTACAGAAGACAATCAAATAGAAACCGACAACGATTATATAGATGCTGATGCAAATGACGATGTTGATAAGGACGATGAACTACGAACGAGAGAGGAAGAAAGAAAAAGACTCGAGAAAGAAGAAGAGATAAGAAGACAAGAAGAGGAAGCGAGAAGAATAGAGGAAGAAAGACAGAGACTCCAGGAGGTAGAAGAAGAGAGAAGAAGACAAGAAGACGAAAGACGAAGAAAAGAGATGGAAGAACAAAAACTACGAGAAGAAGCAGAAAAGAGAAGAAAAGAAGAAGAACGAAAAAGACTTGAAGATTAGACCCAAAGAATTGGAGTTTCATAATGTAAGTTAAACTTTTTACGTACCAGTCATTTTTGCGAAGACATACTCACTTAGTTAAGAAGTGCAGGGTTTTTTTTTTGACAAAAATCTCATTTTCTCTCAAGTTTTTCTAATATCTGATATATATTTTAGATTGTATATATTTTTTCAGAAAAGTTTCTCTAGATTTGTTATTGTAATTATTTTAGTTTGCAAATTCATCTTAATCTCTTAATAATTCAACATTTTCTGTTAATGAAAAATACTTTTGCTGTTCGCAAGAATATTATTTACGTATATAAACTAAATTAACAATATTGCAGTTTGAAATTCGACATTTATGTTGAAAAAGAGCTAGATCTACGATTGAAATCCAAATTTGGAGATCTATGACACATTGTCAAAGGAACAAAGTAATATTACAATAGTCAGCCAAGCCATTGGTACTGATTAGAATACCCATGTATATCGCCTAGTTGGTGTTTTAATCGTAGGTAGGTTGATTTAATCTATTGTGCAGATATAGATCAAAAACAGATGCAGTAGACGGCTACAAACATTATTCAAATCGGATCAGCTCAGACGCTGTGGATGGAGGAAAGGACACAGATCCTGACGTGTGTTGTGTAGTTTCAGCACCAAACGGTAGCATACGTAAAGCGGACCTTTGTTGTACTATAGTCGATATTGATTTCACAGACCAGACAAACCTAACTGAGGATGATGAAAGGATCGTTAGCTCAATTATAAGTCTTCGTAGTGAAAGGGGTGAAATTAATACAGAGGTATATATAGCCATTGTGATGTTGGGTTTTGAATGTAGACTATGAAAGAACATAGCCCTAATCCATCGCAAGTTTTTGTGATGATATTTTCAGAATATTTATAAATGCTTAGCAATTTCTACGTCGCGATATTTTACTTAATGATTAAAAAGTAGTTTCGGAATAAGGGCTTCAGTCTTCTTTAATTGTCCATTTGTGCCGATGAATCGTTCAGGATTGAATTCAAGTGGATTTGTCCAGTATTTAGGATCAGTGTGGGCTGAGTACAGGTTGGAAAGTATTGTTGTTTTCTTAGGAATTCTGAATCCACCAATAAAGATATCCCTCGCCTCGTTAGCTCTCGGGACCCCTAATGGTACAACATTGCTGAGCCTCAGGACCTCTTGTATAAAGGCGTCCACATAGGGAAGGTTCCCTCTATCAGACAATCTGACTTGTCTATCTCCAACTACATCCAGGATTTGTTGACGACATTTTTGTTGTATTTGTGGATATTCTATAAAGTAAAGCAGGCTCCATTCTAGAGCAGTTGATGTTGTTTCTGTACCGGCCAGAAAGATGTCAAAAATAATACGTCTTTTTAAATCGTACGTTTTTAAACGCTGCAAAATCTTACGATTTATAAAGACGCACGACGGGTTGTAAGAGTGGCTCATAAGAATTGTCCTTAAGCAAAAGTCGGAAGTCACTCGAGTACAAGTCCAGGTGATCGATAGCGTGATATCAACCCGATCACACTCGATCTCCGGAATAAAATATTTCCAGAACTGGCCGATCGTCTAGGCCCGATCAATCCACAATCGCATCCCGATATATCTAACCACTGGATCGCACAGAAATATTCTACTTAATTAGATCGCACAGGAATATTCTACTGGATCACACAAAATATTCTAATGGGTCGCGCAAGAATATATACTCGTACTTTTCACAATTAAAGAATAAAAAAAGCCAGATCGATGTAGATCAGGCTCGATCACCACGATCATTCCCAATGTATCCGACCGCTTGATCGGGAGTGATAAAATTCATCTTATCGGCAGAGGAAACCTAACATTACCAAATAGGAAATGATCTTATCTAGTTAATCATGACATAATTTCGGACAAACGATTGTACTTCGTATCTGTTGTCATAAAATCTCGTACAATAGTCCAAGCCGAAAATGACAGTGACGTAGGCTGATGTTTACTGCTGCAAAACCAATCAATTCGTCTGATTTGCACCGTTACAAATACGAACAGAGTTGATTGGTTGTCAAGTAGTAAACATTAGCCCACGTCACTGTCATTTTCGGCCTGTACTAATGTAACTACGGCATAAAGACAAATCTAGTCTATATTTGGCACAAAATTTATTACCATTTCACGTCGTATATTTCAAAACTCGCGTCGTTATCAGATATAAATCGTTAGATTCACCAATAACGAACGAGGAAGCACTCGATTGAAGTACTTGTTTACAAAATTTGCTTTTTAAAACGTGTTCGGATTTCATTTCTTGTTCTTAATGATAGACCTGTTCTGTTGGGCTGATTTTAGGCATGTGCCATCCCACATAAAAAAGGGTCTCACAAGCTTGTACAGACTGATCAGAAATTTTTAAAGTGACATTTCAGGATTATTTTTACATAAATTTTACTTTTATTCTATCTTAAAGAGCATGTTTTCTTATGAAAATTCTGAAAATTTCAAGCCGAAATATTGAACAGTTTACGAGAAATATATATTTTGTGCTAAAATTAAACAAATTGTTGTGTACAACAGTTCATATTTATGATTATAGAATTTGTCATTTCTGTCTCATCTTTGAAGGCGTATTTTTCGCTTATAAATAACAACTTCAAAACACTGAAAGCATTTCTACGCATAAGGCCCAGAATAAACAATCTTTGCATCAAGACATACTTTAAAAATTGAAATAAATGTGAATTGTCACTTTAAAGCTGTCGTTATTTCGCGATATGTGTCTTTTCCGATATGCTTTGTCATCATTTGTCCCATAAAAGAACTTTCTTGAAAAAAGCGATCACTTCCAACAACCGCTTTAACCCTTTCCTAAACAAGACCTGGTTATGTGGTTCCTATAAAAATTGGCTTTGGAAAACATTGGGACTAAAGAAGAAGTTGCTGATAATCAGCATTATTTATGCCTTAATTTTGGGTCGATATTTTCCATGTTCTATTTGCAAATGTAACCAATTGTTATCAACATCAGTTTGATGGCCTGCAGCAGCTTTTGAATTAGATTTGATCACCCTAAAATGTTGCCGTTTTGGAAAGGATTACAGGTTATCAATTTTTGGATGTTCATGAAGCATACGTTTCTGCAGCTATTGGGATATTAACCCTTTACCAAACGGCAAATTTTTGACTTGTCCTATTTGAAAGGAGTTGCAGAAAACAAAATTCATGCTTATAAAGATATAATTTGTGTATAATGAAGCCCCAAAAATATTGAGGCAAAGGGAGAAAGTGCTGATTATCAGCACTTTATTCTTTTGCCTCAATGTTTTCCCAATCCCCATCTAATAAAGACGTCAAAACAAGGTCTTGTTTGGGAAAGGGTTAACCCATTACCAGACAGCACGATTTTAGACTTTTTTACAAATTCAAAGATGTTGCAGACGACAATTTCACGTGAATTAAATTCAAAATTCTTTTGGAACAAAAAGATTGAAGGAAATTATGAAATTGCTTGCCACGAGCAATTTCTTTATTTTCCACAATGTTTTTGTGAGTTAGTACTTTTGCCTTTTGCCTTTTCATTAAGCAGGACCGTGTAGAAATCTACGCCAGTGATCAAAGCGACTAATAAGAAGAGACGAAGCCTCTCTAAATTTGTTATTCCAAACCCAAATCCTACGTTGTGGGTACTCATCTGAATTGTCCCGATGAGACAATTCTAATGAGTACCCACAACATAGGCTTTGACTGATAAACGAGATACCCGGTATATTGCATTTTAAGGTAATCCACCCCTAATGAGATTCGCGCGACGGCAGAATTATTCGGGCGAAGTCGAAAACATACGGCAATGGAACTTTCCACCGCCGAATGCTTACTGAACTATGAAATATACTGAGAGGCAAAAATAAGTATACACCCTAGTTATTCAACGTTTTCTGAATAAACGATTCATAATAGTATGTACGATTTTTAATCGCCTCCGAAGGTGGCCGTTTATTGATGAAACCTTATCCACCTATCTGCGTTTCTGTTCGTCCTTCCGTTGTGAAGCTCTTTTCATAGCATACAGCGTCACCGAAAATGGTGATATAATCGATTAATTAATGCAAGCATCGACAGTGACACAAACCCTAAATTTATTGACAGATTTTGATAAAATTTTCACAGAAACTTTCAAATCACCTAAGACTAAGTGTACATTGTTATTGTTTTTCCCTATTAAGATGCGTCATGGCAAAAGGGGACTTGATGAAAACAACCTACCTGACATAACCCCTTCTAAATCTATTGACGGATTTTGTTGAAAATTTACGTAGAATGTTTCTAAACACCTGACTAAGTGTATATAGTGTCAACTTTCTTTCATATCATGCTGCGTCGTAGGAAAATGGGCCTTAATGCAAAAAGTGGCTTATTTGTCGATTTCTACCAGCCACCGGGAATTGGGTTATAATGTTAGATAAAATTTAACGTTATGATTTCTTGTGGTTAAGAATAAAGAAATCATACACGGTTTAACGATAACATTTGATGCTCCACTAAGTCGCACGTGCAAACTTTGTAAAATTGGCATATAGCATTAGTATGGGTAGTCGAGCGATTTCAGGTAAAATTTATCAACACTGTATTATTGGTTTATACGTAGAAATGAAACGTACAAAAAATCGAGTCGATATGATGGACATTAAGAGAGATATTGACAAACAAAAAGTGTATACTTTCTTTTGCCTCTCAGTATATATTCAAAGCTTACATAAACGATTAATATGCATGAAGTTGTGCTAAAGATAGATACAACTCCAGCATGGAATCAAAGTATTCAAGGTATTCTGGTTTGAAGTTGTTGCTTATAAGCGAAAACTACGCCTTAAAGTTGAAACAGAAATAACAAGTTACATAATCTCAACTGTTGTCAAAAACAATTTATTTGATTCTAACACAAAACTACAGTCAAGGGACATAATTATTCGCCAACCTGCTGATTTTTGCATAAATTTTACGCATAATTTTACACTAAAACTGATGCTGAATCATTATTTTCTTACACACCACACAACATTTGATATCTTTTAAAAGTATAACCAATTGCGGACAAAATCTGCATAAAAACTTTTTTCAAATGGTTCCAAGACATTGTTGCTAGGCAACTTTAGAAAATCAGTGAAAATTTCTGACCAGCCTCCATAACATCGTTACCATGGTAACATAAGTTTTACTACAGATATGATTTAATGATAAATCTATCTACAATAGATATATTATTTTACTATTATGTTTGCTGCGATATCCACAAAGTTTCCTTTGAGAAACAAATGTTTGAAATTTTATTTTCGTTGCAAAAATACCAAAAATGCAAAATTAACATAGGAGTGAATGGAGCGTTGCATTTTTCTGTGGTAACTTGGTCAAATAAAATCGCAGAACTTTGTAAGTAGCTATCCAATCTCATAAACAATTTATCATTTTTATATCTAGTATGTTGCGCATATTTCCATTTGCTCACTTATCAAAAAACTTATCAAAAAAGTCACTATCTGTTGCCATAGCAACGGTTTTACGGATGATTGATAGAAATTTTCACTGGTTTTCTTATGTTGCCTAGCAACCGTGTCTTTGAGAAAGTCCAAAAGAAATTACATGCAGACTTTATCCGTTAATGTTTATTCTTTTGTGTCATACCTATGTTTTTCTGCTAAGTGAAAGAATAAAGGTTCTGTGACAGTTCTAGTCTAGAATATCGCTCAATTTTTCAATGAAAAATAGGTGGGTGGCGAATAATTATGTCCCTTGAGTGTATATATCATTGTAATTTTCATAAGAAAAAATGCTCTTTCAGACAAAAATAAAAGTAACATTTATGAAAAAATAAATATCTGAAATGTCACTTTAAATGGGTTAAGATCAAGTGTCTCGTAGGGCGTCAAAAAAGCGCCAATGTATGGGAATGGGATAGTTCTTTCCCAATAGCAAAACTTTAGAGTGTTTCAACTTGAAATATGAAGCGATGCATGCGATAAAAGGGATGTTGCTTAAATGAAATGAATGTACAATATAGCAGGGAAAATGTATGTGCAGAGAGGGAAATACTGATTGTTTTTGGGACAATATGAAGAATAAGACCAAGTACAGAAGACTACTCTCTTACAACCGGCCGTACGTGCTCATGCGTGCGGTCGGCGTGCAGTCTGCGTCTAAAACGTACGTTTAGTCGTGCGATGCACGCACGTGCAACGTACGATTTTGGTGGACGCAAACACGGCGCAGACTGCACGCAGCAAATATACTAAGGGAAAAAAGAAACGCAACAAAAAATAATTTGATCATACTTTTTTCTTTCTTTCTTTCTCAAAATAACCCTAATTCGAGTACTTTTTTCAATGCATGGTCAAACGTCATCATTTGACTTTCTAGTGTCAAAATTTCATCAATGACGCAGGTTGTACATGCCATCAATATGCGTTTAAAGTAGAGTGGTTTGGCGTCAACGTTAAATGTGTTCTTGCACGAAATCCAAACTGACGTTAATGATTCCTGGCTGAAATTTGATTGATGTACTGTCCATGAATATCAGCAACATTTTTTCTCGATAAGACACTTTGTTTTCGTAGGTAAAATAAGCCAGCGTTATGGTCCGGACGTCGTGACGTTAGACGTTGACGACCGCTTTTCGGACGACCATCAGTTGTTCCGTTGGTGCTAAGACGTTATCTCAAGCAATATTTTGTCAACCGTTGTTCACCAAAGTCAGCAGCAAATGCTGGTTGAGATTTTCCATTCGTAAACATCACAATTGCTATCGGTTGACGTCTTTGAATAGGTCGCAAAATGAAATGAGGGATTAAATCCAAACAATTTTGACTCAATGACATAAAAGAATCAAGAGAAATAACAAAAAATAGTTTTTGAGTATCTTCTTTCCCCTAGTATAATTGACCGGACAATATTTTGAGGCGCTCTTACAACCCGTCGTGTGTCTTCATAAATCGTGACACACGACGGGTTGTAAGAGATGCTTTTTGCAGCTGCTCTCAATATTAGACCGACTTTAGATATTGTCGTTTGCGAAAGGGTTAAAGAAATCCTTCGGGCGAATTCAATATTATTTTGTTGTTGAGGATAAGTAGTGACTGACTACCGATATCGATTAGTAGTACTTCGTTAACCTTTTACCAAACGACAAAATTTTAGGGTGATCCAAAGTCAAAGATGTTGCAGACGTCAACTTCAAGTGAATGAATTTTTACCATTTTTGGGCTTTTTACGTAGAAAACTTTGCGGGAAATGAAGAAATTGCTTCATAAGGTTTTCCAAAGCCATTTTCTTGTGGGGAGTCAAAGAATCATTTTGTGGTTATGGATTAACACTTTTCCGAATAGTCAAAATTGAGACTGCTCCATTTTTAGAAAAGAGTTGCAGACGACAAAATGGTCGATTTCAAAAAAAGAAAATGTTCATGTTATTGCAAAAAATACTAAGGGAAAGGGAGAACTTGCTGATTATCAGCAATTTCGTTGGTCCCTTAAGATTTTCCCAAACCATTTCTACCTGGAACGTCAAAACCAGGTATTGATTGGGATAGGGTTTTCTATTTTGAAAATTATTGAAATTAAATCATTAATTTGTGTTTTATTTTTTGTGAATTGGAAAGTATGATAATGTTGATACTTTTCTGAGTGTTTTGTGAATTTTTACTAACATTTCCCAAATGAGAAAATTGTGGAACTGTATAGAACACGAAAACTGCTGAAAGCTGCTGAAGACGACGAAAACGGAGTTTGATAAATATAGGATTAATTTACAACGCCGAACAGAAAACTTTCGTGCAAAAGCAGAAAATAATGGCAAATGATTATTATCACTTTCTTGTTTTGTCTCAATATTTTCTCATTTTGATATTTGAGAAAGGGTCTAAAATAATGTAGGCACATGTTACAAAATTTGATAAGTAAATAACTTCGAGATATACCTTATTTCCTTCTTTTGTCTCATTTTTTTACACAATTCATTCTGTAACGGACGTTTGTCATATCGCAAAGACAATATTGGGGCGAAAGGGAAATTATAATTTTTCTACCTTTACCTTAATGCTTTCGCTCACTGGTTCTATTCGGCTAGTCAAAACAAGATATTGTATTAGGAATAAGGTTAAAAGAAGCAAATATTTAGTTAACACTCGGTTGGTCGACATTTGTTATGTCGAAATACTGCTTAAGTCGAAGTTAGAATCCTATGGATCATTATTGGAAATTGAAAATGTCAAAACAAACCTATTTTGAAATAGATATATAAAGCCATTGAAATGCAGTAGAAAAAAAGAGAATTATTATCCCATTCGTTTCGCACAATTATATCTATCTACTCGAAACCAAAAGCAGATAATACATGAGAAAGAGAGAGCTTGTTATGACCAAAAGAATAAAAACATATGGAGGAATAGGGAACGATTTTATCCAGTTCACCGGGACGTAATTTCGGACAAACAATAGTATTTCATAGGTGTTGTTGTTATAAAATCTCGTAACTACGGCTTGATTCAAGCCGTAGTTACGAGATTTTATAACAACACCGATGGTTTATCAATACAAAACGGCAAATACAGTCTATTTTAGCACAAAACTCATTTCTATAGGAATTTGCCACTTACTGTTTTATAAAAGATTCACTGTTTTGCATTAAGATGCGTACAAGAAATGTAAGTCAGGCGCTGGTTGTACTGGCGGTGGTGTCTATTACATTCATGTACACGATGTACAGTTTGAACAAACAACGCCCGAGTCTCAAACCAAGATCTGCCGGGTTTGAAAGGGATTCACAAAATTCACAAAAAGGTATGTACATATGACACTTGTTATCTAGACATAGGATGAGCTGACATGAAAATTTTGTCTTGTCTTTATCAACTGATATCAGAAATGTTAGACGGCGTTGGTTTGAAATAAATATAGCCGTGTTCTCCGCAGCCTGATATCGGCCCCACTACAGCTTCATGTAAATCACTTTTATGCCCCTATAGCTTCAAAATTACCCCCTACAGCTTAACTTCTCCAAAATGGTCACCAAATAGAGCCATTTAGAAGTATTTCGTGTCAAAACGGATATGTAATCCATTTTTATACATTAAAATGTGATAGTTCTGTATAAAAATCATAATAGGGAAAGAAGAAATTACTCAAATTGAGCAATTTCTTCTTTTCCCATTATGTTTTTAATCACAATTGATTACATGGACACAATTTTGATTTGCCCCTACAGCTTCAAATCATTCTGCGGACGACCAATTGAAATATTGTAAGAAAGGTGTAGAAATTGTTCAAGTCGAGCTATTTCTTTCATTTCTTTGTATTATTGCATAAAATGTCAGGCCGTTAACATCATTGGATAACGAGAAAAATCGGTCCGATATCGTGAAAGTAAATTCTGGTGTGATATCGGACTGGTTTTTCACTCAAATATCCTCGATCAGGGATTTGTTGTGAGTGATTCAGAAAATTGAAAATAAAGCCGTTCGAATTTTGTCATTTTCCCTTTTCCGCGATGTAAACTTGAAAGATCCCCTTTACATCCTAATAAATAGTAAACTAGTTATCCCCCAGTGTAATCATACCTGGTGAATTAATATATCAATAGTGACGTTGGTTTCTTGGAATCAAAGAGTAAACCGAAGGGCAGCTGACCGATTTTAGACTAAAACTGGATTTTGTTGACGGGAAAGGATAGAGACTCGAGTTTAGTGGTTGATAATCTTATTGTAAGAGAATGGTCTAGGTCCAATGTGGTGGTAAGCCTATGTGTTTCTTGTTTCAGTTACTGCAATTTTTCCTTTTCAACTTTGTTTTTTTTTATTGAAATGGACGAATGTCCGAAACGAAGCAGAGATCTACCTCGGAAGTTGCGATCTTTTTTTTTTTTATTTCTCGCACTGAAATGAACGTTAGGATATCCAGAGTATGTTTCCAAAAGAAAACTTAGTCGAATTGTTACAATTTCGCCAACTAAAATGAAGATTAATATGTCAGTAAAAATGCGATAAAACTTGACTGCATGGCTACACGATGAAAAGCTAACGGCTTATGTAATGGATATCGTACACACGCGATATAATGTCAAGTCGAATGCCGGGAAAATGCGGTATATGTCGCTGTAAATGTGGCTAAATTTTCACAATTCTTTTTAGTTGTTCGTCTTATTTTATTACATTTCTTTACAAATTCTTCATATGTTATGCAATAATAGCGGCAATTCAAGTTTTTTTTTTTTGGTCGTTAACATTCTCAGAGGCCCACAAAATGGTATATCGCCTTCGAACGCATTTTTGGGCCTCTGAGAATGTTAACGACCTCAAAAACGTGAATTAACCCTATATTACAATATGTACTAGTCAACACATCTAACGCCACTTTAAATTATGCATTTTTGAAAAGCCTACAGCCGTCTTATTGGATATTATAGTATCTGGACAGGTCCAAAATCAAAGATATTGCAGATCACAATTTCAAATGAACGGATTTCTACAATTATTTACTCTTTTTGTAGAAAACATTATGGGAAATAAAGAAATTGATTGTACAATGCTTTCCAAAGCATTCATCTTGTCGTAGGGTGTCAAAAAGCGTTGATGTGTTGTGCGGAAATGGGTTAATATGAATTGTGACATGTCCACATGATAGGTACCATCCGACAGGTCATAACGTGACCATGGACATACACGGCATTTTCCGCCTATTGGACATTTTTCAATATTTACATATATATTTCTTTCATGTTGTATATTAACATATCCAGCAGAACATAAAAATGGGGTTCCTTTCCATTGTTGTTATCAGTCTTGTCGTCTGTACCAGCTCTGCAATTGAACCATCCTTTTTCTTTTTTTCTTTTTTTTTTTTTTTTTTTTTTTTTTTTTTTTCGTTTTTGGACATGATCGGGCCTAATGGACATATAATCCTATTTTTTCTACTGATTTTAAATCAATCATATTTAATGTGACGTTTTCTTCTTTTCATTTTTTTTTTCAGGAAAGACAGACTATTTTATCCCAAGTGACGATGCATTGGACCGAATGAACAACACACAACTGTTATATTTAGCTATCAAGTAGCGTAAATTAAATGACCCTTTGCATAAAATTGATTAGAAATGAATCCTATGATTTAGAGATAATGAAATCAATCTTCATTCGAATGTACGATTATGATTTGTATATCTTAACAAATTCCACCCAAAGTTCGCATCTTCGTCTCAATCTTCTCCGTTTTCCCTGACAACGGAAATTTAGGAAGGTATCCAGATTTAAAAATCAAGATATCCTCGTCAATTCCCGTTCCTCCGGACGTCGCCGAAGTAGCACGAAGTGTTAGATATCTAGTGATGGGTGGGGTACTTTAAACTTGTTTCACGTAACTGTCCTATCTAGTTGGTTACTGTTAATACAACGCCTCCCACAACCGCACAAAAATAACTTAGCCCCCCCCCCCAACTTCCGACACAGAGGCTTGAGCCCACACCCCAATATGAAATTGCTACCTACGGGCCTGTCGTGATGACCCAATACTTCTATAGACTGTCAGTTACTATATATCGGTCTGCGGTACTCACTGGTGGTGAACTGGGCCAAAGCGTGGGACGTTTTTTCGCGATCACAGACGATTTGTCACTATCGATAAATCCGGTCTGTTTTTAGAACAAGTTCATTGTCATTAGAAAAAAAAATCTATAAACTCAAATTTAAACGCAAAATATCTATACCTTGTTGTAGCGAAAATTGTTTTAGTTCACCACCAGTGGTACTAGTACTACGATAATCAATGTAGTGTATAAGTCCCGATGAATGATCTGTCAGAGCAGCTCTAGCTTAAAGCTAGAGATGCTCTGCCGGGTCATTTATCGAGATCTGTGCATGGACTTGCTTATTTTTTTTTGTTGTTGTTGTCTTTATCATTATTATTATTATTATTATTATTATTATTATTATTATTATTATTATTATTATTATTATTATTATTATTATTATTATTATTATTATTATTATTATTATTATTATTATTATTATTATTATTATTATTGTTGTTGTTATTATTATTATTATTATTATTATTATTATTATTATTATTATTATTATTATTATTATTATTATTATTATTATTATTATTATTATTATTTATTATTTATTATTATTATTATTATTATTATTATTATTATTATTATTATTATTATTATTATTATTATTATTATTATTATTATTATTATTATTATTATTATTATTATTATTATTATTATTAATTCTGTAGGTTCACTGACCATTTTGACGTTTTGTGTAGGCAGCAAGTACGAGTGGGATCATTACTCGACGGCGGTAAACAGATTTGTGTTGACGAAGCACTTACACCAAAACATAAAGATTGCCTGGTATACTCTTTTGGGTAATTATGGAAATTCAAACACTGACGAATTAGACTGTTCGAAATTAAAGGTTGTTGCATACGACGGAATTGGTGTTGATAAAGCTAGAATTTGTGTACAATATAGCACAGCAAAATGTAAAAGATAACGTAGAAAATGGTGGCTATCAACACTTTTTTTTCTTTTGCCCTGGTGCTTCCCAAGCTTTCTTTATTGTGTCCTGTGTGTTTTAAACCTTCGGTACTTGTCCAGTAGTTTGATATAAACTCAATATCTCTTGTGCCCTCTACATCTTTGAATCTATTTAAGTGATCTAAGCCTCATAGATCTAACATCTGATAAATCAAATCACTGGACAAATGCCATAGGTAGAAAAACAAAATGCCACAATTTTTCCCTTTCACCCTCTGTTTTTTACACACAAAGCAAGCGTCTGTTAAAGGATTTTCAGTCAAATGTGAACCCAAAATTTGACACTTATTTGATGATATGATTTTTGCCTAAATAAGTCAACAATATAATATCGTGTAATCAAATGGACACTTTCATTTGTGTGTCAGTATGTTTTCACATTTAAGAAATAAAGTAGCATACATTTGGTCGTCTGAGACCCCATTCGGATTGGGTCAATATCAAATTTTGATTTTTGAAAAAGAGTCAATATCTTGCTTTATTACTTTCTCAGGTCCAAAAGAACTGGCAAGAATTTAAAAGTAATATTATTTTCTTTTTGACATTGTTTCTTTGACAAATTCAGGTACTTGTAATTGTTGATTGCACCATACCTACATAACGTTTGAGTAATTGAGTATAAATCAATAGTATCGAGATAAAACTTGCTGGCCCTTTAACCCATTACCAAACGACAAAATTTTATGGTGATTAAAATTTAAAGATGTTGCAGACGACAATTTCAAGTGCATGAATTTTACAATTTGTTGGTCTTTTGGGGTAGAAAACATTATGGGAAATGAAGAAATTGCTTGTTTTCTTATAGGGAGTGGAAAGGAGTAATTGTGTGGTAATGGGTTAAATAGGGGTGACGTACACTATAATAAAACAACCCTTTAAATACGGTATTTCCATTATTTTTGCAGATCCCAAAATGAATTTTCCTTTGAAAGAGATACCATTAGATTATTCGGTTGTGAGGTGCATACTTTTGACCCATAGTAAGTTCCTTTTCTTGTTTCACAAGGGCATGGATTAAAGAGGTTGACCTACATTTGGTCTACGGACGGATTCGAATTTGTCTAATATTACTTGTCTGTATGGAAACAGGATAGATAAAACTGTTATTGACTAACAGTCTTGGATAGACGTTCTTCAATTAAAGTGACATTTCACAATCCTTTTTTACATAAATGTTACTTTTATGCTATCTGAAAGAGCATGCTTTCTTGTGAAAAGTCTGAAAATTTCAAGCCAAAATATTGAAACGTTTACGAAAAATATATATTTTTGTGCTAAGATTTAACAAATTGTTGTGGACAACAGTTCAGTTTTATATAGATTTTTTCATTTTTGTCTCAGCTTTAAAGGCGTATTTTTCGCTTATAAATAACAACTTCAAAAAACTGATTGCATTTCTACGCTTTAGAATAAACACAATCTTTGCATCAAGACATAATTTTAAAAAATGAAATAAATGTGAAATGTCACTTTAACCCTTTTCATCGCAACATAATTGTATTGTAGTTCACATTCACGACAAAATAAAAGTTACAAAAATTAGGATATAGACCATAGAACGAAAAGCAATTATTCAGCTATTGAACAAGAAGCTGCTAGAATTTCATTGGCGTTGTTGAGTAGACACTTAAGTCATTTATTCAATAGCTGCCAATACATATTCTAGATGTACCGTAGATATAATCATCTACTTAGACTATTCGCCATAATACTTCTCCTTATTCTTATTCTTTACTCTTAACTTAAAACGGTATCACTGAAATTCGTATCTCGGTGGCTATTTAACTTTTTCAAAAACATACACTGGTTTTGGCGTCAGGAACAGAGAATACATTAGAAAACATTTATGGAAAAGAAGAAAACCCTAATAACATTTTAACATTTTCCACTGTTCCATTAACAAAATATATTTCCTGGTTTATATTTCTCATACATTTTCTGACAGTATATATGTCCTGCCGGTTTTTGTTTTTGGTCAAATTTTGACAGATGCCTGCAGAACTCAAAATTCGATGTAAACTGTAAAAATCATTTCGGGAGTTGTTTGGTTCATTTATCAATAAATCGGCAAGAAAATATCGATAGAAACAATTCTTCATGACACCCGGAACATTCTGAATTATAATTTCGAAAATGGAAACCAAGTTTCGAATTTGCACAAAGACCCGTGCCCAGTTTCGAAACTGGGCATATTTAAAAAAAAAACTAAGAATAGGCACTACATTATTATATACAATGTCGTCGCTTAGTGTGAAAAAAATATGTATACTAGTACCAAAGCGTTAACCCATTACCACACAATGCCTCTTTTTGACTCCCCACAAGATAATGGCTTTGGAAAATATTGTGGAAAATGAAGAAATTGCTTGCTTGAAGCAATTTCTTCATTTCCCACAATATTTTCTACCCAGAAATACCAAAAACCTTAAAATTTCATTCACTTGAAATTGTCGTCTGCAACATTTTTGAATTTGGATAAGCTTGATTTTTTGTCGTTTGGTAATGTGTTAACTGTTTTTGTTCACCAGCGCTTCAGGGTCGCGGACTCCCAAACACTGCACGTACCACCATATTGGAATAGGCGGGAAGGACGAGACTAGGGAGCATAAGGGGAAACATAAATGGAGAACTCTACAGTTTATGACATTTAAAAGCATAGTGGAATATTTAGGACATACACAGGTATTGTTTGACCACATTAAACTGATACTGATTAATTTTCGTGTGCGAAGTCCGTTAGTTGAGTGTCTTAACAAAACATTGCCGAAGTGGGGTCATTACATATGCAGATGTACCGGGTTAATCTTGCTGGACAATATGTCGACTATATAGTCAAGTCACGCTATCATGGCAATGTTTACAAATTTTACTCACGTAAACAAACACAAAAGCGTTCTAGATATGATTTTGCAAGCGTTAGTTCGAATCTTACAGGTGTAATACACCTGCAATATTGGAACCCCATCGAATGCAAATTTACAGAGTTCAACATGGTGTTTTTACATAGGCTAATTTAGTATCAAGTGCAATAATATTGTGACCGGACTATAGCCATATTTATTTGCATGGTTGAATACATTCATCTTTAACCCTTTCCCAAACAAGACCTGGTTTTGACGTCCCTAATAGATAGGGCTTGGGAAAATATTGAGACAAAAGAAGAAACTGCTTATAACCAGCAGTTTCTCCTTTTGCCTCAATATTTTCTACACTATTTTTCACACAAACCTTATATTTGCCATCATCTATTTTGTCATCTGCATCAGCTTTCAAATTGAACAACCCTATATTTTTGTCGTTTGGGAAATCTAACTATCGTAGGCACCATATCAATTTTTAAATTTTTGCAGAAATGTAGAGCTACAGACAAGAGGGAGTCATAACTCTACAACATGCAATGTCAATTTATCAACCCTACGTTGTGGGTACTCATTCGAATTGTATCATCGAGACAATTCCAATCAGTATCCGCGCAAGATAGGTTTTGGTTTTAAAATAAATAAAATGAGAGTGCCTTTTTCCCACTTATCTATTGCTCTGAAGATTATTACAACGCAGATTCATCTCAAATCACCATGCCCTGCTCCGAGTAATCACACATGTACTTTGACAACATTTGATAACATTCGTTGGTAATATACCAGTTTCTTTCTTTTTTTTTTTTTTTTTTTTTTTTTTTTTTTTTTTTTTTTTTTTTTTTTTTTTTTTTGTTGTTGTTGTTGTTGTTGTTTTTCTCATTGTTTTCGTATACTTCTTGATTGAATTTGAACGACATCGAACGACAAATTCCGACGTCACGTGAAATTCCCAATAGCCGTTTAACGGATACATCATCACAAATTCTTTAACCCTTTCCCAAACGACGGAAAATTTAACTACTCCAAATTGGGAGTTTCTGCAAACGACAAGATAACTCATGTCAAACGAGAAAATGCGTATAATGAAATATTGAGAGTATTGAAGGAAAAGCGGAAATTGCTGGATATTTGCAATTTCCTATTTTTTCTCAATGATTTTCCAAGGTA
Organism: Fragum sueziense; assembly: GCA_963680895.1. NCBI lineage: Eukaryota > Metazoa > Mollusca > Bivalvia > Cardiida > Cardiidae > Fragum > Fragum sueziense. The sequence continues at coordinate 1,219,177 of OY804606.1, forward strand.
GCTGTATTTATACTTTGGACATCAAAGCCAAGTCTTGTCTATCCCTTTCCCAAACAAGACTGGTTTTGACGTCCTTATTAGAAAAGGCTTGGGAAAACATTGAAACAAAAGAAGAAGCTGCTGATAACCAGCAGTTTCTCCTTTTGTCACAATATTATTTGTGCTATATTTTACACAAATCCTATCTGTAATATTATCCTTTTTGTCATTTGTGGCAGTTTTTTGAAGTGGATTGCCCTCAAATGCTGTCGTTTGGGAAAGGGTTAAGAAATCCTTAATGGTCTGTATGCCTTATACACATATTTTCAGAGCATCATTGATATTCTCAAGATGGACGTCGAAGGTAGCGAATGGGACTTTTTCGAGGATGTTCTCGGTGGTAATTTACTAACCAACCACGTAAAGCAGATCGTGATAGAGATCCATTTTCCCGTAGATCAAGATCAGACGTCAGAATTTCGCCGCATCTTGTCGTTACTGCGCAGACTGAACGAAAGTGGTTTTCTAGTTACTGGTCGCGAATTTAACGTTTTCTGTACACAGTGTATTAAATACGTGCCGGAATTGAAGATGCATTTATCCGTGGCTACGGAATTTACATTCTTGAACACCAGATTTTTGTAACATTGAATTTATTGTAGAAAATATTGGAGGAAATGACTTAAAAGTTAAAACTTATTGTTTTCTGTTCATAATGTATTCAATTTGTTACTAGATTGAAGATACATTTATCCGTAGCCGCGGAATTTACATTCTTAAACAGCATATTTATATAACATTTTCCGTGATCACGGAAATTGGGGAGGGTATCCGGATCGAACAAACTTAAGACAAACAAAAAAATGTTTGATTGGAGAAAATTAAAAAAAAAATGAAATAAATAATGAGTCCATGGTCGGTTTGGGAATACGAGTAGTTTAGACGAGCTCGATATTTTAATTAAGCAGGCCCGTAGGAACAGGAGGCTAGAATTGCCAAAAAAAAATGCCAAATTTTCCTTATTTCACATTGAAAATTTAGGGGAAATCCAATAACCCCCCCCCCCGATATTCAGACACTGGGGCTTTAGCCCGACCAAAGCTAGATTGCTTCCTACGGGCCTGTTAAGTAAATTGATATGTACCCTTAGGCAAATAGACAACACTGTATATTATTCTATTTTCAAGACTGTTGCATATGTGCATACTTATTTCTGGTTATATTTAAATGGACATATTCGTATTAAAGACTAAACAGCAGCATACAATTGCATAACGTCAAAATTACTTTAAATACCCTTTCCCAAACGACAAAATTTTAGGGTGGTTCAAATTCAAAGATGTTGCAGAGGACAATTTCAAGTGAATGAATATTTGCATTTTTTGGTCTTTTTATGTAGAAAACATTGTGGGAAATGAAGAAATTGCTTGTCACAAGCAATTTCTTCATTTTCCACGATGATTTCCAAAGCCATTATCATGTGGGGAGTCAAAAGGAGTCAATGTGTGGTAATGGGATAAACCCCGCCAAACAACGGTGTTCGAAATAGTGACATACTTTTCTGCATTCATGATGTTCTTGTTGCTGTATTCTATCCCACGCGTCTCGGTCAAATGGTATATTTATACACGAGTATAGACGGCGAGATTTGACCCGGCAGAGCAGACCAAGCGGAAAGGTCAACAGACTTATCGTCCAGGGGTGATAGGTATACCGGAACCCCTCGTTATTCGCCGAACACTTCGCAAGCTTCGCTATTTACAGCTAATTATCATATTATTCAACGACTTAACAGTATTTGCCCGTGCATATATTTGTCGCGTCGTCTTAAAATGGTAATTGGTGAACTGAATATGCAAAAATGCCGATCCCGGTCAGCATGTGCAATCTGTAAGGTACGACTAGGATGTGGACTGTATTTAAATATTTTCATCTTTTGGAGATTACGCCTATTTGAATGATTAGCTTTACTGAAAATTTCGATCCAAATGGACCACGGTAGCTTAACATTCTTATTTGGCTAGATTAGATAAAATCTTATTTTCCCATGGCGTCACAATGTTGTATAACGGATACAGTGCACGTTTTTACGTAAATTAACGACGGACAATTCCCATCTAAACTGGACAATAAACTTTTCCACTTTTCTGTACAGTAAAGGTCACTCTGTCGGGTCAATTATTTTCCTCTATATTATATAACTAATTTCACAACCTACGATTTAGTTTTGATAAATTAAAATGAATGTCAGGCGTAATTATTTTTGCATTTCAGTATACTGCATTCAATACGATTTGATATAGATAGACAACGACCTGTGAATGATCAAAGATCAGCGAGTCTAAATTGACGGGGGAAGAGGGATTTCGAATTATAGCCTCTTACCTACTTAGCGACATCATGTTCATAATTTGCTCTTATTTCATATACCGAGGTGTTGAGAAAATGTGACACAGAACATGTCGTTCACACAACAATAAGTTTCGTCATCTGTCATTGTCCTTTAGGAACTATTCTTTGAAGTCTGGATTTACCCTTCTCGCCAATTGACTGTTGAAATAAACATCTAAAACAATTTTGATAATATATGAAACACTTTTAGAATATTAAACGGTTGTCTTTGATAACAAGTACATGTGACTAATATCATAGGCCATAAGCAAGTTTACAGTTTGCGAGAAAATGACTTGGTCAGCCTTTAGAATTCAACCTAAAATTTGATATGTCCAGGAAAAGGTAAACTGAAAAGAATAACTCCCAATTGTTTACATTAATGGGGTTAATATAAACAATTCCGATACAATGTTCTGAATTATCGAATCAAATCTGTCAACTATACCTGTCAAAAAATAAGAAGTCGGCATTATGAACTTTTGAAAAGTATCCCAATAAGAGGCAAAATGTCGCTAAGAAAATATGTGACTCGAACCCGACTCCCTGTAATAAATCGACGAAGAACTATCTGGATACAACCAGAGAACTCACATGGCATCACGGACATCACGCAGTACGTGTAATTGTTCGCTTTTATTCAGTGGAAAATAGGCACTCCTCCCTATTAACATGTATTGGAATATACCGTTACCTTTCGTCGAGGCTCACGACTCGATGTCCACTTACAGATCTACATCCACATTTTTATGGAACGCCTCGTCTGCCTCATGTTGTTCATATCTGATTCGTTATGTCTGAAAGTCAGGTTGTTAGTAAACTCGACAAGTCGTTCTGTGCATTTCTAGTTCGTCTTGATCAAAAGCCATTCCGTCTTGTGCAAATATTAGCCTGTGGTGTCAATATGTCAATTCGTTATGCGCACTTAATAGTTTGTTATGTGCATTTCATATTTTGTCCTGTGGGAGAATCAATTCGTCTTGTGCGCTTATTAATTTGTTATGTGCAAAAAACAGTTCGTGATGTAGTCAAAACAATTTGTCGTGTGGAATTTTTAGTTCGTTATGTGCATTTCGTATTTTGTTATGTGTACTTGTAGTTTGTCTTGTACAATAGTCATTCCGTCTTGTGCAAACGTTATTTTGTGATGTCTTTATTCTAATTCATTATGTGCAGTTGATAATTTGATATGTGCATTTCATATTTTGTCCTGTTGGGAAACCAATTCGTCTTTTGCGCATATTAATGCGTTATGTGCAAAGAACAGTTCGTGATGTAGTAAAAATAATTTGTCGTGTGGAATTTTAGTTCGTTATGTGCATTTCGTATTTTGTTATATGTGTCTGTAGTTTGTTTTGTTCAAAAGTCATTTCGTCTTGTGCAAACATTAGTTTGTGGTGTCTATGTTTTAATTCGTTATGTGCAGTTAGTAGTGTGTTATGTACATTTTGTATTTTGTCTTGTGGGGAAATCAATTCGTCAAGTGAGTATGGTTCTCCCTGTCAATGTTTTTAGTCGTTATGTGCAAATGTTAAGTCGTTATGTGGTCCTTTCTCGCGAGGTGATATTTTATACCAGCACCGGTCATTTGCCTGATAAATAGTGCAGAACCAGGCCCCGGTTTCTCGAAAAACTTAAGTACAAACTTATGAGTCCATGCTCAAATTTACTACAACTTCAAAGGAATACTCTCCAACGTTGAAGGGTATTCGATTGAAGTTCACGTGGATTTCGTGCGATTTGAGCACGGTGCTCAGATTTGAGCATGAGAACGTACTTAAGTTTTTTCGAGAAACCGGACCCAGATCTGGGTCTCCCGTAAGAGCCCAAATCATCAGGTTCTACACTCTTTGCTTATTTAGAAATAGGAAATTTTAAAGTAAACTATCATCATTTTAATACAAAAGTAGCCCCTTTTGCAGTGCAAATGTGGAGTATACAATTTGGACGATTCCACTATAAAATATTAGCAAAGTTTTGAGATAAAAGAAAAATTTACATGCCGACTTTGTTCACAATTTATTTTCCCTTAAATATTTTCCATTCTAAACCAAACATTTTATCCCCCCGTTTCGAGAGATCGGGGACATATTGTTCTACTCATGTACGTCTGTCTGTCCGTCCGTCTGTCTGTCCGTCTGTCCGAAAACTTAACCAAAAACTTAACCTTTGCCGTTGCTCTAAAAGTATTTTATAAAGAAAGCTATCATTTTGTATGTAACATCCTTTCAATGATATCTATGTGTTCCATGCAGTTTGACCTTCCGCAAGGTCATCCGTTAACCCTTATCTACCATTTAGCCTACTCTACAAAAAACTTAACATTTTAAAAAATGGCCATTTCGGGAGCATTTGTGTTTCACCAACACATTTTGTTTTCTTTAGAAGATCTACATATCTTATAGTCTAAAACCTGCTTCAAATTGGCCATAAATTTGAAATGGTGTTTTACTATGTTAACCCTTTCCCAGCCAATTCTTCGTTTTGATGTCAACATAATCGCGGTGGAGATTGTGCTTCATGGGATGGAAAACAACTAAGGACAAAAATAATCTCGATTCTGTTATTTTCCAATAACTGTTTTTAATTTATGCGCCTATTTTTAGAAGGTTAGTTGCGTGTACCCCGCCGTAGGCCTACTGAGTCATTTTCTAAGATATATGCATTACTTGTGGAATCATTTTACTTTTTGTAAAAATTGATCCAAACCGACCAGAAAACGAAATGATAACGACTACGGACAAATTTGCTTCGCTTCAGGTAAGAGACTGTGCAATAACTTTCTTATTTATGAGTAAATTTTTATGCAGTTTGTTGCATTTACTCCACCTAGCTGAGTTATTTCCTCATAAGTATGACTTCATTGAAAATTCCGCATACTTGTCCCAAAAAGTACAAGAACGATTCGTGTAAGTCATACATCAGAGGAAAGAGCTCAGTAAGGCGGTATACGTGCAACAAACCGTTTGATAATTGACGCAGAAATAATACAGTTATTTAAACTGCCTGACCTGTTCAAAGCGAAGCAAATTTGTCCGTAGTTTTACCCACCCTATCATGCACAATCTCCACCCTGATAAAAGCAAAGTCGGAATCCTTTTGAGGGGTAAAGGGAAAATCTGCTCAATCACTAATTTCTGATCTTACAAGTACTGTATTTATTTTTTCATATTATGTATGGGTTTCCCCCTTTGAAACACTTTTAAATTGGACCCTTTTTAGTGTGTTTGTTTGTTTGTTTGTTTTTAATATTTTTGTACTGACCAATATTAGTTGGGAATGAAATGCCAAATTCTTTGACAACCCGTTACCAAGCATCAATTATATTTTATATATCTTGAAAGAATTTCATTCTGACAATTGGCAAGACTTTTAAATTTGGATAGGTTCATATTTTGTTGTTTGGGAAAGGGTTAAAAATAGTAACCATACATTTTCCGGTGCATTGGAAAGACGAATTCTTCAAATTTTGTAATTAAACCCCTTTCTTAACAAGACCTGTAGCCTATTTGATGTCTCTACGTTGTTTGGGAAAACATTAAGACAAAAGAAGAAATTGTTGATAATCAGAAATCTCTCTTCTTTTCTCAATATTTTATGTGCCTTAACATTCACTTTTTCTATTTTCGATATCAATGGTTTTCCGACAGTGGAAAATCCGTGGAAGTTTGTATTAGGATTTGTTTTGACCTGTCACTGATCTTTATTCAAAATGTGTTCATATTTCGCACATTTTTTAACAGACTTGTATCATAGTTCACAGATATAACATGTGCACAAGAAAATACTACTGAATTATTAATTTTAAAAAAAAGCCCATGCGTGTAATTCATGATAGTAAGCTAAAGCCGCTCCATGTGAAATGAAATCTGTAATACAAACATAGGCCTATCATCCCACAGGAACGACAACTCATGTAGTAGGCCGACCGAAATCACAGGTGCTGGTATAAAATATCGCCTCGCGGGAAAGGACCGCATAACGACTTGACGTTTGCACATAACGACTTAAAACATTGACATGGAAAACCATACGCACTAGACAAATTGATTTCACCACAGGACGAAATAAAAAATGTTCATAACAAACTAGATTAAATTAATTGCACATAACGAATTAAAACTTAGGCATCACAAACTCAACTTTGCACAAGACGAAATGACTTTCGTACAGGACAAACTACAAACACACATAACAAAATATGAAGTGCAAATAATGAATTAAAAAGTCTACACGACAAATTATTTTGACTACATCACGAACTGTTCATTGCACATAACACTTTAGTATGAGCAAAACACGAATTGAATTCCTCACATGACAAACATAAAATGCACACAACAAACTATCAACTGCACATAACGAATTAAAACATGGACATCACAAACTAATGTTTGCACAAGACGGAATGACTTTTGTACAAGACGAACTACAAACACACATAACAAAATACGATTTGCAAATAACGAACTGGAAAGTCTACAGGACAAATGGTTTTGACTACATCACAAACTGTTCTTTGCACATAACACATCAGCATGCGCACTAGACAAATTGATTTCAACACAGGACAAAATATAAGATGTACATAACAAACTGTTTATTGCACATAACAAATTAGAAAATATACATCACAAACAAATATTTGCACAAGACATAATGACATTTATACAAGACAAGCTACTAACGCACATAACGAAATATAATTAGTGTTGACTACATCACGAACTGCCCTTTGCACATAACAAATTAATAAGCGCACAAGACATATTGATTTCCCTACAGGACAAATTTCAAAATGTACATAACAAACTATTAAGTGCACATGACGAATTGACATATTGACACCACAGGCTAATATTTGCACAAGACGGAATGTCTTTTGATCAAGACGAATTCGAACTGCACAGAACGACTTGTCGAGTTTACATAACAACCTGACTTTCAGACATAACGAATCAGATATGAACAACATGAGGCAGTCGAGGCGTTCCATACATTTTACTAGTATACACAATAAAACACTTTACCCAGTCAACGGATTAACGCTTGTCTCAACAAAACAACGGTTTAAGTGTCACATTACATTTAGGTAGAATCTATTTTACTTCTGTTTTGTAGCACTAAAAGAAATATTGTTAAAAAACGAAACATTTTGTAAAAAAAATACCATTCTATCGTTGATTTCCAAAGCGTTCTATTGGTTGCTAAAGCTAAAGCAGATATTGTTAGTTAAAATAGTTAAAAATCGAAAGCGTGAAATTGTATATGAACGACCTACGTGGTTGAATTTATTCATAACTTTATTTACAGTCAGAGCTCCTAATAAGATGGGACCGGGGTTTTCAAAATGCAATATTTCATTAATTATTCATCAAACCCTAAGTTGTAGGTACTCGTTGGAATTGACTCATCGATATAGTCCGTGGGCCAGGAGGGGTCTGCACGCACCCCCCTAAGGGCAGTCTGGGAGTGGTATAGAAATGTTCATTGGAACCCCCTGAGTAAGAATCAAGATGTTAACAGTCGATATCCTGGGATGCACTCGCCATTTCCGGTGGTTTTCAAGGTGGCCGCCATGAAAAAAGACAATTTGACTTGGTATCTAACATCAGCAGCCTAACATTTGTTTTGCGTTGTAAGATCATATTTTAAGGATAATTGAGTCTGGAAAAGGTCAGAGATGTGTTCTCATGTTAAAAAGTGGCTCATTAGCCATCTCGTATGCTAGAATTTTTTCAAAATGGCCGCCAAATCGCAAAAAAATCAATAAAATGGTCAAATACTTCTCGTTTTTGGACATATTTTGGTCTAAATACTGGGAAGTTTATGTTTTAAGATTTAGATAAACATTTTATGAAGTAAATGGGAGCATTACGGAAAAGATTTTTGAAATCATTACCGTATAAATGGCAATAAAACTCAATTAAGCACAAATCATCAAGTATATCATAGCGATATAAATTATTATTATTATTAGTTCTTGGTGAAAAACAGCTCTTATTTATAGCATTATTTTGATAAAGCTATGCTTTCCGAGTAAATTGTTAAATTCACATTGATAATGATTCGATTTTTGATTACATTGACAATAAATATGCTTTCAAAATGGCCGCCAAAATCGCAAAAAAAATATGAAAAAGATATAAAAAAAAATCTTCGTTTTTGGACATGTTCTGGTCTAAACGTTGTAAATATTATGTTTAAAGTCTTTGGTAAACAGTTCATAAGATAAATGGTTGCATTGCGAAAAACACATTTTAAACCATTACCGTATAAATGGCAATAAATTACAATTTGGCAGAAATCGTCATGTATTATTATTTTCATAAATATTGTTATTATATTTGGTCTTGGTGAAAAACACTTTTTTAGATTGCATCTTTTGATAATGCTTAGTCTTCAGAGTTGAAATTGATTATGATTCTATTTTTGATTACATATGCTATAAATCGGCTTTCAAAATGGCCACAAAAATATATAAAAAGATAAAAATGTGAGTTATTCTCGTTTTTGGACATCTTCTGGTCTAAATAATGAAAGTATTATCTTCTAAGACTTCTAAGCAGTTCATGAATTAAATGGAATCATAACAGATAACAACAACATAAAAAAAAAGAATAAAGCTTTGAAAGGAATCCCATATCAATGGCAATGAAATACGACTAAGCACAAGTTTTATAAAATAGTATATAATTTTGATATTCATTGTCATTATATTTTGTTCTTGCTGAAAAAAAACGGCTCTTATATAGCACTATTTTGACAAAGCTAAGCTTTCAGATAATTCTTTAAAATGAAATTGCTTATGAACTCACTTTTGAGTATAGATCCAATTAATATGTGTCTTTTTCGGGCAAAACTCGAATATCAAGCAGGCTCTGGTAACTTTGCATCTAATTTCACATCTTTTAAAATGACAAGTTTAACCGTCCTAATGAAATTTAAATTGTGGAGGAACATACTCCCGTGAAATGCATATTAATTATCACGAAAGAATATAAATGTCCCAAACATTTAGATAAAGACCTCAACGTATCCATGCTAATAAACAATAGTTGAATGTGGCTTATTCTTTTTTGTACTCTAACACGTACCATTAATCCAAAATTGCCCCAGAGAATAATTGAAATTGCTTAATATGCATCAAAACATTTTTAATGTATAATGTTTGATATTTGTAGAATGGTAAAAATTAAGAATTAAAATATGTCGCATATTCCATCATGATTCCATTCTCAAATTAAGTGAAATGTAGGGAAACATCATAGACTCCATGTAGGGTGGGGTAATTAAATAAAGGGTTTGTAATGTCCATTTTTTTTATTTTTTTTTTTTTTCAGATAATCGGTTTAACTGAATTAGTAGTTGAAATGAACTGTATCTTGAGTGCAAAAGACCAGAAGTGATTCATATAAAGCTCTGACACATCATGCAATATTTTCATTGTACTTTCAAAAGACAAATTTGCAATTTGACTTAGTATACAAATAAAGAATATTTTGTCTAAAGCTCATATTCAAATCTAAATTTTCAAATTTCTTCAGCTGTTTTCTCTTAATTCTATTAGGTCGCATATGAAAAAATATTTAGGTTAAGGACAATGATCACTATATTCTAGGTTTATTGAATAAGATCTTTTACACATTTAAATATAACTGCATTTGTTCTTAATCTCTCTGGATTTTTTTTATCTTTTCTGACTTGTTTCTTACTTGTTGAGTGGTACGTCGTAGACTTCTATGGGTCCTCCTGTTTCTATCTTCGTTGTTGGATGTGGTTGCGGCTGTGGTTTGTTAATTTTTCTTATATTTATCCTTGGATATTTTTTTTCGAAAACCAACAGTATGTACATTATGCTTATGGAAACCTTATATTTATATATTCTTTTATATCTTTATAGAAGTCGTCTTCTCACACATACAGTCTACATATGTAAATCATCAGACTTTCGGTGGCCATGTAACTCAAACTTTTGTCAAGTTTGTCGAGTTCTTTTTTGCTGCTTCTGAGATTATTTATTATTGCAGCAGATGTCCCTATACAATAGGGGTATGCATCAGCCGACTAAATAGTCTCGTTCCAAATTCTAGGCTTGTTTGTTGTGTTGATCTATGGAATTCAGATGGCACTCACTGATATCAGACCTCACACAGTCAATTCAGGTAATCACTGGTCTTTCATGGTCTTTAGCTCTGGTGTGTCCATTTCCAAATGTAGAATTAATGCAAGAAGTTACACCCCGGACATACCCATAACAATTAATACCAAAATATATCATACAAATACATGTGACAAGTTGTGGAAATTCATGCCATTGTACCCATTATATTGCACATAAAGCAAATCAAAATATACTTAAAACATTACAAATTAACATAAAGCGAATCATTGCAGTATCACAATGACATCATACATAAATACTGCTTACAACCACATGTGAAGAACTTAAATGACCATTTCCTGCTTTTATCTTTTGCAACGAATTCCGCAAAAGTGATATCGGCTTCCAATAAAGTGTCATTGTAAATTTTTATCATGAATACATGTGTTCTTAATGTTCTAAGTGTTTTCAACAATATCTATACACCTGTTGGATAAAGTAATTAATGCAGCCTAATATAATTAAAGTAAAACGTGCGAAGAAAGCACACACTTTAAACTTTGTATTCTTTATACATATTCTAAGATACAAAGCATATCTGCCTATAGTATGTTATTATCAAACCATTTTATGGCGTTTCAGTGCATTTCATTTGGAAATGCACTTTAGGTGATTTGCATGCATAATACATCTCCTTATAACTACAAATACAGTTAAAACGAGTATCCTGAAAAATATAGAATTCGGGGTTACATAGCTTTTATCTTATTACGTCACTCCACACGGAGTATCTTATAGTTTCCTCATAATCTTGTTTCGTTTTAAACAGATGTAAATGGCATTTGAAAATATGGTAATGTGAAACTGGGAAATCATGATAGAGTATGTGACTTATTGGGATGAATTGTGCATTTTAATTATCATAACTATTACTTAAAAAAGGTACAATTTGAGAAATACGAAGTTTGTATCACATGTTTGACAGATATTACCAAGTGTATGTCGATATCAATGAAACGATAGATTTAAGGCTGGTCTTATTTCATTAATCTTCATTTCTATTCTCAAATTGTTAAAATTCTTTAAGTATAAAATTTAACAAAATAAAAAGCATTTTGATACTGTATGTGTAAGAGTGAAAAAAGGAAATACATACATACAACTTTTGTTCGTAAGAATAATTACGGTAAAACTCCTTTCCGTAATATTGAGGACATTACATATTGTTTGATAGAAATGGATGTGAATTTAAAGGGAGTAATTTTCTCTCCAGAAAGGGCTACCGATAGTTTTAGCTTGTCTATTGAAACGATTTGACATTGGTGCAAAGGTAGTCTTGAATTGTCTAATAAAATATCACAAACTTATGATATTTGTATTCAAAAGTGGGTTCATAAGCAATTTCATTTTAAAGAATTCTCTGAAAGCTTAGTTTTGTCAAAATAATGCTATCAATAAGAACCGTTTTTTAACAAGAACAAAATATAATGGCAATGTATATCAAAACTATATACTATTATATAAGATTTGTGCTTAATTGTATTTTATTGCCATTGATACGGTAATCCTTTCAAATCTCTATTCTTTTATTGTCAACTGTTATGATTCCATTTATTTCATGAATAGCTAATCTAAGTTTTAAAAGATAATGTTTACATTATTTAAACCAGAAGATGTCCAAAAACGAGAATTACTTTCATTCTTAATGATTTTTTTTTTACATTTTTTAGCCATTTTGAAAGCCGATTTATAGCATCTGTAGTCAAAAACGGAATCATAATCAATTTCAATTTTACAAAATACTCTAAGGTTAAGTATACTGAAGGCTAAGCTTTGTCAAAAGATACAATCTAAAAGAACTGCATTTCACCAAGACCAAATATAATAACAATATTTATGAAAATAAAAATACATGACGATTTCTGCCAAATTGTAATTTTTTGCCATTTATACGGTAATGGTTTAAAATGTGTTTTTCGCAATGCAACCATTTATTTTATGAACTGTTTACCAAAGTCTATAAACATAATATTTACAACGTTTAGACCAGAACATGTCCAAAAACGAAGATTTTTATATTTTTTTTTTTTATTTTTTGCGATTTTGGCGGCCATTTTGAAAGCATATTTATTGTCAATGTAATCAAAAATCGAATCATTATCAATGTGAATTTAACAATTTACTCGGAAAGCATAGCTTTATCAAAATAATGCTATAAATAAGAGCTGTTTTTCACCAAGAACTAATAATAATGATAATTTATATCGCTATGATATACTTGATGATTTGTGCTTAATTGTGTTTTATTGCCATTTATACGGTAATGATTTCAAAAATCTTTTCCGTAATGCTCCCATTTACTTCATAAAATGTTTATCTAAATCTTAAAACATAAACGTAGACCAAAATATGTCCAAAAACGAGAAGTATTTGACCATTTTATTGATTTTTTGCGATTTTGGCGGCCATTTTGAAAAAATTCTAGCATACGAGATGGCTAATGAGCCACTTTTTAACATGAGAACACATCTCTGACCTTTTCCAGACTCAATAATCCTTAAAATATGATCTTACAACGCAAAACAAATGTTAGGCTGCTGATGTTAGATACCAAGTCAAATTGTCTTTTTTCATGGCGGCCATCTTGAAAACCACCGGAAATGGCGAGTGCATCCCAGGATATCGACTGTTAACATCTTGATTCTTACTCAGGGGGTTCCAATGAACATTTCTATACCACTCCCAGACTGCCCTTAGGGGGGTGCGTGCAGACCCCTCCTGGCCCACGGACTAATACGATTCAAATGAGTATCCAAAACATAAGGTTTGGATTCAAATAACAAATTTACAATGTCTTCACGCCCGCGTATCTGTTACTGTGTTACAAAATCGAATTTTTATCGAATATTAAATTTTGATAATGGAGGTAGGCGTAACAACTATTCTTGTGTTTTTCATCGTATTTATTCTGTCTTACATACTACTGCGAGGACACAAAGACTTGCCGCCTGGTCCGGTATCTTTACCGCTTCTGGGGAGCATCGGCTTCTTATGGAAAAGTTCTAAATCTGGATTACTGCCGCACGTGACTTTTGCACGAGCCGCACAAAAATATGGATCTATTTTTGGGATTCGTTTTGGACCGAAGTTGGTGGTTGTATTGAACGGCTATGATTCTATACGAAAAGCGTTTGTGGACCAAGCTTATGATTTTATAGATCGACCAAACTGGCTGCCGCAGGTGCAAGCTGATCTTAAATACGGCAAAGGTAGGTCACATTCCCAAACATTTTTGTTACATATTTTTACTAATGGCTATGAATTTTGTGCTAAGAATAGACTGGGTTTTCTGTTGTGTTTTGATAAACCGTCGGTGTTTTTATAAAATCTCGTAATTACGGCTTGAATGAAGCCGTAGTTACGAGATTTTATAACAATACCTACGAAATAATATTAATTGTCCGAACTTACGTCATGGTTAACTTGATAAAATCGTTCCCTATTGTAGTCTACTGTTTGAATGAGCCTTAAGTCGAAATGTCATCGTTATCGTATGCTGTGTGGCTTGTCAAAAACCTCTGATATGGGCCTTATGGGATACGCATTACGTCGATCTACTGCTAAAACTTCAGCGCGAATGAATAGGAAACGATTTTATCCACTTTACTGTGACGTAATTTCGGACAAATAAAAGTGTTATGGTAGGTGTTGTTATAAAATAAAATCATAATAAAATCAAATAAGATACCACAAAATTCATTTACATACATACATATATTTATTAGCAATCGGCGATAAATGTTGCCTTTGACCATTTACAAAAGATTACATTTTATTGCTATTCCTAATAAAGTGATGCATCAAAGCAGATGGGTGAAACCTTTGTAGAATGTGACATGTCCAAACAAAAGAAAGTACATGCTTATTTAATTTAGATCGGATCATTTTAATTTCCACGTATCATTATAGCGCCATGTTTTGACGATATGTGAACCATAAACGTTTGAAATTGGGTTGCTAAGCCTGACAGCACCATACATGTGCTAATTCATAATTGATTAACTTGGTATCGGACTGAATTTTATCGATTTGTTTTCTCTAATAGGTATATCCTTTTCAAACGGCGAAGAATGGAGAAAAATACGGAAGTTCTGTTTACAACATCTGAGATCTTATGGTTTTGGTACGGATGTCATGGAAGAAAGGATCGTTGAAGAAATCAAGAAGGTCGAGAAAGTGCTGCTGGAGACAAATTCCGAACTGACGACAATCGGAAAAACGTTTCAGTATGCAGTGAGTAACGTCATATGTAGTATGGTGTTTGGACAAGTGTTTCAATATGACGATCCAACATTCCAGGCTCTAATAGAAATGGGCAATCTTGTTTTGATAGGTCAAGGCTTTATCAGTATAACTAACTTCATACCGGAATTTATGTACCCACTGTTCCCCAAAGAATATGAGCATTTCAAGCGTAAGAGAAAGAATACGGAAGAATTGAAAGAAGCGATTGAAAAGCTGATAAAGTCTCATGAAGAGACATTTGATGGGAGTGATATACGTGATTTATTAGATTATTACATTAAAGTTAAACGTGGCGAAACAACAGAAGAGAATTTAGCAAATGAACCTTACTTCAACCATGACAACATATATCGTATTATTTTTGACATCTTTCTAGCCGGTACAGAAACAACATCAACAGCTCTAGAATGGAGCCTGCTTTACTTTATAGAATATCCACAAATACAACAAAAATGTCGTCAACAAATCCTGGATGTAGTTGGAGAAAGACAAGTCAGATTGTCTGACAGAGGAAATCTCCCCTATGTGGACTCTTTTATACAAGAAGTGTTAAGGCTCAGCAATGTTGTACCATTAGGTGTCCCGAGAGCTAACGAGGCGAGGGATATCTTTATTGACGGATTCAGAATTCCCAAGAAAACAACCATACTTTCCAACCTGTACTCTGCCCACACTGATCCTAAATATTGGACGAGTCCTCTAGAATTCAATCCTGAACGATTCATGGACACAAATGGACAATTAAAGAAGACTGAAGCCTTCATTCCGTTGTCGATTGGTCCACGAAACTGTCCCGGAGACTCCCTAGCTAGAATGGAACTGTTCCTATTTGTTACGACTTTGTTACAGAGGTTCGACTTCGAGCGAGACACAGATGCACCACCGAATGACTTTAGTCCGATACCAGACCAGATAGTGACACTAGTTCCAAATAAGTTTAACTTTACAGCAAAGGCTAGATATGTGTAAATCTTGCTTGTTTTCTACAGATGCATTACATATGCAAGCAACCTATGTAAATGACTTAGCCGATCTTTGGTCTGTTATTATAGACAGAAACCTATGGGTGATCGAAGATCATCTAGGTTATTTACAAAGGCATCCTCACTGGTGGTGAACTTGGCCCAAGCGTGGGACGTTTTTTCGCGATCATAGTATTCCGTCGGTGTTGTTATAAAATATCGCAACTACGGCTTCGATAAAGCTGTAGTTACCAGATTTTATAACAACACAGACGGTTTGTCAATTCATATCGGAATACCCGGTCTAATTTTAGAACAAATTCATTGTTATTAGAAAAACTACCCAATCAGATCTTTAAACTCACATTTAAAAGCAAAATATCTGTACCTTGTTGTAGCGAAAAGCGTCCCTCGCTTTGGCCGAGTTCACCACCAGTGCTCCTCGGAGTCGGAGACCAAGCTCTTGAATGTCGTCGCTTTTCAACAAAACCTCACCAGCCCAGGTTGTGCAATATTATCCCTATCATGGACGTCATAATCCGGGGTTGTTTGGAAGAATATAAACATAGTTTAGGTTAACCTCTTTCCCAAACGGCAAAATTTTAGGGTGATCCACTTCAAAAACTGCCACAAACGACAAAATGGAAGGCATTAAAAATAGAATTTGTATAAGATAAGGCATAGAAAATATTGAGACAAAAGGGGAAACTGCTGGTTATCAGCAGTTTCTTCTTTTGTCTCAATGTTTTCCCAAGCCTTTTCTTTTAGGGACGTCAAAACCAGGTATTGTTTTGGATAGGGTTAAAATATCAAATTACGAGTCGCCAATGAACACATGACAGAGAATCACGTGACACAACATTTCGATATTTTTCAATAAATCTGTTAATACAATTAACCCATTATCCCACAATGAATCTTTTTGACTCCCCTAGAGAAAATGGCTTTGAAAAAAATTGTGGATTTCTCCATTTCCCACAATGTTTTCTAAATAAAAAGAACAAAAATGCACAGTTTCATTCACTTTAACCCTTTCCCAAACAAGACCTGGTTTTGAGGTCCCTATTAGAAAAGGCTTGGGAAAACATTGAAACAAAAAAAGAAACTGCTGATAACCAGCAGTTCTCCTTTTGTCTCAATATTTTTCTTTAACATATCTTAAACATAACCTATTCTATCTTAAATACCTTCCATTTTGTCATTTGTGTCAGGTTTTGAAGTGGATCACCCTTAAATCTTGCCGTTTGGGAAAGGGTTAAATTGTCGTCTGCAACATCTTTGAATTAAGATCAGTATGAAATTATGTCGTTTGGTAATGGATTCCCAAGTAAGCCTTTCCAAAGCAGTAACAATTGTCATTTATCAAAGCTGGTTTAGACGGCAAAATCCGTGTTGGTAAAGAACAGATTTGGGCACAATATTGCAAGGAAATGGTTATGGCAAAAGGAAACACTGCTGATAATCAGCATTTTCTTCTTTTGCCTCAATATTTTCTGTGCAATAAATTGTATAAAAATCATATCTTCTGCATGATCTATTGTGGTATCGACAGCAGCTTCCGAATTGAAACAGTAACACTTTCGGCTGCTTGGATATGGGTTAAATCAATACAACTGATGGTCCGTCTTATTGAAGGCTTCCAAACCTTTTTCGTTATTTTAAGTTGTAATAAAACAATGGAGAGCAATCTTACTTTTGAAATTACGAGAAAAGAAGAGCTTCGGAGCTTCGGTTAACCCTTTCCCAAACGATACCTGATTTTAGACGCCCCATATCGGAAATAATTGGAAATACACAACAATCAGCATTTCCTTTCTTTGTCTCAATATTTTCCTAAAACTTTATACTAGGGACATCAAAACTGGGTCTTGTTTGGGAAAAGGTTGTTTCAGAATAACATGCATTGGAAAGAACAGAGAGAGAATGAGAAATTTATACAATATTTATTTTTATGATATACAGTCGAGACTCGTTGTGTCGAAGTCAGAGGGGCCGTCAAAATACCTCGACATATCCGGAGTTCGACTCATCCGATTTTGTTCGGCTTCGAGATATTTGATATTTGACCGTTTTTGAAACTTATCAAGTACGAATTTTATTGAAATACAGTAGGAAAAGGAAAGAAATTGCTCGTGTCGAGCAATTTCTATCCTCTTCCTACTATATTTCAATGGCTATATTCAGTTCGAAATTATTTTGTTTTTAAAAAATTATGTCAATAGATGAGGACGGGACCAGATTTGAACTTCGACTTAAGCGAAAATTCGACTCATCCGATGTCGACATAACGAGTGTCGACTGTACATAATTAACATATAATTATACATAATAATTATAGTTGTATCTCTCCAACTTTAATACCGGTATCAATGAAATTGTACATTATAAACCTCTCCTTTATTTTTATCACTAATTTCATTTGACATAGCACTGGTCATTAAGAAAGACATGTTCATACTTTGCAAAATGTCTAACATACAACACAGAGACTTTTAAAGGCATAGTACATAGATGTAAAATGAACGAATTACTAAAATGTTTTTCGGAAAAAGCTCAAGCGTGTAATGTATGACTAAAGCTGTGCCATGTCAAATGAAACAAGAGGGCCAGAATGGCCCTATATCGCTCACCTGAAAGAAGTTTAAAGACACGCCCACTTTTTTGACGAATCAAATATTTGCAAACTTTGAAAAGGGTCACTCAAGGAACATTGTTGCCAAATTTGTTTCAAATTGACCCAATGCTTGATTTTTAAAGAATTTTCTTACGATTTCTCTAAGTCTGATAAGCCACGCACTGCCACGGCCACTTTTTTGTCCAATACAAAATTTGCCAACACTGTAAGTCCGATAAGCTACGCCCACTTTTTCTGACGAATAAAAAATTTGAGAACAAATTTTGAAAAGAGTCGCCCAAGGAACATTTCTTCCAAGTGTGGTTCAAATTTGGCCAATGGTTGATTTTTAAAGAATTTTCTTAGAATTTTTCTAAGTCTGATAAGTCACGCCCTGCCACGCCAACTTTTTCAGACGAAACAAAAATTCACATTTTTTTTAAAGAGTCACCAAAGGAACATTTCTGCCAAGTTTGGTTCAAATTGGGCAATAATTGATTTTTAAAGAATTTTCTTATGATTTCTCCAAGTCCGATAAGTGCTGACTTGCCACGCCCACAATTTTGGACGAATAAAAAATCCGCGAACAAATCTTAAGAAGGGTCGCCTAAGGAACATTCCTGCCAAATTTGGTTCTAATTGGTCCAATGGTTAAGGAGAAGAAGATTTTTGAGGAATTTTTTAACAATTTCTCTTGGTTAGATAAGCCAAGCCCTGCCACACCCACACTTTTTGACGAAACTTTAAATTTATGAACGATTGTTGAAAAGGGTCACTCAAGGAACAATTCTACAAAGTTTGATTCAAATTGGCCCATTGGTTGATTTTTAAAGAATTTTCTTAGGATTTCTCTAAGGCCGAAAAGCCCCTTCCTCCCTGCCACACCCTCATTTTTTGACAAATGTAAAAATTTGTGAATCAATTTTGAAAAGAGAGACTCAAAGAACATTCCTGCAAAGTCTGCTTCAAATTGGCTCGATGGTTAATTTTTAAAGAATTTTCTTATGATTTCTCTAAGTCTGATAAGCCCCTTTCTCCCTGACACGGCCACATTTTTTTACAAATGAAAATATTTGTGAACAAATTTAAAAAAGAACGGCTTAAGGCACATCCCTACAAAGTCTGGTTCAAATTGGCCCAATGGTTGATTTTTAAAGAATTTTCTTATGATTTCTCTAAGTCTGATAAGCCCCTTTCTCCCTGCCATGGCCACGTTTTTTGACGAATCAAAAAACTGCGAACAGGTTTTGAGAAACGTCACTCAAGGAACAATTCTGCCAAGTTTGGTTCAAATTGGCCCGATGGTTGATTTTTAAAGAATTTTCTTAGGATTTCCGATAAGCCCCGCCCTGCCACGCCCACATTTTTTGACGAATCAAAAATCCGCGAACAAGTTTTTGAGAAGGGTCACTTAAGGAACATTCCTGCCAAGTTTGGTCAAAATTGGCCTGTTGGTTTTGGAGAAGAAGTATTTGAAGAAATTGTTGACGGACGGACAGACAGACGGACAGACAGACAGACAGACGGACAGACGGACGACGGACGGTGAGTGACCACAATAGCTCACCTCGAGCACTTTGTGCTCAGGTGAGCTAATTATCAGTACCACCAACTTGTCTAAATTTTACACAGACCTATTTTCAATAGCCGCGTGTGATTTAAGCCAGAAGTGGTCTTCCGAGAGGTAGACCTTGAATTCTGTAGGCTACGTTTTATCGCATCCAGAAGAGTCAAGTGACAAGCACTTGCGATTAAATCGAATGGACATCTTCTGTTTCTGGAAGCTCTTCTGTCTCTTCCAATTTTGACCAGAAGACGGAAGACAGAAGAGGTCACGTGATCGGCAACATGAGAGCGTTTTTAGTTACAAAGTGCGGATTTTCTAAATTACTTCAAATCGCTAGTTTACAGCTAGTTTGTGTACAAAACTTGTGCTTTTGAAAAAAGAAGTGCCTTTCTCACTACAACGTAGTCGAATAAGGAATGTCAACCATTTTACCGAATTGAGGCTCCTTTTTGAATAGCTTTTTAGTAGATAAGCCAATTTCAAGACGTGTTCGATTTATTTTTGATCTTCTGTCTTCTGCGCAGCTTCAATCGCGGGACTTAAAATGACATTTCACATTTATTTCATTTTTTAAAAGTATGTCTTGATGCAAAGATTGTTTATTCTTATGCGTAGAAATGATATCAGTTTTTTGAAGTTGTTATTTATAAGCGAAAACTGCGCCTTTAAAGTTGAGACAGAAATGTCAAATTCTATATAAATCTGAACTGTTGTCCACAACAATTTGTCTAATTTTAGCCCAAAAATGTATATTTCTCGTAAACGGTTCAATATTTTGACTTGAAATTTTCAGAATTTCCATAAGAAAAGATGCTCTTTCAGATAGAATAAAAGTAAAATTTATGTAAAGATAATTGTGAAATGTCACTTTAACATCTTCTGTCTCGTGTTCTTCTGCTTCTGGCAGAGTGCAAATCGCACAGGCCTAATATGTTTACGCTGAAGCAAATTATTTTTGCAGTACATAAAGTACCTATCCATGATGATGATCTGTTAAACGCAGATTTATTTATTGTCAAATTGTAACAGTAATGAACACGGTTTTAAAGGAAAGCCTGCGTGTCAATATGGTCCTTTCCGTGAGCCAGCCCAATAGGGAACGATTTTATCCAGTTAATCGTGACGTTAATTCGGACAAACAAAATAGTATTTCGTATGTGTTGTTATAAAATCTCGTAACTACGGCTTGATTAAAGCCGTAGTTACGAGATTTTATAACAACAACGACGGTTTATCAAAACATAACGGTAAACCTAGTCTATTGTTGGCACAAAATTCTTTGCCATTTTCTTCTGGTTCGTCCTACTTGGCCACTGACATATTGACCTCATGAAGGCAAAGTATCAACTTGAACGGAGCATTGGTTTGGAAAATATGTTCGATCAAGGTGGGTGGGGTAACTCATCCGCTATGCCATAAGGTGGTAATCAATTTCTCATAACGTTTTACTAACAATTCATAATGTTGAAACTAGTTATGCAGGGAAATATATATGTCAGGCACTTTGAAAGCATGTTGTTGTTTATTCCATTGGAGGACATGTAAAGGAGATAAGGGGCAATAAACATGGTTATTAGTTTTTTTTATGTTTTTTGGAAGGACTAACTTTACGAAAACCACAACATGCTTTTATTTCTCTTTTCACTGAATTCCTCTTTCTGGTGGTGAGTGTAGATATATTACAGATCGGCCACAAGCAAAAATTGACAGTGACGTAGTTTTGTGTTTACTTATATTTCTAAACCAATAAACTCTTCTCATTTGTACCGTTTACAATGTGCACGTGATAAATGAACAGGTTGGTTGGTTGTAAACGATAAACACAATACTACGCCACTGTCAATTTTTGCTTGTGGATTTATACCATAGTTTGTATTATCATACTTTTCAAAATTGCTGCTGTAGATTCTGGATTACTTGCCCTTGATTTCTCGAAAAAACATGCCAAAAATTATAAAACGCACTATTTCGTGTCTGAACCAAACATTATTATTTTTTTCTTTATAAATCACCATAAACTACCACACAGGAGCATAAAATGAGCCCTATGTAGGCTACACAAAACAACAGATGAGGAATTTGATGTTTAATACTGAGGGTGGAGTAATACATTCCAAAATCAAACGTGAAATAGACATGAATAGTTCATTGTCAGAATTGCTTGTATTGCATCTTTAATGTATGGTAACGTTTTCATAAGCTCGCCTGAGAAGCGAAAATTGGGCTGGGCCACGGAAAGGGCCTTAGTGAAACTCATCCTTTATGTCCTAAATTAAAAGTGTAACTCTGATTCTGAATCGTTTTAGTCATGGTTTCACGAAAATGGCGTGGTCCGTTTAAGTATTTTATATTTACAAGAGGCTTATGATCGAGGCACAGCATTGAATTTAAATTTGTTTGGTGCCAGTGTTATGATTTGATCTGGTCTCGGAGTAAAGTCATTCGGTGGTGCATCTTTGTCTCGCTCGAAGTCGAATCTCTGTAACAAAGTCGTGACAAACAGGAATAGTTCCATTCTAGCTAGGGAGTCTCCGGGACAGTTTCGTGGACCAATCGACAACGGAATAAAGGCTTCAGTCTTCTTTAATTGTCCATTTGTGTCCATGAATCGTTCAGGATTGAATTCTAGCGGACTAGTCCAATATTTAGGATCAGTGTGGGCAGAGTACAGGTTGGCAAGAATTGTTGTTTTCTTAGGAATTCTGAATCCATCAATAAAGATATCCCTCTCCTCGTTTGCTCTCGGGACCCCTAATGGTACAACATTGCTGAGCCTTAACACTTCTTGTATAAAAGCGTCCACATAGGGGAGGTTTCCTCTGTCAGACAGTCTGACTTGTCTATCTCCAACTACATCCAGGACTTGTTGACGACATTTTTGTTGTATGTTTGGATATTCTATGAAGTAAAGCAAACACCATTCTAGAGCAGTTGAGGTTGTTTCAGAGCCAGCAAGAAAGATGTCGTAAATAATACGGTATATATTCTCGGGGTTGAAGTATGGTTCGCTTGCCAGATTTTCCTCCACTGTTTCATCTCGTTTAACTTTAATGTAATAATCTAACAAATCACAAATATCATTCTCATCGAAGGATTCTTCATGTGCTGTTATGAGCCTATCAACGAGCTGTCTAACTTCTTTAAGCCGCATCTTTTTAAGCTTGAAAAATGCATTTTCCTTGGGAAATAGTGGATACATTGATTCCGGTATGAAATTTGTTATGCTGATAAACCCCTGTCCTACTAAGGCAAGATGCATCAATTCTAACAGGGCTAGAAATTTCGGGTCGTCATATTGAAACACTTGTCCAAATACAATACTAGATATGACGTTACTAACAGCATACTGGAATGTTTGATCGATTGTCGTCAGTTCGGAATTTGTCTCAAGCAGTACTTTCTCGACCTTCTTTACTTCTTCAACGATCCTTTCTTCCATGACATCCGTACCAAAACTAAATGACCTCAGATGTTGTAAACAAAACTTCCTTACCTTTCTCCATTCTTCTCCGTTTGACCAAGACAATCCTGCAAGAAAGATATAGATGAAGAAAAAATACAACAAGTTGTATGAAAGTGTATAATATTCAAAGTTTATGACCAAAAATACATGACACCCGGACCTTGTAAATAAATTCCGTCCGCCATATTGGATTTGACTTTGGTGCACCCAACAAATTTTACGTACATAAGTCTCCATACAGTGTGTAACTGATTACTCCCGCCCACCCCCTGCAAAACCCCGCCTCTCAAAATATGCCGAAAGGCTTTAAGTCTACATATAGACGCAGATACAGACTAACTCACCTTTACCGGATTTCATTGCATTTCTGAACTGCGGTAACCAGTTTGGTCGATCGATAAAATCATATGCTTGGTCCACAAATGCTTTCCGTATAGAATCATAGCCGTTTAATACGACTACCAACTTCGGTCCAAAACGAATTCCAAAAATAGATCCATATTTCTGTGCGGCTTGTGCAAAAGTCACGTGCGGTAGTAATCCAGATTTCGAGCTTTTCCATAAGAAGCCGATGCTCCCCAGAAGTGGTAAAGATACCGGACCAGGCGGCAAGTCTTTGTGTCCTCGCAGAAGAATGTATGACAGGATAAATACAGTGAAAAACACAAAAATAGTTGTTACGCCGACGTCCATTTCGACACAAATGATAAAGTAAGATCATATTACATAGATTACACAAAACGTGTGTACCAACCCTTATCTATCCTAGCAAACGGCGAAATTTCAGATCCGTTCACTTTGAAGGCTGTTGCAGACGACAATATATACATATGCTTGTCGTCAAAAGTAGAAAATGTGTATCTTGAGTGCAGAAAATATTTAGGGAAATAAATAATTCCTGGTAATAAGCAAATTTTCAGTTCTCCATTTTTTCCTGAACTATACTTGGAGGCAAAAATGAGTAGATCTACTCTTATTTTTGAGAAAATGATTATATTGATGTTTGCGTCTTTTAAATACTTCCGAAAATTGTTTTATTGACACAATCTTTGTCTATCCGCGTGTCTTAAGAGGACTTAATGCAAAAATGTTCGTTGGAGCAATTCCGTTTACAAGAAAAAATGAATTTTGATAAAATTTACGCAGAATATTTCTAGTCATCTTACGATGTTCTATTTTCTATCAGCTACAGAGACTCGTGCCACATGATACATGCATACAAAATCAGCATGTAGCAAGAATCAATAGGAGTAGTCAAGCAATTCCAGGTGACATTTATTAACAACTTATTCTTGGTTTGTGTGTAAAACTTTATAGTACAATGTTATGGGTTTATATGATGGAAATTAAGAATAAGTGTAAGGTGTATTCTTTCTTTTGTTTTTCAGTATATTTTTGCTGGGGACGATAGTTGATAATACGGGTCCCAGGAGTATAAACTAAAGAGTACCAATATTAACTCAGCACAACTTTAGTTTCGTCGGTAGGGTCCATTAGATGAACGCCTTAAAAAACATTGCCGACGTTGAGTCATTACATATACAGATGTCCCGCATTAATCTGTGAGCACTATATATATCAGATTCACGGTGGATAATCACGTGACACAACAATTTAGGAAAATCTTCAATAATTTTGTTAATACTGGGTCGATATGAACTTGGGTTGAAGCAGAAAAGGTGGTAAAATGCCAATAATAAGCTGAAAGTAGTGGTATTTTTGAAAGATCAACTGATTAAAATGTTATTGAAGATCAACCATTTTGGTTGATCTTCAATAACGTTTTTATCAGTTGATTTTTTTTTCAAAAATCCACCAAGTCCAATTGTGTGCATGACGTCTGTCCACTTTCTCTGCTTCAAAACGAATTCAAATCGGTCCAGTATTAAAAAAGATATTGAAGGTCTTCTAAAATTGTTGTTCCGATTATTCAGACCAAAATGCAGATGGCCATCGTCCAAACTACACTAACTTATCACGCATTTCACATGCAAATAATCTTCGTTATATATCTTAACCCTTTAACAAACGAAAAAATAGACTGTTCTACTTTGAATAGGCCTACTGTTGTTGATGACATGGCACTAAAGACGTTCCTGAAATTTAAACTTGAAATATAGGGAAAATGAGAAAATGTCTGATCATACTATAATGGACAGGCCCGTGCTAATATGATTAAATCCATTTGTTTCAATATTTTAGATTTCTGGAAGATAAAATGTTAAAAAAGACGTTTCACTACATTTCTCCTGAAACAAAAGTTTACGTTCATGATCTGTTTTCATGACTTTATAACATCGCCGCCAAACAATACGACGTTGTTCCCGCGTTGTGTGTAATTGGCGTTGAAGAACGTATAGCTTATTGTCATACAACTTCTACTTTTTCAATTTTCAGTTTAACCTCTTAACAATACAATGTCCAATAGGATATACAAACTAAAATCAAAATTGAAATTAGCATATTTGTGTGTATATTATTATACGCATGTGGCATGTTTCCATGGTGATTTCTTTAATTTAGGACGGTGGAACTTTCCTATTTCTATATATTTAATTCTTATACCTATGTTTATATATTTTTTTAGTTCTGCTTCGAAAGGCCACACTAATACTTAATGTACAATGACTTTGTAAATATGACAGTCCAAAAAACTTTCAGACAGTTTTCAAGAGAATTTTCGTCGCTATGCATTCCGACTTTTGTATTTTCCCCAATATTATTGTTGACAGATTACGTCAAAATCATTGTTTGGGAAAGGGTTAAAATGTTTCACTCATCAATAGGAAGAACACATGAATAAGAGATATCGGTTATGGCAATCAATTGTGTGCTAAAATAGACTTGGTTACTGTTCTGTTTTTATAAACCGTTGGTATTGGTATAAAATGTCGTAACTACAGCTTCAAACAAGCTCTAGTTGCGACGTTTTACATTTACATTTACGGAATGCCATCGTTGTCCGAAATTAATCACTGCTTTCTTGATAAAATTGATCCATATTCAAAGACGAAGCAATGAAATACATTATGTATTTCCGAAACAGTTTCCCCCATTTAGAAAGGTTTGGAAAAACATTGAATCAAAAGAAGAATAGATCTATACTGAAAATAATTTGACTCTTTTTTTCTTAATATTTTCCTTTCATATTTTCTTATTTAGTACACACATTTTAACTCTCAACATAATAAATTAATGTATTTTGACACCAAGAGCAGTCAGCTAGAGAACTTGGCGGACGGGTAGAAAAACGGACGGACGGGCAAACGAAGCACTTTCTATATGGTGGTCATTACTGAAAGCCTTCTAATTGGGGGCTGCAATACCAGATAGGCCTATTGTTTTGGAAATGATTATTGTATACCATTTATTCGTCTTTGAAAAAGAATAATTTTTATCTACTATATATAGACCTAGTGACGTTTTTTCGGACAAACACTAATGCTTCGTCGGTGTAAATCTAAAACGTCACAAACTCAAATTTATTGAAGCTGTAGTTACGGGATTTTATAACAACACCTACGATTTATCCATATTTAACCGAAAACCCATTCTATTGTTAGGACAAAAGTCATTGCAATTCGAACAGCCATTGAAAATGTTCACGGTGTCATGAATAAACCGTACAAGTCCCCTTCAAAAAACGTTAACTACGATTTTCACATCGGAAAAAAACTTCTACTCCAAGAACTGTAATACCAACTTCAGAATCAGTCAGAGAAATGAAATAACAAAAATTACAATAGCCTCTAAGTGTCTCTCCAATTCGTCCATATTGTTTTGGGCGGATAAACACGTGCAAATCGTTGTGTACATGCTCAAACTAGTAAAACTGGTTTTTAAACGCGCATTTAAACATGAAGTATCTGTACCTTGTGTTCATGAAAAATGTTCCTCGCTTTGTCCGAGTTCACCACCAGTGATACTTATTTCTGATTATATTTAAATAGACATATTCGTATAAAAGACAAAGCAGCAGCATACAATTGCATAACGTCAAAATTACTTTACCCTTTCCAAAACGACAAAATTTTAGGGTGGTTCAAATTCAAAGATGTTGCAGAGGACAATTTCAAGTGAATGAATATTTGCATTTTTTGGTCTTTTTATCTAGAAAACATTGTGGGAAATGAAGAAATTGCTTGTCACAAGAAATTTCTTCATTTTCCACGATGATTTCCAAAGCCATTATCATGTGGGGAGTCAAAAGGAGTCAATGTGTGGTAATGGGATAAACCCCGCCAAACAACGGTGTTCGAAATAGTGACATACTTTTCTGCATTCATAATGCTCTTGTTGCTGTATTCTATCCCACGCGTCCCGGTCAAATGGTATATTTATACACGAGTATTATAATATGAAAGTAGGCAAAGCCTAGAAACGGACGAAAGGATGTCAACGTCAACCTTAACGTTTCCCACAAAACTAGATCTTTCTCGTCAAAATCCAAAGGGTTTTAGACTAAAAGACGTGCATGTGAAGCAAAAATGCCTGTTGGAACTTGGAGTAGAGTCTATAGGTCTATGAGGTTCTGTGATTATGACCTTGAGATGTGTCTTTGACCAAGAACAATGAGCTTACAGACTTGTCACACAGACATCATAACGTATTGTATGAATTTTGAAATCCACACCATTAACCCATTCCCAAACGTCAAAATATGAGTTTCTTCCAAATACAAAGATGTTGCACACAATAATTTTAAATGAATAGACGGAATATATATACATATTGTTGTCTTTTTTGAGTGGAAAGATTACAAGTAATTTGTCTTTAAATAAGGTAGAATACCCGTAATGTGGCCATTTTGAGATTCATGAAACATCTGTTTATTCCGAGTGTCGTCGTTACGTATCTGAACATATCCGGACGCGATCGTAATCATTCAGCAGTGGAAGGTTCCTCCGCCGACTGATTTCCACCTAACCCGAATAATTCCGACGTCGTGCAAATCTCATTAGGAATGGACTACCTTAAACCTTTCCCGAACAATACTTGATAATTAACATTATGGCCAAGTTTTGTCTTGTTCATTCAATATTTGTAGTTGTTAGATTCGAAAACCTCAATTTTGTCAGATTCAAGGGCACATAACTCTCAACTTTCTATCCAATGGGAATGATTCGAACCCATGCAAGTTCTTATGGTGTAAACACCAAGTTGTTGACAGACGGATGGACAGACGGCCGGACATTGAGTGACCACAATAGCTCACCTTTAGCACTTTCTGCTCAGGTGAGCTTAAAACCGCAAACAGGCATAGTAGTTTTTCAACATTTTCTCTCATCAAGTCCATGGTTTTCAAAAGTTCCCATATATTGAAGACGCTCGGAAAGTTCATTATCACTAGCATGTTTCGCTTCATCTCAACAGTTTTCAGCATTGCCTTCAAACGACAGTAAGCCGTTTTCCAATACGTTTCGTAATATTTGTTGTGTCGAAGTCTTAGGGAACATCATTCTAGCTCAAGATATTGTGAATTCGACTTATCCCAATTTATTTCGGCTTTGATTAATGATATTTATTCATTTTCGTTGGGCAAGTGCATGTATTATTAAAATATAGCAGGAAATGGAAAATTGCTCAAAAGGAGCAAATACTCTCCTTTTCCTACTATATTTCAATTTATTTATTCACTTTACAATAATTAAATTTGTCTAACCTGATTGATACCCTATGGCCATAGATGATGCAAGGACCACATTTTCATTTCGACTTAAGCAGAAATTTGACATATCAGATGTTGACTTAATTAGTGTAGACTGTATTTACTTTGGTTGAAGATTTTCTCATGGACCGGTGCATAACTTGAAATAAAGAGGACAGAAGATATGCTGTTGGCAGGCATAACATCCTTATGTCTATCAAATCTCTATACTAGTTATTACTCTGATTTAACCCTTTCCCAAACTCTAAAATTTAGAGGTGATCCAATAAGAAACATCCTGCAAATGTCAAATGAATGTTGATAAAGATAGGATTTAGGTACAATTTAGCATAGAAAATATTTAGGTAAAAGGAGAAAATGCTGGTTATCAGCATTTTCTTCTTTTGTCTCAATGTTTTCTTAAGCTTTTTTTTAGGGGTGACAAAATCAGGACTTATTTGGGTTAACATTCATAAACATAAATGATACTTTGGCTAGTTTTTACAAGTAACAACATGATATTCTATTGTATTTGGTTATCTGCACTATATCATTTGTAACCAATTACCAAACAGATCTTTTAAGACTGTCCCAAATTGAAACATGTTGCAGATGACAATTTTAAGAGAATAAAATTTCATATTTTTTTATATAACTGGCTAAAAACATTCTGGGAAATGATAAAAATGCTTTTTTCAAAACCATTTCTTCATTTTCCTAAATGTTTTCAAAACCTTTCATCATGTTGGTTGTCAAAAGACGTCATTATGTTGGAATTAGTTAAAACAGGATGGAGTTTTGTCAGATTTAAAATTTGAATGTTTATACATGGATATTGTACACAAATCACTGTATGGACCAAACAATGTCCACAAATTGTCAATTTGTCTGTTATAACACCGGTAATCATCATTGTCAGCATCATCTTTATTCATCTATGCACCTGATTTATGAACCTGCAATAACACAAAAGTAACAAATGTAACATTTCAGCCTTATACTGACCCCCTAAAATCACAACTCCTGGCATCCTGACATTTTCTACTTTTCTAACAATATTTGAAGCCTTGTCAAAATGCAACAATACATGCAATGAAAAATATTATCAAAAAATTCAAAGGTGATGCTGATGAGATGACAAAATCAGTCATTAAATCATCAAAAAATGTTCAATGTATTTTTACAAAATTTTCTGCAATATATGTATTGCAAAAGGAAAAAGGATATGGCCAAGTGCAAATAAGAGTACATTTTCTTGTCTCCAACATAAAATCATAAAAATATGAAAGACAGAAAGATTGACAACCTTTAGATATTAATTACTGGAAAGGATACATTGTGATGGACTTGTGTTGAAAATTTCAAGTGAATCGGATGATTTGTTCCAAAGTTATGACAGATTGAAAATGCAAAATTGACCAAAAAAGGCTGTTTTTTGCGTGACATTCATTAAAAGGCTATTTTAAATATCTGAATTACTCAAATTTGGTAGTTGAATGATATAATTTTTGCATGCCTGTATCATCGTTATACATATGAGTAGTCATAACATCGACTGATTTCACTTGAAAGTTTAATGTTTTGAAATTGTGACATTTTTTCCAAATATGTCCAGTTGTCTCCAAAATTCAAAATTTTTGGTCTACCATCTTAAAAGATCTCAAACATAAAGAAACAGCAATATTAAATAAGCTAAAATGGCTTTAATGGATGTAAGAAAGATATGAGTTTATTTTATAATAACTTTCTTTGTTCCATATGCATGTCACTTGGATTGCTTGTAACATATGCAATGAACAAAAATTTGTCCCAACCATAACGGTTGATACGGTACCCTTGTTTATTAGTTCCATATTCCTTACACAGAGGCTTTGAATGTTTAAGTTGCTTTGCATTATTTCCCTGAAATCCTTTTATACATTTTGCATTTTAGTTCTACTTTCAACTCCCAAGTAGGAATGACCAATAGAGCCAAATCCATGATGTCCCAACCATAACGGTTTTTGTCCCAACCATAACGGCCATGTTTTCAACCAGTGTCACTCATTCCACATCTTTTAAAGTGAAATCTTTATATTATTTAGGTAATTTACAGTGAAAAAAGTTACAAAAGGTTGTTGACATAGTAAAGATTTTTAGTATTTTTCAAATTTACATCACTTTTCTTACGTTTATTGGAGGAAATTTGTTTTTATTTCAAAACTAGTGTTTGATTACTTGAGAAAGACTCATTTTATGTTATTGTATTATTTTTTAAATGAAAAGAAGTGAATTTGTGTTGCTGTGCATTATATAATCCTGAGTAGCAGTAGGTTCTATAAGTAAAGTAGCTACCTTTATGGTTGGGACATTTTTGTTAAGTCCTATCTTTACCAATTAATATGTAGTACATGCTTGTCTTTTGTTTAATATGGAGAAATTGTCATTAAATTGAACTTTTGGAGGGACTTACTGACCAAAATTCCAAATAAGAGGGCCAAGATGGCCTTTAATCTCTCACCTTAGTGATTAAGCAATATGCGACCAGCAAAATTTCAAAGCCTGATTTTTTTGCATATTTAAGTCCTATAAAATATATTCTAAATGTAAAATGTGGGATTTTATTATAAAAGAGGCTTTATTTTACTGCATAGTTATAATTTTGAATAATTCTAGTAAAAATTCATGAGATAAGTTAAAGATTTTGCATTCAACAACACCCAAAATCTCAAAGCTCAAGATCTTGTGATTTGAATGAAAAAACAGTACAGCTCACATGTTTTTGCCTATTTTCACGCATCACCCTGATTACATTTCGGGTGGATTAGGGTGGATGGCCATTGGCCACAGTGAGCATGTTTTCAACCAAAACCCATGGAATGACTGTAATTAACCATCATGATTTTCCACATGACCATGGCAAATTGCAGTGATTTGCGTGGACAAGTTTAGAGTAAACCTAGCATTTCCTCACTATTGCGGTGATCACCATGATTTTCCATCTGCCACTACGATTCACAGTGATCCGCAGAAATTGTGAGAGGAAAAAGGCGGTGTTTGCAGTAGCAATAGGCAATCATCACAATTTTCCAGACCTATCATTTTGTCCACAGCAGACGAGAGTTTTAGGCAAAAAACATGCGAGCTGTACCATTACAGGATTTCCACAGATCTTTATCTCTGTAAAGTTCGGGAACCCACAGCACAAGCCGTATATTTATCTTATAGAAAATAAGTTATTAGTTTAGATTACTCTTGTAAAGATCAATGTAAATTCTACATCATAACTTTCTAAACTTTAGGACTAATAGCTTGGAACAAGATTTTCAACTTTTTCTCTATAGATGTAAAAATTCAAGAACCCAAAACATAGGACCAATTCAGTGAATGGCAATCGCTGTATCTAGAGCATTGTGTTATAGACTCATAATACAATTCAAAGCTGAATGACTTATAGTATGGGAGAAGATTGTACAAGTTACCCTTGTCTAAAAGTAAAACCTTGGAAGCCAAAGAATCAGGATATCATTTGATATATACTGTCCCAACTAAAATGATAATTGGTATGGATTGAAAGACAACTAGTCTAAAACTGTGTCATATCCATATTGTGCTTTTTGAATTTAATGCATGCTTTAATATCATTAAAATTAATCTAGTAATTGTACTAACTGATAAAAAACAGATAAAAAGATAAATTCGATATTTGGAGACACAGAAGGATTAATTGTGATTTTGAATGGCACCAGGTTAGGAATAATATGGGAAAATGATTTCAGGGAAATTTATGTTATTCTTCTTGTTTTTATTTTATAGATCTTCTAACTGTTAAAAATAGTTTTTGTGAATGTTTATACTTTACACTATTTTGTAGAAGAAATCCATCAGAAGGTTGCAATTTATCAGACGATAATCATTCTAAAACATGGGCATGACAGGATGTCCCAACCATAACGGTTCAGTCAATTTACATTTATGAATTAATTTTGAGCAGTATCTCCGTTTTTACCATTAATTTTACATTGATATAGCCATAATTGATATGGCAATGAAGCAAGATAGTATTAACAAATGGAACTATGTAATTTGTTAGCTATTTAAGTGATTTTGTAAGTAATATTACACAAAACATACACAAGAAGACTTGCACAACAAAATATAGAAGTTTTAAATCACTTAAAGTTATTTTTAACATCTTTTAATGGTTTAAGGAATAAAATGAACACAAACTGGTTGTGAAAATCTACAATTTAACCTCAATACATAAGAATAATTTAATGTGTCCCAACCATAACGGTAAAGAGTAACTGTTTTGTACCCAGCAGAACTTAGTTATATTTTTGAATATCAGAGCCAGATTTGTTTTATTCTAAAGTAAATTGATGAAATTTTGATTAAATATTGCTATTACCATTGAAGGGTTGACATTCTTTTCATGATAAAGTTGATAACAGGTATGTTTCTTTATTTTATTGCTTTTCTTACCATTTATTTGCCAAATTTTTTCAAGAAGTCATAGAATTTGACAAACAAGTAGCTCAAAAGTTTGCCACATTCCTTAGCTTAAAGTATAAAGAACAAATAATGATCAAACAAATGACTAAAATGTCCATTTGGCACATTAAAAAAGCTATGTAAAGTCCTAAAATTAGCCCTTGCACTCATATAAAAGTCAAAATTTTCTGAAATCAGATTAATGCACTTTAAAGATTATACATTTTTTTTCAAAATTTGATATATATACTTTCAAAACACACTGCCGAAACAAATCTTATCGAAAGTTTATTTTTTATCCAAATGTCACACTTTATTTGCACTTGGCCATATGCATATTTTCAAAATCAAAACATTGAATGAAAAGTAGAAAATGTTGATTATTGATATATCCTACATTGTTTTTACTGAAGAAAGTAAAATTCTTCTTGTTCTTTTGGAAAAGTTTGTAATTACTTTAAAAAGCCGTTATTACCCATTTAACCCATTCCCACACAATGACTCCTTATGACTCCTTACAAGATAATGGCTTTGGAAAACATTGTGGAAAATGAAGAAATTTCTTTTGTGACAAGCAATTTCTTCATTTCCCACAATGTTTTGTAACCCAAAAGTCATTAAGTTTCAAAATTTCATCACAGTGAAAATGTCGTCTGCAACTTCTTTCAATTTGGACAACCCTAATATTTTGTTGTTTGGTAATGGGTTAAATCATCCCTTTTAATGCAGGGTGGGTTTCATTAATCCTTTCCCAAACAAGATGTGTTTGTGAAACACAAATGCCCCCGAAACGGCCATTTTTCTAAAATGTTAAATTTTCGTGGAGTAAAGGGTTATTAAGGGTTAAGGGATGACCTTGAGGAAGGTCAAATTGCTTGAAACAGATCGATATCATTGAAAGGAAGTTGCATACCCAATTTGAGCTTTGTATGTCAAATACTTTTGGAGAAAAGGCAAAGGTTAAGTTTTCGGAGTAAAAGGTTAAGTTTTCGTATAGTAAAGGGTTGATAAGGGTTAAAGGATGACCTTGAGGAAGGTCAAATTGCATGGAACAGATAGATATCATTGAAAGGAAGTTGCATACCACATTTGAGCTTTGTATGTTAAATACTTTTGGAGAAAATGCCAAGGTTAAGTTTTCGGAGTAGAAGGTTAAGTTTTCGTAGAGTAAAGGGTTGATAAGAGTTAACGGATGACCTTGAGGAAGGTCAAATTGCA
This sequence comes from Fragum sueziense, assembly GCA_963680895.1. Classification (NCBI taxonomy): domain Eukaryota; kingdom Metazoa; phylum Mollusca; class Bivalvia; order Cardiida; family Cardiidae; genus Fragum; species Fragum sueziense. Next base: position 1,253,900 of record OY804606.1, read on the forward strand.
TGGAACAGATAGCTATCATTGAAAGGAAGTTGCATACCAAATTTGAGCTTTGTATGTCAAATACTTTTGGAGAAAAGGCCAAGGTTAAGTTTTCGGACAGACGGACGGACAGACGGACGGACGGACAGACAGACGGACAGACAGACAGACGGACGGACACGAGTAAAACAATATGCCCCCGATCTCTCGATACGGGGGCATAAAAACAAAATTGTAGGGTGATCCACTTCAAAAACTGCCACAAATGACAAAATGGGTGTTATTTAAGGTATAATTTGTGTAAAATATGGGATAGAAAATATTGAGACAAAAGAAGAAACTGCTGGTTATCAGCAGTGTTTCTTCTTTTGTTTCAATATTTTCCCAAGCCCTTTCTACTAGGGACGTCAAACCCATCGTAGGTCTTGTTCGGGAAAGGGTTAAGTGGCAGGGGATGTGGCCCGAAATATATACAGAACAGAACATTTTATTTACAAAATATATATACTGCACCGCTGTTGCTTAATTACCTACCTGGGTAATTCAACACATAAACTGTGAATTCGTAATTAAAATTGTCACATTCCAATCAAGCATAGATCTAGACATGTAAATATATACATGTGCAACCTTTTCTAAACAGCAATATTTCAAACTGATCCATGCTGAAACAGGTTGCAGACAATTTGTACTTTATGTATAGTTTATTTAGAAAGTAATGTTTTTCATCATACTTTGAAATTCAGGAAAAATCTAACTATGTACATGATACAATGAAATCAAGACTGTTTCAGGGATAAAGAATAAATGCATACCATTGAAGGCCTTTCTGAAACACATTCCATTCCACCGGACTTTATACAGCTGTTCAACATACCAGTAACCACTGTTTTCTGATTTCACCATGTCTGCAAAATGATTATTTATATACATGTATACAATTATATGCATATATATTAAATTCATAACATGAAAATGGACAAAATTGTCAAATACATATATAATATCTCAACACTTATGATGGTCATAAGGCAAATCGAGGGCTTAGTGCAAAACTATTGTAACTAAATTTTGTAAAATTTTACAGGAGAGGGAAAAACTTAGAAACTTTCTAAAATTTTTAGAGATAAAATATATCTTTGAGTTCTACATATCTTTTTCAATAAATACAGAAATGAAACTCATTATAAGAACTCATGACTTATTTTTTTCTAAAGATTCAGAAATACAAAAAAAAATATGTAGTTTTAAATGTGCTAAGCCCTCGAAATTAAATTTCTATATACATAGATTCAGCTAAATAATGTCTTATCCAAAATATGATTATTAGATTCTATATGAGTAAGTATCCACAACTGAAGTGTTCCCTGATCAGCATTTGCAGTGGATAGCAACAGACCTATCCATTCAACATAATCATGTAACATGTATGATATCTCATTTCAAACACTATTTCCTCCTAGGTGTGCAGCTACACGTTACACTCAGCAATTTATTAACAGACAGTCAAGTAACAGTGATTGAACAGACCTAGTGCTATTTTATCAGAATTATCAGAATCTATACATACAAACTCACTAAAATCATTTAGAAAAGGGAGTCTTTTTTCCCATATGATAACTAACTATGTGCAATATTGCTGTAATGTGTTTTTACTTTGCCATGTTTTGTACTCTTTTACTAAAATAAACTTAAAATGGTAAACAACAATTCAACTCACTTGAAATGTGTCTGGTGCTTGGCCTCACAATTAGGCCTACTCACAATGAGTATTAAATAACTTGAATCCATGTAGATTCTTGTTTTACAGCTGAAATGAATATAGAAATCATTATAAGTCATGGTAATTCAATACATTTACAAATACAAATGCAATTTCTTATCTGTCCTCAATATATTCTGTGCTATTGGCTATAGATTAACATAAACATATTGGCATTATGATCATGTGAGCAGAGTTCTAGATGCTGGATACAAAATTAATGTTCACCAAAGATTTTCAGTTTGGGAACGACAAAACCATGTCGTATAATTTGGGAAAGAATCAATGACCATTTAATCCGAGTCTTCTCTGATGTAAATACGCTCTTTGATATTTCGCTATTTACATTAGAGCGCATTACGCTTCAAAAACAACGGGAAAGTCCAACACAAGTTGTGGCGCTTTGTTTTTGTGTATTATATCTAATCACTCAGTAAAACACTGTAGGGTATAGATCAATTAATCATTTTTTGTCATACCTAACCAAAAATTCTGATTCAAAATTTCAAATTGGCCTGCTGGAAGAGAATAACCTTCCGAAACACAACAACCCCCCAATTAATACGTCTGCATTGTTATTGTAGATCACGTGACCAGATCTCGTTTGAAAATAGAACGGAAGTTAGATGATCAGTTACTGTCACATGACCGTCTTTGTTTTGAATTTCTTTCCACTCACGTGACCACCTTTGTTTAGAAATTATAGATTATTCTTGTTGCGGAGATCAAGTTATGTCGATCTTCAAGCTCGCCATTTGAAAATGTATTGCTTTTCCTGTGAAATTCCATTTATTTTGTTCTCCATGCTTGTTATGGAATTTACCCAACTTAGTAGCAAACATTATTGGTGCGAATTCTAGCTTGGAACTTTTACCGAAAGTTTCTGATATATTTCATTTATTTGCTTATTAATATAATCAGAGTTTTTAAACTCGTTATTGTTATGCTATGTCCAAAACGCTCCTCAATTTGAAAAATAGAATATTGTTAGGATGGTCCTCTTTGGTACCACGGTATTAATGGCGTTCGGAAAAATCAATAATGAATAGGGACATGAAAACATTCCATGATTTCTCTATCTAGTAAATTAAATGCAGCCGAAATTATAATAAAAGTAATCACCAAAGAATATAGTAAATTATTTTGCTTTTATTTTTGCTAATGCACGCAGTTGGAAGGTGATACTTCGTCTGCAAATGAACACTGTTTTGAATACGCGGTACCGTAAAAGACGCAGTACCGAAGCAGACTACTTTATCCCTTTTTCTTTTCAATTCCAAACCATTACGTCATGAGGATAGCGTTCAAGATCGGACGGTGAACAAAGCCCCACAACATGTGTCGAACTTCCTGTTGTTTTTGAAGTGTAATGCCCTCTGATGCAAATGAGTAACATCAACATATATATACGTATTGTAATTATGATTATGTAGAATTTGATCTGATTCATGAAACCAATTAAAATTGCTAAGGCCATAGAGGCGAAAGCCTATTAACGGCTTTGAGGAACAGGTATTCCATTATCATTGTTAATGGGTGCGTTCAGGGTTCTCCCATCGGTAGCCATCGGTGCCGTTGGTAACCATCGGTAGCCATAGGTAATCGTCGGCATACCGATGGATATTTTGTTGGTAACCAATTGTCCCGAGAGTATACAAGTCGGGTAGCATCGGCAGGGTTTTCATTAAAATTTGAAGTAGGAGGCTGAAAAGGAACAGTAGGAGGCAGGGGGGTCCTCACTCCAGCAAGAATAATAGGGACAGCACCCCTTGTCAGACAATTCTAGGCGGCCAAAATTTGATTTGAGGCGGTCATTCTGAAAACCCTGCATCGGCAGCCTCGTTTTCATAACAGTAAGATGGCGGATAACAATCTAACTACGGTGATCCTAATCATATATTTTCTACAATAGCAAGCGAATAGCATTCTAACCGTTCTTGAGAGAATTTATTGTAATAGCTAGTTGAAGCTACAGTTATTTTATTTAGCTATTTATTTCTGAAAATATCTTTTTGTTCGTAATTCTTGAAAACGAACGATCACTCTGCGGGGAGAATACGCTCTTTGTAATTGATTATCCGCCTTTCTTACCGATCGGTACAATTTTCGTTCAGTTTGTTTGTTGCCGACAGTGCTATCGGCTACCGATGGTAAATATACTCGGTTACCGATGGGAGAACCCTGAACGCACCCAATGTAAGGGTGGTTCTCTTGGGTACCGCAGTAGGTAATGGCGTCCTAAAAAATAAATGATGAATGGAGACATGAAAACATTCCATGTTTTCTTTTTTCTACAGCAACCCAATGCAGACAAAATAATGTTAAGAATTATCTGCAAAAATTATAGTAACTAAATTTTCCTTTAGTTTTGCTAATGCACGCAGTTGTCAAGTGATGCTTCGTTTGCAAATGAACACTTTTTTTCGAATACCGCGGTACCGTAAAAGACGCGGTACATCTTGATCGGTCGAAATTTATTTGGTACGAAACACATTTGTTACTTGAAACCAATATGACAGGTTTGAAATATAACTGAGATATTGAAAATCCATAGATTTTGACACTAACACATAGTTGACATACTTCTCGAAGCCGTTTGCACCAATTCGGCCCTTTCGTTCGTTCGTTCGTTCCTGAGTATTTTCCCCCGTTCTTCCGAGGCACTATCGTCCGACACGTTAGTATCTTCTGATATAGTTGATTGGTATCTATTAAATAAAATAACTACATGCAACATACTAAGTATAAACTATATACAACAATAAAACCATTTACATAAGAAGGTTTTGGTTTAAGAGTAACACACAATTCTATATAGGTACAAAACATACACTACGTTGCCCTATGAACACGAGTTGTATTATTACTAAGAAAACAATTAAAAAAAAATAAAAAATATCATATATATATATAGATTGGGAACATATGTTTCTTAGTCTTTTTGGTTCTTCCACACTTGATAAAGAGCCATTTCATGATCTCGGCTGATAGCCTTGAGAGTATAGAATTATATCTTATGTACACAATCTGCAGTGTTAATCGAAGACTATACCTAGAGTTGACCCTATGTGCTTTGAGGTACTTAATATATTAAGAATATACTGATATAGAGGAAGTAAAAAACATGCATCAGCTACAGATTACGGATTGATATAGATGATGTGTATTTGTGAATTACTGAATAATAACAGTGTTCATAACTTAGACCGAGGTCTATCGTATTAACACAGAGTTAGTTTGAATATAAGGCTACCTTCAATATTACTTAAAAATGTACATCGTGTAAAACAGAGTATCTTGTGACATCTTAAAATGCAGTCAAAAATGAGAAGTGGAGATGGTTTTAAAATGAGTAAAAATGGAAAAAGAGAAGAAAAAAAAAAGAAAGGAAAGATATTAATTTGTGTTGTATTTACGGTATTCTTCAATTTTCTTTATTGTAATCCTTAATGTATTTTGCTCTTTTGACATGTATATCGAAACACAGCTTCCTAGTGGTGTATTCTATCTGCTTGTGCAAAGTTTGGTTTTTTTGACGTACATGTTTTGTTATATAAAAAGAGCTATCAAGTAACAGTTTTGCCAGATCTTCTCTACTTCTTATGTTCTCACTCCAGAATGACTGTCCCAGCTGGTTTGAGAGTATTGACTTAATCTCGGGGATCATTTTTGATCTTATGTCACTTAGGAACGGGCATCTGGTGAGAATATGAACCACGTTTTCTTTCTCTATGTGGCACATTGGGCAGTTTGGCAACTCATCTTCTGTATTTTGTCTTCCATAAAGTAGGTATGTTCCAGTGAGCATCCTTGCCTTTATGTTTCCTCTTTTTACGTCTGTAGAACAGTTCTCAATAGTATCCCATACCGGGTGAGTTTTTCCTATCTCTAGTTGGTCCTTGTTGCATAATTTCATGCTGCTTTTTCCTTCCAGTTCTTTATTTAATTTATCAGTCCATATTTGGTTTACAGCTTTTCGAGTTGCCCTCTTCCACTCAGCTTTGGTGGGCGGTTTGACATCTGATTCATAAAAGTTTGGGAGGTTGTACTTTTCTAAGGTCTGTATTGCTCTGCAGTAGAAGCTTTTCTGATGTTGGATTTCAGGATCTTTTTGTCTTCTGAATATATTATGAATACTCTCATTTGTGCCAGTAGTAAGAGAATGGAAAAGGCTCAAGATTCTTTTATCGATTTCACCTTCAATTGGTAGAACGCCCAGTAAAAGGTAGACGGCTGCGTTACTTGTACATTGAGGCAAAGATTGGAAGCGGCGAAGGGTTCTTCTATGGAATAGTTCAAGTTCGTTAATATTTGCTTTTGTCAGTTGCATAACTTCGAGATAGGTTATCATCCTAGGGATTACATAGACTTGGTATATCTTTGTAGAGATAGGCGGATTTAGACCGTTTACACCATGACATCCAACATTCAATAAGGAGTATAATGTTCTTCTCGCTGTGTTGATCCTATTGGTTATATTTAGTTCATTTTCTTTATTCTTTGATCGAATTATTCCAAGGTGTGTTGTTGTATTTTCAATGGATATTTTTTCTTCTCCTAATTTCCAGTTCTCTGTGTTTTGAGTTGGTTTACTTTTTTGAACAGCGACACTTTTTTCCGGGTGGATTAGATACCTGTGATTATTTGCATAGTTGTTTACGACATTCAACATGTCTCCAAATTCGATTGTATTTTCAGATAGTAAACATATGTCGTCTGCACAAGTAGGACAGCCGGTGTATGTTGTCCCGATGAATTTTCCCATCATATTAGTTTCTAATTCTTTCAGTAAGTCGTTGATATAGAGCTTATACAGATGAGTCGATAAGATGCCCCCTTGGCGGACCCCTTGGTGTATCTTAAATGGATCACTGTATATTCCTTTCCATTTAACTCTTGCAGTTAGGCCTTCATACATTCCCTTGACGAGTTTCCAGACACTAAGATTTGCCCCTGTATGGTACAGTTTGTCCAGAAGGATTTCGTGATTTACGACATCGAAAGCTTTCTGCGTGTCTAGAGTTGCCATGTATAGAGGTGCTTGCATTGATTTGGCATCAATTTCTGCTTCTGACACTATCAAGGCTGCTGTAACTGGGGATGTACTTTTTGTGAACCCAAACTGTAGTTTTGATTGTTCTTTATTCATATCAAGAAGTCTTTGGAGCAGTAGTTTTTCGAAGATTTTACCGAATATGGATGCGACTGTTATACCTCTATAGTTCTCTACGTTTTTTTTCAGATTTTCCTTTTTTATGCACTGGAGTGATGTATCCTGTTTTGAACGAAGCTGGTATATCTCCTTCTCGTAAGATTTCGTTGAAGAGGTCTGTAAGTGGTTGGGTTATTACTGTTTTTGCATACTTAATGTGTTCGGCGGTGATGCCATATTCATCCTCTGCCTTGTTCGTATTGAGACTATCAACAGCTGCTAGCACTTCAGTCTCTTTGAATTCTTCTATTTGTTCATTTTTGAGGTCTGCTAGTTTCTCTATCAGCTTACATCTGTGTTCATGGGATGCGAGGAAGTTGTTGTTGAAGTTTTCATGTTGTTTTTGTACGGCTAAGTCCTCATAATAGTTAGCAAAGGCTTCAGTTTGTTTTTCTTGATTTTCGGAGTCCATTCCGTTTATAGTAAGGGAGTTGGTTACTGCTTTACCTCCTCCATTTTTGTTTCTCTTTATAAGTTTGAAGAAGTATGATTTGTTTGGGTCCTTCATCAATTTTTCGAAGAATCTGCATCTATCAGTGGCATGTTCACGTCTCATCTGGCCTCTAACAGCTTTTTTGGTCTTTTTCATTTGTGTAAACAGTGGATCATCACCACGTGGGGATCCTCCCAGACGCCACGCCCTAAGTGATATCTTATTTTCCTGTATGAGGTTTTTTGTCGTTGGCGAGATTCTATATTTAGGACCTTCAAGCTTTATGGTTTTTGAGGGTATACAGTTTTTGGTTGAGTTTTTTAAAGTGTCAGTAACATGCTCAAATTTACTATTGATGTCGATTTCCCCAATGAGAATGTTTTTGTTTAAATTTTTCTGTATTTGATTACAGTACTTGTTTTCGTCACCTTTTTGCCACAGTGTTTTAATAGATTTTTGAGATTTTTTCTTCCTCTGACTTGATTTTGATTCTATGTCTACTGTGATGTTTGTTTTTATTGCAAAATGAGCAGACGTATTTTCTCTTTGATCATACAATATGCTGGTACTTGAGAGAATATCCTTATTGTTAGTTAATATGTAATCTATTTGCGATTTTCCTAATCCACTGTGCTGGATAAAAGTTGGATTGTTTAGGCATTCATATGTATGTGTAAGTTTCTGATCCTTGACAAATTCCTTCAAGAGTTTATCTTGCGGGTTATTTCGTTCTGGGGATAAGCTCGCATTAAAATCCCCACATATAATCCATGTTTTGTCTTGATGGTTTTGCAATAAGGCATTTAGAATGTCCAAACATTCTCGGTATTCTATTTTTGAGTTTGAGCTCATGGTTGGTAGATAGACGTTTATTAAGAGTATTGATTCTGTAGCAGAATGGAGTTGTATAGCTAAGATTCTCTCATTATTTATGTCAATTTTTTTTACATTGTTTGACAGGTCATTATTCCATAGAAGACAGACACCCCCCTTGCCTCTAGGAACATAAGAGTTAGAGATTGGATTTTGTGTGTCTGACGAGATAATGTGGTAATCAAATGATGGTGCGTATTCTTGTACCTTATTTTTTTCAAAGTCCCAAAGCCAGTGTTCTTGAAGGCAGATAATTGCTTTTTCGGATTTACATAGAGTACTTAGAAATGCAGCATTCCCCTTTATACCTTCAATATTCAGTGAGATGATGTCTAGTTTTGTCTTTTTTCCATTGTTTTGTCCTTTTCCGGTGGGCGCGTTTGTTTCGCAGGAATCTCTAAAAAATGTTTCTTGTTCTTCTTACGTTTGTTTTGCTTTTTGGGTGGGCTTTTTTGTTGATCTTGTTCTTGCTGTAACTGGGTAGTGATTGGATTTTCTTTTGGATTTGGATTTTTACTTGGCTGTTTCGATTTTTCTACTGACGGGCTTGTATAGCTTTGTGTTTTTTGGTTCTGATTTTTTCTCTGATTTTCTTTGTTCGATGAAGTTTTGCTCTGATTATTGATTTGTTTGTCAGGTTGATGTGCCTTACTTGATTTTTCCTCAAGCTGAGACTTTTTTGAATCTTCTTTTCTGTTTACAGGTGATTTCTCTGAAAGTTGCTCATTTTCCAGTATTTGTAGGTATATTGAATTTGTCAGGGTAGTCTTATTCTTTTCTTGCTGGTCCGTCTTTTCTTCTTGTCTTGATGTTTCCTTTCTGGTATCATTCTCCAAGTTATTTTGTAGTGTAGAAGGGGGAGCTTTACTAAATATTTGGCTATTTTGAGCGTTCTCTGTTGTTCTGGTATCATACATCTGTTTTTGTAGGGATATGGATCGCTGGAAGCGTTGTCTTTGCCTTATTAAATCAGGGTGTTGGGGTTTGTAAGATCTTATATAATTAGTGTTAGGAGTTGTCTCTTGGGCATATATATTTTGTTGCTTCTGTCTGTTGTGATTTGGAAGTAGAGGTGTGGAAAGATTTTGTATATTTGGAGCTTTTTGGATGTTTTCCTGTGGGGTTTGTTGATGATACAAATAGACATCTTTCTTGGCACAGCATATGTGACAGTGATTATTGTTTTCTGGTCTATTGGAGATTATTTGCTGAGTTAAGGTAGTGAAAAGACTCATGTTTTGGATTGCCTGACTTTCCATAATTCTTACTCTATTTTCTAGAAGCTGCAGTTGGATATACAGTGGGTTTTGTAGATCATTCATTGAAGAGAATGAGGAGGGGTCATTGTGATGGTCTGTAACTTTGGACTGACTTCCTTTATTTAGTATATCTAAGTTTTTCTGCAGGAGCTCTATCGTTTTTTGCTGGTCCTTTAGCTGTCTTTCTAGGCTCAGTACATATTGTTTATGTTCTGTATCTGTCTTTTTCTTTGCCTTTTGAGGTTTATTCTGAGTTGGATGTCTTGTTTTTTCTTCTTCATTTGGATTTCCTGTTGCTTGAATCATCGTTTGGGGAGTTTCATTGTTCGGATTGTTTGTCTTTGAGTTTTCCTTATCATCTGGGTGTAGATTTATTTCTGGTGGGAGTTCTGTAAGTGATATATTTTGGAAGGCTATTGAAACGTCTGTCGCAGTCACCTCGGGACTCTGGCTTCCATTAATTATAGCATCACTGTTTCTAGATTGAAGTGACAATTCATCACTAATTTTCTGTATTTCTTCTGTTTCTAGTGCATTTGTTTCAACAAGTGAGATTTCCAGGTTCTCAGGGTTTGTTTTTGATTGCGTGTTATTTAGGCTTATGTCTGAATCCAAGAAGAGCAGTTGGTCATTACAGGCGTCGCATATAAATGGTATGTCATCCATTTTCTTTTGGTCATCTTTTTTGATATTACAGCAGTTGAAATGAAACCATTCGTTGCATATATCACATGCAATTGTGTTGTCTTCTGCCAATTGTTTACAAATCGGACAGTACCAGTTGTTATCGATGTGTGTTTCAATATTATCTGTCCCTGGATCTTGGTTGTACTTGTTTGTTTGGTGTGGGTGGCTAACTACTAATGCATTTACTACTTCCTGTTCTGTTTGGGAGGTACTTGATGCTGATTTCTGTTCTCCGCAGTGCTTCTCTTTCAATACTGTGTTGTTGATTCCAGTGATTTGTTTGTTCTTAGACTGTTTCTTGTCTTTTGGAGCCGTGTGTTTTTTGTCTATACTTGATACTAGCTTTTTCTGTACTGAGTTGTTACTTTCCTTTATTTCTTCATGGTGGGTGTTAAGGACATCCATTATTGGTTGTAGAATTTGTTGTTCGAAGCTGTCAAGATGGCGTCCATTTATGAGCATCGAGGATTTTGTGTGGTAGCAGTTGATTGTAAATTTCAGCTTTTGATTTGTGTTTTCTTTATTTTTTCTGCAGTATATTTTGTATCTCTGCTCTACAACTGCTCCAGATGCGTCTTCTACTGTCTCCTGCTTCACTTCTTGGTCTTCTGTAAAATCACTGGAACCTATTGTCTTATCAATACAACTTCTTGATACCTCGTAAGCTGCTGTACTAAATTGGAGTGTTAGATTATTTCCAGATTTGAGGGTGTATGTTATATCTTTTTCATTGCATGCTTCAAGTTTTTTCATTAAAGCTCTGTTTTTGTTCAGACAGTAAGATTTAGTTTCAGTTTGAGTCATTTGTAAGTTTGATTTGGATCTGCTACTTCTTCGTAGTTGTAACTCCATTATTGCTATCTTGTTACACTGAAGTT